>CM054154.1:41523651-41561308 GCA_028751875.1 Rapana venosa
CCTGAACTGTGCTCAGACATTTGTAGAGCCATGGGTGTGTTCAGTGTTCTAGGACAATGAACACAATGCACGTGCTGCACTGTTTTCTTTTTATTGTGAATTGTGGCTATGGTCAAGTTTGTAGTGAAGGAACTAGAGAAAAAGTTGAAATAATGTGTTCCTTCTTCTATAGCCTTGACAGCATTGTTATTGATAGCTGTATTTGTCATTGTGTTTGTATGCCCCCTGTTTTAGTTTAATCTATCTGTGTATTACTTTAATATATCTGTGTATTACTTTTATCTATCAGTGTATTACTTTTATCAATATATGTAATACTTTCATCCATCTGTCTGTCTAGCCAGCCTGTTAACTGACTATCTGTTTGTATGTTTGTGTGCTTTTCATTATTGTGCTAGAACTCTAGGTTTCGCCAATGGTGGTGAGATTCAGCTGTAGGCAATCATTCCAAATTCGGAAAATGCATGCTGCATACGCTTGGTGTTTCCATAACACATCAATTGCAGACGTGATTGATGGAATCTTTAACGTGCATATTTTAACCTTCTGCGTATCTGCTCTTGAAGTTGACCTGGTAGATTGAAACAATCCCCATCCTTAATTAAGCATACACTGATGAGGTTCAATCCTATGACCTAATGGACCAGAGGGAATGACGTTGAATGGTCTTCAACACTGTGCTATAATGTCCGTCATCTGTCTGTATGTTTGCCTGTGTTTGTGTGTGTGTGTGTGTGTGTGTGTGTGTGTGTGTGTGTGTGTTTGTGTGTGTGCCTGTGTGTATATGTGTGTGCATATTTATTTGCCTGTGTGTGTTCGTTTGTGTGTGTGTGTGTGTGTGTGTGTGTGTGTGTGTATGCACTCGTATATGCCTATGCATGCCCATGGGGATACGCACTTGTGCACATGTGTGTGTGTGTGTGTGTGTGTGTGTTTGTGTGAGCACTCATATGTGCACATGAATACACATCTGCATATATGCTTGCACGCATTTGTGTGTGTGTGCATGTTAACCATTAGTAACCTATGATAAAGAAATACAAAAAGGATTGAAGTAGATATATGCGTATATCTTTGAAAAAAACCCACAGTTTTTTTTGTTTATACCTTCCTTAAAGAGTTGTTTTTTAAAATGTGTTGTATGCATAATACACATAATGTATACCACTTCAAGTCATGATAAACTTCTATGACTGGATTTCTGGCTGCTCTCCCTGGAAAGACCTTGTGGCCACAAGAGCAACACCACCCATTATTTTGTTGCTGTCTGCATGTGTATTTATTTTTCTATCAGAGTGCCCTTTTCATTTACAAAATATTGCAAGGGAAAAATCTCTTGATGTTCTTGGTTCTTTTACATGTGCTAAATTCATGCTGCATACACGTCCTTGGTTTATCATCTCATCCAAAAGACTTGCACTCGGACAACCACTCACAGTCTAGAGGATGGGGTACCAATTTCAGGCACAATGGGGATCACACCACCCCACCCATTGAACCTTAACTTGTTTCTTCCTAGGCAGGTGGGCTACCTCTAGACCTTTATGCGTGTGCGTCTTCAATACTGTTTTCTTGTCATTTTGCGATGAACTCTTGATTTTCAGTTCCTGTTAATAGTCATATTATTTTTAGGTGGATTGCTGTTAGGTTTTTTCTCTTGTTCACGTTGTTTGTAATCCTAGATACCCCAAAAGGGGTGAAAGAAATAAAATCTTGAATCATGAATCGTTCATGCGTGCGTGCGTGCTTGAATGTGTGAGTGTGTGTTGTTGTTGTTGTTGTCTTCAATTTAACGTCTGTTCACTCTAAGTGATATTAGACGAGGGAAATAGAAAGTGCAGTAGAAGTTAAAAAAGGGAGAGGAAGGAGTGGAGAGAGAAAAGGTTAAGAATTAGCATCAGTGTTGGTATTTTTGTGGGGGGAAAAATTGGAAAAAACAACAACAAAAAAACACCTTTAAAAGTAATGATAATACTTTTAAACAGGAGCAAAATATAAACTCAACAATGTGAAAACATGAAATAACAATAATGTTACCACAATAAATATTCAAGTTGACTATGCAATAAACATCTGGCAATGGCAAAGGCTAGCTTTGAATTTTCAAGTATATTTTCCTGAGACTGTTCAGAAAATGTAGGTAGAAAAGGTTTTACAATAGGGCAATCAAATATTATATGAGTATTGGAAATATGATCTCCACATAGACATCTAACATGTTTACAAACTTGTGTAAGGAATGCATTTAACTTCATTCTAAAATATAGTGAATTAACCCTTCTTACTGTTATAAAATGCGAATCTATTTGAGAAGGATCCATATAACAAGAAATATGGGCAGTGGTCAGACAACATTTTAAATATCGTGTGTGAGTGTGTGTGAGTGTGTGTGTTGTTAAATCATGAATCGTGCATGCGTGCGTGCGTGCTTGAATGTGTGTGAGTCTGTGTGTGAAGTGTGTGTGATGTGTGTGTTTGTGTGTGTATGTGTTTGTGCGCATGTGCGTGATCATCTCTCTCTACTGTTTCTTTCTTGCCCAAGGCTGCAATCACACCTATGGGTGATCAGATTGTTACATCCATTACAAATTATACATTTGCACTATCACATCACAAATCAACTGCGTCTTAATTTAATATCTTTTATTTGAAAAAAAACAGAAATAAAATAGTAAAGAGGAAACGTTGTACACATCAAGAAAATCCAGTGTAAAAAGAATTATATTTACATTTGGATTTATGCAAACAAAGCTTCTAAAGTTTGACTTTTTTTTAAAGCTTGGTCAAGCGTAATCAAAAGTTAAAGTATAAAAATAATGACATGCATTCAATATATTTCTCAGACATCATAATAAACAATGTACAAACTTTTTTTTTATAAAACATTATCCCAAATGCAATGCAGTTTTGAAAGCTCCATATCAAAGTAAAGGTTTACTATTGCTACAGAGACTAAAATTCTGAAAATATTTTTTCAAAAGGAAATACTGTTAGCATGTCATTGTCAAAATTCAAACCTGGATTTTGATGTTTGCATCTGTACCAGGTTGTATGACTTAAACAAAATGAAATATCAGATGAAATAGTTTGTGAACACATGCATTTGTACATTGTTGTTTAGATATATCAATTTCAATAAAAGGATACCAATATATCTGGAGCTTTCCAATTACAGTACAGAAAGTGATGTGAATGTTTTAGGACCGGGTACTTCAGTGACACATGTTAAGGGTAAAACAACTTTCACCATTATCTTCTGAGACATTCTGAGCTGCCTGTTGAAAAGTTGAGTAGTTTCCTAATAATGATTGTGACAACGTCAAATGCACACCAGTCACAGTCAAGGGAGCTCCAGTCATGTTAAAAATGAAGAATAAGACAACACACCATCACGTAACATCAAGGTATTTGATTTAGGGAAATTGTACATAGAAACTTCAACTTTATCCATTTTAAAAACTTGTCATTATCAGTCTAAAAGCGGTATGTTGCAGGAAATAACAAAACCCACAATGCAGTGTACAATGAAACATAATGTCAAATACAAACGTTCAGTAGACAAAGTGTCTTGCTCATCTGGTTTATTTTACCATTCACAGAGATTCTCCTGTAGACATGACCAGGGATCATGAAAATCCATACAGGGTAAAAACTGAATCACTTGATTGATATTGTGTTGTTGTTTCAAGATGGACATCGGATGCATTGTGTATAAGGTTGGTATGTGTTGTACTGTGGGCTGGTTTCTATGTGTGTACTTTACCTGTGTATAACTGTGGTTACTTTTGTCATGTGCAGTTGTGAATGTGTCTGACTGAACTGAAGGTTCCACTCTGCACTATGGCCACTGTCTGCTTGGACTAGCCTGTGTCTAATTCATGTTATCTGAGGGCAGATCCTTATCCATAGTGTAGGTATTATTGTGTTCAGTGTTTTGTGTGAAGTAGTATGTGCGCTGTTAAATTTCTTTTCTCTGCAAACTTCTTTCCACAGAATAAACAAGTGTGTGGCTTTTCTCCTGTGTGGGTTCTAATGTGACCATTTAAACTACTTTTCTGGGTAAAAGTCATATCGCAATATGTGCACTTGTATGGCTTTTCTCGTGTGTGTGTTCTAATGTGACCAGTTAAACTACTCTTCTGGGTAAAAGTCATATCACAATATGTGCACTTGTATGGCTTTTCTCGTGTGTGGGTTCTAATGTGAACAGTTAAATTACTTTTCTTAGTAAAAGTCATATCACAATATGTACACTTGTGTGGCTTTTCTCCTGTGTGGGTTCTGAGGTGAACAGTTAAATTATTTTTCTGGGTAAAAGTCATATCACAATATGTACACTTGTGGGGCTTTTCTCCTGTGTGGGTTCTAATATGACCAGTTAAATGACTTTTACGGGTAAAAGTTAAATCACAATATGCGCACTTGTGTGGCTTTTCTCCTGTGTGGGTTCTGAGGTGACCTGTTAAACTACTTTTCTGGGCAAAAGTTATATCACAATACATACATTTGTATGGCTTTTCCCCTGTGTGGGTTTTAATATGCTCTGTCAAGTTATGTTTAGTTGTAAAGGTCTTATGACAGGATGTGCATTTGTATGGTCGTTCTCCTGTATGTGCTCGCCAGTGTCTTTTTAAATGTGCATTATGCTTGTATGTCTTTCCACACTGGGAACATCTGTACGGTCTTTCTCCTGTGTGGGTTCGAAGGTGGCTATTCAAGTGACATTTCTGGGTAAATGTCATATCACAGTATGTGCATTTGTGTGGTCTTTCTCGATTGTGGATTCGCATATGTGCTCTTATGTTTATGTTGTATTTGTATGTCTTCTCACATTGTGAACACTTGTATGGCCTTTCTCCTGTGTGCATCGCATGTGATTTTCCAGCGCACTTTTATCATAAAATAGTTTTCCACAGTTTTCACACAGGTGAGACTTTTTCTTTGAACAAACATTCAAGTCTCCTTCTGAAGCAGTCTGTTTATTCTGAGTTGTATGGCAGTCAGTATCATCATACTCACCCAAATCATCATGGATATAGATATTATTGTCCACCAGGTTAACAACAGTGTCTTGTTCAGTGCCTTCTCCACTGTCAGGAATCATTTCCAGGTTTGCCTGCCTTGTAATGTCTGATGTCTGACTGGCTGTTGTACGCTTTTCACAGAGGTATGGCTGAAATTCTTCAGGAGCTAAAATATGCTGATTCACAGCGACAGTACAGAGAAAATCCTCACCACACTTTATGCATGTGTATTTTTTGTTTTGAGTTCGTACGTATTCTGCTGTTTTTATTTCAGGTGTGTCACAGTCATCGTTTATGAACTGGTCATACTCAGGTTTGTTGCATGTGGATATGTCCTCCTCATTAGTATTTGAATTGTGTAAAAATCTCACTATGTTATGTTTTAGCTCCTCAATGCCAAGCCCATCTATAACACTCCTTGAAAACAGGGACTTGTGAACACCTACAGTGAAATTACACGTGTCCCTGATCAGTTTGACTTCACCTGGGAAAGAAACGCCTGTACCAAAGATTGAATATTTAGCAGCATCAGTCACACCTTCTTTTGTCTCATGAATGTCTGCAGGGTCATTACAGTTACATGTACAGGCAAGGTCAGCATTTCCACTATTGTCAGCTGTAGTGTTCCAGTACCCAGTGGTTTCCTGTTTGCACTGATTATTATGATCGTTTCCAGTTGACTGTTGTGGGAATCCACTTGTCTCAGGCAGATCTTGGACATGTTCATGGTCAGTTACAGCATCTGTGTTGACAGCTGTGTTGGTTTGTGCTGAAGAATCCTCTGTCTTGATGTTGGCTTTGCTGGTTTGTCCTGGGTCATGTTGGAGAAGTGAAGTCATCTGCAACATCAACTACAGGTCATGATAGTTGCTAGTATCAAGGTGACAGGCTGTTTTAGTTCTGTTCCTGTTATGGTTCTTCTAAGTGGCATGTTTATGTATGAGAGTTGGTAATATGCAAAGAGTTTAGGTTTTGGTGATACCTCCTTTCCTTAATTTTGTCTTTCATTGTCTCAGATAGATAAATCATCAACAGAAGATAAAGAAGTAAACAATGAATCTTAGCAACACTCACTAGCAAAATTTGTCTTTAGCAGAGAAATATGCCCAACACATTTAACCCCCTTCAACCCTGTGCATTTGTAATGATATTAACATCAACACAATCACAGCTAAAGATAAGTTCTTTTCACTAATACAAAAAAGAAACAGTAGATTATTTTTTAAGGGTTTGCTTGACAAAGCTTGACCTATTTCACACACATAAAACAGTGGGAATATATAGTATTTCTTTTTTAGTCTTCTTTCCCCTACCACTTCACAACATACACACACACACACACACACAACACACACACAACACACACACACACACACACACACACACACACACACACACACACAACACACAACACACACACACACACACACCACAAAACACACACACCCGCACACACACAGAGTAGATGGGTGGTCTAGAGGTAACGTTTAACTAGTTGTAATCCTGTTCGGGCCTGAAACTTTTCCACCATACATTAGACCATAACTGGTGGTCTGGGTTCTATTCTTCTGGATGAGATGATAAAATTAGGTCCTTTGTGTTACACATAGTTATCTTGTGCAGGTAAACAAACCCACGGCAACAATAGAGCTACCCCTGGCAAAATTATGTAGAAAAAGCCATCCTGATAGGGAAAAAATACAGTTGCAGACAATTGGGGAAAAAAGATGGCGCTGCTCTTGTGGTGATGAGCTCTTCCTGGGGAGAGTAACCCGAATTCCAAGCAGAGAAATCTGCCATGACTTCAAGTGATATAAATAAATGAATAGATAACTAACTAAATAAATGAATAGACGAAAATAAACTTCAGGCACCATAAGTGACTAGAAAACATACAGGCATGAAGAAAATACTTGCACACATGACAGATAAATAAAAAGAAACAAAAATCACCTTTTCCATATCTTTCCAATGACATTCATCCACAAACTGACAGTGGACCACACACCCAGCTCTCAAAGTATCCTGAACTGTGCTCAAACTTATGTAGAGCCATGGGTGTGCACCTGTTTTAGGACAATCAACATAATGCACGTGCTGCACGATTTTAAAAAAATTGTTAACTGTGGCTATTGTAGAGGTGGTAGTGAAAGAATTTCAGAAAAAAGTTGAAATAATGTGTTCCTTCTTTTATAGCTCTTGACAGCATTTGTATGGAAAGCTGTATTTGCCATTGTGTTTCTTTGCTCATTGTATTACTTTCATCCTGCTGTGTATTACTTTTATCAATATGTGTATTACTTTCATCAATATGTGTATTACTTCCATCTATCTGTCTGTCTAGCCAGCTTGTTAACTAACTATCTGCTTGTCTGGATTGTTTTTCCTTTTTCATTGTTTTGCTAGAACTCTAGGGTTCACCAATGGTGGTGAGATTCAGTGTATGCAATCGTTTTCGCCAACCATGAAGTTAGCCGCATTCTGACTTCAGAAACTGCATGCTGCATAGGCTTGGTGTTTCTATAACCCATCAAATGCAAACATGATTTATGGGATCTTTAACGTGCATATTGTAGTCTCCCGCATGTCTGCTCTTGAAGATGACCTGGAAGATAGAACAAAATCCCCACCCTTAATTAACCACACACCAATGAGGTTCAATCCCAGGACTTAGTTGACCCATAGGATTGAAGTTGAATGGTCTTAACCACTGAGGTATACTGTCTGACATCTGTTTGTGTGTTTGCCGGTGTTTGTGTTTGTGTGAGTATGTGTGTGTAAACGCGTGTGTGCCTCTGTGTGTGCTTGCCTGTGTGTGCCTTTGTGTGTGTGCCTATGTGTGTGTGCCTATGTGTGTGTATGTGTGTGTTCTTTCTTTAATTAAAGGTCTGTTCACTCACGGTGATATTAGACCAAAACTAAAATGTTACAATATATAGAGAATGTGCGCGTACATGTGTTTTGTCTGTGTGTGTGTGTGTGGGGGGGGGGGATTGTATGCGTTTCTGCACGTGCACGGGCGCGTGTCTGTGTGTGTATGTGTGTATTTAGGTGTGCTTGTAAGAATGTGAGTAGATGTGTATTTGGGAGCTAAGGTAGGGGTGTGCGTGCGTGTATGTATTTGTATACGTGCGTGCGTGCGAGTGTCTTTCCTATTAGTGTCTGTGCATGATATAAAAGAAAGAAAAAAGAAAGGAATTATGGAAGGGACGGGGGAGGGGGCATTAAACAGCCTTAACTTCAGCAAGAGCAATCACATCAGTTTTCCAACAGGGATTCTAACTAAACAAATAACCATCTCCATCATAACCACATTATCGGCCAATAATTCTTCAAATGACCTATTTGAAATCTTACCTACAACTGTACCAGAAAAAAATATGGTCAAAGTACTTCACACTGAAAAATGACATGCTTAAGTGATAAACCAGAATCACATAGACAAGTGATCTGTTTACTGAATTTAGTACTAAATGCATCCAATCTGATTAGACTTCCCAGCAGTCTGTTATGAAAATGACACACTCTGACACTTAATGAATGTCCATGTAAAGAATACTTTCGTTGGGTCTTTTTTCTTTAAACCATTGATCGATCCCACAGTGGATCACAACAGCATCTGGTGATTTCTCAGATGAAAAAACCACTGATTTAAAAGTTGTGCTATGTTTTCCGTTATACATGTTTTGTAAGAGAACCCACCAATGTCATAGGAACAGCAGGGTCTCTTATCATTGACTCTGTTTGCTACAGAGTCATGGAGCATGACTACATGAGGGAGATCTGAATCTGGTTTCTATTTTAGTTTTGTAGTTGGAAGTGGAGGGCGTCATTTGACATTTTGACGTCACTTTCTTGATAGACTTCAGGTCTTTCTCTATTCCCTTTTTGATTTGAAGTCTGGTCAACCACAGGCGTTGCAGCTGGCTTTGGTACAGTTCCCCAACTGCCTGGGTGGACTTTGACTTGCATACATCGGCATAAGTGAGACTAGATCTGCTTGTGCTAGTCTGACAAGGCCTCCCTATTTCAGTCATGCTGCCTGTCTGTGTTTCTCTGTCCGTAACACAAGCAGATCTAATCGATGCTTTTGTAAGGAATGCATTTATTGTTTTCTTTTGGTCTTCCACCGTTTTTTCTAGGCTAGTGTTACGCCCACATAGAGATGTTATGATTTTCTTCAAATAATTAACGGCACTTACTGCATCAACAACAACGGAAAGTGCCGGCTGTTCCTGGGGTTGGCCGTCATCAACAGTGGAGGCAGCAGATCCAGTCAGGGCAGGGAGGCCTGGTTCTTCAGCCCCTGCACTACCTTTCCCGCAGCTTGTGGGTTTTTTCACTGCTGGGAAAGAAGCGCGAGCGCCCTGACTTTAAGATCTGGTAGTCTTGGTCATACCACCAGTACACTTGCCAATGAATAACTTGGTGGGCTGGAGTCTAGCGACTGACCATTTCCGCCATCTTGTTTTCTCATTGGTGTGTGTGTATGTGTGTGTGTGTGTGTGAGTGTGTGTGTGTGTGTGTGTGTGTGTGAGTTGGTGGGTAGGTGCATGTGTATGTGTGTGTATGTGCGTGTGTTTGTGTGTGTGTGTGTGAGTGGGTGGGTAGTGCATGTGTATGTGTGTGTGTGTATGTGCGCGTGTGTGAGAGAGAGAGAGAGTGTGTGTGTGTTAGCACTCATATTTTTGTATGCATGTACATATATGTATATGCTTGTGCACATTGTGTGTGTGTGTGTGTGTGTGTGTGTGTGTGTGCGTGCGTGCTGGTGTGTGTGTGTGGGTGTGTGGGGATGTGTGTGTTTGCGTTTGTGTGTGTCATATCATATGTGCCCATGTGCCCACATGTGCATATGAGCTTGCACACATGTGTATGCATGTGTTATCTTTTAGTAACTTTAAATGAATAAATACACAAAAGATAACAAAGAGGTGTGATTCTTTTATGTGTATGCATGTGTGTGTTTATATTGTATAAAAAGCACATAATGTATACCACTTCAAGTTATGATCAACTTCTCTGTGTGTAATTCTGGTTGCCCTCCCTGGGAAGACCTCGTGGCCACAAGAGCAACACCGCCCATTTTTTTTTTCCTTCCTGCATGTGTATTTTTTTCTTTATCAGAGTGACCTTATTTTACAAAATTTTGTGAGGGAAAATTCTCTTTATGCCGTGGGCTCTTTTACATATGCTAAATGCATGTTGCATACACATCCTGGGTTTATCAACGCACCCAAAAATCTAACAGTCAGACAAGCACTCATAGTGACAGTTTCAAGCACAACAGGGGATCTACCCTCTCCCCACTTTGGACCTAGTTTTTTTTCTTTCTTTCTTCTTTCTTTATATTTCTAGAGAACCTTGCACGTGGTTTGCATGCTTGAGTGTAGAAGTGTGAAATTTCCATCGCAACTATATCATAAATATTAGTTTTTCCACAGTTATCACACCAGGTTAGACTTTTTCCTTTGAACAAACATTCAAGTCTCCTTCTAACAGTCTGTTTAATTCTGAGTAGTATGCCGCTCAGAAAAACATCAAACACACCCAAATCATCATGTATATAGATATTATTGTCCACCAGTTAACAACAGTGTCCTTGTTCAGTCTATCTCCACTGTCAGGATCATTTCCAGTTTGCCTGCTTGTAATGTCTGATGTCAATGACAGCCTGTTTGTACCTTTCACAAGAGGTATGGCTGAATTCCATCAGGAGCTAAAATATGCTGACACAGCGACATACAGAGAAAATCCCTCACCACACTTTATGCATGTGTATTTTTTTTTTGTTTGGAGTTCGTACGTATTCTGCTGTTATTTATTTTCAGGAGTTTCACCAGTCATCGATTATTGAACAGGTCATACTCAGGTTATGTTTGCATTTGATCGTCCACCCTCAATAGAGTATTTGAGAAATTGTGATAAAAAACTCACTAAAGATTAATGTTTTAGCTCCTCCATGCCAAGCCCAAATCTATAACACACCGTTGAAAACAGGGACTTGTGAAACACCTACAGTGAAAATTACCCCGTGATCGACAGATACAGTTTGACTACACACTGGAAAGAAACGCCTGGACCAAAGATTGCATATTAACAGCAATCAGTCACACTTCTTTTGTCTCAATGAATGATCTTTGCATGGCATTACAGTTACAATGTACATGCAAGGACAGGACATTACCAACAAATTTTCACTTGTAGTGTTCCATACCCAGTGTTTCCGATTTCACTGATTAGTTAAGACGTTTCCAGTTTACTGTTGTGGGAATCCACTTGTTCCAGCCAGATCTATATTTGGACATGTTCATGGTCAGTTAGCAAGCATCTATTGATGACACTGTGTTGGTTTTGTGCGAAAATCCTCTTCTTGATGATGGCTTTGCTGGTTTGTCCCTGGACAAAAGGAGAAGCGTTAATTCACTGAACACAACAACCGGTCCAATGATAGATGCTAGTATCAAGGTGACAGGCTTGTTTTTATGTTCTGTACCTGTTTATGGTTCTTCAAGAGTGGCCATGTTTTTATGTTATGAGAGTTGGTAATAATGCAAAGAGTTTAAAGTTATGGATGATACACCTTTCCATAAATTTTGTCTTTTCATTGTCTCAGATTAGAAAAATCAATCAACCAGAAGAGTATGAATACAACAATGAATCTTAGCAACACTCAACAACAAAATTTGTCTTAGCAAGAAATAACCCAACACATTTAACCCCCTATCAACCCTGTGACATTGTACTGATATTAACATCGAACAAATCACAGCTAAAGATAATTCCTTTTCACTAATACAAAAAAGAAACGTAGATTATTTTTTTAAAGGGTTTGGCTTGACAAAGCTTGACCTAATATCACACACTTAAAAACAGTGGGAATATATATTAATTTCTTTTTTAAGATCATCTTATATCTACCCCTACCACTTATACACCCATACACACAACACACACCTCACACAACACACAAGCACACAACACACCACACACACACAAACACACACACACACCACACTACACACACACACGACAACTCACACACACACACAACACACACTGCACACACACGAGTATATTGGGGTCAAGAGTAACAGTTCTTAAACTAGTTGTAATCCTGTTCGAGCCTGAAAACTTTTCCTCACCTCATACATAAGAACCATAACTGGTGGTTCTGGGTTCTATTCCTTTCCAGGATGAGATGATACAATTAGGTCCTTTGTGTTACAACAACGATATCTAGTGCAGGTAAACAAACCACGGCCACAATAGAGCACCCCCAGAGTCAAAATATATGTAAAAACGCCAACACTGATAGGGAAAAAATTACAGTTGCACGACAATTGGGGAAAAAAGAATGGGCGCTGCTCATTTGGTGATGACTCTTCCAGTGGGAGATTAACCCTAAATCCAAGCAAGTAAATCTGCCAAGACATTCAAGTGAAAATAAATAATGAATAATAACAAACAAATAAATGAATAGACGAAATAAACTTCAGGCACCATAAGTGCCAATAAAAACATACATGCATGAAGCCAATACATTCACACATGACAGATAAATAAAAAGCCACAACAAAACACACTTTTCCCATATCTACCAATTACATTACATAACCACAAAACTGAATTGTGGACCACACCCCAGCTCTCAAAGTTCCTGAACTGTGCTCAAACCATAATGTATAGCCCATGGTTGTGCACCTGATTAATGACAATCCCCAAAATCCATCTGCTGCACGATATATAAAAAAATTGTTTAACTGAGCTATTGTATGAGGTGGTAGTGAAAGAATTTCAGAAAAAGTTTGAAATAATCGTGAACATTCTAATAGCTCTAGAAAGCATTTGTAAGGAAAGCTGTTATTTGCCACATGTTTGTTTCTTCTCAATGTAATACATTCATCCTGCTGTTTATTAGCTACTTATCAATATGTGTATAACTTAATCATCAAATATGTGTATTACTTCCATCTACTGTCCCTGTCCCTAGCCAGCTTGTCTTAACAAACTAATCCTGCTAGTCTAGGATTTTTTTTTATTTTTTTTTTCTTTTTTCATTTTTTTGCTAGAACACTCTAGGTTCACCAATGGAGGTGAGATTCAGTGTATGCAATCGTATTCTCGCCAACCAAGACGTTAATGCCGCATTCTGACTTCAGAAACTGCATCTGCATAGCTTGGAGTTTCAATAACCCATCAAATGCACACATGATTTATGGGATTCTTAACGTGCATATAGTAGTCTCCTGCATGTCGCTCTTGAAGATGACCTGGAAGAAGAACAAAAACCCCACCTTAATTACACCACACACCAATGATGTTCAATCCAGGACCTATAGTTTGACCCATAGGATTGAAGTTTGAATGGTCCTTAACCCCTGAGGTATACTGTCCTGACAACTTTATGTGTTTGCCGGTGTTTGTTATGTTCGAGTAAGTGTGTGTAAACGCGTGTTGCCTCTGATGCGTGTGCTTGCTCTTGATGTGTGCCTTTTGAGAGATGTGTGCTATTGTAGTGTAGCCTATTTTGTGTATTTGTGTTCTATCTTTAATTAAAAGGTCTGTTCACTCCCGGTGATAATAAGACCAAAAAACAATAACTATATGTTACCATTAATATAATAGAAGAATGTCAGTTAGACGCGTATACCATTATTTTGAATGATAAAAAATATGCCGGCAGAGTAAAGGAGGTCTTGAAGTAGTGTGTATGTTTATAATTGTGTGGGGCTGGGGCATGAAGGGATTGTAATTGCGTTTCTCTTCTTTACTAGCACGTGCACGGGCGCGTTTCTGTGGTGTTTATGTGTGTATTTAAGGTGTGCTTGTAAGAATGATGAGCTAGATATGTTGTATTTGGTGAGCTAAGTAGGTGTGCGTGCGTGTATGTATTTTTATACCGTCTGCGTGCGTGCGAGTGTCCTTTCCTATTAGTCTCTGATCTGTTTCATGATATAAAAGAAAAAAAAAGAAAGGAATTATTGAAGCGGAACAGGGGGAGGGGGCATTAATCAGCCTTAACATTCAGTCACGAGCAATCAACATAGTTTTCCAACAGGGATTCTAACTAAACAAATAACCAAAGCTCCATCATAACCACATTTTGGCCATAAATTCTTCAAATGACCTATTTGAGAAAACTTACCTAAACTGTACCAGAAAAAAATAGGTCAAAGTACTTCACACTGAAAAATGACATGCTTTAAGTTGAAAACCAAATCACAAACAAGTGATCTGTTTACTAGAATTTAGTACTATAATGCTATCCAACGTGATTAGACTTCCCGAGCAGTCTGATATGAAAATGACACACCCATACACATTAATGAATGTACCATGATAAAGAAATACTGTACGTTGGGTCCCTTTTCTTTTAAAAAACCATAGCTCGATCTCAACAATGGATACATACTAACAGCATCACCTGTTGATTCCTCAGATTAAAACTAAAAAACCACTTAGGGTTTTATTTAACAAGTTGTGCTATGTTAATATTCCCGTTATACAATCAATAGTTTTGTAAGAGACCCCACCCAATTCAATAAGGATCAGCATGGTCTCTTATCATTGACACTGTTTGCACTACAGAGTCACAGGGCATGACTACAAGAGGAGATCCTAATCTGTTTCATTTATTCTTGTAGTTGTAGAAGTGTAGAGGCGTCATATTGACAATTTGACGTGTCACTTTCTTGATAGACTTCAGGTCTTTCCTCAATTCCCCTTTTTGTGGATTTGAAGTCTGGACACAACCACAAGGCTTGCAGCAGTGCTTTGGCTACATTTACCCCCCAACTGCCTGGGGGTGGACTTATTGACTTGCATACAAATCGCGCAAATGAAGACTTAGATCTGCTTGTGACTAAGTCAGACAAATGCCTCCCTATATCAATTCATGCTGCCTGTCGTGTGTTCTCTGTGTCCGTAACACAAACAGCATACACAACATAATTGCTTTTGTAAAAGGAATAATACAATTAAATTTGTTTATCTTTTTAGGTCTCCCAAAAATCCAACTCCCAACCGTTTATTTTTTCTTAATGGACTATGAGTGTGAACGACCCCTATAACACTAAGAGAAGCTATAAGAAATTTCTTTCTCTGTATACCACCTCTCTTCAACATTTCCCTCTTACCCAAAATAACTTTAAAAACAACAGTAAAAAAAAACCGCGGCATAACTTAACTCGCATCAACAACAACAGGAAAGTGTCGGCTGTTCCTGGGTTGCCGACATCAACAGTGAGAATGCAAATCAGATCCAGTCAGAGGCGGGCTCCCAGGAGAGCGCTGTTCTTCAGTCTGACCTTCAGGCCCCTGCACTCACCTTTCCCGCAGCTTGTGGGTTATTTTCATTTTTTATATCACTATTTCGTTTTTTTTTTATTATTTATTCTTCTTTTTGTGGTGGGGGGGGGGGGGGGGGGGGTGGGGGGGGGTGTGGGGGAATAGGGTGGGGGGGGGGTAGGGGCGGGGTCGGGAGGTAGTTTAATCCAGCATTGGTTTAATGTGGGGTGGGGATTGGAGGAGGTTGTTGTTGGGTTGTTTGTTTTGTGTGTTTGTTGTTGTTGAGAGAATATGTTTGATAATTGAGAGAGATAAGAGTGAGATATAGATAGAGAAGTATCAAATCTCATATATCTACCTCCTCTACTCTCTCCATTGATGCACATATTGATGTTACTATTACAACTATACAATATAAATTAAATCATCAATTTATTATAAATTAAATAATAATAGATTTTCAAAATTGATAATCAATTTATCTACTCAAAATTTATTTAACTGGATATAACAACGTGTGGTTTTAGATTATTTATTTATCATTATCTATTTAATTCACCGTGGGGGAATAATGGCAAAAAGAAGCAAGCAGCTGCAAGGGAGACAACCGACCCCCATCCAAAGTATAGACGACTCTGGATATACATATTATTATAAGTTAACAACACCACCCCGTCACACCCATAAGGCGGGCCAATAACTATGATCCACTCAAAAAACCCTTGGTGTGAGTGGGGGTGGGGGGGCGTCTAAAAAATAACCGAGCGAACAGGTGACCAAATTAATACCTATAAACATTAATCCACGCACCCTCATTGATCACCATCCATCTAACACTTCAAAAACCTCAACCAACACTCTCAATTAGGCTGATGTAGAGTCAGAGAGTGTGGGAAGATAAGTAGTGTGGAGTTGTGTGTACACACACACACACACGAGTGAAGCTGATATATAGGAGGGTAAGGTGCATGTGTATAGTGTGTATGTGCGTGTGTTTGTGTGTGTGTGTGTGAGAGGGTGGGTAGTGCATTTTATGTGTGTTGTTAGAATGTGCGCAGTGTGTGAGAGATGAGAGATAGTGGTGTGGTGTTAGCACTCAAAGTTGTTTGTATGTCATGTACATAAATGTATACGGTGCAACATAGTGTGTGTGTGTGCACGTAGTCTGGAGTACGTGTAGTGTGTTGCGTGCCGTGCTGGTGTAGTGTGTGATGGGTGGTGGGGATGTTGTGTTTGCGTTGGTGTGTGACATAACCATATGTGCCCATGTTCCCACAAGTGCAAAGACTGCACACATTGTATGCATGTGTTATCTATTACAGAAACTTATAAATGAATAAATACACAAAACTAACTAAAGAGGTGTGATCTTTTTATTGTATGCAAGTGTGTTTTTTAATAATAGTATAAAAAGCACATAATGTATAACCACATAGTCAAGCGTCACATGATCAACTTCTCTGTGAGTAATATCTGGTTAGCCCTCCCTGGTAAGATACCTCGAGGACCACAAAGCAAACACACACCGCCCACTTTTTTTATTTTCCTTCCTGCATGTGTATAATTTTTTCTTTATCAGAGTGACACTTATTTGTAAACAAAAATTTATGAGGGAAAAATTCTCTTATGCCGCGGCTCTTTTACATATGGCTAAATGCATGTTGCATACACATCTGGGACTTAATCAAACACGCACCCAAAAATCTAAACCTCAGACAAAGCAATCATATTGACAGTTTCAAGCAACAACAGGGGAGCAACCCTCTCCCCACTTAGGAACCAATGTTTTTTTCTTCATTCTACATCTTATATATTTGAGGTTGAGGGAGAACGCAGGCAAGGGTGTTGTGGAATGCTGAGGGGTGTGAGAATAGTGAGTGTGCCTGTGTGTGTGCATAAGCGCGTGCACGCGTGTGTTTTTGTCTAAAATGTGTGGTGTTATTTTTTGCTAAATCAGTCACTTAATCGGCTGGTCTCTCTCAAGTGTTTTCTTTCCCAATCCCAAGGCTGCTATCACACATATCGGGTCATATCTTTACAACACCCATTCAACTTATACAATCGTACAGGTCACATCAGAAAACACAACAGCGTTTTGGATTAAATACCTTTTATTGAACAATAAAAAAAACAGTAAAAGATTACAAAAGAAGATATACATTAGGAAAATCCACCAGAAGAGAATATGTACCCTTTGATTTAAACAAAAACCAACAGCTACTAAAGTCTATCTTGAATTTTAAAGCTTAGTGCAAAGTGCATCAAATGCGTTTAAACTACGAAATAATAACAGACATTCAACGCAATTTCTCAGTGTACATAATAAACCATAGTACACATGTAAAAAAAAAAAACACATTATTCCAATGCAATACTGTTATTGAAAACTCCATACCCAAAAATAAACATGTGTTATTCTATTGCTAACTGAGATTAAGCGTCCCGAAAAAAAAACTTTTTAAAATGAAATACTGCTAGACATGGCATTAGTAAAAATTCAGAAGAGCACTGGATGATTTGATTTTTGCACATCTGCCCCCAAATTTGTTATGTGACCTAGACAAAATAGAAAGATCAGAGGAAGAAGTTTATGAACAGATGCACTGAAACATTGCTACACCAAATATATAACATTTTCTTCAATGAAAATAATGCCATACAAATATCTGGAGCTTTTTCAATTATGGTAAAAAAAAGTGATTGTCTATGTATTTAGTTATCCAGGTTACTCTTATCTAGACTATAGTTAAAGGTAAAAATCTTTCACAAGATAAAATTCCGTCTAATTACTATTCTGAAGGGTGTGGGTCGGCGGGGGTGGGGGGGGGGGGGTCGGGGGTGGCGGTTGAATTATTAGTGTATGGTTTAATTTACTGTGGTGGAAAGTGGTGTTATGATCTATAGAGTAATGGAAGTGCTTAAAAGTCACTCTAAGAAATTTAGAGATAATAAAAAGGAATCACACCATCACAAAATCCAGCAAGTCTTTATAATTAAGGTAAAATGAAAATGTGCCTGAAAAGATTCAACTTGATCTGTTTTAGTAACCTTTTATAGTCAGTTTGAATACAGTATGTTGAGGACAGTAACAAAACACACAAACCGAAATTCACGCAGTGAAAACAAAAGGAAAATATTGCAAATATTTGGTATACGAAGTGCCTTGGCTTATTCGCTTTCAACTTTACCATTCAAAGTGTGTCATCCCTGTGGCCTATGACCAGAGGGATCACAACAATCTATACAGTTGGAATACTGCTCTCCCTGACTTTATAACCGTTCAAAAACTTATCAATGTTTCAAGATGGACGTCACAAGATGTTGTGTACACAAGTTGTCACGTGTTGTCACTGTCAGCTGATTTTAGGTGCAATTCGCACTACTGTACTTAGTGTATACTCTACTCTCTATATATCTATGTGGAATGGTGTCTGACTGAACAGAAGGTACACTCTTTATTATGAGCCATGTCTGCTTTGGCCCCCTACGCCTCTGTCTGATTCAATGGGATTTGGGAGAGTTGAGATCCTTGTCATATTGAAGGCATTAATAGGGTAGAATAAAAAAAAAAATAGTTGTTGTTGGGTGGGTGATTATGGGGGGGTGGTGTGGGTGTGGTGTGCTCTAAATTGGTTTTGGTGGTGAAACTTCACTAGCCTATAGTGGATTTGTAAAATTTGGGTGCTTTACACCTTGTGGCGTCTAGAATGTGTGACAGTTTAAATTACTTTTATCGGCAAAGTATTATCACAATAGTGCACCGTGTGGCTTTTCTCCTGTGTGGGTTCAGATGTGTACAGGTTAAATTACTTTTATCGCAAAGGTAATTATCACAATATTGCACATCGTGTGGCTTTTATCTCCTACTGTGTGGATTCGGCGGTATGTGACTGTTAAATTTACTTTTCTGGGTAAAAGTCATATCCCAATAATGTCACTTGTTTGCTTTTTCTCCTGATGTGGTTCTAATGTGACGATTAACTACTTTTCTCGGAAAAAGTCAATCACAATATGTCACTTGTTTGCTTTTCTCCTTGTGGGTTCGATGTGGAGACATTTAAATTTTAACGTTTAACTAATAGGAGTAAAAAGTCATATCAACCATATATGTCACATGTATGCTTTATCTCCAGTGTAGAGGTCTAATGTGCATGCAACGATAACTTAAATTTTTGACGCATTATTAAAAGCTACTTTACTTTCCCTCTATTTACCCTTACTACATCGGAAAAAAGTTATGAAGGTCATATAACCAAAGAAAGTAATATATGAAGTCTACCGAAGATGTAATGATCTAACATTTCTCCTGTGTGGGTTCGGATGTGAGACAGTCTTATTTAAATTAAACTGTTTATTATAGTGTAAATTAAGATCATATTCAATCAATATGTTCATCTTGTATCGCTATTTCTTCTTCCCTTCACTCTACGTGTGTTGTGTTATCTAAATTGTTAAAGATATTGAGTATTGTAAATAAAGATAAATCCAAAAAAAAGGTCAATTATCACAAATATGCACTTGTATGCTTAATCTCCCAGTATTAAGGTACTAACAGTGGACACAGATAAAGCAACATATACACTGCACCCGACAAAACCCCACTCTAACTAAAATCCACAATACAAAGCCTTCCTTGTGTGGCTTATTTACTCCTAGAGTGAGGATCTAAAGACTAACGAGTACACCCTGCATATACATTTCAATTGGTAAAACCTAATCCCATATATTGGTGCACTCAGTATGGCTTATTCCCCTTAGTTGTGTGTTCCTTTCTGATTGAGGATCAGTATACACTACTTTCCTGGAATAAAAGTCACTATCGACAAATATGTAACAACTTGTGTCCCTTATCACACTGATATAGGGTTCTGAGGAGAAACACTAAATTAGTTTAATATTGAAAGATCATTTGACAACATGTGCCCTTGTATGGCTTTTCTTTGTTGTGTGAGTTTCTAAAGTGCTAGTGTTAAGAAATGTTTCATGTAAAACCTTTTAATGACAGTATTGTACATTTGTCTATTGTCGTATTCGCTGTATGTGATCGCAAGATGTCCTCTCTTCGTTCTGTATAGTTATGTGTATAAACCCACAACTGTGAACATATGTACATGGTCTAGCTCCTTTGTTGGTTCTGCAGATGACTATACAAGTATACCTTTAGTGGGTACCCCTCATATCACATTATATACTTTTGTGGGGTTTTTCATCATGTGGATTTTGCCTAATCGCACTTAAAGCCTTGCATTGAGTTTGTAAGTATCTTCTCACATTGTGACCAACTTATTGGCCTATATGCGTGGGGGGGGGGGGGGGGGGGGGGGGGGGGGGGGGGGGGGGGGTCTGGGGTGTGAAAGGGGTGGGGAAGCATGTGATTTTCCATGCGCGCACTTTTTCATTACATAAAATAGTTTTAATTCCACAGTGTTCACAACCAGATAATTATTTTTCTTTGTACAACAATCCGTCACCTTCTGAAGACAGCCTGTTTTACTCTGAGTGTGTCACAGTCAGCCTCATCCTCCTCAACAAGGGCAGAATGAGTGAAGGGAAGGATGGAGGGGTAGTTGGGGGAAATGTTGGGGGTGGAGTGAAGGAGGGGGGGTGGGGTGGAGTGTGGCAGGGAGGAAAGGGTATGAATTATATTCATTTCACCTGCCATTGTACTTCCTGATGTCGACTGGCTGTTGTGAACAATTTTACATATGTAATGGAGCTTAAAATTCTCCAGAGCTAAAAATGCAGTTAACATAAAAATTACATATATGAAATCCTTACCACACTCTTATATCATCTGCATGATATGGCCTTGAGTTTGTACATATTCTGCTGCTTTTCTTTCAGTTGTTGTCATCAGAACTCTTTTGTGAGGTTTCACCATAATCAATTTTTAGCATGTGGATATGTCTTCCTCATTATTATTTGTGTTGTATAGACGAGGGGAGAGGGGGGGGGGGACGTAGTTTGGTTGCAATTAAACGAGGCTGTGGGTGAAATAAGTGAGTGTAGCGGGAGGGGAGAGGGGGGAATTGGGGTGATGGGTTTGGAACGGAGGGGGGTGTGAGTTTTGGTGAGTTGCGCGAGGGAGGGGGAGCGGGTGGTTGTGTATTGAGGGGGGAAGGGGGGGGGGGGGGGGGGTAGGAAGGTTAATTTGTATTAAAATGAGTTTGATTAATATATAATTGAGTTACACATATTTAGTGGGAAAGATATAAAGTGGGGTGATTTTTTATGTATGGTGTTTAAAAATTTTGTGTTTGTGTTTGTGGGTTTTAGTTATGTATGGAATGGGGGATGAGGTGGGTAATGTAAACACATTGGTGATGATTAAAGATTAAAAGGAATTGTTTGATTTGAAAGGGAGTGATGTAATTGTAGAATTGAAATATTAATGTAATTAATATTAAACAATGAGAGGGGTATAGGGGAAGAGTTGTGAGAGAAGGGAGGGGGGTGAGTTGTGTGGGCGTTTGGGATGGTTGAAATGGTATTGTTTAGGAAGGATGAGATTAAAAATGATGTATAGTAGTTTTTTAATTTAAAAAGATGTTTAGGTATGAGGAGTGCGGGGAGTATGGAGGGGTTAGTTAGGGTGTGGTTATAGTGTATATGATTAAATTAAGTTGTGGGTTTTTATATATTTGTTTTTAGATTTATGATAGTAAGTTTATATTATTTAGAGTTAGTGAGTTTTATCTGAATAGTTGGATTTGAATGGTAGGTTGTTTATTAGTTGTGTATTGATATTTAAGATAGTATTGTGATAAATTGGAATTAAAATATTTGATGTAATTAAATAAGAAATATGAAATAGAGTTGTTATGTTTTGAAAATATAACGAACAATCGTTGGTTAGTTAAAAGCATAATAAATTGCAAAAGAAGTAATATGACAAATAACTCACCATATAAACAACCCTATAAATTAATTATTTTTAATTGAACTGGTATAACTACTTACAATCCTGAGTCATATTTGTTTTTAAATCTTGAAATAATTTGGAATATTCTTAAAATCGATGGACATTTTTCGGTGAAAATATTACAATAACTGTTTTCGATAATGTTTAAAGTACTTAAACCCATATTTATGTGTGTAACAATGGTAGAACATGAGAGAGTCTGCATACCACTTTAGTTTTTTTATAAAAATCAAGCACCCACAGCCATTATTTATGGGTTTTTGGGATGTTATGGGGGGGGTGGGGGGGGGGGGGGGAAAAAATAAGGGGGGGGGGGGGTGGGATAGGCCCCCACCCAAAACTCACGCAGCAACACAAACACACACAAAATACACAACAAAAAACGCGCGCACAAACACCACAAACACAAAACACACCTACACAAACACACACACACATCCACACACTTCTCTCCACAGAGACAGAAGAGTGAAGAGAGACACGAACTTGCTTAATGTCCATTGGCATTTGGTCCACAATACAATAGAACAGGAAAAAGAACCGTATACTTTTTAGACCAGACTCATTTAGTTTTTCGAACCCAAAGCTAGTCACAATAGCACAAAAACAGAATACCCTCAACTCATTTCATTCAATTCACTTACAAAGCCAATTTTTGATAATGTCATGAAACTTTGAGAAACAACAATGGCTACACTTTCAGTATGAATCCTGTGCACCACCCTATGAAAAGTGAAAAAAATATCATCAATTAAGTACATGGAAAGGTAAATTTTATATACAATTTTTCCTTCAGCTTGAATCAAAACACGTTTGCAGACTGATTAATATTAAAGACACTTTTACAATTACCATCATATCAAGGAATGAGATCACGTCCACCATCATTAAAAACAAAATTAAAACTCCAAAAATGATATATCTACCTAGAAGACTGACTAAGTTAAGAGAGTACAATATTCAGGATGCATGATAGGGAAGTTATTTTAACTAGTAACAAACAAACTTAATTGTTGTAATGCCTTTTCTATGAAATTTTGCTTACACAGAGGTTGATCCTATTTTACATACAGAAAACATAGGGCATATTTAGTAATCCATTTTCATCTTATTTCCCCATAACCAATACTAACACACACACACACACACACACACAACACAACCACCACACACACACAAACACACACACACACACCACACACACACACACACACCCACACACACACACACACACAAACCACACAACACACACAACAACACACACAAACAGCAAAAAACACACACACACACAAACACACACAACCCACATACACACACACATACACACACCCCTACACACACACACGATCAGTTGTCTAGAGGTAACCACCTGCCTAGACAGAAAAAAGTCTGGGTTGGAAGTGTGTGGTAGTTCGAATACCGAATAGGCCTGGAACTGTCCCCCCTTTCCATTATAGACAATGAAGTGGTGGTCTGGGTGCTAGTCTTGCAGATATTTAAACCATGGTCCTGTGTTTTAATTTAATTATGTGGATAATCATTAATAAATTTAACACACAAGCCAGAACCCATTTCTACAAGAGAGATTTGCCCTATAACAAGTCTGATAAAACCACCACTCTCATACAGCTGACAAACATGCAGTTTCAGACAGAAATAAAAGGGACTTCGCTGCTCTTGCAGGCAACTCCCTCTCCCCGTAGAGAGCATCCTTAAATTTTACGTAGAAGAAAAGTGTCCACAACTTAAGGAGGTATGAAATAAAACTAAAAATAGTATAAATAATATAAATAAAAAAATAAATAACACACAAATCTCGGTAGGGGGGGCTGATGTCGAGGGGGCGACAGGGGGGGGGGGGGGGGGGATAAAGGACTAAGTAGAGGTACGGTTGAGTGGGGCGAAGGGGGGAAAGGAAAATAATTGTAACATATCACAACAAACCAGAGCGCCGTCAAAACAAAGATTTTACCTTTTCCATATCTTTCCGGCGGGGGGGGGGGGGGGGGGGGAGAGGGGTGGAGAGGGGTGATTGCCATATAAAGGTCTGGTGGATGGGGAATAAGTACACAGACGGGTCAACATGTAAAATATGGCGTTAATCGGGAGGGCGGGGAAGACATCATAGAGCCACAGGTGTGATCCTGTTTCTAAGGACAACTGAACACTATGCACGTGCTGCATTGATTTCTGTTTTTATTGTAACTGTGCTATGTGGAGGTGGTTGTGGAGGAAGTTGAGGAAACGTTCAAAAACAGTTGATTCCTTGTCAGTATAATCTCAGGAAGCATTTTTATGCATGAGGTAGTTAGGTTTTCAGGGTGGGCGTGGAGTGTATTCACTTGCTTTACTATGCATCATATATTATTAAGCTTTCATCAATCATGTGATACTTTCATACAATACATTTATTACTTTCATGTATCCGTTCTGTCTAGCGGTGAGGCGTTGGTTTGTTGAATAGCGGGTGGTGATTTTTGGAAGAGGTGTGGTGTTATGGTGTGTGTGGGATAGTACTACAGGGTTCACAACAATGGTGGTGAGAATTCCAGTGTAAGCAATCTCGTTCCCCTCCCCCACAACCCCCCCCTTCCGGGGGAGGGGGGGGGGGGGGGGGGGGGGTGGAAGGGTGGAGGGGGCGAGGATGGAAGGTTGTAGGGTATTGCTTGCTGCATATGCTAAGGTGTTTTCCATAACCCGTTCAAATACATACATGATTTATTGGATCTTAACGTGCATATTTTTAAATCTGAATATATACTCACAGGCGATAGAAAAATCAACGAAACATTAAATAACCAGACACAAAAGAGTTTAATCCCATGACATTCTATGACAAAAGGATTGAAGTTGAATGGCATAGAGAACACTGAGCATTGTGTCTTCATATGTTTTGGCTGTGTTATGTGTGAGTAAGTGTGCATGTTTGTTGTGTCGTGTGTGTCCTGTGTCTGTGTACTGGTGTGTTCTTTCTTAAATTGAAGGTCTGTATTCCACGTCACGTGATATTAGACCAAAACTAAAGTGTTACAGTATTGAGAGAAGTGCCCAGCGCGTGTGTTTTTCTCTAGATGTGTGTGTGATGCGTGCACGAGCGCGTGACTGTGTCTTATGTGTGTGTGTGATGTGTGTTTGTGTATAGCGTTTTGTGCACGTGCGCACATTAGGGGGAGGGGTGGGGGGGGGGGGGGGGGGGGGTGGGAGTTGGTGGGAGGGTTGTGGGGGGGGGGGGGAGAATGTGAGTAGTATGTGTTATTGGGACTTAGGAGGGTGTTTTGTGCGTTTTTAAATGTGCGTTGCGTGGGGTGTGTTTCCTATAGTATAATATATGTGCATGAGATGAAGGAATGAAAATAGAAATAAATTTCTTGGACGGAACGGGGGAGGGGGCATGAAAAAACTAAACTTCAGCAAGAGCAACAAAAAAGTTTTCCAACAGGCTTCTAACAAAAAAAATAATTAGGAAAGATGTTGAGGGGGGGGGGGGGGGGGAGGGTTGTATCGGCCAATAATTGTTCATGACACTATTTTAAATCTACTACAACTGTACCGATAATTAAAATGGTCAACAGTACTAAACACTGAAGATGACATGCCGCTTAAGTATGACAAACAGAAAAACATAGACAATTAACTGTTTACTGAATTTAGTCCTAAATGCATCCAATCTGAACCTGTAGATCAGACTTCCCAGCAGTTGATATGGATATGACACACTGAACCAACTTATTTGTTTGTTCCATGTCAAGAATACTTCGTTTTGGGTCTTTTTTTTCTTTAATCATTGATCCCACAGTGCATCACAACAGCATCTGGTGATTTCACAGATAAGAAACCACTGATATAAAGCGTAGCTATGTTTTTCGACGAATATATATGTTTTGTAAGATAACCCATCAAAAGTCATAGAACAGCAGGGTCTTCTTTATCGAATATCAATGACTCTGTTTGCTACAGAGTCAATGGAGCATGACTACCATGAGGGTGATCTGAATCTGTTTATTTTATTAAGTTCTGTACTTGGAAGTTTGTGTGACGTCGATTTGATGCGTGTTTTTGACGGTCCTTTTCTATTTTGATTGATTTAGATCTTTTCTATTCCCCTTTTGTTTTGGGTCTTGGTCAACACAGCGTTGCAGCTGGCTATGGTAACACACACACACATCTGCTGGGTGGAACTTTGATTGCATAATCGGCATAAAGTGGAACTAGATCTACTTCTGTGCTACTCTGACAGTGCCTCCCCTATTTCATCCATGCTGCCGTGTCTGTGTTTTGTCTGTAACACAAGCAGATCGTTAATCGATTTTTTTTGTAAGGATTGCATTTATTGTTTCTTTTTGGTCTTTGACCGTTTATTCTCAGTTAGATACGGCCACATAGGAGTTTATGCGTTGAGGGGGGGGGGGGATTGGAGTTATGGGGGTGGAGAACGGAATCTTGTACTGCATCAACAATGTGCGTTCCTGGGTCTTGACCGGTCACACACCAGTGGAGGCAGAGCAGACATTAGTCAGGCATGGAGGCCGGTGTGTTGGGTGAATGGCCTACTCCTGGGTGCATACGCATTGTGAAATTTCCATCGCAACTATATCATAAATATTAGTTTTTCCACAGTTATCACACCAGGTTAGACTTTTTCCTTTGAACAAACATTCAAGTCTCCTTCTAACAGTCTGTTTAATTCTGAGTAGTATGCCGCTCAGAAAAACATCAAACACACCCAAATCATCATGTATATAGATATTATTGTCCACCAGTTAACAACAGTGTCCTTGTTCAGTCTATCTCCACTGTCAGGATCATTTCCAGTTTGCCTGCTTGTAATGTCTGATGTCAATGACAGCCTGTTTGTACCTTTCACAAGAGGTATGGCTGAATTCCATCAGGAGCTAAAATATGCTGACACAGCGACATACAGAGAAAATCCCTCACCACACTTTATGCATGTGTATTTTTTTTTTGTTTGGAGTTCGTACGTATTCTGCTGTTATTTATTTTCAGGAGTTTCACCAGTCATCGATTATTGAACAGGTCATACTCAGGTTATGTTTGCATTTGATCGTCCACCCTCAATAGAGTATTTGAGAAATTGTGATAAAAAACTCACTAAAGATTAATGTTTTAGCTCCTCCATGCCAAGCCCAAATCTATAACACACCGTTGAAAACAGGGACTTGTGAAACACCTACAGTGAAAATTACCCCGTGATCGACAGATACAGTTTGACTACACACTGGAAAGAAACGCCTGGACCAAAGATTGCATATTAACAGCAATCAGTCACACTTCTTTTGTCTCAATGAATGATCTTTGCATGGCATTACAGTTACAATGTACATGCAAGGACAGGACATTACCAACAAATTTTCACTTGTAGTGTTCCATACCCAGTGTTTCCGATTTCACTGATTAGTTAAGACGTTTCCAGTTTACTGTTGTGGGAATCCACTTGTTCCAGCCAGATCTATATTTGGACATGTTCATGGTCAGTTAGCAAGCATCTATTGATGACACTGTGTTGGTTTTGTGCGAAAATCCTCTTCTTGATGATGGCTTTGCTGGTTTGTCCCTGGACAAAAGGAGAAGCGTTAATTCACTGAACACAACAACCGGTCCAATGATAGATGCTAGTATCAAGGTGACAGGCTTGTTTTTATGTTCTGTACCTGTTTATGGTTCTTCAAGAGTGGCCATGTTTTTATGTTATGAGAGTTGGTAATAATGCAAAGAGTTTAAAGTTATGGATGATACACCTTTCCATAAATTTTGTCTTTTCATTGTCTCAGATTAGAAAAATCAATCAACCAGAAGAGTATGAATACAACAATGAATCTTAGCAACACTCAACAACAAAATTTGTCTTAGCAAGAAATAACCCAACACATTTAACCCCCTATCAACCCTGTGACATTGTACTGATATTAACATCGAACAAATCACAGCTAAAGATAATTCCTTTTCACTAATACAAAAAAGAAACGTAGATTATTTTTTTAAAGGGTTTGGCTTGACAAAGCTTGACCTAATATCACACACTTAAAAACAGTGGGAATATATATTAATTTCTTTTTTAAGATCATCTTATATCTACCCCTACCACTTATACACCCATACACACAACACACACCTCACACAACACACAAGCACACAACACACCACACACACACAAACACACACACACACCACACTACACACACACACGACAACTCACACACACACACAACACACACTGCACACACACGAGTATATTGGGGTCAAGAGTAACAGTTCTTAAACTAGTTGTAATCCTGTTCGAGCCTGAAAACTTTTCCTCACCTCATACATAAGAACCATAACTGGTGGTTCTGGGTTCTATTCCTTTCCAGGATGAGATGATACAATTAGGTCCTTTGTGTTACAACAACGATATCTAGTGCAGGTAAACAAACCACGGCCACAATAGAGCACCCCCAGAGTCAAAATATATGTAAAAACGCCAACACTGATAGGGAAAAAATTACAGTTGCACGACAATTGGGGAAAAAAGAATGGGCGCTGCTCATTTGGTGATGACTCTTCCAGTGGGAGATTAACCCTAAATCCAAGCAAGTAAATCTGCCAAGACATTCAAGTGAAAATAAATAATGAATAATAACAAACAAATAAATGAATAGACGAAATAAACTTCAGGCACCATAAGTGCCAATAAAAACATACATGCATGAAGCCAATACATTCACACATGACAGATAAATAAAAAGCCACAACAAAACACACTTTTCCCATATCTACCAATTACATTACATAACCACAAAACTGAATTGTGGACCACACCCCAGCTCTCAAAGTTCCTGAACTGTGCTCAAACCATAATGTATAGCCCATGGTTGTGCACCTGATTAATGACAATCCCCAAAATCCATCTGCTGCACGATATATAAAAAAATTGTTTAACTGAGCTATTGTATGAGGTGGTAGTGAAAGAATTTCAGAAAAAGTTTGAAATAATCGTGAACATTCTAATAGCTCTAGAAAGCATTTGTAAGGAAAGCTGTTATTTGCCACATGTTTGTTTCTTCTCAATGTAATACATTCATCCTGCTGTTTATTAGCTACTTATCAATATGTGTATAACTTAATCATCAAATATGTGTATTACTTCCATCTACTGTCCCTGTCCCTAGCCAGCTTGTCTTAACAAACTAATCCTGCTAGTCTAGGATTTTTTTTTATTTTTTTTTTCTTTTTTCATTTTTTTGCTAGAACACTCTAGGTTCACCAATGGAGGTGAGATTCAGTGTATGCAATCGTATTCTCGCCAACCAAGACGTTAATGCCGCATTCTGACTTCAGAAACTGCATCTGCATAGCTTGGAGTTTCAATAACCCATCAAATGCACACATGATTTATGGGATTCTTAACGTGCATATAGTAGTCTCCTGCATGTCGCTCTTGAAGATGACCTGGAAGAAGAACAAAAACCCCACCTTAATTACACCACACACCAATGATGTTCAATCCAGGACCTATAGTTTGACCCATAGGATTGAAGTTTGAATGGTCCTTAACCCCTGAGGTATACTGTCCTGACAACTTTATGTGTTTGCCGGTGTTTGTTATGTTCGAGTAAGTGTGTGTAAACGCGTGTTGCCTCTGATGCGTGTGCTTGCTCTTGATGTGTGCCTTTTGAGAGATGTGTGCTATTGTAGTGTAGCCTATTTTGTGTATTTGTGTTCTATCTTTAATTAAAAGGTCTGTTCACTCCCGGTGATAATAAGACCAAAAAACAATAACTATATGTTACCATTAATATAATAGAAGAATGTCAGTTAGACGCGTATACCATTATTTTGAATGATAAAAAATATGCCGGCAGAGTAAAGGAGGTCTTGAAGTAGTGTGTATGTTTATAATTGTGTGGGGCTGGGGCATGAAGGGATTGTAATTGCGTTTCTCTTCTTTACTAGCACGTGCACGGGCGCGTTTCTGTGGTGTTTATGTGTGTATTTAAGGTGTGCTTGTAAGAATGATGAGCTAGATATGTTGTATTTGGTGAGCTAAGTAGGTGTGCGTGCGTGTATGTATTTTTATACCGTCTGCGTGCGTGCGAGTGTCCTTTCCTATTAGTCTCTGATCTGTTTCATGATATAAAAGAAAAAAAAAGAAAGGAATTATTGAAGCGGAACAGGGGGAGGGGGCATTAATCAGCCTTAACATTCAGTCACGAGCAATCAACATAGTTTTCCAACAGGGATTCTAACTAAACAAATAACCAAAGCTCCATCATAACCACATTTTGGCCATAAATTCTTCAAATGACCTATTTGAGAAAACTTACCTAAACTGTACCAGAAAAAAATAGGTCAAAGTACTTCACACTGAAAAATGACATGCTTTAAGTTGAAAACCAAATCACAAACAAGTGATCTGTTTACTAGAATTTAGTACTATAATGCTATCCAACGTGATTAGACTTCCCGAGCAGTCTGATATGAAAATGACACACCCATACACATTAATGAATGTACCATGATAAAGAAATACTGTACGTTGGGTCCCTTTTCTTTTAAAAAACCATAGCTCGATCTCAACAATGGATACATACTAACAGCATCACCTGTTGATTCCTCAGATTAAAACTAAAAAACCACTTAGGGTTTTATTTAACAAGTTGTGCTATGTTAATATTCCCGTTATACAATCAATAGTTTTGTAAGAGACCCCACCCAATTCAATAAGGATCAGCATGGTCTCTTATCATTGACACTGTTTGCACTACAGAGTCACAGGGCATGACTACAAGAGGAGATCCTAATCTGTTTCATTTATTCTTGTAGTTGTAGAAGTGTAGAGGCGTCATATTGACAATTTGACGTGTCACTTTCTTGATAGACTTCAGGTCTTTCCTCAATTCCCCTTTTTGTGGATTTGAAGTCTGGACACAACCACAAGGCTTGCAGCAGTGCTTTGGCTACATTTACCCCCCAACTGCCTGGGGGTGGACTTATTGACTTGCATACAAATCGCGCAAATGAAGACTTAGATCTGCTTGTGACTAAGTCAGACAAATGCCTCCCTATATCAATTCATGCTGCCTGTCGTGTGTTCTCTGTGTCCGTAACACAAACAGCATACACAACATAATTGCTTTTGTAAAAGGAATAATACAATTAAATTTGTTTATCTTTTTAGGTCTCCCAAAAATCCAACTCCCAACCGTTTATTTTTTCTTAATGGACTATGAGTGTGAACGACCCCTATAACACTAAGAGAAGCTATAAGAAATTTCTTTCTCTGTATACCACCTCTCTTCAACATTTCCCTCTTACCCAAAATAACTTTAAAAACAACAGTAAAAAAAAACCGCGGCATAACTTAACTCGCATCAACAACAACAGGAAAGTGTCGGCTGTTCCTGGGTTGCCGACATCAACAGTGAGAATGCAAATCAGATCCAGTCAGAGGCGGGCTCCCAGGAGAGCGCTGTTCTTCAGTCTGACCTTCAGGCCCCTGCACTCACCTTTCCCGCAGCTTGTGGGTTATTTTCATTTTTTATATCACTATTTCGTTTTTTTTTTATTATTTATTCTTCTTTTTGTGGTGGGGGGGGGGGGGGGGGGGGTGGGGGGGGGTGTGGGGGAATAGGGTGGGGGGGGGGTAGGGGCGGGGTCGGGAGGTAGTTTAATCCAGCATTGGTTTAATGTGGGGTGGGGATTGGAGGAGGTTGTTGTTGGGTTGTTTGTTTTGTGTGTTTGTTGTTGTTGAGAGAATATGTTTGATAATTGAGAGAGATAAGAGTGAGATATAGATAGAGAAGTATCAAATCTCATATATCTACCTCCTCTACTCTCTCCATTGATGCACATATTGATGTTACTATTACAACTATACAATATAAATTAAATCATCAATTTATTATAAATTAAATAATAATAGATTTTCAAAATTGATAATCAATTTATCTACTCAAAATTTATTTAACTGGATATAACAACGTGTGGTTTTAGATTATTTATTTATCATTATCTATTTAATTCACCGTGGGGGAATAATGGCAAAAAGAAGCAAGCAGCTGCAAGGGAGACAACCGACCCCCATCCAAAGTATAGACGACTCTGGATATACATATTATTATAAGTTAACAACACCACCCCGTCACACCCATAAGGCGGGCCAATAACTATGATCCACTCAAAAAACCCTTGGTGTGAGTGGGGGTGGGGGGGCGTCTAAAAAATAACCGAGCGAACAGGTGACCAAATTAATACCTATAAACATTAATCCACGCACCCTCATTGATCACCATCCATCTAACACTTCAAAAACCTCAACCAACACTCTCAATTAGGCTGATGTAGAGTCAGAGAGTGTGGGAAGATAAGTAGTGTGGAGTTGTGTGTACACACACACACACACGAGTGAAGCTGATATATAGGAGGGTAAGGTGCATGTGTATAGTGTGTATGTGCGTGTGTTTGTGTGTGTGTGTGTGAGAGGGTGGGTAGTGCATTTTATGTGTGTTGTTAGAATGTGCGCAGTGTGTGAGAGATGAGAGATAGTGGTGTGGTGTTAGCACTCAAAGTTGTTTGTATGTCATGTACATAAATGTATACGGTGCAACATAGTGTGTGTGTGTGCACGTAGTCTGGAGTACGTGTAGTGTGTTGCGTGCCGTGCTGGTGTAGTGTGTGATGGGTGGTGGGGATGTTGTGTTTGCGTTGGTGTGTGACATAACCATATGTGCCCATGTTCCCACAAGTGCAAAGACTGCACACATTGTATGCATGTGTTATCTATTACAGAAACTTATAAATGAATAAATACACAAAACTAACTAAAGAGGTGTGATCTTTTTATTGTATGCAAGTGTGTTTTTTAATAATAGTATAAAAAGCACATAATGTATAACCACATAGTCAAGCGTCACATGATCAACTTCTCTGTGAGTAATATCTGGTTAGCCCTCCCTGGTAAGATACCTCGAGGACCACAAAGCAAACACACACCGCCCACTTTTTTTATTTTCCTTCCTGCATGTGTATAATTTTTTCTTTATCAGAGTGACACTTATTTGTAAACAAAAATTTATGAGGGAAAAATTCTCTTATGCCGCGGCTCTTTTACATATGGCTAAATGCATGTTGCATACACATCTGGGACTTAATCAAACACGCACCCAAAAATCTAAACCTCAGACAAAGCAATCATATTGACAGTTTCAAGCAACAACAGGGGAGCAACCCTCTCCCCACTTAGGAACCAATGTTTTTTTCTTCATTCTACATCTTATATATTTGAGGTTGAGGGAGAACGCAGGCAAGGGTGTTGTGGAATGCTGAGGGGTGTGAGAATAGTGAGTGTGCCTGTGTGTGTGCATAAGCGCGTGCACGCGTGTGTTTTTGTCTAAAATGTGTGGTGTTATTTTTTGCTAAATCAGTCACTTAATCGGCTGGTCTCTCTCAAGTGTTTTCTTTCCCAATCCCAAGGCTGCTATCACACATATCGGGTCATATCTTTACAACACCCATTCAACTTATACAATCGTACAGGTCACATCAGAAAACACAACAGCGTTTTGGATTAAATACCTTTTATTGAACAATAAAAAAAACAGTAAAAGATTACAAAAGAAGATATACATTAGGAAAATCCACCAGAAGAGAATATGTACCCTTTGATTTAAACAAAAACCAACAGCTACTAAAGTCTATCTTGAATTTTAAAGCTTAGTGCAAAGTGCATCAAATGCGTTTAAACTACGAAATAATAACAGACATTCAACGCAATTTCTCAGTGTACATAATAAACCATAGTACACATGTAAAAAAAAAAAACACATTATTCCAATGCAATACTGTTATTGAAAACTCCATACCCAAAAATAAACATGTGTTATTCTATTGCTAACTGAGATTAAGCGTCCCGAAAAAAAAACTTTTTAAAATGAAATACTGCTAGACATGGCATTAGTAAAAATTCAGAAGAGCACTGGATGATTTGATTTTTGCACATCTGCCCCCAAATTTGTTATGTGACCTAGACAAAATAGAAAGATCAGAGGAAGAAGTTTATGAACAGATGCACTGAAACATTGCTACACCAAATATATAACATTTTCTTCAATGAAAATAATGCCATACAAATATCTGGAGCTTTTTCAATTATGGTAAAAAAAAGTGATTGTCTATGTATTTAGTTATCCAGGTTACTCTTATCTAGACTATAGTTAAAGGTAAAAATCTTTCACAAGATAAAATTCCGTCTAATTACTATTCTGAAGGGTGTGGGTCGGCGGGGGTGGGGGGGGGGGGGTCGGGGGTGGCGGTTGAATTATTAGTGTATGGTTTAATTTACTGTGGTGGAAAGTGGTGTTATGATCTATAGAGTAATGGAAGTGCTTAAAAGTCACTCTAAGAAATTTAGAGATAATAAAAAGGAATCACACCATCACAAAATCCAGCAAGTCTTTATAATTAAGGTAAAATGAAAATGTGCCTGAAAAGATTCAACTTGATCTGTTTTAGTAACCTTTTATAGTCAGTTTGAATACAGTATGTTGAGGACAGTAACAAAACACACAAACCGAAATTCACGCAGTGAAAACAAAAGGAAAATATTGCAAATATTTGGTATACGAAGTGCCTTGGCTTATTCGCTTTCAACTTTACCATTCAAAGTGTGTCATCCCTGTGGCCTATGACCAGAGGGATCACAACAATCTATACAGTTGGAATACTGCTCTCCCTGACTTTATAACCGTTCAAAAACTTATCAATGTTTCAAGATGGACGTCACAAGATGTTGTGTACACAAGTTGTCACGTGTTGTCACTGTCAGCTGATTTTAGGTGCAATTCGCACTACTGTACTTAGTGTATACTCTACTCTCTATATATCTATGTGGAATGGTGTCTGACTGAACAGAAGGTACACTCTTTATTATGAGCCATGTCTGCTTTGGCCCCCTACGCCTCTGTCTGATTCAATGGGATTTGGGAGAGTTGAGATCCTTGTCATATTGAAGGCATTAATAGGGTAGAATAAAAAAAAAAATAGTTGTTGTTGGGTGGGTGATTATGGGGGGGTGGTGTGGGTGTGGTGTGCTCTAAATTGGTTTTGGTGGTGAAACTTCACTAGCCTATAGTGGATTTGTAAAATTTGGGTGCTTTACACCTTGTGGCGTCTAGAATGTGTGACAGTTTAAATTACTTTTATCGGCAAAGTATTATCACAATAGTGCACCGTGTGGCTTTTCTCCTGTGTGGGTTCAGATGTGTACAGGTTAAATTACTTTTATCGCAAAGGTAATTATCACAATATTGCACATCGTGTGGCTTTTATCTCCTACTGTGTGGATTCGGCGGTATGTGACTGTTAAATTTACTTTTCTGGGTAAAAGTCATATCCCAATAATGTCACTTGTTTGCTTTTTCTCCTGATGTGGTTCTAATGTGACGATTAACTACTTTTCTCGGAAAAAGTCAATCACAATATGTCACTTGTTTGCTTTTCTCCTTGTGGGTTCGATGTGGAGACATTTAAATTTTAACGTTTAACTAATAGGAGTAAAAAGTCATATCAACCATATATGTCACATGTATGCTTTATCTCCAGTGTAGAGGTCTAATGTGCATGCAACGATAACTTAAATTTTTGACGCATTATTAAAAGCTACTTTACTTTCCCTCTATTTACCCTTACTACATCGGAAAAAAGTTATGAAGGTCATATAACCAAAGAAAGTAATATATGAAGTCTACCGAAGATGTAATGATCTAACATTTCTCCTGTGTGGGTTCGGATGTGAGACAGTCTTATTTAAATTAAACTGTTTATTATAGTGTAAATTAAGATCATATTCAATCAATATGTTCATCTTGTATCGCTATTTCTTCTTCCCTTCACTCTACGTGTGTTGTGTTATCTAAATTGTTAAAGATATTGAGTATTGTAAATAAAGATAAATCCAAAAAAAAGGTCAATTATCACAAATATGCACTTGTATGCTTAATCTCCCAGTATTAAGGGAAAAATTTTAAAAAAGGGGGGGAAAAAAAAGAAATTTTTTTAATGTTTTTGGGAAAAAAAGGGGGAGGTTTGGATTATTTTATATTAATTATAATATCCCGTAATGGGCCCATAAAAAAAAAGTTGGGAAAAATTTGGAGTTTGGTAAAGGATTAATGGAAAGTACTTTTGGGGGGTTTTTAAATCCCCACGAAAGGGGGAAACCAATAAACAACCCTGTCCTTAGGGAATCGAAGGCTGTATCCAATTTAAAACCCAGGGCCGGTTTTAAAGGGGGGGGGGGGGGAAAAAGGAAAAAGGTTTTTTTTAAAGTGACACAATTCCCCTTTAGAAGGTTTTAGAAATTTAAAAAAAAAAAAAATTTTTTTCCCTAAATTTAAAGAAGAGTAAATTTTTTTAAATGAAAGGGAAAAAAGTTTTTTGTAATAAAAAATCAATGGAATTTTTTTTTTTTAATTTTTTTCAACTTAAATGGGTTAAATACAAAACAAGGGGGGGTTTTTTTCCCCTTTTTATTTTTTTCTGGCCAAACCCCAAAAAAAAAAAAAAAAAAAAAAAAAAAAAAAAAAAAAAAAAAAAGGGGGGGGGGGGGGGGGGGAAAAAAAAAAGGGTTTTAATTCCATTTAACCTTTTGGGGCGCTTACCCCTTTATAAAACCAAGGGGGGTATGGGGGTTTTTCAGAGATAAAAATTTAGACAGAAAAAAAACCGAGCAACAAAGAGAGTTGTCCCAAAAATTTTAAAAAAACCCCCCTTTAAAAAGGGAAAAAACATTGCAACCAAAAAAAAAAAAAAAAGGGGGGGGCTGCTCTTGGGCGCGTGCTCTCCCCCGGGGAGAGCAGCCCGGAATTTCACGCGAGAAATCCGTATTTTTGTGGATAAAAAAAAAATAAAAAAAATATTAATTACACTACTGTGTATTCTTTATCTATTTTAACTTTCATCTCTTTTAACCTTTCATCATCGTGTTTTTCTTTAACTATCTGTGTTTTTTTCTCAATTGTGTATTATTTTTTTTAAAATGTTTTATACTTTTATCAAATTTTGTATAACTTTTATTTATCTGTGTATACATTCAAAAATAAAAAAACTTTTATATATCTGTCTTTTCTGCAGCTGGTTAACTGACTATTGTTTCTCTGGGTTTTGGTATTTCCATTTTTGCTAAAAATTTTGGGTTCACCAATGGTGCTAGATTCGCGTTGCATGTTTTTTTCCCACCGTGATGGGACTGCATTCCAACTTTGGAAAATATATGCTGCATACTTTTTGGAGTTTCTGTAACCCATCAAATGTGACAAAGATGATTGGTTCTTTAAAATCAGTTTTATCTTTGCATTTCTCTTGAAGTTGATTAGGGAAGAAAAAGGGCCCCTCTTTTAATTTAAACCCGAACCAGTGAGGTTCTCCC
>CM054154.1:41561808-41566808 GCA_028751875.1 Rapana venosa
GTTTTTCTCTTTATCTAAAGTAGTGATGCGTTTGTAAGCAAACCTTCAAAGAAAAAAGTCTATTATTAGGTTGGTTTGTTTTCAATTGATCAAAATTTATGTGTGTGGGAGTGTGTGTGTTCGTGTGTGTGCGCACATGTGTCAGGACTGAAAATCAAAAATACATTGGTATGATTGCTTACATTCGTATAAACAAACGTTAAAATAGTATGTAAACTCCCATCTCGTCTGCTACATTCATTATTATGTATGGAGACTTTAACTCATTACAAAATAAAAATGTTCTCATTGTATTTGTGCATTAAAAGCTGTCTTATCCATTTTTAGTTCAACTTTTCCCAAACAATTCAAAGTATTTTCTTCATATATGACAGGAAGTTGTTGTTGAAAGATAAGTATAATAACATAGAGTTGGGGTAGAGGGTAAGGCATGGGGAGAGTTGGTGAGTTATTGACATTTACATCTGTTGCAGTTGTTGATGCTGACATCAATGCAATTACACAGTGGGGGAGGGGGAATAAATGTTCCACCTCTTGGCATATTTCTTTGCTGAAGACAGGGTGTAGGAAATACACTTTTTGCAAGAGAGTGCTGCTAAGATTCAATTTTTTTCTCTTCTGTTGATGATTTATGTATCTGAGACAAAGGAAGACACAACTATGGACGGGAGGTAGAACCAAAACGTCAACTCTTTGCATATTACCAATTCTCAGACATACACATAACACTTAGAAAAACCATAACAGCAATATAACTAAACACAGCTTGCTACCTTGATACTAGAAACTATCATGACATGATGATCATGTTGCAGATGACTTCAGTTCTCCAACATGACCCAGGGCAACCCAGAAAAGCCTTCATCAAGACAGAGAACTCTTCAGCACAGACCAACGCAGCTGTCAACACAGATGCTGTGACTGAACATGAACATGCCCAAGACCTACCTGAGACAAGTGGATTCCCAGAACACACAACTGGAAACTATCAGAACATTCAGTGCAAGCAGGAAACCACTGGATACTGCAACACTACAGATGACAATAGTGGAAATGCTGACCTTGACTGTACTTGTAACTGTAACGACACTGCAGATATTCATGATACAAAAGAAGGCGTGACTGAGGCTGCTAAATATGCAATCTTTGGTACAGGTGTTTCTTTCCCAGGTGAAGTCAAACTGATCAAGAACATATGTGAGTTCACTGTATGTGTTAACAAGTCACTGTTTTCAAGGGGTGTTATAGACGGGCTGAGAGTTGAAGAGCTAAAGAATAATATAGGGGCATTTTTATACAATGCAAATAATATTGATGAAGACATATCCAGAGGCAACAAACCTGATTATAGTCAGATCACAAAAGATTACTGTGATAAATCTGAAAGAAAAACAGTAGATTATGCAATATATCAAGACAAAAAATACACATGCATAAAGTGTGGTGATGGTTCTATCTGTAAATTTTCTATTAAACAGCATATCTTAGCTCCAGAAGACTTTAAGCCATACCTCTGTGAAAAGTGTGCATCAGCCAGTCAGACATCAGACAGTGGAAGGCAAGTAAAACTGGAAACGATACTTCACAGTGGAGAAGGCACTGAAAAAAATACTGCTGTCAACCTGGTGGACCCTGATAACATTATGCCTGGTGATTTGGGTGAGGATAACGATGCTGACTGTGACACAACTCCGAGTAAACAAACTGCTTCAGAAGGAGACGTGAATGTTTGTTTAAAGGAAAAGTGTCACCTGTGTGAAAACTGTGGAAAACTATTTTATGATAAAAGCAACCTAGAAAAGCACATGCGTGTCCACACAGAAGAAAGGCCATACAAGTGTTTACAGTGTGAAAAGACATACAAATACAAAACAGGATTAAAAGCACATATCCGAATACACACAGGAGAAAGGTCACACAAATGCACATACTGTGATATGACGTTTTCCCAGAAATTTATCTTAAATAGCCACCTTCGAACCCACACAGGAGAAAGACCATACAAATGTTCACAGTGTGGGAAGGCATACAAGCAAAACACAGGTCTAAAAAGACACTTGCGAGCACATACAGGTGAACGACCATTCAAATGCCCATACTGTCATAACACATTTACAGTTAAGCATAACTTAACAGAGCACATTAGAACTCACACAGGAGAAAAGCCTTACAAGTGCACATATTGTGATATAACGTTTACCCCGAAAAGTACTTTAAGTGGTCACATCAGAACCCACACAGGAGAAAAGCCACATAAGTGCAAATATTGTGATATGTATTTTGCCGAGAAAAATAATTTACCTGTTCACATTAGAACCCACACAGGAGAAAAACCATACAAGTGCATATATTGTGATATGACATTTACCTGTAAAAGTAGTTTAACTGTTCACATTAGAACCCACACAGGAGAAAAGCCATACAAGTGTATATATTGTGATATGACATTCAACCACAAAAGTAGTTTAACTGTTCACATTAGAACCCACACAGGAGAAAGGCCACATACTTGTACATTCTGCAGGAAGAAGTTCATTACCAAACAACATTTGATAGCACATACACTACTCCACACATAACACTGACCACAGTAATGCTCACACTATGGGCAAGGATCTGCCCCTAAATCCCATGAGAGACACAAGCTTGTCCAAGCAAACAATGGCCATAGTGTAGAGTGGAACCCTCAGTTAAGTCAGATACTTTCACAACCACACAGGACATAGATAACCTCAGTTAGACACAGCTAAAGAACGCACCTATAACTCATCTGACAGTCCAACACATGACAACCTTGTACACAACACATGTAACACCCATCTTGGAACAAGGACACAATATATAAATCAAGAGAGCCAGTTTTAACCTGTATGGATTTATGTGATCCCTGGTCATGCCCACAGGAGAAAATCTGAATGGTAAGGGAAACCTGATAAGCAAGACACTTTGTCTACGAACATTTTTATGCGTCCTTATGTTTCATTGTGCATTGTATGGTGAGTTTTGTTACTTCCCCCAACATACTGTTCTCAAACTGAAAATGATACATTATTACAATGGATAAAGTTCAACTTTCCAGGACCATTTTCCCTAATTATTTATCTTGATGATATGTGATGGTGTATTATTTTGAATCTTCATTTTTAACATGACTGGAGCTCTCCGACTGTAAATAATGTGCAGTTGACTTTGTCAAATCATTATTAGGAAACAACTCAACGTTTTAACAGACAGCTCAGAATGACTTAGAAGATAATTATGAAAGATGTTATACCTTTATCAGGTGTCAGTGAAGTATCTAGTCCTAAAACATGCACATCACCTTATGTACTATAATTGAAAAACTCTAGATATGTTCGATTCCTTTTCATTGAAACTGATGTATCTGGACAGCAATCTTCAAGTGAACCTGTTCATAATTTATTTTCTCTGATTTTGTCTTTTGTCATACGACCTGGAACAGATGCAAACATCGAGATCCAGGTTTTAATTTTAACAATTCCATGCTAACAGTATTTCACTTTAAAAAGTTTCTCCCCAAGCTTATTCTCTATAGCAATAGCAAGGCACATTGTAAAGACTTGGTATGAAGCTTTCAAAATGTCTATTGCATTTGGGATATTGTTTTTGAAAAGTTTTACATGATTTCTTATGACACTCGAGAAATGAGTTAAATGTCTGTCATTATTTTGCTATTAAACTTTAGATTACACTTGGCAAGCTTTAAAATTGAGGTTAGACTTTAGAAGCTTTGTTTGCATAAATCTAAATGTATATATTCTCTTTTTACTGGAATTTCTTGATGTGTACCACGTTTATACTGTACTATTTTATTTCTGTTTTTTCAAATAAAAAGGTATTTTATCAAAAATGCAGTTTGTTTGTTATGTGACAGTGCAAGTGTATAATTTGTAATGGTGTAAAGATATGATTACCCCTAGGTGTGATTGCAGCCTTGGGAAATAAGGACCAGTAAAGAAACACCCATCTCTGATGAGTGGTTCATAGTGCTAAAAATATCATCACACATTCACTCAATTGCGCGCACGCTCATACACACACAGGTGCACAGACTCACGCCTTATACACTCAAGCATGATGGTCTAGAGGTAACCCACCTGCCTAAAAAGTATAAAGTCTAGGTACAAAGTGTGCAGTGGTTAGATCCCCGTTTGTGCTTGAAACTGTTACTATGAGTGGTTGTCTGACTGTTAGGCTTTTGAGGGAGATTATAAATCCAGGACCTGTATGCAAAATGCGTTTAGCACATGTAAAAAAAAATTGTGAAAAAGGTCACTCTAATAGCGAAATAAATACACATGCAGACAGGAAAAATAATGGATGGTGTCTCTCTTGTGGACACGAGGTCTTCTGAGGAAGAGCAGCCAGAATTCCACACAGAGATGTTTATCATGACTTGAGGTGGTGTACATAATGTGTGTAATAATAATAATAATAATAATAATAATAATAATAATAATAATAATAATAATAATAATATACTACTACTACTACTACTACTACTACTACTACTACTACTACTACTACTACTACTACTACGACGAAGAGAAGAAGAAGAAGAAGAAGAAGAAGAAGAAGAAGAAGAAGAAGAAAAAGAAGAAGAGAAGAAGAAGAAGAAGAAGAAGAAGAAGAAGAAGAGAAGAAGAAGAAGAAGAAGAAGAAGAAGAAGAAGAAGAAGAAGAAGAAGAAGAAGAAAAAGAAGAAGAAGAAAGAAGAAGAGAGAAGAAGAAGATAAAGAAGAAGAAGAAGAAGAAGAAAAAAAAAGAAGAGATGAAGAACACTACTACTACTACTACTACTACTACTACTACTACTACTACTACTACTACTACTACTACAAACTACTACTACTACTATACTACTACTACTACTACTACTAAAGAAGAAGAAGAAGAAGAAGAAGAAAGAAGAAGAAGAAGAAGAAGAAGAAGAAGAAGAAGAAGAGAAGAAGAAGAAGAAAGAAAGAAGAAGAAAGAAGA
>CM054154.1:41571808-41589308 GCA_028751875.1 Rapana venosa
TAAACAGTTGCATACGTTTTTTGATCAAAGAAAAGGAGGAAGTTTTTTTTAAAAAAATTATTTTTTTGTAAAATTGAAAATATATTTCACTTTAATTTTTTACACAGGCTGTTATGAAAATGTCTTCGTTGTTGTTTCCCTAAAAAGTTTGATTATATTTCCAAATGGCTTGGGGAAAATGAGGATATGGTTTATTTTTGGGGGGATTTTGTTAACTACCTTTTGGTTCGAACAACAAAACTAGTCGTGTGATAAAAAGTAAACTGTTTTTTTTCCCCTGTTGTTTGTTTGTGGCCCATGTACATTAAAAAAGCCCGGTTCTCTCTCTTACCCCTCTCTCTCTTCTCTCTCTTCTCTCTCTCTCTCTCTCTCTTCTCTTCCTCTCTCTCTCTCTCTCTGTACATGAAAACTAAATGCATGGCAGCTGAATCTTTTTGTAAAATAAAAAAAAGTGGTATGCAGACCCCCTCAAAACAATTGAACATACAAAAATGCTAAAAAGGTTTAAAAAAATCACATATCAAAACAGTTTTGTAATTGTACACCAAAGCGTTTATGTATTGAGATAATTTTAAATTAATTTAAGAAAAAAAAAATGACGGAAGTGGTTGGTATACAGGATACAATAAAATGAGGGGGGGTTGGGGGTGGGGGGGGGGAGTTGGGGTGATTTATTGACATTTTAACCTTTTGCAGGTGTTCATCTGGTATTTTAGAAACCACGGGAGGGGGGGGGGAGGTGGTTAAATGTCCCATCATTTTTGGGCATATTTCATTCTGAAGACAGGCTGAAAGGGTAACATTTGCTAGGAGTGCTGCTAATTTTTTTGGTATTTTTTCTCCTTATCAAAGGATTTTTATCAGAAAAAGGAAGAAAAAAATCACGTTGAAAAAAAGAAATTTTTCGTTTTCTTGCTTTAAGTGCTTTATTTCATTTAATTTCTTTTCTACCACTTTAATCAGGGAAATTTTCTCTCGTGAAATTGGGGTGCTCTCCCTGGGAGAGGGTCGCCACAAAGCAGCCCACCTTTTGTTTTTTTTTTTCTGTCTGCAACTGTATTTGTTTCCCCTATCAGAGTGGCTTTTTCTAAAAATTTTTTCCGGGGACAACTCTTTGTTGCCGGGGTTTTTTTTTTCGTGCGCTAAATAATTACGTGAAACCACGGGCCCTGGTATATCGTCTCACCCAAAAAGGGATAGCCCCCAGACCACCCTCATGGTCTAATTGATGGGGGAAAAGTTTCGGGTCCAAACGGGGTAAAACCGCCGACACTTCGACCGGCTTTTTCGCTTTCAGACGGCGCTTACCCTGGACCACCGATTTTGTATAATAATAATATAAAAATTTTTGGAATTTTATAGCGCTAAATTTTAAAAAAAAAAAACAAACAAATCGAAGCCTTGCACTAAATCTTTCGGCATGAAACCTCCTTAAACAAATGAAAAACCATCGCGCGCATATACCCCAAAAAAAGCAGACAACATAACACACACACACAACCACACACACCCCACACGGAACAACACTTAACGGGAAAGTGCTGTTAAAAATTAGGGACAGATATGGGGGGGGAAAAGTCTCAGGTGGGAAAATTTAAGTGTGTTTTGAGGCTGGTTTTGGAAGGAATCAAGTGAAGGTTTTTTTGACGAAGTAAAAAGGGGGGAGGTCATTCCGGGTGGATGGACCAAAAAAAAGGGAAAGGACGACGGCCAAAGGGTTTTTTTGAATTGGGTGTTCGAAAGCAAAAAGTTCTGCGGTAAACGAAGGGAAGGGGTTTGGAGTGTACGGTAAAGCCGTTAAGAGATAAGGGGTGCAGATTTGGGGACTTTGAAACGGGGTATTGATTTTATACTGCAGTCTTTGGAGAAGGCAACCAGTGAAGAGATCGCGAAAGGAGTGGTGTTCGATTTTTTTTTTTGGACCAGTCGGTGCAATTTTTGTATGCTTTGGAGAGTGGATAGTTAGTGGAGGGCCACCCAAAAAAGGAATTACAGTAGTCTAAACGTGAAGAATAAGAGATGACAAGCTTGGAAGTTCCCATCAGTGGACAGATATTTCGAATCGCGCTTACGCCCGAAATTTGATAGTAGCAAGCTGGCGGGCTGGTGTGAATTTTTTCTAGAGATGGTTGTCAAAACTTTTTTAAATACTTCACAGATTTGGACAAGGAATGCGTATTGCAAATTCTTTTAAGTTTTTGTTAGGGGAAAAGTTTTGTTGGGTCCCTATGGCAGGCTTCGGTTTTACGGCCCATTAAGTTGTAACTTTTCGATCCATCCGTTTTGAATGTCTTAAAAGGCGTGGGACATATTTGTAAAGGGGGGGAAAGGAAAGTTTTCAACAGAGTGCACTAAGTTGGTATCATGGGTAAAAATGATGTCAATAGGGGGGTTGTTTATTTTTGTGAAGTGGAGCAGTGTAAGAGTAAAAAAAACAGGCCCAGGACTGCCCCTGGGGGACCCCACTTTCCCCTTTTGACAGGTTTTGATTGAATTTTGTTTACAAAAAACTTTTGGAAGGGTCTTGAGGTAAAAGAAAAACAGGTGAGGCTGTGCCTTTTAAAAACCAAACGTATTTTGGAGGCGAAAAGAAGATTGAGTGATCTAGGGTATCAAAGGCTGCAGTAAGTCAAGAAGGTGAGGAGGGGATTTTTCCTGCATCAAAAGCGTAAAAGGTATCAAAAGTATGGACTAGGGTGGTTTCGGTGCTGTGGTTTGGGGCGATAGGCAGACTAAAAAAGGGGGGAAGAAGTCATTGGAAATGAAGGTGATGTTGACTGTTAAAACAACTTTTTCTGTACTTTAGAAAAAGGGAAAAGTTTGAGACGGCCTATAATTTTCAGAATTTTTGGGGGGATCGGGTCGTGTTTTTTTCAGTAAGGGGGGACTTTTTGCTGTTTTAAGAGGAGGGAAAAATTTTCCCTGACTGAAGAGATGAGTTTATATTTTAGTAAATGGGAAAGTTTTGGAAGGGCATTGTGAGAAAACGGAGCAGGTTGGGATCAAAGGTCGCGATTTTATAGTATTTCCTCAGAATTTGTCATTTTCTTTTCCTTGGGGGTTTGGAAAGGGAAAAAAAGAAGGATGCCATAACGGGGGGTCGGAGGCCGGGCTGGAAATTGAGTTTATAAAGTCGGGGTATGTTTCGAACTTTATCTGAAAAGAAGGCAGAAAATATGGATTAAAGTTCAGACAGGCTGTGGTGTTAGGCAGAGGAGTTTTTTTGCAGATCCAAAAGGAGATTTGAGGTGGGGGAAAAAAGATTTTATGGATGTCACAGGAATTTGGGAAGAGTAGTAGTCGTTTTGCTGAAGGGGATTAAGATTTGACTTTGTTTATTTTTTTGGGAAAACTGTTTGTATTATTGCTAAAATATTAAAATAAGTTAAAACAAAACCTAAACCTTTGCATATTTTCAGCACTCAAACATACATATGACACTAAGAAAACATAAGGGGAAAAAAAACAAACACAGCCCATCCCTTCATGCTAGAACCTTTTATGACGTTGTTATTTCAGTGACTTCGTTCTCCAACATGACCCAGGGAAACCAGAAAAGCCGCATAAAAGAAAAGGGATTCTTCAGACAGACAACACAGTGTCAACACTATGCTTGATGAACATAAACAGGGAAAAAGACCTGCCTCGACATGTGGACCCCGAACGACAATGAAAGCATTCAAACATGCGTGAAGCTGGAAACCACTGGATACTGCACATTGCAGCTGCAGTTTTGGGGAAATGTCAAATTGTCTGTTTTGTAACTGCAATGACATGAAAAAAATTTTTGATACAAAAGATGGCGGGAATTCACTGCTAATATGAGATCCAGATTCAGTGTTTTTTTCCCAGGTAAGGCAAGCTGCCCAAGGACTCTTTGTGAATTTACTGTAGGTGTTCACAGCTAAATATTTTCAAGGGGTGTTATTGATGGGCTTAGCATCGAGAGTTAAGTTTAAAATTATGAGACTTTTACACAACAAAATAAAAATAGGAAGACAACCCACATCAAAATCCTGATTATGTTAAACCCACAAAAGAGCGAAAACCCCAAAAAAAAACAACAAAAAAGTCTTATCAAAACAAAAAAACACATGCATAAAGTGTGGTGAGGATTCTATCTGTTTTTTTTTCTGAAAAAAGCTATTTTCACTCCTGATGAAAATAAGCCATACCACTGTAAAAGTGTACATCACCTTTTAGAATCAGATGTTAAAGGCAGGAAAACCCGGGGGGAAACGATCCTGACAGTGGAGAAGGCCTTGAACAAACCTGCTGTCAACCTCGTGAACAATAATAACTTATCCTGAGTTTTGGGTGAGGATAATGAGCTGACTGTGACACAACTCAGAGTAAACAAACTGCTTCGAAGGGGCGTGAATGTTTGTGCAAAGAAAAAATTCATATGTGTGAAAACTGTGGAAAAATATTTTATGAAAAAAGCAAATGAAAAAACCCCATGCGAGTACCCAAGGAGAAAGGCCATACAAGTTAAAATGTAAAGACTTTCAAAAAAAGGAGCTTAAAAGACATATGAAAAAATCCAACGGGAAAAAACACCGCACAAATGCAAAATTTGTGTTTATGCTTTTACCAGAAATGTCACTTAAGTACCCCACCTTCGAACCCCCCCAAGAAGAAAGACCTACAAATGTTCACAGTGGGAAAGACAAAAATTTACACAGAAGCTTGAAATCCCACATGCTAGCCATAAAGAAAAAGTCTATACAAATAACAACTGTCAGAAAATTTACAACTAAACAGAGTAACAGAGCACAAGAAAACCCACACAGAGGGAAACACCAGTTGTGCAAATTGAATAAGACTTTTCCCCGGGAAAAAAAGGGTTAAGGGGAACATTCGACCCACACAGGAGAAAAGCCCCAAAAAGTCCCAATATTGTGATAGGGACTTTTGCTGAGAAAAGTAATTTAACTGACTTTTAAAAACCCACACAGGAGAAAAACCCACACAAGTCACATATTGTGTTTGGGTTTTTCCAAAACTGTTTAGTTTTCACATCAGAACCCACACGGAGAAAAGCCAAAAAATGCACGTTTGCTATAAAGTTTCCCTTTGAAACATCATTTAACAGCCCCACATTGAACCCACACAGGAGAAAAGCCAAAAAGTGAATATTTGATAGACTTTTACCAAAAAAAATTTAACTTCCACATTAAACCCCCGGGAGAAAACCCATACCTGTACTTTGTGGAAAAAAGTTCACTGTAAAAAGAAATTTAAGAGCAACTTTTTTCCCAAAAAAAACACTGACCACATAACCCCCCGCTTAGCAAGGATTCCCCCAAACCCCCATGGATCGAAACAGGCTATCCAAGCAAAAAGGGGGCCATAGTGAGGGGGGACCTTCGCATTTCAGAACATTCACAACCACACAAAACAGGGTCCCCCTTTTAGAAGAGGCTAAAGAACGCACCTTTTAAAAAAACAGCCACATAAACAATACAACTTTCCAAATTTTGTGCGCCCATCATGAAACAATTTAAAGAAAAATAGAAGCCATTTTCACTGAAATTTTTGTTTTCCCTGTCATGTAATGAAGCCTGTGAATTTAAAGGAAAAAATAAGAAGGGCATTTTTTATGAACTTGTGGGTTGTATGTCTTTTTTTTCATGTGGCTTGTTTTAAAGGGGGTTTTTTTTTATTTCTTTTGGGAAAATGTTTTTTAGACCCAAATGACAAGTTTTTAAAAAATTGGACGTAATTTTCCCCGGGAACATCCTAAAATGAACTTTTTTTTGGTGGGTGTTTTTTTTTCTTGATTTTTAAACTGACAGCCCCTTAGTCATGGCATTGCTTTTCAAACATTTTTGTCCTTTTTTAATAGGGGCACTAAAAATGGCTTGAAATTTTTTAAAATTTTTTCTTAAAAGTGTCTAAAAAGTCCTAAAAAAAAGCACACCCTTTGACTTTGGAAAAAGCTCCCAATTAGGTATCTTTATTGAAAATGAAAATTGGAAGAATGTTCAAGTGATTGTTATTAAACATTTTTTATTTTCCTTTTCTAGTTAAAATGAACAATGAAATAAAACCAGGTTTTTTTTAACATGCCAAAAGTTTTTTTCACTTAAAAAAGTTTCTTAAAACGTTTTTAAAAAATTTAAGGAATTTTTATCTTGGGATAATTTTTGGGTTATCATTGAATGAGTTTGTAAAAAAAAAGTTGTTGCAGTTTAAAAGTTTTAAAAAAAGGTGGAATGTTTTTTGTTTTGTTTTTAAAATTTTTTACCTTTAACCATTTTCAAACAATGAATTTTGGGGAAACCCTGTTTTATCCGGGGTTTAAAAATTTTTTTCGATTTTGTGTGGACAACTTTTATTGTTTTTTTTAAAGTTTTTTTAAAAATTGAAAATTTATAAAAACGAGTTTGTTTTGGGTGTACTGGTTGGTAAGGGGTTGTGGGGGCCCCCCCAAATGGGTAGCAGGTGGAAAAAGAAACAGGGGAGGAGCTAAAGTGTGTTGTGGAAAAAATTGTTATCCCCAAAAAAACCCCCAGAAAAATTTTTTAATTAACCCTTTTTTTAAAAAAAATTCATTCCTTTTCCCCTTTTTTTTCTTTCCCTATCCTTTGACCTGGAGTGGTGTCTGAGTGCAAGTTTTTTTGGATAGATATAAACCAAGAATTTTTGCAACATGCATTTAAAATTTAAAAAGCCCCGCAGCATTAAAGAATTTTTCCCTCAAAAATTTTTTTGTAAATAAAAAGGTCACTATGATAGAAAAATAAATAAAAATTGCAGAAGAGAAAAATAATGGGTGGTGTTGCTCTTGGGCCAAGGGGTTTCCCCCCCGGGAGAGAACCAAGAATTCCAAAAGAGAATTTATCGGGCTTGAAGGGGTAGACTATGTGTGTTATAAATATACAACATTTCTCACCGCACACAGCCACCCACCAACACACCACAACACAAAAAAAGCTTTAGTTAATACAAATCCCCTTTTTTCCCTTTTTGTTTTCTTCATCGTAGTTGAAATGGGAAAAACACGCACATATAAGTGTGTGCATGTTCGCATCAAGTGCTCACAAACAAAACGCACGCCACCACACACACCACACACAATAAAACCCAGCACGCTTTAACACACCAAATGTGACATGCGCTTTCCCCCTTGTCCATGCATACAAAAAAAATTGAATGCCACCACCACATGCACCTCATAGACACTACACAACACACACAAAACACACACCAAACCACACACACACACACCACCCACGCGCGCGCAACACACACACACACACACCAACACACACACACACACACACACACACACCACGACGCACACAGAGGAAAAATCAGACAAATAACAAAAAATTTAGCCAGTGGTTTAAAGTCTTTCAAGTCAATCTTTTGAACCCTTTAATCATGGGATTGAACCTATTGGTGTTGGAAATTTAAGAATTGAAATTTTTTTCTACTTAGGTCAACTTCAAGAGAACATGCAAAAGTTTAAAAATGCAAGTTAAAGACCCCAAAATCTGTCTGCATTGATAGGTTTAAACACCAAGTATGGACCTACATTTTCTAAATTGGAATGGGGCTACCTTCTGGGGGGCAAAAGCGTTGACTCGCTGAATCTCACCAATATATGAATCCTAAGTTTCAAAAAAATAAAAAAAGAGCAAAATAAAAACAGTAGCAGTTAATAATTTGGTAGACGCAGATAGTTGAAAATAATACACACATTCCTAAAAGTAAACACATAAATTGATTAAAAAAAGATAGATGAAAGTAAAAAAAAATGGGCAAACAGAACAATGACAAATACAGTATCTCAATGCTGCCAAATTAAAAAGAAAGGGAAAGGATTATTTTTAAATTTTTTTTTTAATTCCCTTCATCCACCTTTACTAGCCACAGTTCACAAAAAAAGAAAATCGTGCAGCAGTGCATTGTGTTTATTGTCCTGAAACTGGACACCCCATGGCCTACAAATTTTGAGCCAGTTCAGGATACTTTTAGAGCTGGGTGTGTGGTCCATGTCAGTTTTTGGATGAATGTCTTGGGAAGATATGGAAAAAAGGTAATTCATTGTTTCTTGGTTTGTTGTCTGTGGCAAGTACTTTGTCATACATGCATGCTTTCTAGTCATCTTTGATGCCCTGAACTTTACAGTTTTGTTTTTTTTTTTATTTTCACCACTTAAATTCAGACAGATTCCTCGCATTAAATTATGGTGCTCTCCCCCCGGGGAGTGATTCACCATTAGAGCTCTTCCTTGCTTTTTTTTTTTTTCCTGTCCAAGTGTATTTGTTTCCTTCGGTGGCGTTTTCTACATAATTTTTGCCGGAAAACTCTGTTGTTTTTTTTGGTTTCCCATTTTTGTGCACTAAAAATTTTTTAACACAGGACTTTAGTTTTTCTATCTAAATGACAAACGGGTTCGAACAAAAAAATTTACCTTTAGACCACCGATCTAGTTGTGTGTGTGTGTGGTGTGTGTGTGTGTGTGTGTGTGTGTGTGTTGTGTGTGTGTGTGTGGTGTGTGTGTGTGTAAAAATGGGAAGGGGAAAAAAATGAAAAAGGAATAATAAAAATTTTTTCCCTTTTTTTTTTGTATGTAAAATATGTCAAACTTTTTCAAACAAACTTTAAAAAAACTATCCACTATTTGGTTTTTTGGTTTTTTGTGAAAAAAATTCCTATTTTCTCTCTCTTCCTTTTCTCTCTCTTTTTCCCCTTCTCTCTCTCTCTCTTTCCCTCTCCTTTTCTCTCTCTCTCTCTCATCTTTTCTCTCTCACCCTTTTCTCTCCTCTCTCTCTCTTCTCTCTCTCTCTCTCTCTCTCACTCTTTCCTCTCTCACTCTCCTCTCCTCTCTCTCTCTCTCTCTTTTCTCTCTCTTCTCTCCCTTCTCTCTCTCTCCTCTCTCTCTCTCCTCTCTCCCCCCCCCTTTCCCCTCGCTCTTTTGTTGATGCGATATTTTTATAAAGGGACAGGGGGAAGGGGGGGAAGGGGGTCAAATCTTCACCTTTGGGCATTTTTCTTTGCTGAGGCGAATAATTTTGCTGAAGTGTTTCTAAATTTATTGTGTAAATTTTTTCTCCGTTCAAGGTTTATAAATGAGAAAAAGGAAGACAAAAACATTGGACGTTTTAACCAAGAATTCACATGTTTTAGCTACTTGCTTAACTCATTTGGGTCCCAGTGAAATGGTTCCCCCATTTTTTGGGGAGGCTGAATTTTCTCTATTAGAAAAATTCAGTGTTAACCAATTAATAATGATCACATTAACATCATTTTAAAAAATTTAATAATGTCCACTTTTGAGATTGTTTAACAGTTTTTTTAATGATGCGTATTTCTTTTTACAAAAATTTTTAAATATGTCATGAATGCTGAAAAAAAAAAAGTTTTGAAATTGGGCTGGTTTTCTTACATGGCTTGAAAAGTTCATCAACTAGTCCCCTTTAGGCAAAGTGAGATTTTTTTGCCAAGTAAAATTCCCCGAAGCGGTGAATCCTCTGATGTCACTTTTTGTACAACTATATTTTTCTAAAGAACATAACAAAGGGGCCTGAATCCCCAAAATTATCATTGTTGCGCAAAAAAATTAGCCAACAGACAAAAACTAGGAAAGCTTATGGTCAAGGGGAAAAGGGTGCTTTAGAAAAAATGATTTTCCCAAAGGTCAGGTACTTTCCCTTGATTTAAAAATCACTAAGTGTTTGTTTTTTTAAAAATTCTGGTCTATTGATTTTAATCTTTGGACGTCAAGTAAAGAAAAAAAGTGTAACTTCGAACAACCCAATAGTAAAGTGCTTCAGTTATATTGTTAAAAATTGAAAGAGAAGATAAAGCAAATTTTTCAAATCTTTGATGTTACCCGCTCTCAAAAAAAATCCTAAAACTTTCAAGTCATAACAGGAAAAGAACTAAACGCTACACCTTGCTACCAGCAACTATCATGAATGTTATTGTATTGCAGATGACTCACTTTTCCAAAAGACCCAGGGCAAACCCGCAAAAACAAACATCAAGACAGAACTATTCAGAAAGACCATCACAGCGTCAACCCCCGATCTGTGACTAAACATGACATGCCCAAAACTTGCCCGAGACAAGTGGATTCCAGAACAGACAAAGGAAGCTATCAGAACATTTAGTGCAAACAGGAAACCCCTCGGTACTGACACTACAGCTACAATAGTGAAATTTGACTTTTCCCGTACTTGTAAAATGTAAACGACATGCGATATTCATGATACAAAAGAAGGCGTACTGTTTGCTCTAAATTGGATCCTTTTTACAGGTGTTTCTTTCTCAGTGAAGTCAAACTGTCAATGACACGTGTGAATTTACTGTATGTGCCAATTTCCCCGTTTTCAAAAGGAGTTATGTGGTCTTGGGATTTAAAAAATTTAAAAAATAATTATCAATTTTTACAGAACCAAAAATAATGAGGAAGACATATTAAGAACAACAAAACTAATTTGGGCAGATCACACAAGTGACTGTGACCCCCCTTGTGTACTACTAAGACAAAAAAACACATGCGTTTTAAATGTGGTGATGAAATTTTTTCTGCACCTTTTTTTTAAACAGCATATTTTAGCCCTGAAGAAATTTTAAACCATACCTCTGTGAAAAGTGTATAATAGCCAGTCAGAAATCAGACAGTACAAAGGCAGGGAAAATTGGAAAATTCCTGACAGTAGAGAAGGCATGAACAAAAAAACTGCTGTCAACTAGGGAAATGATAACTTTTACATATGATTTGTGTGTGATAAAAAAGGGGGACTTGGGGCAAAATAGATAAAAAGACTGTTTCACAAAAGAGACTTGTTTGTACAAAAAAAATAATATGTGTGAGCTGTGGGAAAAATATGTTACAATAAAACAAGCTGGAAAAGAACTTTATTGTCCACAGCAGAAAGGATCAAGTGTTCACATTGTGGAAAAACTACAAATACAACACGCTTTTAAAGCACATTGCGAATCCACACTGGCAAAGATCATACAAAAAGCACTATGTGCTAAAACTTTTTGCGAAATTAACTTGAAGAGCCACCTTCGAACCCACACGGGGAAAGACCAAACAAAAGCCACAGGTGGGAGAAATAAAGGGAAACAGGTTAAAAAAACATTTTCGAGCACATACAGGAAACGACCATACAAACGCATACTGTCTAAACGTTTTCAATTAAACAAAGCTTAAATTTGGACATTTGAAAACACACAGGGAAATGCCATAAAATGTAGATTGTGAAAAAAGTTTTACCCCAGAAAAATACTTTAACTGTCCCCTCGAACCCACACGGAGAAAAGCCCCACAGTTTACATTTTTTAATATGGGTTTTACCCCGAAAGTAGTTTTTTCTGTCCCATCGAAACCCCCACAGGAAAAAGGCCCCAAAGTGACAATTGTGATTGACTTTTTTCCCAGGGAAAGCAATTTAACTGGTCACCTCAGAACCCCCACTGGGGAAAGCCCTACAAAGTGCACATATTGCGTAGCTTTACCAGAAAAGTCTTTACTGCCACATCAAACCCAACAGGAGAAAAGCCTTTTATTGTACATTTGTGGAAAAAAATTCACCCAAACAGACATCTAAGGCCACACAGTAATTTACACAAAACATGACCACATAATCCCCCACTAAAGGGCAAAGGATCTGCCCCAAATCCCCTGAACGAATAGGGTAGTCCAACAGATGTATCTAGTCAGAGTGTAACCTTCAGTTCATAGGGCATCAAAAAAAGCACCAAAATCACTCACAGTACAACCCATGGGCAATCTTTAAAAAAAACATGTGACGCCCTCTTTAAAAAAAGAACACAAATTTTTAAAAATCAAGGGAAACCAAATTTTACATGAGGAATTTCCCTTTCCTTGGTCATGCCCACCGGAGAAACTAGGAATGTGAGTAAAAACCAGATGGAAACACTTTGTCACTGAAAATGTGTGTGTCCTTATTTCCATTGTGCATTGTATTGTGGGTTTTTTTTCACGCAAATATGTTTTCGATGAAATTTTTCATTTTTTTTAAAAAGGATAACGTTGAATTCACCATGCCCATTTCCCCTTTTATTTTCCTTGATGTCATTGGGGGTATTATTTTTAATCTTCATTTTTAAATTTTCTGGGCTCACTGATTTTAAAAAATGTGGGGCTTACTTTGTCAAAACCATTATTAAAAAAAACTTTAATTTTAACAGGCAGCTTGAATGTCTTAGAATAATTATGAAAGATGTTTCACCTTTAACACACTCATGAAGTATCTGGTCTGAAAAACGTGCACATCACTTTTTGTATTATAAAACAGAAAATAATTGTTGGTATCATTTATTGAAACTTTATATCTGGCAGCAATGTTCAAATGCATCTGTTATAAAATTGCTCCTTTGTGTTTTATTTCGTCAAAGGGATAAACAGGAAAAGATGCAAAAAATCAAAAAACCAGGTTGGAACTTTAAGGGGACATTTTTTGTCCAATGTTTTGTAAATTTTGTTGAAATTCCCGTGTAATTTGGGACTATAACTTTTGATAATACTTGGCCAAGCTTTTTAAAAAAATGGTTTTACTTGAAAGGGGTTTGTTAAAAACCAAATTGATATTAATTTCCCTTTTTCTATTTTTTTGATGTGTCCAACTTTTATCTTACTTGTTTTTTATGTTTTTCAAAAAAAAGGTATTAATTAAAAGCAGTTGGTTTTTGATTTGACAGTGCCAAAGAAAAATTTGTAGGGTGTAAAAAAACTGATACCTATAGGTTGGCGCAGCCTTGAGCTAGAGGAAAAAAAATAAAGGGGGATGATCACCACACGCGCGCGCGCACGCAAACACCACACACACACACCACACACACACCACACACAAAAAAAACAAAACACAAACCATACAAACATTACACACACAATCACATAATTCAAGCAGCACGCACGCCCTGCCGATTCAAATTTTTAAGATTGAAAACCCTTTTACCCTTTTAGGGGATGGGGATTAAAACAAGTGAAAAAAGAAAAAAACCTAAAAAGCATCCACCTAAAATAAAAATTTACTATAACAGGAACTGAAAAACAAGAGTTTTCGCAAATAGAAACAAACATTGTAAAGAAACAACGCAAGGGGGTCAGAGGTAAACCCCCCCTGCCTAAAAAAAGAAGTTTTGGGTTTAAGGAGAGGTGGTTGACCCCTTTGGCCTGAAACTGGACCCCCATCCCCTTTGACTGTGAGGGTGGTCTGGTCAAGTCTTTTGGATGGATGATAAACCAAAAACGTGTAGCAGCATGAATTTTAAAATTGTAAAAGAAACCAACGACAGGGATTTTTTCCCTTGCAAAATTTTTGTAAATGAAAAGGGCACTCGATGAAAAAAAAATACCATGCAGACGGAAAAAATTAAGGTGGTTTGCTCTTGTGGAAAGGGGGTCTTTCCAGGGGGGGGCAGCCAGAATCCACCATAAAAGTTGATCAGACGTGAATGGTATACTTAGTGTATTTTAAAAAAACACATTATTTAAAAAAAAAAATCTTTAAAAAAAGGGACCAAAAAAAAAAAGTTTTATTATACCCATAATTACTTAAAAATTTTGTATTTTTTAAAACAAAATTACTAATGGAACATGCCCCCACACATGCGGCAAGCGTATATGCGTGGTATTAGGCACATTGAGTGCTCACACAAACACATACACACACAATGTGACAAGGGGATATCCCCTGTGCAGCTAGGCAATTAAAGGTGACACCACCACAACACACACACAAAACACACACACTACACAAACACACAACAACCCACACACAAAGACACAAACGAAAAAATATCGTCCCAAAACTGTCCCGTAGTCTACGACCGTGCGGGGCCCCCCAAAGCCAACAACCGTTCCCCTCCATTCCTCTCTTGTTTGCCCCTTTTGAGGGTTTTGTTGAGTTTTGGCTTGTCCCTTTGATGATGTTATCCTCCCGCTCTTTCCTTGGTCTGCCTTTCTTCTTCCTCCTTGGACAGTGCCTTGTAAAACTGTCTTTGAAGCTTTTGGGGTTTGTGAAAGCCCATACATTTTAGTTTTCGCTTTTTCACGATTGTTAGAAGGTTCTCATAGGGTCCAATGGGTTTTCTGGTTCTGTTATGCCGCTTTTGTTGCTTTTTTGGTCTTTGTGGAGATGCCAAGGGGTCTCTGAAAAACATTATCTCCATGCCTGTACCTTCCTCCAAATCGCAGTCAGGGTCCCCTATTCACGGCATACAGAAATATGGGATTGACAAGGGGGCGCTTACTGTTTGGAGATAAGTGAGATTTTTTTTATCCCCCCAGGGGGGTTTTTTGTTTTGACAGTGCTGTTATTGTCTGTGGAATCCTGCAGATATTCTGGGTTGGATCCCCCGGTTATAAATGGCTCCCCGGTATTAAGCTTTGACCTGTTTCCGCTTCTGGTCATTAACCCTGAATCATGTAATGCCCTGGGGTTTTAGTCTCAGTTTGGTTTCTCTGCAGATTTCCTTTTCCGTAAGTTTTTGGGGCCTTATTAGGGTTTTTGTTAGGTGCAAATCTTTTTTTCTGACCTGCTATTCCATCAATGTATCTGCGAAGCAGAGTTTTGTGATCGTTTGCCACCAATGCTGGGCTTTCCTTATGTTTGTTCCATGCATCAGCCATGATTCTCTCAAGGAAGATGTTTTAAATAAGTGGGTGAGAGTAGAACCTGCCTTCTCCAACTGTTGTTCGAAACCCTTCCCAATTTTGTTGTTGGTCATGCACGGTGGCCTCCTGTACAGCTGTTTGTACTTGATCGGTTTTTCATTTTATGCGTACAAATTCATGGTTTCCACAAAGCTGCATGCCCACCCCGTCAAAACTATCTATCTATTATCTTTATCTGCCCGTATTGACGCCGGGGGGCACCCCTCAAAGATCAGCAATCTTTTCCCCCCATTCCCCTCTCTGTTCTGCCCTTTTCAGGGTTTTGTTGGTTCTAGGCCGTCCTTCACTGTGTTACTCCCCGCTTTCCCTTTGGGCTGCCCCTTCTTTTCCCCTTTTCATGCCTTTAAAAAAGTCTTTTTAATTCCTTGGGGTCTTGTACATGCCCCTACCCTTTAATTTACGCTTTTTCACGATCGTTAGAAGGGTTTTCATAGGGGCCAAAGGGTTTTCTGGATTCTGTTATGCACGCTTTCGTTGCTTTTTGTGGTCTTTGTTGGAGAGCCAAGGGGTCTCCGAAAGATTCCATTCCATGCCTGTACCTTTCTCCAAAACTGCAGTCAGGGTCCATAATTCACAGGATACGAAATAGGATATGACAAGGGACGATTTCTGATCTTTGGGGTAAGGGATATTTTATCTCTCCAGAGGTGTTTTGTTTTGACAAAGTGTTATTGTCGGGCGTCCTCATACACTTCTGGCTTGGATCCCTGGGCGGATCAAGCTCCCAGGTACTTGAAGCTTTGAACTGTTTCCAGCTTCTGGTCATTAACCCTGATATCAGTGCTAATGCCGTTGGTGTTATTAGTCATCAGTTTGGTCTTCTCTGCACTGATTTCCATGCCGTATGTTTTGGAGGCCTTATTCAGGTGTTCTGTTAGGCTGGCAAGCTCTTTTTCTGATCCTGCTATTCCATCAATGTCATCTGCGAAGCGGAGGTTTGTGATCGTTCTGCCACCAATGCTGACTGATCCTTCATGATGTTCCAGTGCATCAGCCATGATTCTCTCAGGGAAGATGTTGAAAAGAGTGGGTGAGAGTAGACAGCCCTGCCTTACTCCAACTGTTGTTCGAAACCATTCTCCAATGTTGTTGTTGTAGTACACTGCACTGGTGGCCTCGCTGTACAGCTGTTTGATGACTCTGATCAGGTTTGCATTGATGCTGTACAAATTCATGGTTGCCCACAAAGCTGCATGCCACACCCTGTCAAATGCCTTCTTAAAATCGATAAATACGTGGTAAAGGTCTTGTTGATGTTGAAGGTACCGCTCACATAGTATTCTGAGGTTGCATATCTGTTCTGTTGTGCTGCGCCCTGCTCTGAAACCTGCTTGTTCCTCAGCAATGATGGTCTCTGCTTGTGGCTTCAGTCTATTCAATATTATCTGCAGCATGACCTTGCTTGGGTGACATATGAGGCTGATTGTGCGGTAATTATGGCATTGTTGTAGATTTCCTTTCTTGGGGAGGGTGATGATGAGTGACTGCGTCCATGGTGTTGGCCATTTTCCTGTCTGCCAGATCTTGTTGCAGATTCTTAGTAGGGCGCTGATCATGGCTTCCCCTCCAGCTTGGACCAACTCAGCTGGAATGTTGTCAGCCCCTGCTGACTTCCCCTTTTTCAGCGATCTGACTGCTGTTTCCACTTCTTCTCGGAGGATAGGGTGACTGTCTGTGTCTTTGCTTTCGGGTACATTAAGGACTTCTGGATCTCCTGCGGTTCTATAGTTATACAGGTCGGAGCAGTATTCTGTCCATCTGTTCAGAATATCCTGGTCGTCAGTGAGACACTTCCCATTTTTGTCTTGGATTGTTAAACCTTTTCTCTGTTTCGTGCTAGTCAGGTCTTTCACCAGCTGATATGCTTTCTTGCTATTGTTTTTCTTGATGTTCTCTTCAATGTCTTGGCACTGTTCACCGATCCATTTCTCTTTTGCCTCCGTCATGGACTTCCTGATTCTTTTGTTGACTGCCCTATATTGTTCTGCTCTTTCTTTTGTTTCATTTTTCTTTTTCTTCAACTCTCTACGCTTGTCGCATAGTTGTAGGATGTTAGGTGTGACCCATGGTTTTTTGACTGGTCGGCGTTTGCCAAGAAGCTCGTTTGCTGTTTCAGTCACCGCTGTATTGAAACTATTCGTCAGTGTATCTATGTCTGAGTCTATCACAGTGAGTGCTGCAAACTTTCCACCTATCCTTGCTTGAAAAATTTCTAATACCTCTGGGTCCTTTAGCTTCTCGAGGTCAAATTTGATCCTGATGTTGTTCCGCTTGTGGATTTTCTTTAGACGTAGTCGGAAAGTCATCATCACAAGATCATGATCACTCCCTATGTCTGCTCCTGGAAAACTTCGTGTCTGTGCGATGTTAACGCTAGACTGAAACCGTCTTTTCACCATGATGTAATCTATTTGGTTGTGGTGTTCTCCATTTGGGCTATGCCATGTCCATTTTCTGGATTTCTTGTGTGGGCCAAGTGTATTCACTAGCTGGAGGTGGTTGTTACTGGCAAATGCCTTCTTAAAATCGATAAATACATGGTAAAGGTCTTGTTGATGTTGAAGGTACCGCTCACATAGTATTCTGAGGTTGAATATATATTCTGTCATGCTGCGCCCTGCTCTGAAACCTGCTTGTTCATCAGCAATGATGGTCTCTGCTTGTGGCTTCATTCTATTCAATATTATCTGCAGCATGACCTTGCTTGGGTGGCATATGAGGTTGATTGTGTGGTAATTATGGCATTGTTGTAGATTTCCTTTCTTGGGGAGGGTGATGATCAGTGACTGTTGCAGATTCTTAGTAGGGCGCTGATCATGGCTTGTTGCAGAT
>CM054154.1:41594308-41628047 GCA_028751875.1 Rapana venosa
GGCAGCAGAGAAGGCACTGAACAAATTACTGCTGTCGACCTGGTGGACAATGATAAATTTATGCCTGATGATTTGGGTGATGATAATGATGCTGACTGTGACACAACTCAGAGTAAACGGACTGCTTCAGACGAAGACATGAATGCTTGTACAAAGAAGAAATCTCACCTGTGTGAAAAGTGTGGAAAACTATTTTATAATAAAAGCACACTGGAAAAGCATATGCGAGTACACACAGAAGAAAGGCCATACAATTGTTCACAATGTGAAAAGATGTTCAAGTACAACGCAGGCTTAAGAGCACATATTGAAATCCACACTGGAGAACGACCACACAAATGCACATACTGTGATATGACGTTTACACAGAAATATATCTTAAATAGCCACCTTCGAACCCACACAGGAAAAAGACCATACACTTGTTCACAGTGTGGAAATACATACAAGTATCACAGAAGCTTGAAAAGACACTTGCCAGCACATACAGGAGAAATACCATACATATGCACATACTGTCATGAAACGTTTACAACCAAACATAACTTAAAAGAGCACATGAAAACCCACACAGGAGAAACGTTACACAGCTGTACATATTGTACTATGACTTTTACCTGGAAACATAATTTAACAAACCACATTCGATCCCACACAGTAGGAAAGCCATACACGTGCACCTATTGTGGTATGACTTTTACCCAGATAGGAAGTTTTACTGCCCACATGAGAACCCACTCAGGAGAAAAGCCACACAAGTGCATGTGTTGTGATAAGACCTTTACCTCGAAAACGAATTTAACAAACCATATTCGGACTCACACAGGAGAAAAACCATACAAGTGCACATATTGTCATATGACTTTTGCCGAGAAAAGTAATTTAACTGTCCACATTAGAACCCACACAGGAGTAAAGCCACACAAGTGTACATATTGTGATATGACTTTTACCCAGAAAAGTAGTTTAACTGGTCACATTAGAACCCACACAGGAGAAAAGCCACACAAGTGTACATATTGTCATATGACTTTTACCCATAAAAGAAATTTAACTGTTCACATTAGAACCCACACAGGAGAAAAGCCACACAAGTGTACATATTGTCATATGACTTTTACCCATAAAAGAAGTTTAACTGTTCACATTAGAACCCACACAGGAGAAAAGCCACACAAGTGTACATATTGTCATATGACTTTCACCCAGAAACATCATTTGATAAGACACATCAGAACCCACACAGGCGAAAAGCCACACAAGTGTACATTTGTGGAAAGAAGTTCATCCAAAAAGGACATTTAAGAGCACACACACTACTTCACACAACACACTGACCACAGTAATGCCCACACTATGGACCAGGATCTGCCCCCAAATCCCATGAATCAGACACAGACTAGTCTAAGCAAACAGTGGCTGTAGTGCAGAGTGGAACCTTCTGTTCAGTCAGACACATTCACAACTACACTGGACAGAGGTAACCCCAGTTATACACAGCTGAAGAACGCACCTAGATATCAGCTCACAGTACAACACATGACAAGCTTGTACACAGCACATGTGAAGGTCATCTTGAAACAAGAACACGATGTAAATCAAGAGAGCCAGTTCTCACCTGTATGGATTTCCATGATCCTTGGTCATGCCCACAGGAGAAACTCTGTAAATATGTCTTTTTGTTTCATTGGGAATTGTGTTGCTGTCGGTTTTGTTATTTCCCTCAAAATACTGTTTCAGACTTATAATGAAGTTTCCAGGCACATTTTCCCTGATTAATTACCTTGATGTTATTTGATGGTGTGGGTTTTTTAATACCACTTGATCTCCCCTGACTGTAACCATCCTGCAATTGACTTTTTCACAATCATTATTAGGAAGCAACATTTTTGTTTATAGGCAGCTCAGAATGTCTTAGGAGATAATTATGAAAGACGTTTTACTTTAAACAGATGTCAGTGAAATACCTGGTCTTAAAACATGCACATCGCTTTCTGTGCTATAATTGGGAATCTCCAGATATATTGATAACATTTCAATAAAACTGATATATCTACACAGCAATGTTGAAGTGCATCTGTTCACAAACTATTTTATCTGGTGTTTCATTTTGTCTAAGTCATACAACCTGGAACACATTCAAACATCACAATCAAGGTTTGAATTTTAACAATGCCATGCTATTAGTATTGCACCTAAACAATTCCTTCACAAGCTGATTCTCTATAGCAACAGTAAGGTACATACTTTATGACTTGGTATGAAGCTTTCGAAATGTCTATTGCATTTGGGATATTGTTTTTAAAAAGTCTTTACATGGTTTATTATGGCGCCTGAGAATTGAGTTGAATGCCTGTCATTATTTTGTACTTAAACTTTTGATTACACTTTGCCAAGCTTTCAAATTGTGATTAGACTTTAGAAACTTTGCTTGTATAAATCAAAATGTGTATATCCTCATTTTACTGTAGTTTTATTGATGTGTACGACGTTTTCTTTTTACTATTTTATTTATGTTTTTCAAATAAAATATATTTTATTAAAACGCAGTCTGTTTGTGATGTGACTGTATAAATGTATAATATGTAATGGGTGTAAAGATCGGATTAGCGGTAGGTGTGATTGCAACCTTGGGAGAGGAAGAAACAGTAGAGAGAGAGACCAGCTGGAATGAGTGGTTGATGTGCTAAACATAATCATCACACATACACTCCCATGCCCGCCCACGCTTATGCACACACACATGCACACACATATGCACTCAAGGATGCACACCACCTGCAATGTGGTTAAGAGGTAACCCACCTGCCTAGAAAGCAAAAAGTCTAGGTTCAAAGGGTGCAGTGGGTAGATCCCCTTCCGTGCTTGAAACTGTCACTATGAGTGGCTGTCTGACTGTTAGGCTTTTGGATGAGATGACAAATCCAGGACCTGTATGAAACATGCATTTAACACATGTAAAATAATCCACATCATTAAGAGAATTTTCTCTTTTAAAAATTTGTGAAAAAGGTCACTCTGATAGAGAAATAAATACACATGCAGACTGGAAAAAATAATGGGTGGTATTGCTCTTGCGCGACGAAGAATCTTCCCAGGGAGAGCAGCCAGAATTCCCAACATGGAAGTTTATAATTACTTGAAGGGGTATACATAATGTGTATTATACATGCAACACACACACACACACACTTAATCTAAAATCACTAAATGTGAATAGATGTAAAGCTTAAGATATCACACACACACACACACATTACAAAACACACCTCTCAGTTTTCTTTCGTGTATTTCTTCATCAAAAATTACTAAAAGATAACACACACACACACACACACACACACACACGTGCAAGCTCATATGCACATGTATGTATATCTGCACATATGAGTGTTCACACACACACACACACACACACATACACACACACACACACACACACACACACACACACACACACACACACACACACACACACACACACACACACACACACACACAAACTCTATAACTGAAATAAACCATCTTATACACTTTCTCATTTTAAGAGGCACCAGTGTCACCTTTTGCTGGATACCATTGCATTGTAATATCTTTTACAATGAAAAGGTTGATAGAGCAGCTAAAAATGCGGCAGCACACTCAAACTCTGCTGCTGTCTTGAATATACCAATATCAATACATGAGACATAACTTGATTTAAGTGCTTGCTGGAAGCATGTTAGGGAAAAAAAACAAGAAGAAGGGGGGTTTTCCCATGGTACCACTTCAATTTTTGACCTAAATTGCTTTATCTCTTCTCGTTTTGGGTTAGAAATATCACGCCAAAGGTCAGTCATAAGTCTAATTAATAGACTGAAGTTAAATGCTTTCCATACAACAATTTTTAGAAATGTGCATTGTGTGTGTGGTGGGCAATCTCAAACAGTCATATTCTTTTCGAATGTCAAGTGTTAAAAAAGTACCTCCCCACCATTCGTGAGAGATCTTTGCATAAGGTTTTGAATAAATATAAATTGCTTTGTGAAATTGCTTTGCTTTTGAAAGAGAGTTGTGTTAGTAATTTGCTATAGCACAAGAAAACATGTCATTTAATAATAATAATAATAATAATAATAATAATAATAATGATAATAATAATAAATGGAACTTATATAGCGCTATATCTTGCAAAGACAAATCAAAGGCATATATTGATTTGAAGCAGAGGCATTCTACCCATCATGGTATAGTTTTTGAAATTGTTACCTTTTTCCCAGTGTTCTTTCGGCCTGGAATATATGACATGTATTTTTTATCTGTTGTAGTTTAATTAGTTATACAGTTATTTACAAGGTAAATTCATTTCTTTCATTGTATTATGGTTACAGTAGTTAGACAGTTCTTTAACGGGTTTTTTCTGAATTGTTTGCCTTTTTGTGTCTAATATCACTTAATGTGTATAGACGTTAAATTGAAGAAAAACACAACAAATAAAAAAGCAAGATGGCGGAAATGGTCAGTCGCTAGACTCCAGCCCAACAAGTTATTCATTGGCAAGTGTACTGGTGGTATGACCAAGACTATCAGATCTTAAAGTCAGGGCGCTCGTGCTTCTTTCCCAGCAGCGAAAAAACCCACAAGCTGCGGGAAAGGTAGTGCAGGGGCTGAACAACCAGGCCTCCCTGCCCTAACTGGATCTGCTGCCTCCACTGTTGATGACGGCCAACCCCAGGAACAGCCGGCACTTTCCGTTGTTGTTGATGCAGTAAGTGCTGTTGATGATTTGAAGAAAGTCATAAAATCTCTATGTGACCTTATCACTAACCTAGAAAAAAAACGGTCAAAGACCAAAAGAAAACAATAAATGCATTTCAAACAAAAACATTGATTAGATCTGCTTGTGTTACGGACAGAGAAACACAGACAGGCAGCATGACTGAAATAGGGAGGCCTTGTCAGACTAGCACAAGAAGATCTAGTCCCACTTATGACGATGTATGCAAGTTTAAGTCCACCCTGGCAGTTGGGGAACAGTACCAAAGCCAGCTGCAACGCCTGAGGTTGACAAGACTTCAAACCAAAAGGGGAATAGAAAAAGGCCTGAAGTCAATCAAAAAAGTGACATGGTCACATTTTTTCACGTTAAAACAGTTCCCTTCACAAGCTGATCCTCTGTAGCAAAAGTAGGGCACATTCTTCATGACTTGGTTAGAGCTCTCAAAACGACTACTGCATTTGGGATATTACTGTTGCAAAGTTTTTACATGGTTTATTATAACGTTCGTGAAGTGTGTTGATTGTCTGTCATTATTTTGTACTTTTGCTTACACTTTGCCAAGCTTGAAAATTGAGGTTAGACTTTAGAAGCTGTAATTGCATAAATCAAAATGTAGAAATTTTCTTTTCAATGCATTTTCCTTATTGGACGATGTTTTCATTTTTACTATTTCAATTAATTTTTTCAAATAAAAGGTATTTTATCCAACATGCAGTTTGTTTTGTTTTGTTTTGCTTTTTGCTGCCTCGATAATCTTATGTGACGTCCCCTGTCTTACTGTTTCCATGCGCTCATCTCAATACCCCGCCACAGCCATACCAGATTCTTTATGTCTCATCCTTTGGGCCAAAAGTCCATAGGGACCCCGCTAATATCAGACCGCCGTGGGGCCACCATCAAAGGGGTCCTGCACTGCTTCTGGGTCACTTTGGTGGTGTTCAGTGGTGCCTGTTATGAGCTAACATACGCAGAACAGATCCTACTAAGCCCCCTACTACCGACAGTATTAGCTCAGTCGCGGAGCGCAAGTCTGAGTGCAAGTTTTGTTGATGAGATGATAAACCAAGAACGTGTATGCAACATGCGTTTAGCACATTTAAAGGAACTGACAGCATTTAGAGAACTTTACCTCACAACATTTTGTGAAAGAAGGTCACTCTGCTAGAGAAATAAATACACATGCAGACAGGAAAAAATAATGGGTGGTGTTGTTTTTGTGGCCACGAGGTCTTCCCAGGGAGAGCAGCCAGAATTCCACACAGAGAAGTCTATCATGACCTGACCTGACATACATTATTTGTATTATACATACAAACACACACACACACACACACACACACACACACACACACACACAATCACACACACACACACAATCGCACACATACATTAAAAAACACAACTTCAAAAAATGTATTTAAAAAATGTTGTAAAAAAGTTACACACATACATCAGCTTTAATCCTGTATGTATTTCTTCAGCAGCCGTTACTAATAGGTAACACACACACACACACACACACACACACACACACACACACACATACACACACACACACACACACACACACACACACACACACACACACACACACACACACACACACACACACACACACACACACACACACACACACACACACACACACACACACACACACACATATATATATATATACACATACACACTCAAAGACATACAAAACACATGCGTGCAAGCGCACATGCAGATGTGCGTGCATGTGCATATTATATGAGTGCTCACACACACACAAACACACACACACGCGCGCGCGCAGAAACACAGGTATGCACAAGTGCATCGCCCCATGTGCATGCATAGGCACATATGCGTGCTCACACACACACGCACACGCAAACGCACACACTCACACACACACAAGCAAGCATATAGGCACACACGCATACATACTCATTCACACACACACACACACACACACGGACACACACACACGCACACATACATATGATCGTTCGATTAGCACAGTTAGAAATGTTCTGTATAAAATTGGCTTTAAACATGTATGGTAAAACCAAAGTACACTTGATGGACAACGATGTGCCATGCAGTGCAAACGAAGCTTGAGGGGTTATATAAAACGTTTTGGATTAACCAGAAACACAATTCTACAAAACTAAACTTTTATGACTCCGTGACCAAGGAATATAGATTACAGCCATATCTGATTAATAGTGAAAATAAAAAACATAGGAACATATTTTCTAAGTGTCCTACAAGTAGCCACAACTTAACGATAGAGAAAGGAAGATATAAGAATATACCAAGAGAGACTAGAACTTGTCAATACTGTAATGAAACAGAAGACGTGATTCATTTACTGGATAAGTGCGTTTTATATACCAAGCAAAGAGAAAACTCATCAATAACTCTTAATATTAATGTCAAAGCAAATATGAACATTTTAGACAATTTAGCTAGATTATTGTAGCCGATAGTCATCAAGTCGTAATGATTAATTATGTTTGTACTTGTTTTAGAAAAAGAGGAAACAATATTTGAATAAGACAGAATGCAGCATGGTGTTTTCTTGCACATCACTTCAGACACGCTGACCAGTGAACAACACGTTGTAGTGAATTAGGTAAAGTTTATTCCGTTGTGTCAAAATAAGTTCATGTGACTTTTATCGCAATACAAATAAATTCTGAATTCTGATTTCTGAATTTACACACACACGCACGCGTACGCACGCACATAGAATTCTCATTCACTCATACAAACACACACATACACGGACGCACGTATAGACACTCACATACACACACTCACATACATGCACATACATGCAAGCTCTCGCTAACACACGCACACACGCATGTACGCACGCCCACACGTACCCACACGCGCGCGCACACGCACACACACACGCACACACACCTAACTATATATCACTTTTCCTTGGAATTATATTAAACTGAAGATCTAGAACACACACACATACACAAACACACGCACACACATACACGCACATACACACACAGTAACACACACATACACACAGTGACACACACACGCACATACACACATACAAACAATGAGACACACATGCACACAGTGACACACACATACACACACAATGACACACATGCACACATGCACACACAGTGACCCACACATACACACACACATAGAGGCAAACATACAGACAGATGACATACACTGCAGCTCAGTGGTTAAGACCAGTTAAATTCAATCCATTGGCTCCATAAGTCATGGGATTGAACCTCATTGGTGTCTTGTAAATTAAGGGTAGGGACTTTTTTTCTATCTTCCATGTCAACTTCAATTTACTTATCTATGTATTTATTTATTTATTTATTCTTTGAAATCCAGATAATGGAATAAGCACTTATGTGCTTTTTTACATCCAGTTCCCGTGTGTATGCAGTTTTTTTGTAAATTCCGTCGTCTGTTCCAACTGGCACACAATGGCCTACTCATACGAAAAGCGGAACAGGGTTTTTACGTGTGCGCAATATGTTCTGCATGTGTTCGCACACAGGGCCTCGGTTTATAGTCTCATCGGAAGGACTTTGGGGGAGAGTGGAGTCTGCACTGATGTTAACTCCAGGGGGAAATATCCCCTTGAACGTGTTTCAAACCCAGGTCGTGAAATTGCGAGCACAATGTTCTAACCACTCCCATTCCCCATTCAACTGAAATCCTGACAGTCCATTAAGTCATGGGATTGAACCTTGTTGGTGTCTGGCTAATTAATGGTGGAGCTTTTTTTTCTCCCATGTCAATTTCAAGAGCAGACATGCAGAAGATTAAAATATGCATGTTAAAGATCCCATAAATCATGCCTGTATTTAAAGGGTCATGAAAACACAAAGCGTATGCAGGATACATTTTCCGAAGTTGGAATGCGGCTACCTTTATGGTGGACAAAAACGATTGCATACGCTGAATCTCACCACCATTGGTGAACCCTAGAGTTCTAGAAAAATAATGAAATGCAGACAAACAGACACACAAATAGTCATTTAACAAGCTGGCTTGACAGATAGATACATGAAAGTAATACACATATTTATGACAGTAATACACAGATAGATGAAAGTAAAACAATGGACAAACAAACACAAGACAAATACAGCTATCCATAACAATGCTGGCAAGAGCTATAAAAGAAGAAACGCATTATTTCAACTTTTTCTAAAGTTCCTTCACTACCACCTGGACCATAGCCACAGTTCACAATAAAAAGAAAGTCGTGCAGCACGTGCATTGTGTTCATTGTCCTAGAACACTGAGCACACCCATGGCTCTACAAAATGTTAGCACAGTTCAGGAAACTTTGAGAGCTGGGTGTGTGGTCCACTGTCAGTTTGTGGATGAATTTCATTGGGAAGATATGGAAAAGGTAATTCTTTGCTTCTCTGTGTTTGCCTGTCGTGTGTGCAAGTATTTTCTTCATGACTGTATGTTTTCTAGTTACTTATGATGCCCTGAACTTTACAGTCTATTAATTTATTTATATTTACCACTTTAAGTCATGACAGACTTCTCTGCAATAATTTCGGTGCTCTGTTCAGGAAGAGCAAGTTGCCACAAGAGCAGCACCACCCAGGTTTTTTTTTCTTTTTCCTGTACGCAAATGTATTTTTTCCCTATCAGAGTGGCTTTTTCCTACAGAAATTTGACAGGGACACCTGTCTTGTTGTCGTGGGTGCCTATTCTTGCACTAAACAATTATGTGTAACACACAGGACGTCGGTTTATCATCTCTACCAAAAGACTGACACCCAGACCACCACTCAAGGTCTAATGGATGGGGAAATAGTTTCATGCCCAAATGGAAATCGAACCAGTAAAATGTTACCTCTAGACCACCGAACTAGTAGTGTGGCTCTGTGTATGTGTGTGTGTGTGTGTGTGTGTGTGTGTGTGTGTGTGTGTTTGTGTGTTTGTGTGTGTGTGTGTGTGTGTGTGTGTGTGTGAGTGTGTGTGTGTGTGTAAGTGGTAGGGGAAAGCAGATGAAAAATGAATACTAAACATTCCACTCTTTTTTTCTGTACATATAATATGCCAAGCTCTGTAAAGCAAACATTTAAAGAAAACCATCCACCATTACGTTCTTTTGTTCTAGTGAAAAGAACTTCTCTGTCTCTGTCTCTATCCCTGTCTCTGTCTCTCTGTCCCCCCCCCCCTCTCTCTCTCTCCCTCTCGCGCGTGCGCGCACGGGGGTTGGGGTGATCTCCCTTGGATATAGGCAGGGCGAAAGTTTGCTCTGTAAATTTTGTATTTAAATCACCAAATAAACTAGCACCATGCCAGTTGTCGGGTTGTCTACTGTTGGCCGCCGCTCTTTCTCTATTTCGGGTCCATCGACCTGGAATGAGCTCCCTCTCTCTTCTCGCCAGAAGCCTAGCTATGACACTTTTAAATCAAGCCTAAAGACATATTTATTTCAAACCTAAGATTTCCCCTTCTGTCTCATATCAGAACTATCCCACCCTTCACTAACCCATGTCTTATCACCCTGCTAAAGTATATTACCTGTGTGTGTGTGTGTACTTTTGAAAAACATTTAACTATTGCAATTAAATTTCATAGATTTGGTCTGCAGAACCATGCTTGTCATATCTGAACTATTGATTATTTGTCATTGATTGTATGACTGTGTAAGACTAGGTCGAATGCATGCGCTTTGATTTGTCTTTGCAAGATATAGCGCTGTATAAGTTCCATTTATTATTATTATTATTATTATTATTATTATTATGATTACCAACAACGCTGGAAGTGACGCTAAGTGCCCTGCTGCAACAACACTGCATCACCTCATGGAAGATCTGTGGAGAAGGCGAGCACACGACTGTTGTGTTGCGACTGAAGGCTGGCTCCAGTGATTGGAACATGGCTGGTCAACAAACCCCTGTGTACTTCCGCAGAAAGCCGCCCAGTCAGACCAACAGGAACCGACGAAGGACAGAGGAGAGGAGACAGGCAGGGGAGAAGAGGCTGGTGGAGGAGAGGAGACAGACAGAGGAAAGGCAAGTGCATTGTTGGCAACTTAAAATTTGCCAAGTTTGTTTATGGCAACACCCCCAATCACCCAGACTGTCTCACACACCAACACCCCAGCCTCTCCAAACCACAGCCTTCGCAATCGCTGCTTCCCACACGTGATTATCGCTGTGTGTCTTGTGCTGTCACGGTGTTGGAGGCTGACACAGTGGCTGAACAACAAGGTGGAATTGACCTGGTTGAGGTGCCTGTACCTGACATTACGATGGAGAGGGGGGGGGGAGAACTGCGACGAATATCTAGATCAGATTCGGGATGCAGGCTACAGTGGAGATACTATAAAGAATTATGTGGGTGGGCTGAGAAACAGATCCCTGCAGAGAATTCTCAGGGACGTTTTTAGAAACAACGACTTTCTTAATGTGTATACCTCTGATGAAATACGTGACACTATAATTTGTGAAAGTGAAGATATTATATTTCAGTTTATCTGGACAGATGACATTTAAAACCCAGCAGATTTATTTTGGTTTGCAAAAAAGAACATCAGGCAAATGGCTCAAGAGGAAAAATACATTTATTCCAAGCTGCAGCTGTGGACACCTGCCGATCGTGACAGCATCAAAGACAGAATTAGTGCTGGGCTGGATGTTGTACATGTTATGATGGACGCCATAAGATTTTGTCTGGTTGCCTGTATATGTGCGTATGTGTGTGTGCGTGTGTGTGTGGGGGCGTGCATGTGCGCCTTCTTGTGCATGCGTGCGCGCGTGTGTGTATGTGTGTGTGCGTGCGTGTGTTTGTGCGTGTGTGTGTGTTCGTGCGTGTGTGTGTGTGTGTGCGTGCGTGTGTGCGTGCGTGCATGCATATGTGTGTGCATGTGTGTGTGAGAGAGAGAGAGAGAGAGAGAGAGAGAGAGAGAGAGAGAGAGAGAGAGAGAAAGAAGAGAGAGAGAGAGAGAGAGAGAGAGAGAGAGAGAGAGAGAGAGAGAGAGAGAGAGAGAGAGAGAGATTCGGATTCGGATTCGGATTCGGAAAGTTTATTCATTAGGCCATAGCCCCACATGAAGGGGATAGTGAACATAAACAAAACATACACTTACAAAATCGTAAAAAAACAAATAAACAGAATAGTTTAGTCATAAATATGTAACAAAACATCATTACTATGACGTGGCAATTTCTCTTAACTTAAATGCCCTAGACAGAAAAAAAGACAAATTCCGTATGTAACAAAACATCATTACTATGACGTGGCAATTTCTCTTAACTTAAATGCCCTAGACAGAAAAAGAGACAAATTCCGTACGTCTTTGTGTCTAACAGATGATAAGAGTAGACTTAGTTTGAAAACACATGGCTGTCGGTAATATTTTGGCAATATATATCTTTCTCTAATATCTTGATAAGCTGGACAGCATAGCACAAAGTGTACTTCATCTTCTTTATCTGTTTTGCATAATGGACATATCAAATCACTATCATTACAGTCTTTATATCTAAAGTAATGCGTGGTCAAATCAGACACACCTAATCTAAATCTGGTCATAATATATGTCAAGTGCAAATCCATGTCAAGTGTCAAATATAATTTCAACTCATGTGAAGTAGAAAATGTTCTATACAGACTAAATCGTTCACTACTTTGAATGTGATCCTCCCAATCTTGCCATCTGCTGTCAATTAAACGTTGACGTAAAATTTGAATGAATCCATTTACACTACCAACACCTTGATTTAACCATACATCACCAAAGCCATGTTTACTTAGAAAGACACGTACATGTGTGTGTGTGCGTGTGTGTGTGGGGGCGTGCATGTGCGCCTTCTTGTGCATGCGTGCGCGCGTGTGTGTATGTGTGTGTGCGTGCGTGTGTTTGTGCGTGCGTGTGTGTTTTCGTGCGTTGTGGTGTGTGTGTGTGCGTGCGTGTGTGCGTGCGTGCATGCATATGTGTGTGCATGTGTGTGTGTGAGAGAGAGAGAGAGGAGGGAGAGAGAGAGAGAGAGAGAGAGAGAGAGAGAGAGGAGAGAGAGAGAGAGAGGAGAGAGAGGAGAGAGAGAGAGAGAGAGAGAGAGAGAGAGAGAGAGAGAGAGAGAGAGAGAGAGAGAGAGAGAGAGAGAGAGAGAGAGAGAGAGAGAGAGAGAGAGAGAGAGAGAGAGAGAGAACAAAACAGGACGATTTGGCATATTGGGAGTTAGGTTTTTCACGTGTTGGAAAGAGCAGAGTTACTGGATCAGACGGAACGTAGGGACACGGAAACCCTGTCACAGACTTGGTGTTTATATGATGTTTGTGGTTGTTGTTACCCTCTCCCCTTTCCCCATTTGCAAAGTTTGAAATTTAATAACTTTTTTTTCTATTTTAAGTGTTTGTGTGTGTGTGTGTGTGTGTGTGTGTGTGTGTGTGTGTGTGTGTGTGTGTGTGTGTGTGTGTGTGTGTGTGTGTGTGTTTTGTATGTGTGTGTAAGTGGTAGAGGAAAGAAAAGAAGAGAGAATATAACACATTCCCGTATGTTTTCTTTATCTGGAATATGTCAAGCATTTGTAGGCAAACCTTCAAAGAAAACCATCTACTAATAGCGTGTTTTTTAAAATCAGAATCTCCCTCTCCCCCCTCTCTCTCTCTCTCTCTCTCTCTCTCTCTCCTCTCTCTCTCTCTCTCCTCTCTCTCTCTCTCTCTCTCCTCTCTCTCCTCTCTCTCTCCTCTCTCTCTCCTTCTTCTCTCTCCTCTCTCTCTCTCTCTACTCTCTCCTCTCTCTCTCCTCTTCTCTCTCTCCTCTCTCTCTCTCTCTCTCTCTCTCTCTCTCTCTCTCTCTCTCTCTTTCTTCTTGGTTTTGTTGTTGTTTGTTTTTCTCTTTGGGTTTTTTTTTCTTTTGTTTGTTTGTTGTTGGTCTTACACATGGACAGTAAAATTAAATAATTAAAAGATACACATATTTCAGCTAATTACAATAAGTGCTTAAGCATCTAGTGTAAAACATATTGCAGAGAAGTAGAAACAAAACTTCAACTCTTTCTATATTACCAACACTCAGACATGCACATGACATTTACAAGAAAAATAACAGGAATAGAACTACACACAGTCTGTCCCCTTGATACCAGAAACTAGCATAACCTGTTGTTGATGTTGCAGATGACTTCAGTTCTCCAACATGACCCAGGACAACCCAGCAAAGCCGACATCAAGACAGACGACTCCTTAGCACAGACCAACGCAGCTGTCAACACAGATGCTGTGACTAAACATGAACATGCCCAAGACCTGCCTGAGACAAGTCGATTCCCAGAACAGTCAACTGGAAACTATCAGAACATTCAGTGCAAGCAGGAAACGACAGGATACTGCCACACTACAGTCAGCAATAGCGGAAACCCTGACCTTGCCTGTGCTTGTAACTGTACAAACACTGCAGATATTCACGATAAAAATGAAGGTGTGAATGTTGCTGTTCAGTATGGCATCCTTGGTGCAGGTGTTTCTTTCCCAGGTGAAATAAAATTGGTGAAGAACTCGTGTGAATTCACTATATGTCTTCAAAAGTCCCTGTTTTCAAGGGGTGTTATAAATGGGCTTGGCCTTGCAAAGTTAAAAAATAGTATAGTGATTTTTTTACACAGCTCAAATGAAGACATATATAGATGCAACAAACCTGATTATGTTCAAACCACAAAAGATGACTGTGACACACCTGAAACAAAAACAGCAGACTATGTATTAACTCAAGACAACAAATACACATGTGTAAAGTGTGGTGAGGAGTCTATCTGTACCTTTTCTGTTAAACAGCATATTTTAGCTTCTGAAGATATTAAACCATACATCTGTGAAAAGTGTACATCATCCAGTCAGACATCAGACAGTACAAGGCAGGTAAAGCTGGAAATAATTCCTGAAGGTGGAGAAGGCACTGAACAAAACACTGCTGTCAACCTGTTGAACAATGATAACTTTAAGCCTGATGATTTGGGTGAGGAAGATGATGCTGACTGTGACACAACTCAGAGTAAACAGACTCCTTCAGAAGGTGGTGTGAATGTTAGTACAAAGAAAAAATCCCGTCTGTGTGAAAACTGTGGAAAAGTATTTTATAAGAAAATCTCACTGGAAAACCACATGCGAGTACACACAGGCGAAAGGCCATACAAGTGTTCACAATGTGAAAAGACATACAAATACAATGCAAGCTTAAGGGCGCATATGCAAATTCAGACAAGAGAAAGACCACACAAATGCACATCCTGTGACATGAGGTTTACCCACAACTTTCAATTGAATAATCACCTTCGAATCCACGCCGTAGAAAGACCATACAAATGCATATACTGTGATATGACATTTACCCAGAAATGTATCTTAAATAGCCACCTTCGAATCCACACAGGAGAAAGACCACACAGATGCACATACTGTGAAATGAGGTTTACCCGAAAATATCTTTTGGATAGCCACCTTCGAACCCACACAGGAGAAAGACCGTACAAATGTTCACAGTGTGGAAAGACATACACACATAATACAAATTTAAAAAGGCACTTGCGAGCACATGCAGGAGAACGACCATACAAATGCACATACTGTCATAAAGCCTTTATAACTAAACAAAATTTGACAGAGCACATTAGAGCCCACACAGGAGAAAAGCCACACAAGTGCACATATTGTGATAAAACTTTTACCCAGAAAAGTAGTTTAACTGGTCACATTAGAACCCACACAGGAGAAATGACACACAAGTGCACATATTGTGATAAAACTTATACCCAGAAAAGTAGTTTAACTGCTCACATTAGAACCCACACAGGAGAAAAGCCATACAATTGCACATATTGTGATATGACTTTTACCCATCAATTTAGTTTAACTGTTCACATTAGAACCCACACAGGAGAAAAGCCATACAAGTGCACATATTGTAATATGTATTTTGCCGTGAAAAGTAATTTCACTATTCACATTAGAACCCACACAGGAGAAAAGCCACACAAGTGTACATATTGTCATATGACTTTTACCCATAAAAGTGGTTTAACTGGTCACATTAGAACCCACACAGGAGAAAAGCCGCACAAGTGTACATATTGTGATATGACTTTTACCCAGAAACATCATTTGATAAACCACATCAGAACCCACACAGGAGAAAATCCTTACACTTGTACATATTGTGGGAAGAAGTTCTCCACCAAACGAAACTTAAGAGCACACACATTACTTCACAGAAAACACCAAACACAGTAATGTCCACACTATGGATAAGAATTTGCCCCCAAATACCATGAAACAGACACAGGCTAGTCCAGGCAGACAGTGGCAAAAGTGCGGAGTGGAACCTTCAGTTCAGTCAGACACATTCACAGCTACAATGGACAGTCATAGCACTAGTTATACACAGATAAAGTAGGCACCTAGAAATCAGCTCACACCTCATCCCATGACAACCTTGTACACAACACATGTGACGTCTATCTTGAAACAAGAAAACAATATAAATCAAGAGAGCCGGTTTTCAGCTGTATGGATTTCTGTGATCCCTGGTCATTCCCACAGGAGAAACTCTGTAAATGGTAAGTGAAACCAGATGAGCATTACACTTAATCTGCTGAACGTTTGTATGTGGCATACGGGTTAATTGTGCATTGCAATGTGTGTTTTGTTACTTCCCTTAACATACTGTCCTCAAACTGATAATGACAGGTTATTAAAATGGATAAAGTTGAAGTTTCCAGGCGCCTTTCCCCAATTACTCACCTTCTTATTATGTCATGGTGTCTTTTTTGTTCTCCAATTTTAACATGACTGGAGCTCCCTCGACTGTAACTAGTGTGCAGTTGACTTTGTCATAATAATTATTAGGAAACTACTCAAGTTTTTTTAACAGCAACTCAGAATGTCTTGGAAGATCATTATTCACACATAATGGGTCACAGTGAAGTTCAAGCTCATTAAACTCGCACATCACTTTATGTACTATAATTGAAAATCTCCATATATATTGGCATCCTTTCATTAAAACTGATATATCTGGACAGCAAAGTTGAAGTACACCTGTTCATAACTATTTCCTCTGATGTTTCATTTTGTTTAACTCGTACAACATGAAACATATGCAAACATCAAAATCCAGGTTTGATTTTTTACAATACCACTTTAACAGTATTTCACTTTGTAAAAAACGTTTCTTCAAAAGCTGATTCTCTGTGGCAATAGTAAGGAACATCCTTCATTACTTGGTGCGAAGCTTTCAAAACGTGTATAGCATTTAGAATCATGTTTGTGAAACATTTTTGCATGGATTGTAATGATGCGTGAGAAACGTGTTAAATGTCTGCCATTCTTTTTGTACTTAAAAATTTGATTACTCTTTAACTAAGCTTTAAAACTAATGTTAGATTTTAGAAGCCATGTGTGTATAAACTCAGTGTATTAACTTATCATTTTATTGGATATTGTGATGTGTAAAACGTTTTCTTGTTGCTATTTTATTCCAGTGTTTCAAATAAAAGGTATTTTACAAAAAAGCATTTTGTTTGTGATGTGCCCGTGCAAAGGTATGACTTGTAATGGGTATGAAGATGTTAACACCCATAGGTGTGACTGCAACATTTCATTCTTTTTATACCACATTAAGTCATATCAGGTTTCTCTGCATGAAATTCGGGGCTGCTCTTCCCTGGGAGAGCGCGTTGCCACAAGAGCACGCCACACTTTATTGTATTTTTTTGTCTTGTCCTGTCCTCTACTTCATTTGTTTTCCTATCAGAGTGGACATTTTCTGCAGAATTCTGTCAGGGGCAACTCTCTTGTTTCAGTTGGTTCTTTTAGCACCTTGGGAGACAAAGAAACAATAGTGAGCGATTATCTGGAAGTAGGGGTTGATAGTGCTGAAAACAACACACTATACACACACTTTCAATAGTTAAATTATTCAAGATTTAATCCCTTTTCCTCTTTTGGGGGTATGAGGGATCCACAATCATATCAACAGGAGAATAAACCTAAGGGCAATACACCTCGAAAATAATATCAATACTAACAACTACAATACACTTTTTTTTGAAGTTCGGAGTGCACAGAACTTGTCAATACTGACTTGTGGTACTAATTTTGAACTAGTCATATTTATAGTAATCATTCAAATTTGTAAACCTGTGGACAAGATGTCCTGTTTTCCTTCTCATTCACGACCTTTGTCATTAAGCTCCCACCCCCACCCCCAAAATCAGGATCTCCTTATGTATAAATCCTTCAATGATGCCTCATGTGCTTTTTTCTTACATCCGGTCTCAATGTGTATAAAGTTTTGTAAACTTTTTCATACGTTCCCACTGGTAAACAATGGCCTACTCTTCCGAAAAGCGGAACGGGTTTTTAACATGTGTGCAAGGTGTTCTGCTGGATTCGCCCACAGGACTTCAGGTTATAGTGTCATCCAAAGCACATTTGGGGGGAGTGGAGTCTGCACTGAGGTTAACCCATAAGAAAACATTCTCTTGATACAATACATATAATCAACAACAACAAAATTTTAATCAGTTTCTACATAAAATGTGCTGGTCAGCATAAAATGTCCTGTCCAGAATAAAATGGTCAACATAAAATGTGCTGGTCAACATAAAATTTTCTGTTCAAGCCTGCTTCAGCATCTGATGTTCTGCATGCGATAATTCATCAGTAGCCTACAAGATGTAAATCAGAAAAGCCAAAGCCTAAAGATTGGGGAACACCTATATATAATAATGTTGGTTGTTCTACTTTCACTTTTTGTATATATATTATACAAACACTACAAAAAGTGAAAGTAGAACAGCCAACACTATATCTATCTATATATATCTATAAATATCGATCGATCTATCTATAAATTTATATCTATGTATCTATATATCTGTATATCTATATATATGTGGGGGGGGGGGGGGGGGATACAGAGAGAGAAAGAGAGAGGGAGTAAGAGAGAGAGAGAAGAGATTGAACAGTTAGTCACAGTCTTGTTGTCTTTGTTGGCTTTCTTTTCACACACAGACACACATCTGTATAACTATTGTCTTTTCTCTGCCTTCTTGGTCAATTCTCCCTCCAGACAGGCTTTAAAATGTTACAATTCTCTCTTATACCAAAGTGGGACACGCTGGGCCTGACTTGTCAGGAGCATAACGGCAGCGCAACGAAAATATATCAGACAATAGTTGCTGTCTAAGCGTTCAACGGCAACAAAGAAGAATCCCGCTCAAGGGAGTTAACATCAGTGCGCACTCTACCCTCCCCCCCACCCCTTCTAGGTCTTGGGATGAGACTGTTAAACTCAGGCCTAAGCTGAGGTGGCGTGTGCCAACGCACGTTACAGAGAGCTCTGGCTGGTGCAGGGCTTTGGGGCCTGTGTGGGCCTGTTTGTTGCCTGTCAGAATTGTTGTTGTTGTTGTTGTTGTTGTTGTTGTTGTGCTGTTTTTAGGGTGGCTCCAGGAACTCAAGTAAGATGACTTGCCTCCACAGTCCCTAAATCAGATAACTCCGCTGGGGGTCAATTAATCTACACACAAACAACAACAACAACAAACCCCAAACACATTTAGACCATCCTGCCCGTAGTGATAAAATATCCCGCTTTTTAGAAGAGTAGGTGAACTGGTGGGAATGGATGACAAAAATTTACAAAATCTCAAACACACACAGGAAACAGATGTGAAATGGCACAAACGTGATTATTCCATTATCCTCAAAATAAAAGAATTTCAGGAAAAAATGAGTTCAAGGGAGATAGAAGTCAATATTTATACAACAATATACAAACGAATAGCCTCTCTTCCCTTAATAGCCCTTCCCCTCCATCTCTCTCTTTCTCTTTTTCTTTCTCTTTCTCTCTCTTTCTCTCTCTCTCTCTCTTCTCTCTTCTCTCTCTCTCTCTCTATATATATATTATATATATATATATATATATATCTCTCTCTCTTTCTCTCTTTCTCTCTCTCCCTCACGAACACACACACACAAATATAGACACTAGCTAGATTTGTAAAGTTTCTGTAATCCAGGAATGAGGAGGAGCAGAGTGGTGCAGTGGAAACGTGCTGGGCCCATAACCCAGAGGTCCGTGGATCAAAACCACGCCCTGCTAACTTTTCAACTTTTTTTTAAAAACATAAGATATTAATGAAAACAAATTTAAATTGGAGTATGATTACTATTTTTATTGTTATTAATATTATTATTTATAATAATAATAACAATAATAATAATTGTAGTATCATTATCGTGTGTGTGTACTTATGGCAATACTTCATTATTTGAATTAACGTAGAAATCCACATGGACCACATTCACCACCAAACATTAATTAAAAAGACTGTTCCCCCTTCCCCACCACACACATACACACACACACACACACACACATGCACGTACATGCACACACACAGATGCACACGCACATGCACACACAGTCAGGAGTATAAGGGCAGCAGTGAATGCCAATGTGTGTACGTGTGTGTGTGTGTGTGTGTGTGTGTGTGTGTGTGTGTGTGTGTGTGTGGTGTGTGTGTGTGTGTGTGTGTGTGTGTGTTGTGTGTTGTGTGTGTGTGTGTGTGTGTGAGTGTGTGTGTGTGGGGTGTGTGTGTGTGTGTGACAAGTATAACTAGCAAATAACAGCAATCATAGGTAAGTGATTGGTCTTTATATCTATGTGTGTTTAGCTGTATGTATATCATATATCTTATCTCGTTTGCTCCCATAACCCCCTCAGGGTCGTATAGCCAGTGTAATGATGAACGTTGCACCAGTTGGCTCCATTTGCGGTGGTTGTGAGCAAGTGCCTGGGTTGTGGAGAAACTCCTCCTGGTCCAGTCTGTGATGTTGTCTGCCCATTTCTTCTTCAGCCTGCCTCGCCTTCTCTTCCCTTGTACTGTTCCTTGCAGTGTGGTCTTGGATAGCCCATCTGATCTTGTCACATGTCCATACCATCTGAGCTTCCTTTTCTTGACTGTGGTCAGCAGGTTTTTATAGTGCGTTACTTGTTGGGTGATGATTTGTCAGACTTCTTCATTGGTGATGTGTTCCGTGTATGAAATGCCAAGTAGTCTTCTGAGGCGTCCCATCTCCAAAGCCCGAATTCTACTTAGTAAAGCTGCATTCAATGTCCAGGATTCACATGCATACACATAATTATTCGGAAATTACCAGTACATGCAGTAGCCTGACCTTGGTCATGAGATAGATGTTTCAGTCTTTCCAGATGGTCTTGTGCTTCGCCATTGCTGCTACTGTAGGGAGTCCTAAATGGGAATTCTCTAGGTCGTTACTCCAATTCCTAGCCCCACCTAATTCACCACAAGAAATGGAATCCTAGACTTATTCGTATTGTATTTAGTATCCCTAATGAGGATTAGGGCTGGCCTACTAAATGGACTTGGAGTGATAAAGGAGGGATAGGAAGAGGAAATATAGATAAGAAATATAAAAGAAAGAAAGTAAGAAGTGAATATTAATTTACCTCAACTCACTCAGCAGTCATATTTAACAGACTGAGAATGTAATGAAAGGCAACATTCATTTAATGGACTCCCCAGACCAAGCAAGTTGGGTTCACAACTATATTTCAATCAAAACACTAGTACTTAACTATAACCATCTACCAATTGTACTACAGGTACAATTCAAACACAAACTATTTTGTTACTTTTGTTCAGTTACTCCAAAACACAATGTCCAGTCCTCAATACACAATCAATAGAATCAAAACCCTGTCTCAGATCAGAGACAAGAAGACTTAGAAACGATCAAATCAAGTAAATGATTAAAAGGAAGAAAAGCCCCAAAATAAAGATGATAGACAATGTTCTTTAATGTGGAACACCAGACTCAAGAGAGTCTCAATCAAACATCTCTCTGCTCCACTGCTCAGGAAGGAATGAGGGTTTGACTAACAGGAAGTTTAGAATCCTGGGAATTAACGTCAAGGGGAAATCACTCTCATGGAACAAGGGAATAAGTTCCCTTAATTATGCTTAGTAAACACCAAACCCAAAAGTACCCCTTGATGAGAGGTGTTACACTACTGTTTGTGAGGCACTTGCAAGGATTGCACTTTTAAACCTTTTTTTTATACTAATAATAGCTCCAAGGTACTTGAAGTGATCTACAACCCTAAGCTCTTTCCCACTGATTGGGATATTGGTAGTGATTGGACGGGCACTGCTTGACATGAGTTTTGTCTTCTCAACACTGATCTTTATGCCATATCTGGAGGATGTTTTGTCCAGTGGTACACTAGGTTGGCTAGTTCCTGTTTGTTTCATGCCAGTCTGTCAATGTCATTGGCAAACCTGAGGTTGGTTAAAACATTGAATTTATATATTGGTGTATGGTGTGGGTGTGGGTGTGCGTGTTCGCACACACACGTACGTGGGTGTGTACGTGCTGCGTATATGCGTGCGTAAAAATAAGTTTTTATGTCTTCTAGTCAATGGGTTTAAAATTGTGTTCACAATTGATGTGTGTGCGTGCGTGTGTGTGTTTGTGTGTGTGTGTGTGTGCGCATGCGCGCATGTGTGTTGGTGTGTGTGTGTTCGTGACATTTTATTTGAAGTCATTTGAAAACCAATATGAAATATAGCTTTTGTGTCTTTGATATTTTTTTATGTGTATCAATCCGCCTGTCAGTATTGTAATTGCCCTTCATGGGATGCTTAAAGTGTTTTTGACTTGACTTTGACTTGGTGATTGTCCGCCCTCAAATACTGACTGTGCTAGTGTGATCTTCTAAGGCATCAGTCATTTTGCACTCAAGGAAGACATTGAACAGTGTTAGCGATAAGAGACAGCTTTGACAAACTTTCCTTGAGGTATGGAATCATTTTGCAACTCTACCTTGGACAACCTCTGCGCTGGTGGATTTTGGGTGTAGCCTTTTGATGGTATGGATGATCTTTTGTCCAATGTTATACGTTTGTGTCAGGTTAATTGAGGAAGGGGATATTTTAGATCTCCCAGGTCAACTTTAAGAGCAGACATGCTGAAGATTCAAGTATGGACGTCAAATATTCCATCAATCATGTCTGCATTTGATGGGCTATGGAAACACCAAGCGTATGCAGCATGCATTTTCTGAAGATGGAATGCTGCTACCTTCATGGTGGGTTAAAACGATTGCAAACGTTGAATCTCACCATCATTGGTGAACCCTAGAGTTCTAGCAAAATAATGAAAAGCAGACGTACAGACATATAGTCAATTAACAACCTGGCTAGATAGACAGGTAGATGAAAGTAATACAAATATTGATGAAAGTAATCCACATAGTGATTAAAATAATACACACATACATTAAAGTATTTCACAGATATATGTCAGTGAAACATCAAGCAAAAAACACAATGACAAATACAGCTATCTATAACGATGCTGTCAAGAGCTATAAAAGAAGGAACACATTATTTCAACTTTTTCTCTAGTTCCTTCACTACAAACTTGACCATAGCCACAGTTCACAATAAAAAGAAAATCGTGCAGCACGTGCATTGTGTTCATTGTCCTAGAACACTGAACACACCCATGGCTCTACAAAATGTCTGAACATAGTTCAGGATACTTTGAGTGCTGGGTGTGTGGTCCACTGTCAGTTTGTGGATGAATGCCATTGGGAAGATATGGAAAAGGTAATTCTTTGTTTCTCTGTGTTTGTCTGTCATGTGTACAGTATTTTGATCCTGCCTGTTTATTTTCCAGTAATTTATGATGACATTAACTAAACTGTCCTCTGTATGTGTATGTGTGTGTGTGCCTGTATGTGTGTGTGCCTGTGTGTGTGTTGTGTTTGTTGTGTGTGTGTGTGTGTGTGTGTGTGTGTGTGTGTGTGTGTGTGTGTGTGTGTGTGAGAGAAAGTGGCAAGAAAAAGACCACTAAGAAAGCTTTGTAAGCAAACCTTGAAGAAAACCATCTGTTATTTCGTGGGTTTTTTTATATTTAAAAAAAGGCTCACTGTGTATGCACTGTATGTTTGGACTAAAAACAAAATACACAGGTATTAGTGCTTGTTTTTTTTTCCAAACAAATCTTTACATAGTATGCAAACATCATTCTAAACATTGCTACATTCATGATTATGTATAGGACCATTGAATTCTTACAAATTTAAAATATTGTCATTGTGTTTGTGCATCAAAAGTTGTCATTTATTTTAGGTAAAGTATGTCCACTTCTTCAAAGTATTTCTTTCATATATGATCGAACGTGGGTAATTGATACATAAACATAATGACATGAGGTGGGGGTAGAGGGTAAGGCATGGGGAGAGTTGGTGAGTTATTGACATTTTACATCTGTTGCAATTGCTGATGCTAGTATCATTGAAAACACACTGGGGGAGGGGGAGGTTACTGAATGAATGACCTTCTGGGCATAGTTATTTGCTGAAGATATGCAATAGCAGATGCAATGTTTGATAATAAGCGTTACTAAGATTCATTGTTCATTGCTTTCCCCTCTGCTGGGGATTTGTCTAAGTCAAAGGGTGACAACTACATGTTTACAGTAAAACACAAACAATACAGATTTTTCATCTACTTGCCATGAGTGCTTTAGCATCCAGTGTTAAAACTATGAAAGGAATGTTGAAATAAAACCTCAACTCTTTGTATATTACGAAATCTCAGACATACACTTGACACATAGAAGAATAGTAACAGGAATCGAACTAAACTCATCCTGTCACCTTGATACTAGTTAATATCATGATATATTGTCGATGTTGCAGATGACTTCAGTACTCCCAAATGACCCAAGGCAACACAGCAAAGCCAACATCAAGACAGATGACTCTTCAGCACAGACCAACACAGCTGTCAACACAGATGCTGTGACTGAACATGAATATGCCCAAGACATGCCAGAGCCATCTACATTCCATGAACAGGCAAGTGGAAAATATCAGAACTTTCAGTGCAAGCAGGAAACCACTGGGTACTGGAACACTACAGTTGACAATAGTGGAAATATTGACCTTGCCAGTACTTGTAACTATGATGACACTGCAGATATTCATGATATAAAAGATGGCCTGACTTTTGCTGCTAAATATGGGATCCTTGGTACAGGCGTTTCTTTCCCAAGTGAAGTCAAACTGATCAAGGACACATGTGAATTCACTGTAGGTGTTCACAAGTCCTGGTTTTCAAGAAGTGTTACAGATGCGATTGACATTAGAGTGTTAAAGAATAATATAGTGAGATTTGTACACAACGCAACTAATAATGAGGATGACATATGCAACAAATCTGAATGTGGCCAGATCATAAAAGATGACTGTGACAAACCTGTAAGAAAAGCAACAGATTATGTACTAACTCAAGACAAAAAATACATATGCATAAAGTGTAGTGAGGTTTCTATCTGTACCTTTTCTGTTAAACAACATATTTTAGCACATGAAGAATTTAAGCCATACCTCTGTGAAAAGTGTACAACAGCCAGTCAGACATCAGACAGTACAAGGCTGGTAAACCTGGAAATGATTCTTGACAGTGGAGAAGGCACTGAACAAGACACTGTCGTCAACCAGGTGGGCAATAATAACTATATTCATGATGATTTGGGTGAGGATAATGATGCTGACTGTGACATAACTCAGAGTAAACAGACCGCTTCAGAAGGTGACGTGAATGTTTGTACAAAGAAAAGATCACATCTGTGTGAAAACTGTGGAAAACTATTTTATAACAAAAGCACGCTGGGAAAGCATATGCGAATCCACACAGGCAAAAGACCACACAAATGCACACACTGTGACATGAGGTTTATCCAGAAATGTAACTTGGATAGGCACCTTCGAATCCACACAGGAGAACGACCATACGAATGCACATACTGTGATATGAGGTTTATCCAGAAATATCACTTGAGTAGCCACCTTCGAACCCACACAGGAGAAAAACCATACAGATGTTCACTGTGTGAAAAGACATACAATTATAATGCACAGTTAAACATACACTTGCGATCACATACAGGAGAACGACCATACAAATGCACATACTGTCATAAAACGTTTACAATTAAGTATATCTTAACAGAGCACATTAGAATTCACACAGGAGAAAAGCCACACAAGTGCACGTATTGTGATATGAATTTTACCCAGAAAAGTAGTTTAACTGTTCACATCAGAACCCACACAGGAGAAAAGCCACACACTTGTACATTCTTTGGAGAGAAGTTCATCCAAAAAGGAAACTTAAGAACACACAGACTACTTCACACAAAATACAGACAACAGTAATTCCCACACTATGGATAAGGATCTGCCTCCAAATCCCATGGATCAGACACAGGCTAGTCCAAGCAGACAGTAGCCATAGTGCAGTGGGAACCTTCAGTTCAATCAGACACATTCACAACTACACTGGACAGAAGTAACCCCAGTTATACACAGTTGAAGAACGCATCTATAAATCAGCTTACATTACATCACATGACAAGCTTGTACACAACATATTTGACATCCATCTTGAAACAAGAACACGATATAAATCCAGAGAGCCAGTTTTCACCTGTATGGATTTCCGTGATCCCTAATCATGCCCACAGGAGAAACTCTGTAAATGTGTCCTTTTGTTTCATTGCACATTGTGTTGTTGTGGGTTCTGTTTTTCCCCTCAAAATACTGTTTTCAGACTGATAATGAGATGTTATTAAGATATTAAGATGGAGTTGAAGTTTCCAGACACATTTTCCCTGATTAATTACCTTGTTGTTGTGTGATGGTGTGGGTTTTTTATTCTTCATTTTTAATACCACTTGAGCTCCCCTGACTGTAACTATTTTGCAATTGACTTTGTCACAATCGTTATTAACAAACAACATTTTTGTTTATAGGCAGCTCAGAATGTCATAGGAAATGATTATGAAAGACGTTTTACTTTTAACAGATGTCATTGAAGTACCTGGTCTTAAAACATGCACATCGCTTTCTGTACTATAATTGGAAAGCTCTAGATATATTGATAACATTTAAATAAAACTGATATATCTACTCAGCAATGTTGAAGTGCATCTGTTCACAAACTATTGTATCTGATGTTTCATTTTGTTTAAGTAATACAACCTGGAACAGATTCAAACATCACAATCAAGGTTTGAATTTTAACAATGCCATGATATTAGTATTGCACCTACACAATTTCTTCACAAGCTGATTCTCTATAGCAATAGTAAGACACATGCTTCATGATTTGGTATGAAGCTTTCAAAATGTCTATTGCATTTGGGATGATGTTTTTGAAAAGTGTTTACATGGTTTATTATGACGCCTGAGAAATGAGTTGAATGCCTGTAATTATTTTGTACTTAAACTTTTGATTACACTTTGCCAAGCTTTTAAACTGAGGTTAGACTTTAGACAACCTTGTTTGTATAAATCAAAATGTATATATCCTCATTTCACTTGAATTTTCTTGATGTGTAGGACGTTTTCTCTTTACTATTTTATTTCTGTTTTTTTCAAATAAAAGATATTTTATCAAAACGCAGTCTCTTTTGTGATGTGTCTGTATAAATGTTTAATTTGTATTGGGTGTAAAGATCGGATTAGCCGTATGTGTGATTGCAGCCTTGGGAGAGGAAGAAACAGTAGAGAGAGAGATATACCAGCTGGAATGAGTGGTTGATGTGCTAAACATAATCATCACACATACACACCCATGCCCGCCCACGCTCATGCACACACATGCACACAAATATGCACTCAAGCATGTATACCACGTGCAAGTTGGTCTAGAGGTAACCCACCTGCCTAGAAAGCAAAAAGTCTAGGTTAGAATGGTGCAGTGGTTAGATCCCATTCCGTGCTTGAAACTGTCACTAATGTGGTTGTCTGACTGTTTGCCAAACATACACAGGCACACACAGGTACATAAACACTCAAACACACACATACAGAGGCAAACACACAGATATATGACAGACACTATAGCTTGTTTCAATTCATTTGGTCCATTAGGTCATGGGATTGAACCTCATTGGTATCTAGTTAATTAATGTGCATGATAGGCACCTCATAATGCTCACACACACAAACACGCACACGCACACACACACACACAGGCAAATAGATAGGCACACACACGCGTAGAAGCACACATAGTCACACAGGCACATACACACACAAACACACACACACACACAAAGGCAAACATACAGATATATGACATACACTATATATTGCTTCAATCCCTTGCGTCAACTAGGTCATGAGAATGAACCTAGGTCAACTTCTAAAGCAGGCCAACTTCAAGAGCAGACATGCAGAATAATAATAATAATAATGATGATGATGATGATGATGATGATGATGATGATGATGATGATGATGATGATGATGATGATGATGATGATGATGATGATAATAATATACTACTACTACTACTACTACTACTACTACTACTACTACTACTACTACTACTACTACTACTACTACTAACAACAACAACAACAACAACAACAACAACAATAAGCAAAAAAGGAGAAGAAGAAGAAGAAGAAGAAGAAGAAGAAGAAGAAGAAGAAGAAGAAGAAGAGAGAAGAAGAAGAAGAATTATAATAATAATGATGATGATGATGATGATGATGATGATGATGATGATGATGATGATGATGATGATGATGATGATGATGATGATGATGATGATGATGATGATGATGCTACCATTAATAATAATAACAGTAATAATAATAATGGAATTTATATAGCGCTATATGTTGCAGAGACAAATCAAAGCGTTTGCACTCAAGTCATACGTACACAGTCATACAACCAGTAACAAGTAATAGTTCCATCAAGTCCAAATGTGCACCCAACCATGCGAGTGCCCGCACACACACGCACACGCACACACACACACAGGTCACACACACACACATACACACAGGTCACACACCCTGGCAGGGCTATAGAATCTGGACTGTTGAAGGCAGGGAAAAGCTTATGAGATGAAGCAGGAGAGGAAAATCTTAGGTTTGAAATAAATATGTCTTAACACTTGATTCAAAAGTGTTATAAGAAAGCTTTTGGCGGAGAAAAAGAGAGATCCGGGTCATTCCAGATCGATGGACCAGAAATAGAGAAAGAGCGAGGGCCGACAGTGGATTACTTCAAACTAGGTGTTCGTAAGGACAATATATCTGCAGCAGAGTGGAGAGAACAAGGAGGAGTGTACAAGTGAAGACATTCATGGAGGAAGGAAGATGCTGTTTTGTGGAGACATTTCAGAGGGTGCCGATCTTATAGTTTACTCTCTGTGGCACAGGCAGCCAGAGGAGAGAGGGATAATATGCTCAGATTTTGTTCTTTCTGAGCACTAGTTAAGCTGCAGTGTTGTGTATGCATTGATGGGAGTGGATTGATGATGTTGGTGAATCAGCCAACAGAGAATTGCAATAGTCCAGACCTGAAAAACATGAGTGACGCAACGAGTTTGGATCCTGCATTTGTGGACACATAGTTTAGAATTGCATTAAAATGCTGTAAGTGATAGTAGCATGCCTGGCAGGTCTGGGTGATAATTGTTTTTTGGCATATAGAGCGTGTTGTCAATAATGACCCCTAAATACTTCACAGCAGTTGATAGAGGGACTGATGCATTGCCAAATTGTTGTGAAGCTGTTGTGATGGAAGAGAGGTTGTGTTTGGTTCCTACAAGCATGGCTTTCGTTTTATCTGTATTTAGCAGGAGCTTGTTCTGTATCATCCAGTTTTGGGTATCTTGAAAGCAGTAAGCCATATTTGTAAAGAGACAAGGCAGATTTTCAGGAGTGTGACAGCTAAGAGTCATCTGAATAAAAATGATGGTTGATCTGATGATGGTTAATTAAATGTGAAAGTGGAGCAGTGTAGGGTGAAAAGAACAGGGCCCAGAACAGATCCCTGTGGAACTCCACATTCCAGTCTGGCAAGTACTGACTAAATCTTGTTTACTGCAACTGCCTTGAATCGGTCGGTAAGGTATGAAATAAACCAGTAAGGGCTGTAACAGTAACACCAAACGTTTTTTGAAGATGGGAGATAATTGTGGTCAATAATGTCGAACGCTGTAGGTAAGTCGCGTAGAGTAAGGAGGGAGATTTCCCCTGAGTCAAAAGCATGTAGAAGTGTATTTAAGGTGTGAACTAGGGTGGTTTCAGTGCTGTGGTTGGTGCAATAGGCAGACTGAAACGCAGGAAGAATACTGTTGGAGATAAAATGGTTGCTGAGTTGTTTCAGAACTACTCTTTCAAGGACTTTAAAGGTAAAACGTAGGTTGGACACAGGTCTTATAATTCTTCAGAATGTTAGGGTCAAGGTCATACTTTTTGAGTAGTGGTGTGACTATAGCAGTTTTGAGAGCTTAAGGAACATTTTCAGAGACAAGAGATAAGTTCACTATTTAAGTTGTGGCAGGCACTGTGCGAAAAGAGAAGAAGGTATGGGGTCAAGATCACATGATTTTATAGTCATTCCTTTCAGAATTATCTTGATTTCCTTCTGGCTTGCTAAATGAAACGAGGGGTGAGGAGTGCCAGAGAAATAAAATATGCACGTTAAAATCCTATGGATAATGTCTGCATTTGATGGGTTATGGAAACACCAAGCATATTCAGCACACATTTTCCAAAATCGGAACGCAGCTACCTTCATGGTGGGCAAAATCATTTGCAGACACTGAATCTACACTGCCATTGGTGAACCCTAGAGTTCTAGCAAAATAATAAAAAATGAAAAAAAATTCAACAAACAGAGAGCCAATTAACATGCTGGCTAGACAGACAGATAATAAAAATACAATGGGCAAAAACCACAATAACAAATACAGCTACCTATAAACATGTTGTCAAGAGCTATAAAACAAGGAACACATTATTTCAACTTTGTCTCAAGTTCCTGCACTACCACCTTGACCATAGCCACACTTCACAACAACAAGAAAATCGTGTAGCACGTGCATTGTGTTCATTGTCCTAGAACACTGGGCACACCCATGGCTCTACATATGTCTGAGCACAGTTCAGGATACTTTGAGAGCTGGGTGTGTGATCCACTGTCAGTTTGTGGATGAATGCCATTGGGAATATATGGAAAAGGTAAAAATTTATTTCTTTGTGTTTGTCTGTTATTTGTGCAAATATATTCTTCATGCCATGCCCGTATGTTTTCTAGTCATTTATGATCAACTGAACTTTACAATCTGTCTATTTATTTATTTATTTATTTATCTAATAATTTTTTCATTTATAGCACTTTAAGTCATGACAGATTTCTCAGTGCGCAATTCAGGCTGCTCTCCCTGGGAATAGTGAGTCGCCACAAGAGCAGCGCCACCCTTTTTTTTCATTTTCCTGTCTGCAACTTAATTTCTTTCTCTACCATAGTAGCTTTTTCCTACATAATTTTGCCAGGGACAATTCCTTTGTTGCCGTGGGTTCTTTTACCTGAGCTACATAATCATGTGTAACACACGGGACCACTGTTTATCATCTCATCCAAAAGACTAGCACCCAGAACCACCACTCATGGTTTAATGGATGGGGGACAAATTTCAGGCCCAAAAGGGATTTGAACTATCACACACTTCTAGCCAGACTTTGCCCTTTCTAGGCAGGTGCCTTACCTCTAGACCATTAATCGTGTGTGTGTGTGTGTGTGTGTGTGTGTGTGTGAGTGTGTGTGTGTGTATGTGTGTGTGTGTGTGTGTGTGTGTGTGTGTGTGTGGTGTGTGTGTGTGTGTGTGTGTGTGTGTGTGTGTGTGTGTGTGTAGTAGAAGAAAGAAGATGAAACAGGAATACATAACATTCTCCTCTGTTTTCTGTATGTAAAATATGTCAAGCTTTGTAAGCAAACCTTCAAAAAACCATCTGCCCTTACGGGTTTGTTTTTTATTAGATAAAAGATATTCTCTCTCTCTCTCATGCATCCTGAATAGAATTATTGTACACCTCTCTTACTTGTTAGGTTGCTAGGTTAGATACTCAATGCTTTGGTTTAAATTTTCTTTACTCAAGCTGACCAGAGAAACATTGTTCTGAAATGACATCAAGGACAATGATGATGATGTAATGATGCTGCTATTTAAGTGCATATGCATTGAGGCTGCTTGACAGGGTTGTACTTTATGCTTACTATCATAATATATCCCTTATATGGGACTTTGATTTCTGAAAGCTCTTTGATCTCTTTTTGCAAGATATAGCGCTATATAAATTCCATTTATTATTATTATTATTATTATTATTAAATGGTGGTAATTGTAAAGTGACTTTCAACGTTAACAGTCTGCAAAGGTATTTAGATCAACCTAAAGGAAGAAATGTATTTAGATTTACCTTTTGATGTAAACCAGCCGCCATGGCGTAGTGGTTAGCGTCTTGGGTTAAGGACTGGAAGGTTACGGGTTCGATTCCCATAAGTCATAGGGATTTTTCGGACTCTGGCCGGCTCCTACCCAGAGTGAGTGTGCTGTGGGCTCAGTGGGAAAACTGGCGGCATACACTCGAGCTTCATCCACTTAATGGATGAGAGTTTGAGAGTTTTTCTAAAATTACCTAACCAACACTGCAGGTGTCTGTATCTCTCGGCAGGGTTGACGCTGGGATATATAATGATAGATAAGTATAGAGTACAACCCTGTCAAGTAGTCTCAAAGCATATGCAGTTCCACAGCAGCATATTGCGTCATCATCATTGTCATTGATCATCATGCAATTATAAAAATGCCTGTGATTCGGTGGTCCCAGCTGCTCTTGTTTTATGGTGATCTCAGATTCTAATTGTCCAAACACTTCTGTGTTGGAGGTTTGTGGTGGTTAGTCGTTGGGGGGACATTGTGGTGGTTGCCAGCTCGAGGAGGCAACTCACTCAGCCTGGCTCCGCGTCTGAGGTAATACTGTCGTTAGTAGGGGAATTAGTAGGTGGTGTACTGTGTGTGTTAGCTCAGAACATGCACCACTGAACACCACCAAAGTGACCCAGCAGTAATGCAGGGCCCCTCTGGCTGGTGACGCCATGGAGGCCTGATAGTGATGGGCTCCCTGTGGACTTCCGACCCTGAGGAAGAGACATAACAAATCTGGGTATGGCTGTGGCGGGGAGATTTGAATGAGCGGCGTGGGAACAGCAGGATGGGTAACGTCACAGAAGATGAGGTAGCAAACAAATAATAACAGAAAAGAAAAAGAAAGATAAACATTTTTCAGCTACTTGCAATACATGCTTCAGCATCTAGTATAAAAATTATTGCAGAAAAGTAGAAACAAATCCTCAACTCTGCATATTACCAACTCTCAGACATACACATGACACTTTAAAAACCATGACAGTAATAAAACTAAACACATTCTGTCACCTTGATAGTTTGTATTTATTTTATTTATTCATTCATTTTATTCTTTTGGAGCAAGGATTATGCATTAAGAACTTATGTGCTTTTTACATCCAGTCCCTGTGTGTATGAAGTTTGGGAAATTATGTCATACATTCCCAGCGGCACAAAATAATCTACTCTTACGAATAGCGAGAAACAGTATTTAACGTACGCAAGATGTTCTGCGTGCGTTCACACACGGTGCATTCGGTTTATAGTGTCATCTGAAGGACTTTTGGGAAAAGTGGAGTCTGCACTGATGTCAACTCCAGGGGAAAACATCCTCTTGAATGAAATTCGAAATTGGGTAGACAGATTGCGAGCAGAAAATTCTAACCACTAGGCTACCCTGTCCTGGTAGACAGAAGACACTAGCATAACCTGTTGTTGATGTTGCAGATGACTTCAGTTCTCCAACATGACCCAGGGCAACCCAGCAAAGCCAACCTCAAGAAAGAGGACTCTTCAGCACAGACCAATGCAGCTATCAACACAGATGCTGTGACTGAACATCAGACAAGTGGATTCCCAGAACAGTCATGTGGAAACTATCTGGACTTTCAGTGCAAGCAGGAAATCACAGGGT
>CM054154.1:41628547-41683547 GCA_028751875.1 Rapana venosa
GTTTTGACAAAGCTGTTATTGTCTGTGCAGTCCTGCATACTACTCGGGCCCTTGGATTCCGGGTCGGATACAATGGCTCCTAGGTACTTGAAGCTTTGAACTGTTCCAGCTTCTGGTCATTAACCCTGATATCAGTGCTAATGCCGTTGGTGTTATTAGTCATCAGTTTGGTCTTCTCTGCACTGATTTCCATGCCGTATGTTTTGGAGGCCTTATCCAAGTGTTCTGTTAGGCTGCAAGCTCTTTTCTGATCCTGCTATTCCATCAATGTCATCTGCGAAGCGGAGGTTTGTGATCGTTCTGCCACCAATGCTGACTGATCCTTCATGATGTTTCCAGTGCATCAGCCATGATTCTCTCAAGGAAGATGTTGAAAAGAGTGGGTGAGAGTAGACAGCCCTGCCTTACTCCAACTGTTGTTCGAAACCATTTCTCCAATGTTGTTGTTGAGTACACTGCACTGGTGGCCTCGCTGTACAGCTGTTTGATGACTCTGATCAGTGTTTGCATTGATGCTGTACAAATTCATGGTTGCCCACAAAGCTGCATGCCACACCCTGTCAAATGCCTTCTTAAAATCGATAAATACGTGGTAAAGGTCTTGTTGATGTTGAAGGTACCGCTCACATAGTATTCTGAGGTTGAATATCAGTTCTGTTGTGCTGCGCCCTGCTCTGAAACCTGCTTGTTCCTCAGCAATGATGGTCTCTGCTTGTGGCTTCAGTCTATTCAATATTATCTGCAGCATGACCTTGCTTGGGTGACATATGAGCTGATTGTGCGGTAATTAATGGCATTGTTGTAGATTTCCTTTCTTGGGGAGGGTGATGATGAGTGACTGCGTCCATGGTGTTGGCCATTTTCCTGTCTGCCAGATCTTGTTGCAGATTCTTAGTAGGGCGCTGATCATGGCTTCCCCTCCAGCTTGGACCAACTCAGCTGGAATGTTGTCAGCCCCTGCTGACTTCCCCTTTTTCAGTGATCTGACTGCTGTTTCCACTTCTTCTCGGAGGATAGGGTGACTGTCTGTGTCTTTGCTTTCGGGTATATTAAGGACTTCTGGATCTCCTGCGGTTCTATAGTTATACAGGTCGGAGCAGTATTCTGTCCATCTGTTCAGAATATCCTGGTCGTCAGTGAGACACTTCCCATTTTTGTCTTGGATTGTTAAACCTTTTCCCTGTTTCGTGCTATCAGGTCTTTCACACAGCTGATATGCTTTCTTGCTATTGTTTTTTCTTGATGTTCTCTTCAATGTCTTGGCACTGTTCACCGATCCATTTCTCTTTTGCCTCCGTCATGGACTCCTGATTCTTTTGTGACTGCCCTATATTGTTCTGCTCTTTCTTTTGTTTCTTTTTCTTTTTTCTTCAACTCTCTACGCTTGTCGCATAGCTGTAGGATGTTAGGTGTGACCCATGTTTTTTGACTGGTCGGCGTTTGCCAAGAAGCTCGTTGCTGTTTCAGTCACCGCTGTATTGAAACTATTCGTCAGTGTATCTATGTCTGAGTCTACTCCAGTGAGTGCTGCAAACTTTCCACCTATCCTGCTTGAAAAATTTCTAATACCTCTGGGTCCTTCAGCTTCTCGAGGTCAAATTTGATCCTGATGTTATTCCGCTTGTGGATTTTCTTTAGACGTAGTCGGAAAGTCATCATCACAAGATCATGATCACTCCTATGTCTGCTCCTGGAAAACTTCGTGTCTGTGCGATGTTAACGCTAGACTGAAACCGTCTTTTTCACCATGATGTAATCTATTTGGTTTGGTGTTCTCCATTGGGCTATGCCATGTCCATTTTCTGGATTTCTTGTGTGGGCCAAGTGTATTCACTAGCTGGAGGTGGTTGTTACTGGCAAACTCCAGGAGTCTCAAGCCTCTTTCATTTGATTGGTTATTACAATGTGGCCCACAGACGCCCTCCCAGTCTTTCCATGCATCTTCTCCTACCTTGGCGTTCCAGTCGCCTTGCACAACGAGGATGTCTTTCTTGCAAGATATAGCGCTATATAAATACCATTTATTATTATTATTATTACTATTATTATTATTATTATTACTATTAAATGGCGGTAATTGTAAAGTGACTTTCAACGTTAACAGTCTGCAAAGGTATTTAGATCAAACTAAAGGAAGAAATGTATTTACATTTACCTTCTGATGTAAACCAGCCGCCATGGCGTAGTGGTTAGCGTCTTGGGTTAAGGACTGGAAGGTTACGGGTTCGATTCCCATAAGTCATAGGGATTTTTCGGACTCTGGCCGGCTCCTACCCAGAGTGAGTGTGCTGATGGCTCAGTGGGAAAACTGGCGGCACACACTCGAGCTTCATCCACTTAATGGATGAGAGTTTGAGAGTTTTGCTAAAATTACCTAACCAACACTGCAGGTGTCTGTATTTCTTGGCCTGGTTTATGCCGGGACATATTATGATAGTAAGCCTAGAGTACAACCCTGTCAAGTAGTCTCAAAGGATATGCACTTCCACAGCAGCATGTTACGTCATCCTCATTGTCATTGATCATCATGCAATAAAAAACAGTTGCCTGTGATTCGGTGGTTCCAATTGCTCTGGTCTCATGGTAACCTTAGATTTGGTTTATCCACACACTTCTGTGCCTGTGGTGAGTTTGTGTGAAAACCTTAGGGCTGCAGGTTCCGGTGGTCTGTCGTTGAGGGACGTTGTGGTGGTTGCTACCTGGGTGGACAATTCACTCAACCAGGCTCCACGACTGAGCTAATACTGTCGTTAGTAGGGGCTTTGTGGGTCGTGTCCCTGCGTATGTTAGCACATAACAGGCACCACTGAAACCACCAAAGTGACCCAGCAGCAGTGCAGGGCCCTCTGCTGGTGGCCCCATGAAGGTCTGATAGCGATGAGCTCCCTGAGGACTTCCGACCCTGAGGATGAGACATAACAAATCTGGGTATGGCTCTGGTGGGGAATATTGAATGAGCGGCGTGGGTAACAGCAGGAGATGAGGCAGCACAGAAAATTAATAAATAAAAAATAGCAAGAAAGATACACATTTTTTCAGCAACTTGCCATAAATGCTTTAGCATCTAGTATATAAAAGTTTTGAGGAAAAGTAGAAACAAACCTCAACTCTGCATATTACCAACACTCAGACATACACATGACACTTAAAAACCATGACAGTAATAAAACTAAACACACTCTGTCACCTTGATAGTTTTGTATTTATTTTATTTATTCATTCATTTTATTCTTTGGAGCGAGGATTATGCATTAAGAACTTATGTGCTTTTTACATCCAGTCCCTGTGTGTATGTGGTTTTTCAAATTCTGTCATACATTCCCATCGGCACACAATGATATACTCTTACGAAAAGCGGAACAGGATTTCACGTGTGCACAAGACGTTCTGCGTGCGTTTGCACAGGAGCCTCGGTTTAATAGGCTAATCTAAAGGACATTTTGGAGAGAGTGGAATATGCACTGATGTTTACTTCAAGGGAAATATCCTCATGAATGGGAATTGAACCCGGTCATCAGATTGCACGCGGAATGTTTCTAACCACTAGGTTATACCACCCAGTAAAAAAACCACTAGCATAAAATGTTAATTATGTTACAGATGACTTCAGTTCTCCAACATGACCCAGGGCAACCCAGCAAAGCCAACATCAAGGCAGAGGACTCTTCAGCACAGACCAATGCAGCTGTCAACACAGAAGCTGTGACTGACGATGAACATGCCCAAGACCTGCGTCAGACAAGTGGACTCCAAGAACAAATAGATGGAAACTATGAGAACATTCAGCGCAAGCAGGAAACCACTGGGTACTGGAACACTACAGCTGACAATAGTGGAAATGCTGACCTTGACTTTACTTGTAACTGTAACGGCACTGCAGATATTCACGATACAAAAGGAGGCGTGACTGTCGCTGCAAAATATGGGATCCTTGGTACAGGTGTTTCTTTCCCAGGGGAAGTGAAGCTGATCAAGAACACATGTGAATTCACTGTATGTGTTCACAAGTCCCTGGTTTCAAGGGGTATTATAAATGGGTTAGGAATTGAAGAGCTGAAGGAAAATATATTGAGATATGTACACAACGCAAATAATAATGAGGAAGGCATATCCACATGCAACAAACCTGACTATCATCAGATTACAAAAGATGACTGTGACACACCTGAGAGAAAAACAGCAGAATATGTACTACCTCAAGACAAAAAATATACATGCATAAAGTGCGGTATGGATTATATATGTACCTTTCCTTTTAAACAACATTTTTTAGCTCCTGAAGAATTTAAGCAGTACCTCTGTGGAAAGTGTACAACAGCCAGTCAGACATCAGACAGTACAAGACAGGTAGACCAGGAAATGATTTCTGGCAGTGAAGAAAGCACTGAACAAAACACTGCTGTTAACTTGGTTGACAATGATAACTTTCTGCCTGCTTATTTGGGGGAGGATAAGGATGCTAACTGTGACAGAAAACAGACTGCTTCAGAAGGAGACGTGAATGTTAGTACAAAGAAAAGATCTCACCTGTGCGAAAACTGTGGAAAAATATTTTATGATAAAAGCAAGATAGAAAGGCACATGCAATTACACACAGGTAAAAGGCCATACCAGTGCTCACAATGTGACAAGACATACAAATACAACTCAGAATTAAGGTTACATATGCGAATCCACACAGGAGAAAGACCACACAAATGCACATACTGTGATAAGACGTTTACCCAGAAATTTATCTTGAATAAACACATTCGATCCCGCACAGGAGAAAGACCATACACATGTTCACAGTGTGGGAAGACTTACAAGTGTAATACAGAGTTAAGAATACACTTGCAAGCACGTACAGGAGAACGACCATACAAATGCACATACTGTCATAAAACGTTTACAACTAAACAAAACTTGACAAGGCACGTAAGAACCCACACAGGAGAAAAGCCACACAAGTGTACATAATGTCATATGACTTTTACCAATAAAAGTAATTAACTGTCCACATTAGAACCCACACAGGAGAAAAGCCACACAGGTGTACATATTGTCATCTAACTTTTACCCATATAAATAGTTTACTGGTCATATTAGAACCCACACAGGAGAAAAGCCACACAAGTGTACCTATTGTGATATGACTTTTACCTGGAAAAACAATTTAGCAAACCACATTCGAACCCACACAGGAGAAAAGCCATACAAGTGTACATATTGTGATAAGACTTTAACCCAGAAAAGTACTTTAACTTGTCACATCAGAACCCACACAGGAGAAAAGCCATACACTTGTACATTCTGTGGAAAGAAGTTCGCCCAAACAGGAAGTCTAAGAGCACACACACTACTTCACACAAAACACTGACCACAGTAATGCCCACACTATGGACAAGGATCTGCCCCCAAATCCCATGAATCAGACACAGGCTAGTCCAAGCAGACAGTGGTCATAGTGCAGAGTGGAACCTTCAGTTCAGTCAGACACATTCACAACTACACTGGACAAAGGTAAACGCAGTCATACACAGGCAAAAAACGCTCTTAGAAATCACAACACAGTACATTACATGACAACCTTGTACACAACACATGTAACGTCCATCTTGAAACAACAACACGATATAAATCAAGAGAGCCAGTTCTTACCTGTATAGATTTCCTTATCCCTGGTCATACCCACATGAGAAACTCTGTGATTGGTAAGTTAAACCAGATGAGCTAGACACTTGTCTAAGGAACATGTGTATGTGTCCTTCGGGTTAATTGTGCATTACCATGTGTGCTTTGTTACTTCCTTTAACATACTGTCCTCAAACAGCTAATGACAGGTTTATAAAATGGATAAAGTTGAAGTTTCTAGGCACATTTCCCTAAATAATCACCTTGACGTTATGTGATGGTGTCTTGTTTTTATTTTTCATTTTTAACATGACCTGGGCTTTCCTGACTGTAACTAGTGTGCAGCTGACTTTGTGTCACAATCATTATTAGGAAACTTCTCAATTCTTTTAACAGGCAGCTGGGAATGACTTAGGAGATAATCATGAATGACGTTTTACCATTAACAGGTGTCAGTGAAGTACCTTGTCCTAAAACATGCACATCACTTTCTGTACTAAAAATAAAAAGCTCCATATATATATTATCCTTTTATTGAAAGTGATATATCTGGACAGCAATGTTCAAGTGCATCTGTTCATAAACTACTTCGATGTTTCATTTTGTCTAAGTAATACAACCTGAAACAGATGAACATATAACAATCAAGGCTTGGATTTTAACAATGCCATGCTAACAGTAATTTATTTTGTAAAAGGTGTTTTTGATAAGCTTATTCTCTGTAGCAATAGCAAACCAATTTTTTTTTAACTTTTGTATGTGACTTTAAAAACTGTATTGGATTTGGAATGATGGGTAATTTTTTAAAAGTTTGTACATGGTTTATTTTGATGCCTGAGAAATAAGTTGAATGCCTGTCATTATTTTGTACTTTAACTTTCGATTGCACTTTGCCAAGCTTTAAATTAGAGATAAGACTTTAGAATGTTTGTTTATATAAACCAAATGTATATATTCTCCTTTTCACTGGGTTCTCTTTATGTGAACAACTTTTTTTTCTTTACTATTTTATTATGTTTTTTTCAAATTAAAGGTATTTTATCAAAACAAAGCTTGTTTGCGATGTGACTGTACAAATATATAATGTGTAATGGGTGTGAAGATCTGAACACCCATGGGTGTGATTGCAGCCTTGTGAGAGAAAGTAACATTAGAGAGAGAGATCAACTGGAATAAGTGGTTGACGTGCTAAAATAATCATCACACATACTCACACACGCGCGTGCACGTGCACGCACACACACACATTCACACACATATACACTCAAGGATGTACACCACGTGCAAGGTGGTCTAAAGGTAACCCACCTGCCTAGAAAGCAACAAGTCTAAGTGTCTAGAGGGCAGATCCCCTGTGTGCTTGAAACTGTCCTCATGAGTAGTTGTCTGACTGTTAGACTTCAGGGTGAGATGATAAATCCAGGATGTGTATGCAGCATGCATTTAGCACATGTAAAGAACCCACGTCTGGGACAGGATAGCTCAGTGGTCGGAGCACTCGCTTTCCCCCAGCCAAGTTAAGCAGCGTCGAGCATGGTTACCAGTTGGATGGGTGACCGTTTGCGCGCCTTGGCTTCAGTACAGTTCCCCCAGTTCACCCAGCTGTAAATGGGTACCTGCCCTCTTTAGGGTCAGGGAAGGTAAAGCAGCGAGGGAGAGGAGATGGGCGCCGCCCTCAATATGCTGGCCCTAGAGAAGTGAGGTCTCTGACGCCTCGCTCCCCTACGACCTTATAGGTTATGGGACCCCTTTACTTTTTACTTTACTAAAGAACCCACGGCATTAAGATATTTTCCCCTACATTTTTGTGTGTAAAAAGGGTCACTCTGATAGAAAAAAAAATACACATGCAGACTGGAAAAAGAAATAGTGGTTGGTGTTGCTTGTATGGCCACGAGGTCTTCCCAGGGAGAGAAGCCATAATTCCACACATAGAAGTTTATCATCACTTGAAGTGGTATACATTATGTGTATTACATAATATTAACACACACATACATACACATAAAACAGAGATCTTAGTTATCCTTTGTGCATTTCTTCATAAAAAATTACTAAAAGATAACACACATACACACACATGCACAAGTGCAAGCTCATTTGCACGCGTGTGTGTACATGTGCACATAAGAGTGCTCACACACACACACTCTCTCTCTCTCTCTCCACACACACACACACTCTCTCTCTCTCTCTCTCTCTCTCTCTCACACACACACACACACACACACCACACACCACACTCCAGCACGCACACACTCACACACAATGTGCACAAGCGTATTATCTATGTCCATGTATAACACACATATGAGTGCTCATCCTCCCTCCCCCCCACACACACACACGCACTTAAACACACACAGACACACACACAACACATACACAAAACACTTACGCACACAATCACACACACACACACACACACACACACACATACACACACGAAAAATGAAAAAACCCACAAGATAGCAGAAATGGTCTCTCATAAAACTCCAGCCCACCAAGTTATTCATTGGCAAGTGTACTGGTGGAATGACCAAGACTACCAGATCTAAAAGCCAGGGTGCTCGTGCTTGTTTCCCAGCAGCGAAAAAAAACACAAACTGCGGGAAAGGTAGTGCAGGGGCTGAAGAACCAGGCCTTCCTGCCCTGACTGGATCTGCTGCCTCCACTGTTGATGACGGCCAACCCCAGGAACAGCCGGCACTTTCCGTTGTTGTTGTTGATGCAGTAAGTGCCGTCAATGATTTAAAGAAAATCATAAATACTCTGTGTGGCCGTATCACTAACCTAGACAAAAACGGTGGAAGACCAAAAGAAAACAATAAATGCATTCCTAACAAAAATATCTATTAGATCTGCTTGTGTTACGGACAGAGAAACACAGACAGGCAGCATGACTGAAATAGAGAGGCCTTGTCAGACTAGCACAAGCAGATCTAGTCCCACTTATGCCGATGTATGCAAGTCAAACTCCACCCAGGCAGTTGGGGAACAGTACCAAAGCCAGCTGCAACGCCTGTGGTTGACAAGACCTCAAAACAAAAAGGGAATAGAGAAAGACCTGAAGTCCATCAAGAAAGTGACGTCAAAATGTCAAATGACGCCATATATCACCCTCCACTCCCAAACATAAAACTAAAATAGAAACCAGATTCAGATCTCCCTCATGTAGTCATGCTCCATGACTCTGTAGCAAACAGAGTCAATGATAAGAGACCCTGCTGTTCCTATGACATTGATGGGTTCTCTTACAAAACATATATAATGGAAAACATAGCTACAACTTTAAATCAGTGGTTTCTTCATCTGAGAAATCACCAGGTGCTGTTGTGATCCACTGTGGTATCAGTGATTTTAAGAAAAACGACCAAACGAAAGTATTCTTTACATGGACATTCATTAAATGTCAGAGTGTGTCATTTTCATATCAAACTGCTGGGAAGTCTGATCTACAGGTTCCGATTGGATGCATATAGTACTAAATTCAGTCAACAGATAACTTGTCTATGGGGTTCTGGTTTATCACTTAAGCATGTCATTTTTCAGTGTGAAGTACTTTGACCATATTTTTTCTGGTACAGTTGTAGATAAGATTTCAAATAGGTCATTTGAACAATTATTGACCGATAATGTGGTTATGATGGAGATGGTTATTTGTTTAGTTAGAAGCCCTGTTGGAAAACTGATGTTATTGCTCTTGCTGAAGTTTAGGCTTTTTAATGCCCCCTCCCCCGTCCCTTCCATAATTCCTTTCTTTTTTCTTTCTTTTATATCATGCACAGACACTAATAGGAAACACACTCGCACGCACGCACGTATACAAAAACATACACGCACGCACACCCCTACCTTAGCTCCCAAATACACATCTACTCACATTCTTACAAGCACACCTAAATACACACACATGCAGACGCGCCCGTGCACGTGCAGAAACGCATACAATCCCTCCCCCTCACACACACACAGACAAAACACATGTACGTGCACATTCTCTATATATTGTAACATTTTAGTTTTGGTCTAATATCACCGTGAGTGAACAGACCTTTAATTAAAGAAAGAACACACACATACACACACATAGGCACACACACATATGCACACACAGGCAAGCACACACAGAGGCACACACGCGTTTACACACACATACTCACACAAACACAAACACCAGCAAACACACAAACAGATGACAGACAGTATACCTCAGTGGTTAAGACCATTCAACTTCAATCCTATGGGTCCACTAAGTCCTGGGATTGAACCTTATTGGTGTGTGGTTAATTAAGGGTGGGGATTTTGTTCTATCTTCCAGTTCATCTTCAAGAGCAGACATGCAGGAGACTACAATATGCGCGTTAAAGATCCCATAAATCATGTTTGCATTTGATGGGTTATAGAAACACCAAGCCTATGCAGCATGCAGTTTCTGAAGTCAGAATGCGGCTTACTTCATGATTGGAAAAAAACGATTGCATACACTGAATCTCACCACCATTGGTGAACCCTAGAGTTCTAGCAAAACAATGAAAAAGGAAAATTAATCCAGACAAGCAGATAGTTAGTTAACAAGCTGGCTAGACAGACAGATAGATGGAAGTAATACACATATTGATGAAAGTAATACACATATTGATAAAAGTAATACACAGCAAGATGAAAGTAATACAATGAGCAAAGAAACACAATGGCAAATACAGCTCTCCATACAAATGCTGTCAAGAGCTATAAAAGAAGGAACACATTATTTCAACTTTTTTCTGAAATTCTTTCACTACCACATCCACAATAGCCACAGTTAACAATTCTTTTAAAAATCGTGCAGCACGTGCATTATGTTGATTGTCCTAAAACAGGTGCACACCCATGGCTCTACATACGTTTGAGCACAGTTCAGGATACTTTGAGAGCTGGGTGTGTGGTCCACTGTCAGTTTGTGGATGAATGCCATTGGAAAGATATGGAAAAGGTGATTTTTGTTTCTTTTTATTTATCTGTCATGTGTGCAAGTATTTTCTTCATGCCTGTATGTTTTCTAGTCACTTATGGTGCCTGAACTTTATTTTCGTCTATTCATTATTTATTTAGTTATCTATTCATTTATTTATATCACTTGAAGTCATGGCAGATTTCTCTGCCTGCAATTCGGGCTGATCTCCCCAGGGAAAGCGCATCACCAGACGAGCAGCGCCGTCTGGTTTTTTTTTTTCATTGTCTGCAACTGTATTTTCCCTATCAGGATGGCTTTTTTCTACAGAATTTTTCCAAGGGCAACTCTCTTGTTGCCGTGGGTTCATTTACTTGCACAAGATAACTATGAGTAACGCAGGGGACCTCAGTTTATCATCTCATCCAAAAGACTTAAACCTAGACGACCACTTATGGTCTAATTAATGGGGGAAAAATGTCAGGCCTTAACCAAACGTTACCTCTAGACCACCCATCGTGTGTGTGTGTGTGTTGTGTGTGTGTGTGTGTGTGTGTGTGTGTGGTGTGTGTGTGTGTGTGTGTGTGTGTGTGTAAGTGGTAGGGAAAGGAGATGGAAAAGGAATAAATAACATTCCCTCTATTTTCTGTATGTAAATTATGTAAAGCTTATCAAACAAATCTTTAAAGAAAATCATCTACAAGTCCTTTTTGTATTAAAAAAAAACACTGGTGTGTGTGTGTGTGTGTGTTGTGTGTGTGTGTGGTGTCTCTCTCTCTCTCTCTACTCTCTCTCTCTCTCTCTCACTCTCTCTCTCTCTCTCTCTCTCTCTCTCTGTCTGTCTGTCTGTCTGTCTGTCTGTCTGTCTGTCTGTCTCTGTGTTTGTGTTGATGCTAGTATCATTACAAACGCATAGGGTCGAAGAGGGGGAATGTATCACCCCTTGGGCATATTTTTTTGCTGAAGACAGGCTGTAAAGGATAAACAAATTTTGCTAATGTGTGTGGCTCAGATTCATTGTTTGTTTCTTTCTGTTTTGTTGATGATTTATCTATCTAAGACAAGGGAAGACAGATTAAGGAAGGGAGGTAGAGCCAAACCACAACTATTTGTTATTACCAACTCTCAGACATACACAAGACACTTAGAAAAACCATAAAAGCAAAAGAATTAAACGCAGCCTGTTACCTAAATACTAGCAACTATCATGTCCTGTTCTTGATATTGCAGATGACTTCAGTTCTCCAACATGACCCAGGGCAATCCAGCAAAGCCAACATCAAGACAGAGGACTCTTCAGCACAGACCAACACAGCTGTCAACACAGATGATGTGACTGAATATGAACATGCCCAACACCTGCCTCAGACAAGTGGATTCCCAGAACAGTCAACTGAAAACTATCAGAACATTCAGTGCAAGCAGGAAACCACTGGGTGCTGGAACATTACAGCTGACAATATTGGAAATGTTGACCTTGCATATACTTCTAACTGTAACAACACTGCATATATTCATGATACAAAAGGTGGCTTGACTGTCGCTGGTAAATATAGGACCCTTGGTACAGGTGTTTTTTTCCCAGGTGAAGTCAAACTGATCAAGGACATGTGTGAATTCACTGTAAGTATTCACAGCTCAATGTTTTCAAGGGGTGATATAGACAGACTTGGCACTAAAGAGTTAAAGAATAATATAGTGAGAGTTTTACACAACACAAATAGTAAAGAGGAAGACATATCCACATGTAACAAACCTGCTTATAGTCAAACCACAAAAGATGACTGTGACACACCTGAAAGAAAATTAGCAGAAAATGCATTAACTCAAGAAAAAAAATACACATGCGTAAAGTGTGGTGAGAATTGTATCTGTACCTGTTTGTTAAAACAGCATACTTTAGCTCCTGAAGAATTTAAGCCATACCTTTGTGAAAAGTGTACAACAGCCAGTCAGACATCATACAGTACAAGGCAGGTAAACCTGGAAACGATTCCTGATAGTGGAGAAGGCACTGAACAAAACACTGCTGTCAACCTGGTGGACGATCATAATTTTATACCTGATGATTTGGGTGTTGAAAATGATGCTGACTGTGACACAACTCAGAGTAAACAGACTGCTTCAGACGGAGGCATGCATGCTTGTACAAAGAAATCTCACCTGTGTGAAAAGTGTGGACAACTATTTTATAATAAAAGCACGCTGGAAAAACACATACGAGTACACACAGGAGAAAAGCGATACAAATGTTCACAATGTGAAAGAACATACAGATACTACACAGACTTAAGGGTGCATATGCGAATCCACACTGGAGAAAGACCATACAAATGTACATACTGTGATATGGCGTTTACCAAGAAATGTATCTTGAAAAGCCACCTGCCTACGCACACAGGAGAAAGACCATACAGATGTTCACATTGTGGAAAGACATACAAGCATATTGCACATTTAAAAAGACACTTGCAAGCACATGCTGGAGAACGACCATACAAATGCACATACTGTCATAAAACCTTTACAGCTAAACAAAACTTGACAGAGCATATTAGAACGCACACAGGAGAAAAGCCACACAAGTGCACATATTGTGATATGACTTTTACCCATAAAAGTAGTTTAACTGGTCACATTAGAACCCACACAGGAGAAAAGCCTTACAAGTGCACATATTGTGATATAGCTTTTACCCAGAAAAGTAGTTTAACTGGTCACATTAGAACCCACACAGGAGAAAAGCCATACAAGTGCACATATTGTGATATGACTTTTATCCAGAAAAGTAGTTTAACTGGTCACATTAGAACCCACACAGGAGAAAAGCCACACAAGTGTACATATTGTCATATGGCTTTTACCCGGAAACATCATTTGATAAACCACATGAGAACCCACACAGGAGAAAAACCACACAAGTGCACATATTGTGATATGAGTTTTACCCAGAAAAGTAGTTTAATTTTTCACATCAGAACCCACACAGGAGAAAAACCACACAAGTGCACATATTGTGATATGACTTTTACCCAGAAAAGTAGTTTAATTTTCCACATCAGAACCCACACAGGAGAAAAGCCACACAAGTGTACATATTGTAATATGACTTTTACCCAGAAAAGTAGTTTAACTGTCCACATTAGAACCCACACAGGAGAAAAGCCACACAAGTGTACATATTGTGATATGAATTTTACACAGAAACATCATTTGATCAGCCACTTCAAAACCCACACAGGAGAAAAGCCACACACCTGTACATCTTTGGAAAGTCGTTCACCCAAGATAAAGAAATTTAAGAGCGCACACACACTAATTCACACAAAACACTGACAACAGTAATGGCAACTCTATTGACAAGGATCTTCCTTCAAATCCAATGAAGTAGACACAGGCTAGCCCAAGTAGACAGTGGCCATAGTGAAGAGTGGAACCTTCAGTTTAGTCAGACACATTCACAACTACACTGGGCAAAGGTATCCCCACTTATACACAGGTAAAGAAACGACCCTAGAAATCAGTTTACAGTACAACACATGACAAACTTGTACACAACACTTGTGTTGTCCATCTTGAAACAATAACACGGTATAAATCAAGAGAGCCAGTTTTCACCTGTACAGATTTTCATGATCCCTGGTCATGCCCACATGAGAAAGTATGTGAATGGTAAGTGAAACCAGATGAGCAGGACACTATGTCAACTAAACATTTGTATGTGTCATTTATGTTTCATTGTGCATTGTATTGTGGGTTTTGTTATTTCTTCCAACATTCTATTTTCAGACTCATAATGACAAGTTATCAACATGGATAAAGTTGTGGATTCCAGGAACATTTTCCCTGATTAATTACGTTGATGTCATGTGATGTTGCATTGATTGTATTCTTAATTTTAAATATTACTGAAGCTCCCCTGACTGTAATTAGTGTCCAGTTGACTTTGTCACTACCATTATTAGGAAACTGCTCAATTGTGTTAACAGGCAGCTCAGAATGACTTAGAAGTTTATTATGAAAGTTGTTTTACATTTAACAGGTGTCAGAGAAGTACCTGGCCCTAATACATGCACCACACTTTCTGTACTATAACTGAAAAAAACACCACATATATTGGAATACTTTCATTGAAACTGAGCTATCTGGACAACAGTGTTCAATTGCATATTTTCATAAGCTAAAACATTTGGGTTTTTTCATATTGTCTATGTCATGGAACCTGGAAAATATGCAAACATCACAATCCAGGCATGATTTTTTTGCAATGACATTCTAGCAATATATCATTTTAAAAATGTTTTCCATAATCTTATGCTTTATAGCAGTATTAAACCTTTTCTTTTACTTTGGTATGGAGTTTTCCAAACTGTATTGCATTTGGGATAATATTTTTAAAATGCCTTACATGGTTTATTATGATGCGTGAGAAATAAGTTGAATAACTGTCATTATTTTGTACTTAAACTTTTGATTACACTTTAACAAGTTTTAAAATCGATGTTAGACTTAAGAAGTGTGTTGTATAAATCCAAATGCATAACTTCTCTTTTCACTGGATTTTTACTGATGTGTGTGACGTTTTCTCTTTGCTATTTTATGGCTGGGTTTTAAAATAAAAGGTGTTTTATCAAAAACAGTTTGTTTGTGACGTGACTGTACAAATACATAATTTGTAATTTATTGCTTTTATACATCAATTTTCTTGATTTCGTGTTTTGTGAGGGCAGGGTGGAAAAAGACAACACCTTAATCTTTTACCCTCAATAAGATCATTTTAACTTGACTTGACTTGACTTCACACACACACACACACACACACACAGAGGAAAACATACAGCAAGATGCCAGAAAATATCTAAGTGGTTAAGACCATTCAACTTCACTCCATTGGATCCATTAAGTCATGGGATTGAACCTCATTGGTGTCTGCTTAATTAAGTTTGGGGATTTTTCCTATCTCCCAGGTCAGCTTGAAGAGCAGACATGCAAGAGATTAAAATATGCACGTTAAAGATTCCATAAATGATGTTTGCATTTGATGGGTTACAGAAACCCCAAGCTTATGCAGAATACATTTTCCAAAGTCGGAATGCAGCTACCTTCATGGTGGGCAAAAAACGATTGCATACGCTGTATCACACCCCCATTGGTGAACCCTAGAGTTCCAGCAAAACAATGAAAAGCAAAGAAAAACCCAGACAATCAGGGAGCAAATTTTTTTTAACCTTTTCCCCCTGGCTTGGACGCCCAGAAAAGAAATAAAATGAATTAAAAAAAAATTTTTTTAACAAAAAACCCCAAGTTTACCCAAAAATTTTTTTTTCCAAAAGCAATATATTTGGGGGAAAAACATTTTTTAAACCCCCCTTTTTCCTAAATTTTCCAAAAAATCCATTGGGCCCAAAAAAGCCCAGTTTCAAAAAAAGAAACAAAAGAGGCAGGATATTAGAAAAAAATGATCCCATTAAAAAAAATAAGTGCCTAAAAAGTTAAAGGAGTAATTTAAAGGGGGTTTTTAAAATTTTTCCAAGTTGTTGGATGAAAGTTTCAAAAATAAAAAAAGGAATTTTTTTGTTTCCTCCCCCCTTGGTCTGGTTTTCCCTTTGGGTCTTTGGGGGGTTTTTGTACCACGTATTTTTTCATTCGTATAAAATTGGTAATTTTTTTTTCCCCAACCTTTGTTTTTGTGTTTGTTGTGTTTGAAAAGTTTTTTATTTGAAAAACCATCGTTTGTGATTTGTTTTGTGTGTGTTTTGTTGTGTGTTGGGGTGTGTTGTTGTGTGTGTTTGTGTGTTGGTTTTGTGGGGTTTTTTTTTTTGGGGGGGTGGGGGGGGGGGGGGGGTAAAAGGGGAAAAAAAAAAAAAAAAAAAAAAAATGAATACCCCAAATTTCCCTTTGCCCTGTTTCATTTAAATTAAAATTTGAAAAGAATCTTCAAAGAAAAAACCAATTATTATTGGTTTGGGGTTTTTTTTTAACCCAAAAGCTGTGTGTGTGTGTTTTTTTTTGTGGTTTTGTGTGTGTGTGTGTGTGTGTGGTTGGGTAGGGGCGTGTGTGCATGGTTTGTGCGTGTGTTTTTGTGTGAGAAAAAAGTTTGGGGCATTTGTTTTTGTTTGTGTGTTTTGTGTGTTTTTTTGGGGTGTGTGTTTGTGTTTGTGTGTGTTTTGTGTGTGTTTGTGTTTTGGTGTGTGTGTGTGTGTGTGTGTGTGTGTGGTTTAAAAAACAAAATACAGGGGTATGGGGTTTTACAAAAATTAGAAAAAAAAATTTTTTAAAACTTTTATGTAAATTTCCATCAAAAACAATGCAAACATTCATTATTAGGTATGGGGACATTAATCTTTTACAAAATTTAAAATGTTGTCACCCTACTTGTGCACCAAAATTTTCCCCCTTATCCTTTGGATTAGTTAAACTATTTCCAGGTCTTTAAAAGGGATTTCTTTCTTATTTGATGGGAAAAATGGTTTTTTTGGTACATGATAAACAGCATGACGGTAAGGATGATAAAATTTGGGTTTGGGGTTGTTATTGACATATTATTGTGTTGGGGTTTTTGATGTTGGTATAAATTAAAAACAAAACGGGGAAAAGGGGGGGTTAAACGAAACCCTTTGGGCTTATTTCTTTCCTAAAGACATCCCCAAAAAGAATACAAAAATTTTCCCCGGGTGAGTTTTTGCTATGATTCATTTTTTTGGTTTCTGTTTCTTTTTTGATGATTTATCTCCTTGAAAAGGAGAACAAAGAACCTTTGATAGTAAAACAAAAAAAAAATTAAAAATTTTTTTTCGTTTACCGAAATTAATTTCCCTTAGATTTGTTTTAAAAATTTATGAAAGAGGGAGACAGAAAATCTCAACTCTTTCCATAAACCAGCTCTCGACATTCACATGCACTTAGAAAAACAATAATTTGAAAAAAAAATTTTAAAACCAAACCATAAATTTTTTAAATTTAAAAACTATCGGGCCCCCCTTCTTGAGGGTTGCAGATGACTTCAGTTCTCCAGAAGCCCCCCGGGGAAAACCCGGGCAAACCAACATCAACACAAAGGTCTTTCGCAAAAACCAAACCCAGTTTTCAACACGTTTTTGTGACTAAACATAAAACATCCCCAAAGGGAACCTGCCTGAGAAAAGTCGATTCCAAAACCCAGTCAACGGGAAACTTTCAGAACACCCCGTGCAACCCGGAAAACCGCTGGAATATTGGAACCTATAGCTGACAATAGGGGAAAATTTTTTTGACCTTGCTGTACTTGTACCTGTAATACACTGAAGATATTCAATTATAAAAAAAAAAGGTTTGTGACTGTTTGCCCCTTTAAAAAATATTCAATGTTTGGTTGGGTTTGTTTCTTTCCAGGTGAAGAAAAACCCGTTAAAGGGGCACTTTGTTTTTTCCCACTGTATGTGTTCACAGCTCATGTTTTCTGGGGGTGTTTTAGATGGGTTGGTTGAAAGATTTTAAAAATTTAATTATAGTGAGGGGTTTTACACAACACAAATAATAATGGGGGAAGGATTTACCCCACATTGAACAATTTTTAATATTTTTCAAACCAAAAAAGAGACTGTGCCACACCTAAAAGAAAAAAAGCGAATGTGTGTAACTCAAGAAAAAAAAATACACATGCCTAAATTTTTGTGGGGGAAAATTCTTTTTGTACCTTTTCTTTTAAACGGGATATTTTAAGTCTAAAAGGGAATTTAACCCCATTCTCGGGTGGAAAGTGTGCAACAACCAGTCAGACTTAGACAGTACAAGGCAGGTAAACAGGAAATGTTTCCTGACGTGGAAAAGGGGGCCCAACTAAAGGGAAAACCCCTGTGTAAAACCTGGCGGACATGATAACTTTAAGTTTCCCTGATTTGGGTGAGGATAATGATGCTGACTGTGCCCAAAAACCTCAGAAAAAACCGGGAATACTTCGGGAAAAAAAGTGAATGTTTTTTGCAAAGAAAAAAGGGAAACCTGTGTAAAAAAACTGGGGAAAACCCTTTTTTTTCAGAAAGCAAGCGGGAACAACAAAATGCTATTTACACACGGGAGAAAAGGCCCCATACAAGGGTTTTCCCGTGTGAAAAGGCATAAAAATTACGGCCAGACTTGGGAGTCATATCGAATCCAAAAAAGGAGAAGACCCCCACAAATGCACTTTACTTTTGTTTTTGGGGTTTTTCCCAAAGAAATCCCATTTTAAATTACCCAAACCTTTTCGAACCCACCAGGAGAAAGGACCATACATATGTTCCCGTGGGGGAAAAGACATACGGGGCGTAAGCACTTTTAAAAAGGGGAAAATTGCGGCACATACAGGGAGGATAAAGGGGTTTAAAAAAAATTTTCACATACTGCCCATAACACTTTTTACAAAAAAAACATTTTAACAGAGCACTTAAAAAACCCATACGGGAGAAAAAGCCACAAAAGTGTAATATTGTGAAAACTTTTTTATCATTAAAAAATTTAACTGTCCACCTTAAAACCCCACTCGGAAAAAAAGGGCACACAAGTGCAGCTTTTGTAATATGAAGTTTACCTTGAAAAATCTTTTAAAAAACCAAAATCAAAAACCCACCAGGAGAAAAAAGCCACAAAGGTTGTACATATCGTGAAAATGTATTTTGCCGAAAAATTATTTTTAAAGTGATCAAAACAAAACCCATACAGGAAAAAGCCACACAAGGTCCCATTTTGTGAAAAAAATTTTTAATCATAAAAATAGTTTAACTGTTAAACTTTAAAACCCCACACAGGAGAAAGCCAAAACAAGTGCACATATTGTGATTGACTTTTTAACCAGTAAAGTATTTTAAACTGCTCAAAATTAAAAACCCCCCAACAGGGGGAAAAGCCTTTACAAGAAACACATGGGTATGACTTTTACCAAAAGGGAAAAATGTTTAAATGTTCCATTAAAAACCCCACACAGGAAAAAAGACAACAAGTGCCAAATATTGTGATATGGCTTTTACAAAGAAAAGAAATTTTTTAACTGGTAAACAAAAAAAATCCACACAGGAAAAAAACCCAACATAGTGCAAATTGTGATGTGAATTTTAAATTTAAAAAATCATTTAACAAAAAACATCAGAACCCACAAGCGAAAATCCATACAGCTTTCATTTTTGGGGAAAAGGGAAGTTCCCCCAAAAAAAGGGAAATTTTAAGAACCCCAAACACTACTTCTTTACAAAACACGTAACAAAATTTAATCCCCAACCCCTGGAAAAGGATTTTCCCCCCAAATCTAAATAAATTTCGGGGCCCACAGGCAAGTCCAAGAAAACAGTGGCCAAGTGTAGAGTGGGCCCTTCGCCCGGGTAGACACTTTCAAAACCCCCACAGAAATAGGAAACCCCCTTTTTTATACACCCCTAAAAAAACGCACCTTAGAAAACAGCTCACAGTAAAAAACATAAAAAACCTTGCCCACAACACTGGAGTCCATCTTGCAATAAGGCCCAAATGTAAATCAAGAGGGGCCAAATTTTTTCACCTCTATTGATTTCCGTGATTTGGGTCATGTGCAAGGAGAAACTTGTGAATGGTAAGTAAAAACAAGATGTTAAAGACATTTGTTTTATTTGTACTTTTTTAATAGTCCCTGTGGTTCATTTTGGTTTGTATTGTGGGTGTTGTTATTTACCTCAACATACTTTTTTCAGTGATAATGGCAATTTTTTTTAAAACCCAGGGGAAGTTTCCCGGCCTTTTTTAATTATTTTTACCTTGATATAATGGATGGGGTTTTATTTTTACCCTTTTTTTTTAAAACATGCCTTTAGTCCCCTGACTGTAACTGGTGGGCATTTCACTTTGATGCAATTATTTTATAAAAACTCCCACATTTTTAACACCCCCTCAGAATGACTTCGAAGAAATTTTTTTGAAAGACTTTTTCCCCTTAACAGGTGTCAATGAAGTACCTGGCCCCCAAAATTTGCAAAAAAATTTTGTTTCCCATCATTGAAAACCCCCCGTTACTTAGAAATTGTTTTCATTAAAAATTGATATATTTTGGAACAGAAATATCCAAGTGCATTTTTCAAAAAACCTACTTCCTCTGATGTTTTATTTATAAATTTCATAAAACCCGGGAAAACACATGAAAAATAAAAATCCAGGTTTAAATTTTGACCCAATGTCGGTAACAATATTTCATTTAAAAGATTTCCAGAAGTTATTCTCTCTGAAAATAGTATACCTTTCTGTTTTTACTTTGTTGTGGGTTTTTTAAAAACGTTTTTTTGGCTTTTGGATATTTTTTTTTTTAAAAATTTTTTGTACTGTTTTTTAAACCTTTTTTAAAACTGGGCCCAAAATTTGAAAAAAAAAAGGTTAGATTTAGAAGCTTTTTTTTTTGGAAAAATAAAAATTTGTACAAAACGATTCTCTTTTTGCGGGAATTTTTTGCCGTGTAAAACCCTTTTCTTTTAAATATTTTGTTTCGGGCTTTTCAAAAAAAAGGTAATTTTTTTAAAACGAAGTTGTGTTGGGGATGTGACAGTGAAATTTTGTATGATTTATAATGGGTGTAGAGTTTGACACCCATGGGTTTGTGTTTGCAGATTTGGGGGGGAAAGAAACAGAGGAGGATAAATTCCCCCTACAGTCGAACCACACACACACACCCACACCCACCACAACACACACACACACACACACACACCACACACACACAAACACACACAATCACAAACACTCTAACACACCACCCCCCTTAAAAGCACGCACGCCGCATGCATGTTTCATGTTTTAAAGTTTTAAATTCTTTTTCCCTCTTTTGGGGTATGGAGGTTTTTAAAACAATTTGAACGGAGAAAAGCCCTAACAGCAATCCCCCTAAAAAATTTTGAATAGATCGGAAAATGAAATAAAAGGTTAATCACAAAAGAAAGCAAACAATTTAAAAGACCACACGCAAGGTGGTTTAGAGGCCCCCAAACCTGCCTAGAAAGAAGTCCGGGTTCAAGGGGTTTTGTGGGGTTCCCTTCGTGTCTAAAATTTTGGTCCCCCACCCTCTGGGACTGGGTGGTGGTTTAAAAGTGCAAGTTTTTTGGTTTAAGTTAAAAAAACCCAAAAGGATCCGTTTTGAAAATGTTTTTAGTACTTTGCAAAAAAATTTCTAAAATTTGGATTTTTCCCTCAAAATGTTTGTAAAAAAGAAAAACTCTGATAAAGGGATAAATACCCCTGCAGACGGGAAAAAAGGGATGGGGGGTGTTCCCTCTTTTGTCCCGAGGTCTTCCCAGGGAGAGCAGCCAGAAATCCCACAGAGAATTTGACATGACTAAAAGTGGTATACAGTGGTGTTTTTAAAAAATTTAACTTCAAACACACACCACAACACACCACACAAACACACACACACACACACAAACTCCCACACCCAAAACCTTGTGTTTTAAAAAGTTTTTAATATATCTCTTTTTTTAATCCTTTATGTATTTTTTATAAAAAAGTCCCTTAATGGTTAACCACCCCCCAAGGCTTCTTGCCCCGTTTATGTGTGGGGGGCATGGCACGTTTTGAGTGCTCACACCCCCAAACATACTTGTGAAACAAATGCTAGGGGCATTTTGCGTGCTTACACACACACACACAAAAGGCCAACACATAGGAACACACCCAAAACACTACCCCCCAATCACACACGCAAAACACAAACGCACACGCACACGCACACACATACAAAAAACTCAAACTTTCTTAGGTTAAATTTCCCAAACCCCAACACACACACCCACTCTCTCTTTTGTTCTCTCTCTCTGTCTCTCTCTCTGTCTGCCTCCCCCTTTATATCCCAAAGGGGGGGGAAACTGGATTTAAAAAAAGCACAGGGGTGCTTATTCATTATCCCGAAATTAAAAACAATTGTAAATTTTGGGAAATTTCTTGTCTTTGAGATAAAAAAAGTTTTGAATTTAAATTTTTGAATTTGAATTTGAATTGTCACAAACCTCTTAGGCAAAACACACAGACAAATGAAAGCCACTATAGCTCGGGGTTTAAAAGATCTTTTAAACTTCAATTCATTGGGCCCTTTAAAGTAAAGGGTTTTGACCCAAATTTGGGTGTCTGGTTAATGAAGGGGGGGTTTTTAAAAAAAAATCCCCAATGCCCTTTTCATGAGGGTTTTGCAAAAGATAAAAATATGCATGTTAAAGATCCCAAAAAATCATTTTGGCTTTTAAAAAGGCTAGGGGAAACATCAGCGTTTTGAGGATATTTTTACAATTTTGGGGAATGGGGCCCCTTCCTTCATGGTGGGAAAAATCGATTGTAGCTGAATCTAACCCATTGGTGTTTCCCTTTGATTTTCAAACCCAAAATTTAAATTTTTTTTTTTAAAACACAAAAAAAAAACAGATACCCAAATTTAAACAAGTGACTGGGACAGACAGATATAAAAGAAAGGGAAAAAAAACGCAATGCCCGAATACGGGGTTCTTGATAAAAAATCCCTGTCAAGGGTTTAAAAAAAGAAGAAAACAATTTTTTAAAATTTTTTTTTAAAGTTCTTCATTTCCCCAAAAGGAACCATGGGCCCAGTTCCAATAAATCAAAAACCTTTGCACCGTGAAATTGTGTTAAATTTGCCCTTGAAAATGGCATCCCCAGGGGCTCTACGTTGTCTGAGCCCCAGTTCGGTTGTTTGGTGCTGGGTGTGTAGCCCACTGTCGGGTTTTGGGGAGGGAATTAAGGGGGAAAAATATGGAAAGGAAAATTTTTTTGGTTTCCGTGTGTTGATATCTTTGTGTAAAAGTGTTTTTCTCCCTGCCTATATTTTTTTATTTCTTTTTTTGATTGGTTTGAATACCGTCTTTCTGTGTGTGTTGTGGTGTGGGGTTGTGTTTTTTTTCTACCCCTGCCTTTGGCTTTTTGTTCAGGGAAGGTGTGTGTTGTGTGTTTTTTTGCTTTGTGTTGTGTGTGTGTGGGGTGGTGTTGTGTGGGGTGTGTTGTGGGGTTTGTGTTTTGGAACGGGTAGGAAAAGCCCATGAAGAAAAAAAACTAAACATTCCTTTTTTTTTCCCTTTTTGAAAAAAAATTGTAAAGTTTCTAATCAAACCTTCGAAAAAATTTGTTTTTTCATTTTTTTTTTAAAAGCTGTGTGTGGGCTTATGTAATTTGGTTTGGGCGTTTTTGCTTTGGCGTTTGTGTGTGTGAAATATGTATTTTTGTTTTATTTTTTTATTTTTTTTATTTTTTTTTTATCCAGGATAAGGGGAAAAAAGCACTCATGTGCTTTTTTATCCAGAACCCGTGGAAAGGGTTTTGAAAATTTTTGTTTTCTTTTTTCCCCCAGCACAAAAGGGTTTCCTTCCAAAAGCGGAAAAGGATTTCCCCATGTGCGCAGTTGTTCTGCATGCGTTGGGAACCCACGGGGCTTGGTTTTATAGTTCATCTGAAGTGTGTTGTGTGTATGTGTGTGCGTGCAGGGCCCTTTTGCACTTGGTATGTGTGTGTGGCCCTGGAAAAAAAAAAAAATTTTACAGGGTATGAGTGTTTTCTTTTTTTTTAAACAAACAACTTTTAAAATTTAGCTTGTAAACTCCATTAAACTTTGCTACTTTGTTTTTTAACGTTTAAATCTTTAAAAGTTTTAAAAAATTTTGTTTCAAATTTGTGCACCAAAAATGTCTTACCCCATTTTATTTAAAATTTTTTTCCCAAAGGGCCCATTAAAAGGTTTTTTTTCAAAATATAATGGGAAAGTGGTTGTTGTACATACATATAAAAACAATGAAGTGGGGAGATAGGTTTGGGGCTTTTGGGGGAGTTTCATGAGTTTTTGTTATTTTACATTTTTTTGGCGGGTGTTGTTTACGGGTATCTTAAATTTAACAACAGGGGGATGGGGGTGGGGTTTAAAAGTATCACATCTTGTTTATATTTCTTTGCTGAAGATATGCATAAAAAAAGGCATTTTTTTGTAGTGATCTTTCAAAAAAATCATTGTTTGTTTCTTTCTCTTTTTTCCAAGGGTTTGGGGTTTTTTTTTGAGACAAAAAAAAAAGACACATGGAAAGTAGAACTACTTAAAAAAAATTTAACATTTTCAGCTTTTTGGAAAATAAGTGTTTTAAAACATCTGGGTGTAAAACGTTTTTGCAGGAAGAAAAAAACAAAACTAAACTTTTTCCCATAATACCAACACTCGGGGAATCCCACTTGACATTTTAAAAAAAACCAAAAACAGGAATAAAACTACACACAGTCGGGCCCATTTGATACCAAAAACCCTATAATGCCCTTTAATTTTTTGTCGTTGCAGATAAAATTTCCAGTTTCCAACATGGCCCAGGGAAATCCAGAAAACCCCAAACTTTCAAGACAGAGGACTTTGGGCACAGACCAACACAGCGGGCAACACAGTTGGGGGCACTAAACCCATGAACATGCCCAACATGTCTCAGAAAAGGGGGTTTCCCAACAAGAGTCAACTGCAAACTTTTCGAATTCCCAATGAAAGGGAAACAAAGGGTATTTTCTTTTACTACAGGGGACCATTTTGGAAATTTTTTGACCTTGCCTTTTACTTGTAACTCTAATGCCCTTTGCAGTTTATTCTGTTCAAAGGGGGCCCCGTGACTGTCTTTTGGGAAAATTGCATTTTTTGGGTTTACAGGTGTTTTTTTCTCAGGTGGGGGTCAAACTAATAAAGGGAATGTGTGTTTTTCAGTTGGGTTCACAAGTCTTTTTTTTAAAGGGGGGTGTTATAGAGGGGCTTGCATTGAAGGAAAAAGAGAAAATATAATGGATTTGTACAAAAACCACAAAAAATAATCGGAAACTCTACCCAAATGAAAAAACCCCTGTTATGTTAAAACCCAAAAAAAGATGACTGTGACCACCTGAAAAAAAAAGAGCCCCAATATCCACTAACTCAAGCCCAAAAATAAAATTTGCAAAAAAGTGGGGTGGGTTTATATCTTTTCCCCTTTTTCTGTTAAACAGCATGTTTTCACTTCTGAAGAAATCAAGCCTACCACTGTGAAAAGTGAACAGACCCAGTCAAAAAATAAAGGCATTTCAAGGAAAGGAAAACCCGGGAAAATTGACCCTGACAGTGGAGAAGGCACTGAAAAAAAAACCACTGCTAAAAAACCTGGTGGACAATAATACCTTTATGCATGAGGGATGTGGGTGCTGAAAATTTGATGTGCCTGTGACCAAAACTCAGAGAAAACGACTTTTTTCAGAAGGAGACGGAATGTTTTTACAAAAAAAAAATCTCCCTATGTAAAAAGTGGGGAAAAATATATTTTTTAAAAAAAGCACGCGGGAAAAAAAGCACATGCGAGTCCCCCAAACCAAGGAAGAAAGGCCTTAAATTGTTCACAATGTAAAAGGGCCCGTTCAAATACAACACAGGCTTAAGACCCAATTATGCAAATCCAACTGGGAAGGGACCACCAAATGAACTTACTTTTTTTTATGATTTTTACACAAAAATCTATCTTAAATTAGCCCCCTTCAAACCCACATGGGAAAAACGAACATACAATTTTTCACACCCTGGAAAGACCATACAATTTCAAAGAAGTTTAAAAATTTACACACACCAGCACATACAAAAGAAAGTCTATACGAATGCAACGCTGTCTTAAAAACGTTTACAAACTAAACAGAGTTTAAAAAGGGCACTGAAACCCAAAACCCCAGGAAAAAAGCTACACAGCTGTGCTTTTATGGTAAAAAGATTTTCCCTTGAAAAACCAATTTAACAAACCACATTCAAACCCACACGGGGGAAAACCCAAATACATGGGGGCCACATATTGTGATATAAATTTTAAACCGGGAAAAAGAAATTTTAAAACTTCCACATTAAAAAACTCCTCAGGAGAAAGCCACACAAGTGCATGTATTGTGATAAGACTTTTACCTTAAAAAAAATTTAAAATTTCCCACGTTAGAATTCAAACGGGAAAAAAGGGCCAAAACAAAAAAGGCACAAATTGGGGAATGACTTTTGCAGTAAAAAGAAATTTTAAAACTGCCCAAAAAATTAGAACCACACGGGGGGAAAAAGCCCCACGGTTTTCATATTGTGATATGATTTTTTACCCAAAAAAGTAGTTTGACTCATCACATTAAACCCCCACAGGAGAAAAAACTTCTAAGGCACTTTCTGTGATAGGGACTTTTACCGAAAAGTAGTTTGACTCGCCCACATTAAAAACCCACACGGAAAAAAAAAGCCTCACAAGTGCACATTTGTGATTTGACTTTCCCAAAATAAAAATTGTTTAACTGGTAAATCAGAACAAAAACGGGAAAAAAACCCATAAAAAGAAATTTTATTGCGTTATGACTTTCACTAAAAAAAAGGGGTTTTAAAATTTTTCCACTTTCGATCCCACACAGGAGAAAAACCCCCACAAGTGCACTATTGGATATGACTTTTACAAGAAAAAGAAATTTTAAAACTTTTCCACATCAAAAACCCACACAGGAGAAAACCCTTTCCACAGGTGCAAATACTGTGTTTAAGATTTTTTACCCAGAAAGAAAATTGATTGTCACATTAGTATCCACACAGGGAAAAGCCACACAAGTGTACATATTGTGGAAAGAAGTTCAAAAAAAAATTGACCCTTAAGGCACAAAACACTTACCCCCCAAAAAATGACCACGTAATGCACACACTATTGACAGGGATCTGCCCCAAAACCCATGAAACGAACAGGTAGTCCAAGCAAAACAGTGGCCATGTGCCCGGGGAGGAACCCTTTGTCAGTCAGGGCACATTGCAAATCACTGGACAAAATAACCAAAAGTTATACACAGGTAAGGGGAAAAATCTAAAAAATTAGCCACAGTAGACTCTGCAAAACTTTACACAACACATGTGACGTCCATCTTGAAACAAGAACTTGGGTATAAATCAAGGGGAGCCAGTTTTCACCTGTAAGGATTTCCCTGTTCCCAGGTCATTCCACAGGAAACTTGTGAATGGTTTAAATGAAAACCGATGAGCAAAAAAATTTCTTAACTGTACCTTTGTTTTTATATTTAACTGTTTTCCCTTTACATTGTATTTGTGGTTTTATTTTTTTCCTAAAATTCTGATTTTTTGACTGATAATGAAAAGTTTTCAACATGGATAAGTTTCTTTCCGGGACATTTCCCCTATTTAAAACCCTTTATGTTTTGTGATGGTGTTTTTATTTTTATTTTTGAAATTTTTAAAAATGACTGGAACTCCCCTGACTTTTAAATAGTGTGCAGTTGGCTTTTTCCAATCATTATTAGGAAATACCAATGTTTTAAAAGGAAGCTCAGAAGGATTTGAAGATAATTTGGGAAAGGTGTTTTACCCTTTTTTACCTGTCAGAGAAGTTCCTGGCCCCAATAATGCACAACACTTTTTGTACTATAACCCGAAAAAAACTCCCCATTTATTGGGAAAAACTTTCAAATTTAAACTGTTTATATTCCCTTTACCCGTAATGTTGAATTGCATATTTTCATTAAATATTCATCTGGGTTTTTTTTTATTGTGTCAAAGTCATACAACCCAGAACAGTGCAAAAATTTACAATCAAACTTGAAATTTTTTTCAAAGACCTTTTCAAAAAGTATATCATTTTGTAAATGTTTTCCCCGGTACTTATTTGTGTAGCAATAGTAAAAATTTTCTTTTTTCTTTGATATGGGTTTCAAAAACTGTATGGGTTTTTAGATAATGCTTTTAAAAAGGTTTTTTCAAGGGTTTTTTATAATGCCCGAGAAAAAGTTTAATTTTTGTAATTAATTTTGTACAAAAATTTTGATTACAATTTTCCAAGTTTTAAAATCGATGTTTTGATTTTAAAAAGGTGTTGTAAAAAACCCCCAAAAGTTTAAAAATTTTTTTTACTGGTTTTTACTGATTTTTGTGACGTGTTCCCCTTTACTATTTTAAGTCTGTGTTTTCAAAAAAAAGGGATTTATCAAAAAAAAGTCTGTTTTGTGACGTGTTGTACAAAAGCAAAAATTTTTTAAGGGTTTTAAAGGTCTGTCCCCCCCATATTTTGTGATTTCAGATATGTGAGAGAAAGAAGGGAGTAGAGGGGTGACCCGCTTGAAAGAGTTTGGGTTTATTAATAAAGCCAAAATTTTTTGGTTCCCCACACATCACATACACACACACACCACACACACCACACTTTCACACAAGGGATTTCCCCTTTGGGGAAAGTGGTTTTTGATGTAACCCCCTGCTTGGAAAAGAAAAAAAGGGTTTAGGTTCAAAAACTTTAGGGTTTTGTGATCCCCCCTTGTGCCTGGAAACTGGTACCCCGTCTCTAGACTGTAAATTTGGGGGGTTTGGTTTCAAGTTTTTTTTTATGAGATAAAAAAACCCAAAAAAACCTGTATGCAACATGGGATTTTTTGCACATGGGAAAATTAAACCCAAAGCATTTTTGTTTAAAGTTCCCTCCAAAATGTTGTAAAAAAGGTCACTTTTGTTTTGAAAAAACCTTTCCCAAAGCCCGACGGAAAAAAAAATTTAAAGGATGGGGTTGCTCTTGTAGCCACGAGGTCTTCCAGGGAGAGCAGCCAGAAAATTCCCCAGAAAGGATTTTCATGACTTGAGTGGTACACGTTTAAAGGGGGGTATTTATACAAAACCCAAAAACACACACCCCACACACACACCCCCCACACCAAAAACCCCCACCACAAACACACACACACACAATCAAAACATCACTCCCACACACCAAAAAACACACGCCCCGCACCCCCACCCCACAAAACAAAACCACACATCAAAACACACCACCCACACACCCCACACACACACAACCAAAACACACAGGGCCCGGGGGGACGGAATAGTTAGCAGTTAGAGCATTGCACTCGCAATCTAACGGGGGGTTCGGGTTTTTGGTCCAAAAATAAATATTTCCCTTGGGGTTTTAAAAAGTGAGACTCTACTCTCCCCAAAAGTCTTGGGAAAGAGACTATAATTTAAAAATAATTTTTTTAAAAATAAAAAATATAATAATAAAATTTAAAAATAATAATAATAATTTAAAAATAATTTAAAAATAATAGTAATTTTTAATTTAAAAGTAATGGGATGGAATTTAAAATAGCCTGAATCTTTTAAAGCAACAAATCCCAAAAACGCTCAATGAGACTATTTAAAAAAAAAGGCCCCGGGTGCGGGAAAACACGGGAGGGAAAATCTTGGGGCATGCGTTAAAGCCTGTTCCCCTTTTGTAAAATTAGGCCCTTTTGTGCCCTTGGGGTTTGATAACATAATTTCTAAAAAATGCATATTTCACAAAGGGCTGGATGTCAAAAAGCCTTAAATGCTTATTCCATTTTCCTCGATATAAAAAATTGAATAAAAAGAATGAAAAAATTTAAAAAAAATTAAAAAACATACACATTTTGAACACATCCCTTTTTTAAAAAATTTTTTTCCCTAAGAAAGTTTTTAAAAATGTTGGGACCCCATACATCCGTTTTAATCCTTTATGTAGATGCCATCAAAAGTTGCTTATAAGTAACACGCACAAACCCCACGGAAACATACATGCGTACAAGCACATTTGCACATGTGGTGCATGTTTCACATTTGAAAAGTCACACACACTTTCACACCCCGAGTGTGCACAAATGTATGCCCTTTTGCATGCATACCCCCATTTAAATTTTTTTGGAATTTTTCACACACACAAAAACACACACGCAATCACACATGCCCCACACAAGGCAATTGCATTTGGGGACACAAAATGCATACTACCGGGACAGACAAACATGCAAAACCACACGCCGCACACATGCGCCACACATTTCACACCTACAAAACCAGTCAAAAATACGACAGATGACAGACACTATCCCTTTAGTGTTTAAGAAACCTTCAAACCCCAAATCATCGGTCCATTAAGTCTTGGGGTTGAAACCCCCATTGGGGGGTCTGGTTTAAAATTTAAAGGGGGGGGAAAATTTTTTTTCCTAGATCAATTTTAAGGGGCAGCATGCAGAAAATGAAATATGCATGCTAAAGGGTCCCCTAAATAAAGTCTGTATTTGAAGGGCTACGAAACCCAAGCATATCAAAATACATTTTCCCAAGTCGGAGTGCGGTACCCCCTTTGGTGGGGCAAAACAAAAGAAAAGTTGAATCTCTGCCCCCATTGGGGAACCCCAGGGGTTCTAGCAAAATTTAAAGGAAAAAATAGCACACAGGGCAAACAAAAAGTTAGTCATCAACAAGTGGTTTTGATAGACAGATAAAAGAAAATAATGGAATATTGTTAAAAAAGGTATACACATATTGATAAAAATAATAAACAAAATAAATGAAAGTAATAAAAAATAGATGAAAAATTTTACAATGGGCAAAAAAACACATGACAAATCGCTATCCATTACAATTTCTTTTTCAAAAAATTTTTCAAATTTTTTCAGTTCTTTAACTTTTTACTAGGACAATAGCCCCCAGTTTACAAACCCAAAAAAAAATCGTTGAGCGCGTGCATTTTGTTGATTTTTGCTTTGAACACTGAGCCCCCCCCCATGGCTCTTTTCAGTTTTCTGAGCACAGTTCAGAATACTTTAAAAAAACTGGGGGGTTTTTGGTCCCCTTTTCTTTTTGTGGATGATGTATTTTGGGAAGGGTATGGGAAAAGGGGAAAATTTTTTTTTTTCTCACCTGTCTGTTTCATTTTCCTTTTTCTGTGATTTTTTCAAGTACTTTTCCCCTTTTCCCTTTTTATTTTCTGTCATTTTTTAAAGCCCAAAAAAATTAAAATTCCTGTCTTGTGTGTCGTTTGTGTGTTTGAAAAAAAACATACTGTGTTGTTTTGTTGTTGTTTTTTGTTGTTTTTGTTGTTTTTGTTGTTTTTTGTTGTTTTTGTTTTTGTACGATGTTTACTTTGAAATTTATATTGGATAGGAATGGGGGGGGGAAGGGACATTTAGGTTTATGGTTGTCTGCTTTGAAATTGGTATTTGTTTGCTAAAAAATTGTAAACAGGGAAAACAGAAAAGGCTAATTTAAAGATAACCCGAAATTATTAAAATTGACATGCTAATATGACTTATTTAAATATAATAAAATCTTTCCCCCAGGTTCTTACATTTAAAAAAATTTTTTTATCGAAAGGGGAAATTAAAATTTTAAATTGTTTTTTCCCAAAGGGTTTTTTTGGAAAAAAAAAGGAAAGAATGGTTTTAGACTTACATTTTTTTTTTTATGAATGTAGTGAAATTTTTTCGCCCCATAAACATTTTTTAAAAGTTAGTACTTTTGGTGATAAAAGCGTTCAGTTTTATCTAAAAATAAAATTTCTAACCCCTTTCCCCTTTCAATTTATTTTTTTAATTTATTTTTAAAATTTTAAATTGATTTTTTTTAATTTAATTTTTTTTTTTATATCCAGGATTAAAGGAAGAAGGGAATAATTTTGGGTTTTTTACATCTAGTCCCCGTGTTTATGCGTTTTTTGTAAATTTGTTTATCTGCTTTCCCCCTGGCCACAATGGGCCCCTGTTACGAAAAAAGCGGAAACAGGATTTAAAGTTGTGCGCAAGTGTTTTTGTGTGGTTCGCACAACCCGGGGAAACCCTTTTTTTATAGTTTTCTCTTTTGGGGACTTTTGGGAGAGTGGAGTCTGCCCTGATGTTAATCAGGGTTTAAAATCCATTGAACAGGAATCGAACCCCCGGGGCATCGGGAAATTTTTCGAGCCCACAAATTTTTTTTGACCCACTAGGGCTATCCCATCCCCCAAACTTTTTGTAGGGGTTTCAGAGTGATCATTTTTCCCAAAAAAGGGAAAGTAATTTCAGGTTCCCCCCCTGAAAGGTGGTCCCTTTTGGGAATTAAACTTTTTTAAAGGCCCGCTCCACGATTTCCCCTTCTAGTAAATGACAGCCCTTTGTAAAGACACGGAACATGTAGTTCTGCAGAATCCTTTCTGGCTTTGCACCTTTTTGCGCTCTGTCGGTCAACATTTGGGATGAAAACCCCCCATGCCAAGGTTCCCCAACAAAAAAAGGGCATAAATACCCCTTAAAGCTAAAACAAAGTATGACTTTTTGATCTCTAATAAAAATTTTAGACACTTTTTTTGAACCTTTTGGATCTTAATGCATAGGTACCTTTTTTTTATAAGCTCATAGAAATTTTTAAATATAATAACATTTTTCTTTTTTTAAAAAGGGAAAGGGGTGTGTTGTGTTTTTTTGTGGGATGTGTTTTGTGAGTGGTAGAGGAAAAAAAATGAAAAGGAATACTACACAAATTCCCCCTTTTGGTCTTTTTTTTATCTAAAAAATTTCAAGCATTTGTAAGCAAACCTTCCCAAAAAAAACCATCTATTATTTTCGGTTTTTTTATTAATTTTAAAGCTTCTCTCTCTCTCTCTCTCTCTCTCTCTTTCTCCTCTCTCTCTTTTTTCTTTCTTCTTTCTCCTTGGTTTTTGTTGTTTTTGTTGTTTGTTTTTTTTTCTTTTTTTTTTGTTTGTTGTTAGGGCTTTTTTGGGGTGTTTTTTTTTGGGGTTGGTGTTTTGGGGGTTTTTTTTATTTATTTTTTTTGTTTGTTTTTTTGTTGGTTTTCTTTGTTTTGTTTTGTTTTGCTTTTTGTTTTTGTTTTGGTTAGTTTTTTTGGGTTATTTCCCCTTTTTTCCCAATGTGTGAGAGGAAAAAGTATTGGGGGTATTATTTTAAGGTTTTATCCCTACGGGCTGGGAAGGATGTAAAAAAAACACATGAGTGCTTATTCTTTTTTCGAAAAAAAGAATTTGTCATTTTTCATTGTCCCCCCCTTTTCGTTGATGTAAAAAAGAAACTAATGGGTATTTAGTGCCTTAATTTTTGGTTTCCCAAAAAATACGTTAAAATAATATGTAAACTTTCCCCTCTAAACATTCCTGCCTTTTTTTATGGATACGAACTTTTAAATCATTTAAAATATTTAAATGTTGTTTTCTAATTGGGGCACCAATAGTTGTGTATCCATTTTAAATTAAAATTCCCTTTTCAAGTTTATTTCCCAAAAAATTCCTTTTGTATATAATAGGAAGTCGTGTTTATACTAAATTTAAAACTTTTATTTTGGGCCCCCAAAATAAGGTAAGGCATGGGGGGAGGGTTGTGAGTTATTTACATTTTTTTTTGTTGCAGGCGTTTACTGATTTTCATTCAAAACACACAAGGGGGGGGGGGGGGGGGGGTTAAATACCATCTCTTTTGGGGTTTTTTCTTTCCTAAGAAAATGCAATAAAAAGATACCATTATGCTTGTGATGTTGCTAAGATTTATTGTTTGGGTTTTTTTCATTTTATTTAAAAATTTATCTGCCTTAGAAAAAAAAAAGGCAAAAACACATGGGTTGGAAAACAAAAAATACTTATCAACGGTTGATTCAAATTTTTTTAGCACCCAGTGTTTAAAAAAAAGGAAGGAAAGGGGAAAAATAAAACCTGAACCGTTTGGTTTTTACCTCTCCAAAACATACCCCATTTACACTTAGAAGAAAAACCTAACCGGGGAATTTGAATTAAACAGCATATCCATAGTTTGATAAACTTATATACCTGCTCTTTGGGGTTGCAGGACTTCGTTTTCCAAAATGGCCCCGGGGGAAAACCCCGGGAAAGCCAAAATCAAGGGCAGAGGATCCCTTTAGCACGACCCCCAAAAAGCTGTCAACAAAGTTTCTGTGACTGAACATTTAACATGCCCAAGGGCCTACATCAGGCAAGTGAATTCCAGAACCCGTCAAAATGCAAATATCAGAAATTTTAGTGCAAGCAGGGAAAAAAACTGGGTACTGGAAAATACAGCTGACAAAATTTTGGGGGCATGCTTACCTTGCCGGGTTTTTTAAAATGTAACAACACTGCAGTATTAGGGTACAAAAAAAAAACGTCATCGTTTTTATGCTAAAAAATTTGGGAAATTTTTGGTACAGGTGTTCCTTTCCAAGGTGAAGTCAAATTTAATCAAGGACACATGTGAATTCACTGGGAGGTGTTCATAAAACCATGTTTTTAAGGGGTGTTATAGATACCCCTTGGGTTTTTTTAAAAATAAAAAATAATATATTGGATTTGTACACAACCCCCAAATAATAATGAGGGGGGGCTTTTCCTCGTGCAACAAAAATGATTAAAGGGTTTAGAATAAAAAAAAATGATGTGGGAAAAATCGGGAAAAAAAAGGGAGCAAAATATGTACAAAAAATTTAAGGAAAAAACCTTTCACATGGATAAAGTTTGGGTGAGGATTTTTACGTACAATTTTTGTTTTAAAAAGCAAATTTTAGCTCCTGAAGATTTTAAACCATACCTCTGTGGGAAAAATAATTAAAAAAACCCGTCAGAAATCCCACAGTAAAAGACAGGTTAAAACCGGGGAAAAGATTTTGGGCAATGGAGGGAAAGGGACTGAACAAGACCCCTAATGCCAAAACCCCATGGCAATAATAAATATATTCTGATGATTTGGGTGGTATGTGAAAGTGAAATGTGGGCCAAAATCAGAGAAACAGGGCTGCTTCAGAAAAAGATGTGAATGTTTGTTAAAGGAAAAAAAAAAATCTACCCGTGGGGAAAAAATGTGGAAAATTTTTTTTCTTACAAAAGCAAGCTGGAAAAGGGACATGCGAGTACACACCGGGAAAAAAAGGCCATACAAATGTTCACAATGTGAAAAAAAAATACAAATAAAACACAGGGCTTAGAGCACATTTGCAAATCCACACCAGGGAGAAAAGGCCCTACAAAATGTTTTTCCCAAAGGAAAAAAAACCCCTACAAATACAACAAAGACATAAGAGAAAATTTGCGAATCCCCCACAGGAGAAAGACCAAAACAAAGGGGGATACTGTGATCAGACATTTACGCTTAAACGTCACCTGAATAGGCATCTTCCAAACCCCCCCAAATGGAGGGAAAGGGCCATACCATGTTCTTGGGGTGGGGAAAAAAATTTCCAGGGTTTAACAGTGATCTAAAAAGACCCCTTACGGGGCACATACAGGGGGAACGAAACCCTACAAATTGTACACACTGTCATTTTTAAAAATTTTCAATGAAATATATCTTTAAAGAGCTTTTTAAAAACCCCCCCACAGGAGAAAAGCCCTACAAAATGAAAATATTTTTGATATGAAATTTACCCATAAAAAAAAAAATTTAATTTCTGTCCACCCCAAAACCCCACAGGAGAAAACCACACAAGTGCAGTATTGTCTTTTGAAGTTTACTTTAAAAAATCAAATTTAAAAAAACCACCCCTTTAGAACCCCACAGGAGGAAAAACCCCCACAAGTGTACATATTTCATTGACTTTTATCAAGAAAAATAATTTAATTTTTTCACCTTTGAACCCCCAAGGAGAAAAACCCTTTTCACTTGTCATTTTGTGGAAAAAGTTCATCACCCAAAAAAATTTTAAAAGGGACCCCAAAATACTTCCCCAAAAAAACACTGACCATTGTAATTTTCCCCACAAAGGATAAGGATTTCACTCGAAACCATTTAATCAGACCAGGGTAGTCCCTGCAGACCAGTTGCCCTTTTGCAGAGTGGACCTTTTAGTTCAGTCAGGGCACAATTGCAACTTCACAGGACAAATTTAACCCCCGATAAACAAAAGTAAAGGAAAACACATAGAAAACAGTCCAGTACAGGCCCTGACAAATTGACAAAACCCCATTTGTTGTCCCCTCTTGAAAAATTAAACACAATACAAAACACTGGAAATTGTTTTTTTCCCGTATGGATTTCCTTTTCCTGGTCTTGGGCCCCCAGGGGGAAAATTCGTGAATTTGGGAAGTGGAAAAAAGATGAAAAGGGGGGCTTGTTTTAATGAAAAATGTGTATGTTTCCTTTTTGGGTTTTATTGTGCATTGTTTTGTGGGTTTTGTTTTTCCCCCAAATACCGTACTCAAAGTGATAAAGTTTCCAGACCGTTTTTCCCTTTTTTTAATTCCTTAAGTTATGTGATGGTGTTTTTTTTTTACTTGTTTTAAGATGACTTGGCCACGTGAGTGTAAAAAATTTGTATGCAGTTTTTAAATTTTTAACCCAAATTCTTTTTTTTTTTTAGGAAATTAAAATCAACTTTTTTAAAAAGCCAGCTCAGAAAAATTTTTTAGGAAATTTTGTGAAAGATATTTTTTACCCTTTTAAAAAGTGGGCAGTGAAGTACCTTTTCTTTAATTTTGCACTCACTTTCTTTTGCTATAACTGAAAAGCCCAGATATTTGGTTTGTTACATTGAAAATGTTTTGGGCTGGCAGTAATGTTCAAGTGCTTGTTCAAAAAACTATTTTATCTTGTTTCATTTTGTCAAGTCATACAAACCCGAACAGATTTCAAACCCTCAAATTAAAGGTTTTTTTTGGGCAAATTTTCACCCTTTTAAACAAATTATTCACAGCTGATTCTCGGGGCAATAATAAGGAAAATCTTCATGACTTGGTTGAAACTTTCAAGAATGTTTTATAAATTTTTAAACTTTTTGTAAAAAAAAGGGTTTTAGCTTTGGGTTATAATGATTTGTGAGAAGTGCGTTTAATATCTGTCATTCTTTTTGTATTTAAAAATATCATTGCTCTTCAACCCAAGGGTTTTTTTTTTAATGTTATATTTTTGAAGTCATGTTTTTTAAAAAAACCCTTTTGTTTTTAAAATTTTATTTTCACTGGATTTTTTAATGTTTAAAATGATTTCTTATTTTCTTTTTTAAATTCCCGTTTTTTAAATTTAAAAATGCTTTTTTTCCAAAAAAAGGGGTTGTTTTGGAATGTGACTGTACAGAAAGTATAATTTTTTCATGGGGGTTTTTAAAAATCTGACCACGCATAGGGGGGTGATTGCGTTTGGGAAAAGAAAAAAAAGGGTAGAGGAGTTTTAAAGTGGAATGAAGTGCTTGAAAGTGCTAAAAAATGATCGCAAAAAGGGACACAACATCACAAGCACACACACACACACACAACCCCACCACACACACCCTCACCACTTAAACACGCCCGCACGTGCAAGGTGGTTAGAGGTTTGTCCACCTGCCCAGAAAGCCAAAAACATTTAAATTTTTAAAAACCTTGGGGTTTGATCCCCATTTGTGCCAGGTTTTTTTCCCCATCCCCCCCAGGGTATGGGGTTGGGGGTCTGAGTGCGTCTTTAGGATGAGTGAAAACCAAGAAACCTTAAATTTAATTTTCGTTTTTGCACCGTGAAAAAAACCATGGATTAAGAGAATTTTCCTTTTTCCCAAAATTTTTAAAAAAAAAAAATCCCCCTGATTTGAAAAAAAACACATGCAGACTGGCAAAAAAAGGGGGAATGTTGCCCTTTGGACCGAGGTCTTTCCAGGGGAGCTTCCCCGGTTCCACACAGAAGAAGTTTTTTTTGATTGAAGTGGTATAAAATTATGTGTTTTTACAAGCAACACACATTTAAAAAAAAAACCCGCTCTTAGTTAGCCCTTTTTTGTTTTTCTTCATAAAAGCTACTAAAAAGTAAAAACAAAACACAACACACAAAACCCTAAAACACATACAAACAACACAACAGACAAAAACACACACACACACACGATGCAGGGGTCTTTGTACATGTGTAAGTAAGTAAATTTTTCAATTTTAATGTCTTTTTACTTTAAATGTTTCCAGACCCCCCCTAAAAATAGGGGACTGATTAAAAGAGGTGGATAGAAAAAATAAATTGATGGATAAATTTAAAAAGTTAAAATAAATTGATTTGATTGATAGATAGAAAGGTTGATAGATATTTGGGTAGATAGATGGATGGAAATTTTTTATTTTATTTTATTATATATAGAGAGAGAGAGAGAGGGAGGAAAAGAGAAAGAGAGGAGGGGAAAAGGAGAGGAGAGAGAGAGAGAGAGAGGAGAGAGAGAAGGAGATTTGAGAGAGAGAGAGAGAGAGGGGCGGGCTCTGGTAAACTCTGAAAAGTTTAATAGTTTCATCGGGGCCCCAGGCCCCAATACAACAAAGGGAAAGGGGGGGGGGGGTTTTACAATGGAAGAGAAAAATGATTTCACAAAGGGAAATTAAATTTTTAATCGTTGAAAAACCCTTTACTTTTTTGTCTATCTATTTTGGGCCCGGGAGTTGAAAGGGCCCTGGGGGCCCCCTCAAAGAAAAACAGCAACCAGTTTTTTCCATTCCCTTTTTCTGTTCTGCCTTTTCGGGTTTTGTTTAGTTCAAAGGGTGTCCATTCACTGATGTTATCCTTTCCCCGGGTCTTTCCCTTGGGCGGGCCCCTTTTCTTCCTCCTTGGACGGCCCTTTCAAAAAATGTCTTTTGTAATTCCTTGGGATCTTGTGATATGCCCATACCACTTAAGTTTACGCTTTTTCACGATCGTTAGAAGGTTCTCATAGGGTCCAATGGTTTGCTGGATTATGTTATGCACGCTTTCGTTGCTTATGTGCCTTTGTAGGAGATGCCAAGGAGTCTCGAAGCATCTCATCTCCACTGCCTGTACTCTTCTCTCCAAATCTGCAGTCAGGGTCCATGATTCACAGGCATACAGAAATATGGATATGACAAGGGAGCGCATTAGTCTGATCTTGGAGATAAGTGAGATATTCTTGTCTCTCCAGATGGTGTTTAGTTTTGACAAAGCTGTTATTGTCTGTGCAGTCCTGCATACTACTTCTGGCTTGGATCCCTGGTCGGATACAATGGCTCCCAGGTACTTGAAGCTTTGAACTGTTTCCAGCTTCTGGTCATTAACCCTGATATCAGTGCTAATGCCGTTGGTGTTATTAGTCATCAGTTTGGTCTTCTCTGCACTGATTTCCATGCCGTATGTTTTGGAGGCCTTATCCAAGTATTCTGTTAGGCTGGCAAGCTCTTTTTCTGATCCTGCTATTCCATCAATGTCATCTGCGAAGCGGAGGTTTGTGATCTATGTATGTACACATATTCCCCTGTCAACAACTTAGGGTTTTAACTTGGTAACTATGTACGCTCACTCATTCCAGATTGATCACAAAGCACCAGCATAACTTACGAAAGATGAAATGCGGAAAAACGTCCTGAGAATCATGGCTATGTGTCGGGAATCTAATTTACTGTCAACAGTCTAAGACATCAATGCAATCTTGAATGAGAAAACAAACAGTCAAACCAACCGAATGACAAATTACCCTACCGTGCTGTTCAGTATATGAAACGAAACTGATGATTCATTTTAGGATTACAGCATCCTAAATGGGTTGAAACTAGTCAGTAATGTAGTCTCCTTCCCAATTTAAAGTTATTTAAAATGTTGATAAACTTTGAAAGCAAAAAACTTAATGAATATTACACCTTATACAGTGATGCGACATCACCATACAGCAAAATAGTATCACTTAGAACTTTCAAGAAGAAGAAAGAGGAAACATTCACATTAATAGAAACACACAACAACAACAAAAATAGAAAAAGGCAAAAAAATGATGCAGTATAGTGAAACATACCAAAAGTAATGTTCCAAATGACATATCTACAGTATCATCTGTGTCCTTCGGTTTGTAGCGTGAAATACATATCTAGATAAACTATATCTGAGAGTGGCATTTTTGGCTCTGAGAAGCACGTTTAGAGGAAGAGTAACAAAATCGCTAAGGAATTTGTTCCTTATATCGTCATATGCATTACACATAAACACAAAATGCTGTTCATTTTCAATCTGATTTTTGCAAAATGGACAGTATTTGTCACGAAACGATTTGCTATATCGATGTACATTATTATTTAAATTTGTTAATGATTATTGTTATTTAGGATATAGCTTTACAACTATGATCAGTGCAAAAAGAGGTACATTGCATTTGACAACTAAAGGAAAAAAGGCAGTATTACAGTTGAACAAGGTTTTTCAAAAGTATAAAGAAATGACGCCAAACACTTTTTTCAAAATTTTTAACGCTAAGATACAGCCAATATTGCTTTATGCTGCTGAAATATGGGGGTTGAACAGACTAGATCATATAGAAAAGGTCCATATGATGGCTTGCAAGAGGTTTCTGGGTGTTCCAAGTAAGACTCCTAATAGAATGGTATATGGAGACCTTGGCAGATATCCATTATACGTGAATTCTTATGTAGCCTGTGTGAGATATTGGTGCAAATTGTTAGAAATGAATATTGAACGTTTACCATGCAAAGCTTATCAAATGTTACTAGAATTAGACATCTGTGGTAAACAATGTTGGGTCTCAAAAGTAAGAGAAGTTCTGTGTGCAACTGGCTTTAACATTGTTTGGCTTCAACAGGGTGCTGGAGATGTAAAACTTTTCTTGGCCACATTCAGAGGCTTGTTGATATGTACATTCAAGAATGGACAGGCACTATTAGAGATCGCGATAGATACCAGCCTTATCGATCATTTAAGACCATTTTTGGAAAAGAACAGTACATTCTTGATATGGGTGTGTTTTGCTTTCGTGTTGCCATTACACAAATAAGATTTAATGTTCTTCCTTTAAATAATAATGTACATCGATATAGCAAATCGTTTCGTGAGAGAGGAGAGAGAGAGGAGAGAGAGAAGAGAGGAGAGAGAGAGGAGAGAGAGGGAGAGAGACGAGAGAGAGAGAGAGAGAGAGAGAGAGAGAGAGATGGAGAGAACCCACACAAAGTGATACGAGAAAGAAAAAACATGGATAATCTAAAATGAAAGTCAAAGCCATGAGAATAGTGATCAGTTCAGCTGTATAAACAGATCGATTTTTACCAACATAATGCGACTTTTCTACTTTTAGTGCAAGTGTGTTGAATGCTGAACCTGCTTGACTGTTGTCTAAAAGTGAGCTATCTGTATAAACTTTAAGACAATGAGAGTAATTATGTTGTATATGGGAATGAACATTAACTGCCATTATGTTTAGATTATTATTCTTTTTTATGTTGATATAATCTACATCAAAGTGTGCTTGCTTCACAATAAGAGTCTACATCAGATTTGAAAATGTCGTTACGCTCGTAAAGATGCGATGTGTGTGTACATGTGCACATATGAGTGCTCACACACACACACACACACATCAGTACCCGCGCACGCACACAGACAGACAGACAGACAGACAGACACACACACACACACACACACACACACACACACCACACACACACACACACATATATATATATACACACCCTCAAACATACAATGTGCACAGGCGTATATACCCATGTGCATGCATATGCACATGAGTGCTCTCACACACAAAACAAACACACGCACACAAACACAAACACAGGCAAACATACAGACAGATGACAGACACTATATCTCAGTGGTTAAGACCATTCAACTTATATCCTTGGGGTCCATGAAGTTTTGGGATTGAACCTTTTTTTTGTCTGGTAATTAAGGGTGAGCATTTTTTTCTATCTCCCAGGTCAACTTCAAGAGCAGTAATGCAGGAGATTAAAACATGCACGTTAAGATCCATAAACAGTTGCTTTGATGTTTTTGGGAAAACACCAGTGTATGCAGCATAATTTCCGAATTTGGGAATGCGGCTCCCTTCACGGTGGAAAAAAAAGTTCCCTCACTAAAATTCACCACTATTGGCGAGCCCGAGAGCTCTAGCACAAAATCAAAAGCAGACAAACCGACAAAAGATACCCAGTTAACAAATGGCTAGACAGACAGATGATGAAAGTATTACACATTTGATGAAAGTAATATCGATACATGAAAGTAAACACATATAGGAAAGTGAAAAAGGGGAAAACAAAACACAAGAAAAGTACAGTTTCCATAAAAATTAGTCAAGAGCAAAAAAAAAAAGGAACACTTTATAAACCTTTTTCTAAGTTCTTTCACTCCCATTTCAACCATACCCACAGTTCAAATAAAAAAGAAAACCGTGCGCACGTGCTGCATTGTGTTTTGCTAAAACCTGAGCACCCCCATGGCCACGATGTCGAGCACAGTTCAGTATTTAAAAAGGGCTGTGGTCCACTGTCTTTTGTGGATGAATTATTGGAAGTATGGAAAAGGTAAATTTTTTTTTTTTCACCTGCTGTTTCTTGGCTTTTTCTGTGATTTTTTCAAGTACTTTTTCCCCTTCCTGCATTATTCTTCATTTTTAATGCCCCAAAACTAAACTGCCTGTCTTGTGTGTGCGTTTGTGTGTTTGAAAGCATATACATGTGTTGTTGTTGTTGTTGTTGTTGTTGTTTTTGCTTTAATTGTACGACTGTTTACTCGAAATTGATATTAGTTGATAGGAATGGGAGGGGAAGGGACATTTATGTTGATGGTTGTCTGCTTTGAAATTGGTATTTGTTGCTAAATATTGTAAACAGGATACAGAAAAAGGCTAAGCAATGATAACAAGAAATTAATACATAAGACATGCTAATATGACTTATAACTATAATAAATCTCCTATAGGTCTTACATTTAAAAAAATTGTTATACGAAAGGGCAAATTAATATTTTAAATATGTTTTCCAAGGATTTTTCGGAAAAAGAAGGAAAGAATGGTTTTAGACTTACATTATTTTTTTACGAATGCTAGTAATTTTCTCGCCACATAAACATTTTCTAAAGTTAGTACATTTGGTGATAAAAGCGTTCAGTTTTATCCTAAAAAATAAAGTGCTTACCTTCCTTGCAATGATGTTTTAATTTATTCTAATTTAAGTTGATTTTCTTAAATTTAATTTATTCTTTTATATCCAGGATAATGGAAGAAGCACTCATGTGATTTTTTACATCTAGTCCCCGTGTTTATGCGTTTTTTGTAAATTCTGTCATCTGCTCCCACTGGCACACAATGGCCTACTGTTACGAAAAGCGGAACAGGATTTAAAGTGTGCGCAAGATGTTGTGTGTGCGTTCGCACACGGAGCCTTGGTTTATAGTCTCATCTGAGGGACTTTTGGGAGAGTGGAGTCTGCACTGATGTTAACTCCAGGGTAAATATCCCATTGAACAGGAATTGAACCCGGGTCATCAGATTGCGAGCACAATGTTCTGACCACTAGGCTATCCCATCCCCCCAAACTTGTGTAGGTTTCAGAGTGATCAATATTCCTAAAACAGGGAAAGTGATTACAGATTTGTCTGAAAGGTGCTCCATTTGGTAATAAGCTTTTTTAAGGCCTGCTCCACGATGCCCCTTCTAGTAAATGACAGCCCTCTTGTAAAGACAACGGAACGTGTAGTTCTGCAGAATCCTCTCTGTGCTTTGCACCTCTCTTTGCAGCTCTGTCGGTCAAGTCATTTAGTATGAACCCCACATGCCAAGGTCTCCAGCAAAAGATGACATAAATACCCCTTAAAGCTAAAACATGTATGACATGATTGATCTCTACTACAATTTTAGACACTTTCTTAGAACCTGTGGATCTTAATGCATAGAGTACCTTTTTTGAATAAGCTCATAGTAAAGTTTGAAATATAATAACATTTTTCTATTTTAAGTGAATGTGTGTGTGTGTGTCTTTTTGAGTATGTGTGTGTGAGTGGTAGAGGAAAGAAAATGAAGAGAGAATACTACACATTCCCATCTGGTCTATTTATCTAAAATATTTCAAGCATTTGTAAGCAAACCTTCAAAGAAAACCATCTATTATTTGCGGTTTTTTTATTAATTAAAAGCTCTCTCTCTCTCTCTCTCTCTCTCTCTCTCTCTCTCTCTTCCTCTCTCTCTCTCTCTCTTCTCTCTCTCCTTTCTCTCTCTCTCTCTTTCACTCTCTCTCTCTTTCTCCTTGGTTTTGTTGTTGTTGTTGTTTGTTTTTTCTCTATTTTTTTGTTTTTTGTTATTTTTTTGGGGTTTTTTTTTTCCCGGGTTTTGGGTTGTTTTAGGGTTTTTTTTATTTATTTGTTTTTTTTTTTTTTTTGGGTTTTTTCTTTTTTTTTTTTTTTTTTTTTTTGTTTTTGTTTTTTTTTTTTTTTAAAGGGGTTTTTTTCGCTTTTTTTCCTACGGTTGAAAGTAAAAAATTGGCTTTTTAAATTAAAAGAAACCCAACGGCTTTTAAAAATTTTTTTAAAAAACACTTTAATTTTTAATTATTTTTCCTCAAATAAAAATTTTGTCATTTTCATTTCCCCCTCTCTTTTTTACTTTAAAAACAACAACAGGGGTTATGAGTCCTTAATTTTTGGTTTACAAAAAAATTTTTAAAAATTTAATATGTAAACTCCCATCCTAAACCATTCCTCCCCAATTTGTTATGTATACGAACTCTAAATCGTCACATTTTTTTAAAATTTTTTTCATTTAAGGGGTGAAACCAATATTTGCCCGTATCCTTTTTATTTAAAATTTTTTGTAAAGCCCTCCAAAGTTTTCCCCTTTGGTTTTATTTTGGGAAAGTGGCTGTTGATACATAAATAAAATCAATGAACCCGGGCAGAAAAGGTAAGGCATGGGGGGAGCTTGTAAAGTTATTGACATTTTAATGTGTTCCCGGCGTTGATTATTAAATATCTTTAAAAACCACAAAAGGGGGGAGGGGGGGGGGGGTTTAAATTTTACAATTTTTTTTGGGCATATTTTTTTCCCCTTGAATATGCAATAAGAGATACAAAATTATGCTAGTAAATGTTGCTAAGAATTCATTGTTTGTTTCTTTCTCATTTTATCAAAATTTATCTGCCTTAAAAAAAAAGAAGGCAAACACACAGGGTTTGGGAAAAAAAAAAAATTTCACATTATCCAACGGTTATTCAAGTTTTTTAAACCCCCCTTTAGTTTTTAAAACTAGGGAAAGGAAAGGTAAAAACAAAACCAAAACCTTTTGTGTTTTTCCAAGCTCTCCCATACACTTGAAAACTTAGAAGAACCATAACAGGAATAGAACTTAAACAGAATATCACTTAGATATGATAAACTTTTATACCTGCTCAGGGGGTTGCTGATGACTTCATTTTTCCAAATGGCCCGGGGCAACCCAGCAAAGCCAAATCAAGACAGAGGATCTTCAGCCAGACCAACACAGCTGTAAACAAAATACTGTGATTTTTGAACATGAACATCCCAAAACCCAAACATCAGGAAAGTAAAATTCCCAAAACCCTAACTGCAAAACTATCAGAACTTGCATGCAAGCAAAAAATAACGGGGTACGGGGAACACAACAGCTGAAAATTTTGTGAACATGTTCCCTTCCCTGACTTGTAACTGTAATGACACTCCAGATTTTAATGATACAAAAAAAGTCATTGCTGATGTTTAAAAAAGGGGAATTTTTTGGGTACAGGTTTTTTCCTTTTCCAAGGTGAAGTAAAATAAATAAAAGGACACATTTTAAATTTAATGAAATGTGTTCAAAAAATCCATTTTTTCAAGGGGGTTATGATACGCTTAGCGTTGAAAAGCTAAAAAAAATAAAATTGGTTTTTTAAACAAAACCCAAAAAATTTAATAAAGGGAAGAATATCCCCCTTTGAAAAACAAACCTGATAGGGTCGAAAAAAAAAGGGGAATGTGAAAGATCGGGAAAAGAAAAGCAGCAAAAAAGTAAAAACCCAAAAGGGAAAAACCCAACACTTTAAAAAAGTTTGGTGAGGATTTTATACCTACATTTTCGGGTTAAAAAAGAAATTTTAGTCCGAAGAATTTAAGCCATCCCCGTAAAAAGTATAAAAAACCCCCTGCCAGACACCGCCGTACAAGACAGGTAAACCGGGAAAATTTATTTTTGGGACAATGGGGGAAGGCACTAACAAGACCAAATTCCAACCCATGGACAAAAATTTAACTTTTATTCATGATGAGGGGGGTGAGTATAAATGATGTAAATTGGGGAACAATCATTATAAACGACTGTTCAAAAAAGAGATGTGGAGTTTTGGAAAAAAAAATCTCCCTGTTTTGAAAACTGTGGAAAATTATTTTTTTTAAAAAGCAACGGGGAAAAGCACATGCAAGAACACACAGGAGAAAGGCCATACTTTTCACAATGTAAAAAACATTCAAATACAACACAGATTTAAGAGCACATTTGAAAATCCCCAGGAGAAAGGCCATAAAAATTTTTTACAATTAAAAAAAAACTTTCAAATAAAACACAGCAAAAGAGCACATTTGCGAACCCACACAGGGAAAGGGACCACACAAAGAAACTTACTGTGATCAGACATTTACGCTAAAACGTCACCGAAAAAGGCATTTTTCCAAACCCACACGGGGAGAACGCCCCATACACATTTTCACAGTGTGGAAAGCTACCAGCAAAACAGTGATCTAAACACCCCACTTACGAGCACATCCCAGGAAACGCCCATACAAATGACAACTGTCATAAAACGTTTACAATGAAACATATCTTAACAGAGCATTTTAAAAACCCAACCCCAGGAGAAAAGCAAACAAGTGTCCCTATTGTGTTTAAAATTTTTTAAACCCATAAAAGTAATTTAACGTCCACCTAAAACCCACACAAGGAAAAGCCCCCACAAGTGACTTTATTTTTCAAATAAAGTTTACTTTGAAACATCTTTAACAAACCACATCAGAACCCACACAGGGAAAAGCCACAAAAAAAAATTGTAATATTGCCCATATAAATTTTTATCAAGAAAAGTAATTTAACTTTCACTCGGGGCCCCCCAGGAGAAAACCTTTTACATTGTACATTAGTGGAAAGAATTTTCATCCCCAAAAAAAATTTTTAAGAGCAAAACATACTACTTCCCCAAAAAAAACCTGCCCCACAGTAATGCCCGCACAAAGGATAAGGATCTTCACTCAAACCCCCATGAATCAAACGGGCTAGCCCAGGGCAGACAGGGGCCCATAGTGCGGGGGAACCTTCAGTTCAGTCAGAAACATTTGCAATTTTCACAGGACAAAAAAACCCCAGATAAACACAGCTAAAGGAAGACATAGAAAATCAGCTCACAGTACACGCTTGAAATTTGTACAAAACAATGTGTTGTCCATCTTGAAATAAGAACACAATACAAATCCTGGAGCTAGTTTTTAAACCTTAATGGTTTTCCCGTGATCCCGGGGTTCATCCCCACGGGGAAAAACCCCCTGGAAGGGTTTGTAAAAACCTAAAATAAACAGGACACTTTGCTATGAACATGGTTTTTTTCCCCTTCTTTTTCATTGTGCATTGTTTTGGGGGGTTTTTTGTTATTTCCCCCAAATACCGTACTCAAAGTGATAAAGTTTCCAGACATTTTTCCTTTAAAAATTCGTTAAATGTTATGTTTGGTGTGTTTTTGTTTTTTTAATCGGTTTTAAGTTAAATTGACACACTGAGTGTAACAAGTTTTTCCTTTTAATTTATTACAATCTTTGGGTTAGGAAACTATCAATTTTTTAACGGGCCAGCTCAAAATATTTTAGGAAATTTTTTGGGTAAAAAGATTTGTTCCTTTAACAATGTCTTTTGAAGACCTTTTTCATTTAATATGAAACATAATTTTTTCTGTGTATAACTGACAAGCTCCGATATAGGGTTTTGGGCTTACTTAAAAATGTTATGTCTGGACAGTAAGTTAAAGTGAAATCTGTTCAAAAACTTTTTCATTGCTGTTTCATCTGTTTAAGTCATAAAACCCCTAGAACAGTGCAAACACCCAAAATACGGGTTTTTTTTATGGTCAATTTTTTTTCCTAAAAAAAATTTTTTCCACAAGCTTTTTCTCTTTTAGCAATAAAAAGGCACATCTGTCATGATTTGGTATGATTTTCAAGACAGGGTATATAATTTAGAATCATTTTGGGTAAAAAATTTTTTTACCATGGATTTTTAATATTCGTGAGAAGTTCTTTAATATTTTAAATTTTTTTTGTAATTTAAACAATAAATTGCCTTCAACCAAGCTTTTAACCCCTAAGTTATTTTTTAAAGTATTTTTTTTAAAAACCTAGTGAAATTAAATTTCATTTTAACTGGATTTTGTAATGTGTAAAATGATTTCTTATTACTATTTTAATTCTGTTTTTCAAATAAAAGTGCATTTTATCAAAAACGCAGTTGTTTGTAATGTGACTGTACAGATGTATAATTTGTCATGGGTTTTAAAGATTGACCACGCATAGGTGTGTTTTTCAGTTTTGGGGAAGAAAAAAAGAGGGGTAGAGAAAATTTTGATGTGGAATGAGTGTTTTGAAAGTGCTAAAAAAAAAATCGCAAAAATGACACAGACCACAAGCACACCACCACACACACACACACACACACACAAAACCACACCACCACACACACACACACACAAAAACACACCACACACACTCAAGACGCCAACGCACGTGCAAGGTGGTCAAAGAGGTAGCCCACCTCCCTAGAAAGAAAAAATTCCTTTTTAAAAGCCTGGGGCTGTTTGATCCCCATTTTTGCCGAGTTTTTGTCCCCATCCTCTAACTATGGGGGGTTGGTCTGAGTGCAAGTTTTTTAGGAGAGAGATACCCCAAGAACCTTTTTAAATTATCCGTTTGAAAACACGTGAAAGAAACCCAGGGCATTAAAAAAATTTTTTCCCCTCCAAAAATTTTAAAAAATTTAATATCACCCTGATAAAAAAAAATTCACTGCAACGGGAAAAAAAGGGAAATTGGTGCCCTTGGGGGGAACAAAGGTCTTTCCAGGGGGGCCCTTTCCGGGAAATTCCCACCACGAAAAAGTTTCTCATGACTTGAAGTGGTATACATTATGTGTATTAAACAGGGCAAACACACTTAAAAAAAAAAGTTTTTAGTTAGGGCCCTTTTTGTATTTCTTCTCAAAAGCTACTAAGTATTTTATTCATGCAACCCCACATTTAAAAAACACAGCTCTTTGTTTGCCCTTTTTGCATTTTTTTCATCAAAAATACTTAAAAAGGGAAACACCCACACACACACCAACACACACCCCACAAACACACACAGACACACACACACACACACAGAGGGAGGCTCTAAGTTCATGTGGGAAGTAAGTAAAATTTTCAATTTAAAAAGTTTTTTTCCCCTTTAAATGAACCAGAAACCCCCCTAAACAAAGGGGAATGATTAAAAGAGGTGGGTGGAAAAATAAAAAGATGGGTAAATAAAAATAGAAAGATTTAAATTTAAATTTTTGATAAAAAAGGGTAGAAAGGGAGATTAAAATATAGATAGATAGATGGATAATTGGGTTAATTTGGGTAGAAAAGATAGATAAAAGAAAAACAGACAGACAGAAGATAGGGGTAAAAAGTTATTTAATTTGTAATAGATAGATAGATAGATAGAAAAGAAAAAAGGGGAGAGGAGAGAGTGAGAAGGGGAGAGAGAGAGAGAGAGAGAGAGAGGAGAGAAGATAGAGGGGAGGGGGGAGAGAGAGAGGGGACATGGTTGAAAACCCCCACAAAGTGATACGAGAAAGAAAAAAAAATGGGTAATCTAAAATGAAAGTGAAAGCCATGAAATTAAATGTCAGTTTTAGCTGTATAAACAGATCGATTTTTACACAAAATGCGATTTTTCCTTTTTTTGGGAAGTTTTGTTGAATGTGAAACCCGCCCTTTAAATGTTGTCTAAAAGTGAGCTATCTTTATAAACTTTAAACAAAGAGAGTAATTTTGTTTATAGGGGAAAGAACATTAAATTCCATTATGTTTTTGATTTTTTATTCTTTTTTTTGTTGATATTAAACTACATCAAAGTGTGCTTTCTTACAATAAAATTTTACTCAATTGAAAATGTCGTTTTCCTCTTAAGGAGCGATGTGTGGCACATGTTTACATATGAATGCTCTCACCACACCAACACACACACACACACACACACAAAACCACACACACACACACAAAACAAACAAACCCGCGCACGCACACAGACGACACAACACACACACAACACCTTTTATATTACAAAAACCCCCCAAAAAATACAATTTTGCCAGGCCATATACCCCTGTGCAGCATAAGCCCATGATTCCCCTCACACACAAAACCCAAAACACCACACAAACACAAAAACAGGCAAACCAAAAAGGGCAGATTTTCAGACATATATCTCATTTGGGTTTAAAACCATTTCCCAAATTATATCCTTTGGGGGCCATTAAGTTTTGGGATTGAACCTTTTTTTTTTTCTTGGGAATTTAAAGGGGGAGCATTTTTTTTCATCCCCCGGGGCAACTTCAAGAGCAGTCCTTTCAGGAGGGTTAAAACATGCCGTTAAAGCCCATAAAACTTTTCCCCATCAGATGTGTTATGGAAAACCAAGCGTATGCAGCATGCATTTTTGAAGTTGGGAATGCGGCTACCTTTACGGGGATAGGAAGTTTTCCTACCTGAATCTCACCAAATTGGGGGAGCCCCAAAGGGTCTAGCACAAAAATCAAAAACAGACAAACCAAAAAACAGATAGGGCCCTTAACAAGAGGGTAGACAACAAAAAGATTTAAAGTTTACCATTTTTGATGAAGTTTAAAATACAGATACATTAAAGTAAAACCATATAGGGTGAAAGTTTAAAAAAAAGGGGAAAAAAAACACAATGAAAAATACAGCAAAACCATAAAAATTTTGTCAAGAGCTTTAAAACAAGGGAAAACCCTTTTTTCACCCTTTTTTCAATTTTTTTCAAAAACCACTTTAACCATAGCCACAGTTTTACAAAAAAAAGAAAACCGTTCAGCACGTGCTTGTTTTCATTGTGCTAGAACATGAGTACACCCAAAGGGTCTACAGATGTCTGGGGAAAAGTTCAGGATTTCTTTGGGGAGCTGGGTGTGTGGTCCCCCCTCGTTTTTGGATGGAATTTTCCCCGGGAAACAGGGCCCGGGAATTTTTCTTTCTCAGGTTTTTAAATTTTGTGTGCGGTATTTTTTCATGTCTTTTTTTTCAGTCAGTTATGATGGCCCCGATCTTTATATTTTTTCCCCGTTCATTTATTTATTTATTTTTGCTGTTATTCAAATTTTTTTAAACCCCTTTAAAATCATGGCGATTTTTTCTCCTGGGTTTTTGGGGTGATCTCCCCTGGGGAAAACGCATCACCCCAGAGCAGGCCATATTTTTTCCCTTGTCTGCAACTGTATTTTTTTCCCTTTTTAAAGGGTGGCTTTTTTTTTTCTACAGAATTTTGACAGGGGCAACTTCCTTGTTCTGTGGGTTCGTTTTTTTGCCCCAAGATAACAAAGTGTTAAAAACCCGGGGACCTAGTTTATCATCTCATTTAAAAGTAAAAAACCCCCACCCCCACTTATGGGCCCAATGGATGGGGGGGAAAATTCCCAGGCCCCAAAAAGGATTTGGGAAATATTTAAAAGTTACCCTTTTTGACCCCCCCACCTACTCTGTGTGGTGGGGGGTTTTGGGGCACCCCGCACGCAAACACATGTTGTGTTTTTGTATTTTTTGTGTGAAAGTGGTGTGGGGGTGTGTGTGTGTGTGGGTGTGGTGTGTGGGGTGTGTGTGGTTTTTTGTGTGTTGTGTGTTAAAGGGGAGGGGAAAAGGATGGAAAAAAAAAACTAAAAATGTCTAGTGTTTTCTGTATTTAAAAAATGCCAAGCCTTTGTCAGCACCCCCTTAGAAAAAACATTACCATAAAATTTTGTATTTTTGAAAATAAATTATTGCTCTCTCTCTGGTTTGTTTTGATCGCTATCATTACCCAAAAGCACATGGTTTAAAAGAAACACCTCTGGGGCTTTTTTTTTGCTGAGAAAAAAATTTTGCTATGATTTTTTGTTGGGTTTTTTTGCTTGTTTCTTTATCCCCTTTTGATGATTTTCTATTTGAAAACAAGGAAGAAAAATTAAGGTATGGAGGTATAACCAAAACCTCAATCTTTTTCAATTACAACTCTCCCCTACAAACAAACACTTAGAAAAAAACCCTAACAGCAAAAAAGCCCAAACACACTGTCCCTAAATAAAAAAACAAATATCATGATCTGTTGTTGTGTTGCGATGACTTTACTTTCAGACATGAAACCCCGGGAAACCCCCAAAACCCAAAATCAAGGCCCGAATTTTTCAGCAAACCAACACAGTTTTTCAACCAGTTTCTGTGAAATGAAAAGGAACATTGGGCCCCAAGGGGCCCGCCTGAGACAAGGGGGATTTTTAGCCCGTCAACGAAACTTCCGAACTTTAGTGCAAGCAGGGAAGCCACGGGGGTTTCGGAACACTAAAGCTTTACAATATGGAAATGTTGTCATTTCCCGTCATTTGGACTGTAACGACCCCGGGGATTTTTCATGAATTTCAAAGAAGGGTGTGACTGTTGCTGCTAAATTTTTGGGAATTTTTTTGTACAGGTTTTCTTTCCCAGGTGAATTTAAAACCCAATCAATGGGCACGTGTGGAAATTCCCCCTGTATGTGTTCACAAGTCCCTTTTTTTAAAGGGGTTTTTATAGACAGGGTTGGGACCGAAGAGTTACAGAATAATATAGGGATTTTTTTCACAAGTAATAAAACTTCCAAAAAACATATCCCGATGCAACAAAAAAAAGATTATAGGGCAGTGACAAAAAATGATTGTGACACACCCGAAAGAAGAACAGAAGGGTGATCACGCCAAAAAACAAAAAAAAAACATGCTAAAAGTTGGGGGTAAGGATTTTTATCTGTTTTCTTCTGTTAAAAAAGATTTTTTCCCCACCCGAAGAAAAAAAGCCACCCTGTGAAAAAATTTTACATCAGCAAGTCAGACATCAACAGTACAAGACCGTTAAACATGGGAAAAGATTCCCGACAGTGGGAACACTAAACAAAACACTGCTGTCAACCCGGTGGACCCCTGGGAAAATTTAGGCCCGATGTTTTGGGTGATAAAAATTTATTTCTGACTGTGACACAACTCAGAATAAAAAGAAATGGGTTCAAAAGGAGGCGGATTATTTTTTACAAAAAAAAAAATCCCATTTGTGTGAAAACTGTGGGAAAAAAATGTTATGCTAAAAGAACCTAGAAAAAGAAAATGCAAGTCCCCGCAGAAGAGAGGGCCTTTCAAGTGTTCCAGTGTGAAAAGACCTTCAAATACAACCCGAAACTTAAGAGACTTTTGCAAATCCCACAGAAGACAACCACCAAAAAAATGCACCTACTGTGATATGAAGTTTACCAAAAATCTTACTTGATTAGTCACCTTTTGGAACCCCCTGGAGAAAGGGCCACACGAATGTCCACCCGTGTTGGAAAAAATATTCCAAACTTTGCCTTTTAAAAAAGGGAAATTTCGAGCACATTCAAGAACGACCAACAAAAACACATACTGTCATAAAAACCTTAGAAATAAACAAAACTTGGGCAAGGAAAAACAGAACTCACCCCAGGAGAAAAGCAATTCAAGTGCACATTTTTGTCCCTATGACTTGTACCAAGAAAATTAAATTTAACTGGGCCCCATTTGAACCCAAAACCCGGGGAAAAGCCTACGGGTGTAATATTGTATCTAACTTTTACCCAAAAAAAAATTTTAAATGGTCATATTAGAACCCCCAAGGAGAAAAGCCAACAAGGGGACCAATTTTTGATATGACTTTTGCCTGGAAAAACAATTTAGAAAAAATTCGGGAAACCCCCCAGGAAAAACCATACAAGTGAAAATATTTTGATAAGCTTTTTCAAGAAAAATAATCTAACCGTCCGCGAACCCCCCCAGGAAAAAAGCCCCCCTTGTAATTCTGCAAAAGAAGTTCCCAAACCCAAAAAGGAAAATTTAAAAGCACCACCACTATCCCCACAAAACAATGGGGCCACAGTAATGCCACACCAAGGGGCAAGGATTGCCCCAAATTCCCCTGAATCAGACCGGAAAATCCAAAGCCGACCCTGGTCATAGTGCAGAGTGGAACCCTTTTGTTTAGTCAGACACCTTTTACAAATACCAACAAAAGTAACCCCCGTTAAAACAAGCTAAAGGGGAAAAAACTTAGAAATCAGCCCCAAAAGTCCCAAAATAAACCCACCCTTTTAACAACACATGTTTACATCTTTTTTAAAAAAAAGAAATGATAAAACCAAAAAGCCGTTTTCACCCGTATGGGTTTCCGTGATCCCCGGTCCTGGTTACATGAGAAACTTGTGAATGGTAAGTTAAACCCGTGAGTAGGACACTTTGTGTACTGGGTTATTTGTATGTTTTCCATGTGTTTTTATTTTTTAACGGTTTTTGGGTTTTCCCCCCAACATATGCTTTTAAACCGATAATGACAATTATTTAAATGGATAAATTTTTAATTTTCAAAAAATACATTTTTTTCCAAATTTTTTACATTGATGTTAATTTTTTGGAAAATTTTTTTTTAATTTTTCATTTTTAAAATTTAAAATTTAGGTCTCCCGACTGGATGGTGTTTCAGTTGTTTTTTGTAAAAATCATTATTAGGAAACTACTCAAGTTTTAACAGGCTGCCTTTAATGGGCTAAGGATATAACTATGAAAGAATTTTTCCTGTTTCAGGTGCAGGAAATTAAACCCGGTCCCAAAAACATACAATCTTTTTACTGTACTATTAATGAAAAGTTTAAAATGTTTGGGATCTTCCATTGCAACTTGGGAT
>CM054154.1:41688547-41693547 GCA_028751875.1 Rapana venosa
TGTACTTAAATTTTTGTTTACCCTTGCCAAGCTTTTGAAATGTTAGATTTTAGAAGTTTTGTTTGTATAATCAAACTGTAATTTTCTTTTTTCACGGGTTTTGTGGTGGTACGACTTTTTTTTTTTCTTTTTTAGCCTTTTTTTCCATTAAAATGTATTTTTATAAAAATGTGTTTGTTTTTTATGGGACGACAAATGTATAATTTGTAATGGGTGTAATGTTCGACCACAATGGGTGTATTGCACCCTTGTAAAGGAAAGAAAAACCAGAATATGACGGAAAAATGGTTAATAGTGATAAAAAAAATACTCTTACACACACATACACACAAAAACACACCACACGTCACTCCCGGAAAAACCGCACGACACCTAGATGGTCAGGGTACACCACCTGCTAAAAAGAAAATGTCCGGTTCAAAGCACAGGTGGGTGATCCCCTTTTTTGGCCTGAAACGGTACCCCATCCTCTAACTGTGATGGGGTCTGATGCAATTTTTTTGGGGGATGATGAACAGGGAAACCCGTATGCAATATGCATTTAACACATGTAAAAGAACTGACGCGATAGAAATTTTCCCCATAAAATTTTTTAAAAAAGATCACTCTGAAGAGAAACAAATACACATGCAGAAAAATAAATAAAGGGCGGTGTTGCTCTTGGGCCAGAGGTCTTCCCAGGGGTAACAGCCAAATTCCACACAAAGAATTTAAACAGCCTGAATGGGATACATATTTTGTTTATACATGGCACATACACATATACAGACATTCAAAAACAGCTGTTATTTTCCTTCTTTGTATTTTCCCACAAAAGTTACAATTGGGTAACGACACATACGTGCAAGCTGATACACATTTATACATTCATATATATTGCAACACACACACCCACACACACACACACACACAACAATGTGCAAAGCATATATACCCATATCCATAACCCATGTATGAGTGTCAAACCACACCCCACCAACACCCACCCCCACCCCCACACACACTCACACACACACACAACACACACACCAAATGCACGCAGCACATGCACGCACCAAAACACACACAAACACAAACATAGGCAAACCACATAATATGGCAACACTATAGCTCAGTAGTTAAGATCTTCACTTCAATCCATAAAGTCATGGATTGAACCCCCTTGGGGTCTGGCAATTAAAGGGGGGTGTTTTTATCCCCAGGTCACTTCAAGATTAACTCAAATTTTAAAATATGCCTTAAAAGGGCCCCCAAATCATGTCGTATTTGATGGGGTTTTAAAAAACACCAACAATGCAGGATACTTTCAATGCGGAAAAGCGGGAAACCCTTTATGGTGGGCAAAAATATTTCATACCTGAATCTCACCACCATTGGGGGAGCCCCGGGGTTCTAAAAAATAAAGAAAAAAAAACAGATAAACAGATGGGGCCGATAACAGGCGGGGAGACAGACAAAGATGAAAGTAATACTATTATGAGAGAAATCATGCAATAGGGGAAATAAAACGAGGCAAAAAAAACAAAGCCCAAAAATCCATGGGAATACGTCAAGAGCAAAAAGGGAAGGAAAACATTCTTTTCAACCCTTTTTTTCAAATTCCTGCACAAACCCCCTTGACCATAGCCTCACTTCACAACAACAAGAAAATCGGCAGCACGGCATTTTGTTTATTCCCACAACACGAGCACACCAATGTACTACAGTGTGTGAGCACAGTTCAGGATGCTTTTTAAACTGGTTGTGTGGTCCACTGCAGTTTGTGGGTGAATGTCAGGGGAAAATGGGAAAAAGGTGATTATTGGTTTTTCGGTTTGTCGTCTTGTGTGCAATTATTTTTTTCGAGGGGGCATTTTTTTAATCATTTTTGAAGTACTGAACTTTTTAACAGTCGTCTTATGTTATCTATTTAATTTTTTGTTTATACCCTTAAGTGATGGCAATTCTTTTTATTGAAATTCGGGCTGCTCCCCCTGTGGAACACTTTTCCACCCCTTTTAAAAAAATCTGTTTCCTGCTGCAACTGATTTTTTCCCCTTTCTAGAGTGACTTTTTTCTACAAATTTTTCCCGGGACAATTCTCTGCTGCCGGGGCTTTCACGGTCAAAAAAATTTTGATAACACACGGGGTTAGTTTTTAATCTCATCCAAAGACAGGGCCTAGACTACCACCCATGGGGTAATGGATGGGGGAAAATTTCAGACCCAAACGGGAAACGAACATGACACACTTTCCCAACCCAGACTTTTCCCCTTCTAAGCGGGTTTCCCAACCTCAACCACCAAATTTTTGGTTGTTGTTGTGTGTGTGGTGTAGGTGTGTGCGTGTGGGTGTGCATAAGTGGGATGGAAAAAAATGAAAAAGGAATACTTAAAATTCCCCTCTGTTTTCTTTATAAAAATGGTCAACTTTTAAGCAAACCCTAAAAAGCCATCTGCCATTACGTTTTTTGTATTAGTTTAAAGAAAACCTTACTCTTTTTCCCTCTCTATATCCTCCTCTCTCTCCTCTCTCTCCTCCCTCTCTCTTTCTCTCTCTTCTCTCTCTTCCTCTTTCTCTCTCCCTCTCTTTTGCACCTGAATTGAAGGTTTTACACCCTCTAACTTTTCATTTTGCTAGGTTAGATACTCAATTTTTGTTATCTTGCACTAGGGAAATATCATACCTTTTTGAGTTGCAGATGACTTCATTCACCAACAGACCCAGGGCAACCCAAACAAAGCCCAACCCAAGACAGAGGGGCTCTTCACACAGACCCAAAACCCGCTGCAGCACAGATACGTGACGACCAAACAGGGCCCCAAAACTGCCCCAGACAAGTGGGTTCCCAAAAACAGTCCTGGGTAACACAAACATTTAGGCAAACGGAACCGCTGGGTAATGCCACACTACAGCTGACAATAGTGGAAATGTTGACCTTGCCTGTACTTGTAACTGTAACGACACTCAAGATTACCATGATACAAAAGAAAACGTCATCATTGATGCTAAGAATGGATTTCTTGGTACAGGTGTTCCTTTCCAAGGTGAAGTCAAATCAATCAAGGACACATGTGAATTCACTGTATGTGTTCATAAATCCATGTTTTCAAGGGGTGTTATAGATACGCTTGGCGTTGAAAAGCTAAAGAATAATATAATGAGATTTGTACACAACACAAATAATAATGAGGAAGGCATATTCTCGTGCAACAAACCTGATAATAGTCAGAACACAAAAGATGACTGTGAAACATCTGAAAGAAAAGCAGCAAAATATGTACAAACTCAAGACAAAGCATGCACATGCATAGAGTGTGGTGAGGATTATATAGGTACATTTTCTGTTAAACAGCATATTTTAGCTCCTGAAGAATTTATGCCATACCTCTGTGAAAAGTGTAAAACAGCCTGTAAGACATCCAACAGTACAAGGCAGGGAAACCTGGAAATGATTATTGACAATGGAGAAGGCACTGAACAAGACACTGCTGTCAACCTGGTGGACAATAATAACTATATTCATGATGATTTGGTTGAGGATGATAATGCTGACTGTGACACAACTCAGAGTAAACAAACCGCTTCAGAAGGAGACGTTAATGTTTGTAGGAAGAAAAAAGCTCACCTGTGTGAAAACTATGGAAAACTATTTTATAACAAAAGCACGCTGGAAAAGCACATGCGAGTGCACACAGGAGAAAGGCCATACAAGTGTTCACAGTGTGAAAAGACTTACAAGTACAACAAATACTTAAGAGCACACATGCGAACCCACACAGGAGAAAGACCACACAAATGCACATACTATGATATGACCTTTACCTGGAAATACATCTTGAATAACCACGTTTGAAGCCACACAGGAGAAAAACCATAAAATGCTCACAGTGTGGAAAGAGATACAAGCAAAATACACATTTAAAAATACACTTGCGAGCACATACAGGAGAAAGACCATACAAATGCACATACTGTCATAAAACGTTTACAACTAAACATAACTTAACAGAGCACATTAGAACCCACACAGGAGAAAAGCCACACAGGTGTACATATTGTGATAAGACTTTTACCGTAAAAAGTAGTTTATCTAATCATACTAGAACCCACACAGGAGAAAAGCCACACAAGTGCACATATTGTGATATGTTTTTTATCCATAAAGGTAATTTATCTGTTCACATCAGAACCCACACAGGAGAAAAACCACACAAGTGCACATATTGTCATATGACTTTTACCCAGAAACATCATTTGATAAGCCACATCAGAACCCACACAGGAAAAAAAGGACACACTCTTGTACATTCTGTTGAAAGAAGTTCACCCAAAAAGGAAATTCAAGAACACACACACTACTTCATTCAAATCACTGACCACAGTAATGCCCACACTATGGACAAGAATATGCCCCCAAATCCCATTAATCAGACGCAGGCTATTCCGAGCAGACAGTGGCCATAGTGCAGAGTGGAACATTCAGTTCAGTCAAATACATTCACAACTACACTGAACAAAAGTAACCGCAGTTATACACAGATAAAGAACGAACCTTGAAATCAGCTCACAGTACAACACATGACAACCTTTTACACAACACACGTGACGTCCATTTTGAAACAACAACACGATATAAATCAAGAGAGCCAGATTTAACTGGTATGGGTTTCTGTTATTCTTGGTCATGCCCACAGTAGAAACTCTGTGAATGGTAAATGAAACCAGATGAGCAAGATGCTTTGTCTACTGAACATGTGTATTTGTATTTCTGTTTCATTGTACGTTGTATTGTAGGGTTTGTTATTTCCTCAACATACTGTACTCAGACTGATAATGACAAGTTATTAAAATGGATAAAATTGAAGTTCCCCATCACATATTCCCTGATTAATTACCTTGGTATTATGTGATGGTGTGTTATTTTTATTCTTCATTTTTAACATGACTGGAGCTCCTCTGAGTGTAACTGGTGTGCAGTTGACTTTGTCACAATCATTATTAGGAAACTACTCATTTT
>CM054154.1:41698547-41707020 GCA_028751875.1 Rapana venosa
CAGCAAAGCCAACATCAAGACAGAGGATTCTTCAGCACAGACCAAAACATCTGTCAACACAGATGCTGTCACTGAACATGAACATGCCCAAGACCTGCCTCAGACAAGTGAATTCCCAGAACAGACAACTGGAAACTATCAGAACATTCAGTGCAAGCAGGAAACCACTGGGTACTGGAACACTACAGCTGACAATAGTGAAAATGTCGACCTTGCCTGTACTTGTAACTGTAAGGACACTGCAGATATTCATGATACAAAAGATGGCATGACTGTTGCTGCTAAATATGGGATCCTTGGTACAGCTGTTTGTTCCTCAGGTGAAGTAAAACTAATCAAAAACACGTGTGCATTCACTATAGGTGTTCATAAATCCATGTTTTCAAGGGGTTTTATAGATACCTCTGGCGTTGAAGAGCTAAAAAATAATATAATGAGATTTTTACACAACACAAATAATAATGAGGAAGACTTATCTACGTGCAGAAACCTAATTATGGTCAGATAGCAAAAGATGACTGTAAAAACACCTGAAAGAAAAACAGCAGAATATGTACACACTCAAGGCAAAAAATACATATGCATAAAGTGTGGTAAGGATTATATCTGGGCCTTTTCTGTTAAACAGCATGTTTTCACTTCTGAAGAAATCAAGCCATACCACTGTGAAAAGTGTACGACAGCCAGTCAGACATCAGGCACTACAAGGCAGGTAAACCTGGAAACGATTCCTGACAGTGGAGAAGGCACTGAACAAAACACTGCTGTCAACCTGGTGGACAATAATATTTTTATGCATGATGATGTGGGTGCTGATAATGATGCTGACTGTGACACAACTCAGAGTAAACAGACTACTTCAGAAGGAGACGGGAATGTTTCTACAAAGAAAAAATCTCACCTATGTGAAAAAATGTGGAAATATATTTTATAATAAAAGCACGCTGGAAAAGCACATGCGAGTACACACAGGAGAAAGGCCATACAATTGTTCACAATGTGAAAAGACGTTCAAATACAACACAGGCTTAAGAGCACATATGCAAATCCACACTGGAGAACGACCACACAAATGCACATACTGTGATATGACGTTTACACATAAATCTATCTTGAATAGCCACCTTCGAACCCACACAGGAAACGAACATACAATTTTTCACAGCATGGAAAGACATACAAGTATCAAAGAAGCTTGAAAATACACACACCAGCACATACAGAAGAAAGTCTATACGAATGCACACGCTGTCATAAAACGTTTACAACTAAACAGAGCTTAAAAGAGCACATGAAAACCCACACAGGAGAAAAGCTACCACAGCTGTGCATATTGTAATAAGACTTTTTACCTTGAAACACAATTTAACAAACCACATTCGAACCCACACAGGGGAAAAGCCATACACGTGCATGTATTGTGATAAGACTTTTACCTTGAAAACAAATTTAACTTCCCACGTTAGAATTCACACAGGAGAAAACTACATAAGTGCACAAATTGTGACATGACGTTTGCAGTGAAAAGTAATTTAACTGTCCACATTAGAACCCACACAGGGGAAAAGCCACACAAGTGCACATATTGTGATATGACTTTTACCCAGAAAAGTAGTTTGACTCATCACATTAGAACCCACACAGGAGAAAAGCCACACAAGTGCACATATTGTGATATGACTTTTGCAGTGAAAAGTAATTTAACTGTTCACATCAGAACCCACTCAGGGGAAAAGCCACACGCTTGTACATTCTGCGGAAAGAAGTTCATCCAAAAAGGAAATTTAAGAGCACACACACTACTCCACACAAAACACTGACAACAGTTATAACCACTCTATGGACAAGGATCTGCCCTCAAATCCCATGAGTCCAACACCGGCTAGTTCAAGCAGACAGTGGCCATAGTGCAGAGTGGAGCCTTGATTTCAGTCAGGCACATTCCTGACTACACTGGACAAAAGTAACCCCAGTTATACACAGGTAAAGAACGCACCTAGAAATCAAATCACAGGACACCCTTGTACACAACACAGGTGACGTCCATCTTGAAACACGAACACAACTTAACTCAAGAGAGACAGTTTTTTTTGTATGGGTTTCCGTGATCCCTGGTCATGCCCAAAGGAGAAACTGTGAATGGTAAGTCAAATCAAATGAGCAAGACACTTTGTCTAGGGACTATTTGTATGTGTAGTTATGTTCCATTGTGCATTGTATGGTGTGTTTTGTTATTTTCCCAACATACTGTTCTCAAACTGATAATGACACATTATTACAATGGATAAAGTTGAAGTTTCCATGCCCATTTTTCCTTAATTATTTACCTTGATGTTATGTGATGGTGTGTTATTTTTAATCTTTAATTTTAACATGACTGGAGCTCCCCGACTGTAAGTAATGTGCAATTGACTTTGTCAAATCATTATTAGGAAACTACTCAATTTTTAACATTCATCTCAGAATGTATTAAGAGATAATTATGAAAGATGTTTCACCATTAAAACATGTCAGTGACGTACCTGGTCTGAAAAACATGCACATCACTTTCTGTACTATAATCGGAAAGCTCCAGATATGTTGGTATCCTATCATTGAAACTGATATATATGGACAGCAATGTTCAAATGCATCTGTTCATCAACTAGTTCCTCTGAGGTTTCATTTCGTGAAAGTCATACAACATAGAACAGATGCAAACATCAAAATCCAGGTTTGAATTTTAACAATGCCTTGCTAACAGTATTTTATTTTTAAAAGGTGTTCCAGAAGCGTATTCGCTGTAGCAATAGTAAATCTTTTTTTTACTTTAGTATGGAGCCTTCAAAACGTCTTTTGCATTTGGAATCATGTTTTTGAAAACGTTTGTACATAATTTATTACGATGCCTGAGAAGTAAGTTATATGACTGTCGTAATTTTGTACTCTAAGTTTTGATCACACTTTGCCAAGCTTTAAAAATAAGGTTAGACTTTAGAAGCTTTTATGTATAAATCTAAATGTATACATTCTCTTTTCACTAGATTTTCTTGATGTGTGTGACGTTCTCTCTTTACTATTATAAGTCTGTTTTTTCAAATAAAAGGTATTTTATCAAAAAGCAGTTTGTTTGTGACGTGACTGTACAAATGTATCATTTGTAATGGGTGTAAAGGTCTGACCACCCATAAGTGTGACTGCAGACTTGTGAGAGAAAGAAGCAGTAGAGAGAGAGACCAGCTTGAATGAGTGGTTGATTATGATAAAATTATTCCTCACACACACACACACACACACACACACAACACACACGACACACACACACACACACACAACACACAACACACACACACACACACACACACACACACACACTCAAGCATGCATGGGCAAGGTGGTCTTGAAGTAACTCACCTGGCTAGAAAAAAAAAGAAGTCAAGGCTCAAAGCGTGCAGTGGTTTGATCTCCATTTTTGCCTGAAACTGGTAACCCATCCTCTAGACTGTAACTGGTGGTCTGAGCACAATTGTTCTGATGATACCAAGAACATGTATGCAACATGCGTTTAGCACAAGCAAAGGGTCCACAGCATTAAGATAATTTTCCCTCACAACATTTTGTTAAAAAGGTCACTGTGATAGAGAAATAAATATTCATGCAGACCGGAAAAAAAATAATGGGTGGTGTTGGCTCAGGGCATTATGAATGACTAGAACATACACAGAAGGTCACGTGGTCTTCCCCGGGAGAGCAGCCAGAATTCCTCACAGGAAGTTTATCATGACTTGGAGTGGTATACATTATAAGTATTATACGTACAACAAACAAACACACACACACACACACACACACACACACATACACACACGCGCACACGCGCGTGCACGCAATAAAAAATCCCACAGCTCTTAGTTATCCTATATGTATTTCTTCATCAAAATGCACTAATAGGTAACTCACACACACATACGTGCAAGCTCATATGTACATGTGTGTGCATGTGCCCATATGAGCGCTCACAAACACACGCACACCAACACGGGCACACGCACACACACACACATAAACACCTACAATGTGCAGAAGCATATACCCGTGTGCATTAAAAAGCACATATGAGTGCTAACACACACACATGCACACACACTTACACACACAGGCACATACATATACACACATACACATATATGACACATGCATACCCCGCCCCACAAGCACGCACGCACACACACATACACACACACACTCGCACGCACGCACACGCATAACACACACACACACACACACACACACAACACACACACACACACACACACACATGATGAAAACATGGAATGGATACGTTCATTACAAGACCAAAATGAAAAATGGCTAGTGGTTGGTGATTTTAATGGCCACTCATCATTCTGGGACAGGGCTTATACAGTAAATGTAAATAACTGCTTTGTTGAAACCATCATAGATTCATCCTTGTGCTTATTAATGCTAGTAGTATAGCACGAACCCTTGATTCTGCCAACCACAGAGCATCTGCTCTTGACTTGTCTTTAGTTTCTCCTATAATTGCTCCTAGTTGTGAATGGAAAACTATTAAATAAACTTTAGGGATCGATCACTTACCGATTGTTAGTTCTATAAACGACAGGCTGAATACTTGCAACTTGTCCATTGATAACATTCCACAATTAAATTATTATACTGCTAATAGGAAAGAGTTTCACTATATTCCCTCTATGTGTAACACTGATGAATTTTTAGCTAGTAACATAGATGAAGCATATGCAACATTTGTTGAAAACTGTTTTAAAGGCAAAAACACAGACATAGGACAGACACTATAGCTCGGTGGTTAAGACCATCCATCTTCAATCCATTGGGTCCATTAAGTCATGGCATTGAACCTCATCAGTGACTGGTTAGTTAATGATGGGTATCTTTATCTCCTAGGTCAACTTCCAGAGAAGACATGCAGAGGATTCAACTATGCAAGTTAAAGATCCCATAAGTCATGTCAGCAGTTGATGGGTTACAGAAACACCAGGCATATGCAGTATACATTTTCCGAAGTTGGAATGCAGCTACCTTCACAGTGGGCAGAAACGATTGCATGCGCTGAATCTCACCACCATTGGTGAACCCTAGAGTTCTAACAAAATAATGTAAAACAGACAAACAGGAAGATAGTCAGTTAACAAACTAGCTAGACAGACAGCTTATACAAATACAATGGGCAAAAAATACATTGACAAAAACAGCTAACCATAACAATGCTGTCAAGAGCTATAAAAAAGAAACACATAATTTCAACCTTTTCTCAAGTTCTTTCACAACCACCTCCACCATAGCCACAGTTTACTACAAAAAGAAAACCGTGCAGCACGTGCATTGTGTTCATTAACCTAGAACACTAAGCACACCCATGGCTCTACAGATGTCTGAGCACAGTTTAGGATACATTGAGAGCTGGGTGTGTGGTCTACTGTCAGTTTGTGGATGAATGTCATTGGGAAGATATGGAAAAGGTAATTCTTTCTTTCCGTATGTCTTTCTGTTTGTCATGTGTACAAGTGTTTTCTTTCTGCATGTATGTGTTTTAGTCATTTATGGTGCCCTGAATTTTACAGTATGCGTATTTATTTATTTATACCCGTTAAGTCATGGCAGATTTCTCTGGAATTCAGGCTGCTCTCCACATGAAGAGTGAGTCGCCACAAGAGCAGCTTCATCCTTTTTTCTTTTTTCCTGTCTGCAACTGCATTTGTTTCCCTATCAGAGTGGCTGTTTTCTACATAATTTTGCCAGAGGCAATTCTCTTGTTGCCGTGGGTTCCTTTATGTGCACTTAATAATTATGAGTAACACATAGGATCTGGGTTTATTGTCTCAGCTCAAAGATTAGCACCCAGACCGCCACTCATGGTATAATGGATGGGGGAAAAGTTCGAGGCACAAACGGGATTGAACTAGTAAAGGTTACCCTTAGACCACCAGCCATGTGTGTGTGTGTGTGTGTGTGTGTGTGTGCGTGTGTGTGTGTGTGTGTGTGTGGTGTGTGTGTGTGTGTGTGTGTGTTTTGTGTGTGTGTGTAAGTGTGTGTGTGTGTGTGTGTGTGTGTAAGTGTGTGTGTGTGTAAGTGTTGTGTGTGTGGTGTGTGTGTTAGTGTTAGGGGAAAGAAGATGAAAAAGGAATACTAAACATCCCCCTTTTTTTCTATATTTAAGATATTTCAAGCTATGTAAGCAAACCTTCAAAGAAAACTACTTTACAGTACGTTTTTAGTAGTAATTAAAAGAACTTCTCTCTCTCTCTCTATCTCTCTCTCTCTCTCTCTCTCTCTCTCTCTCTCTCTCTCTCTCTTCTCACTCTTTCACTGTATGTATGTGTGTGCACGCGGGGAGGGGGGGGTACAGAAAAACATAAATACATGGCTATGGGCGCTTGCATTTTGTGCAAACAAACAAACTGGAATGCAGACTCCCTTCTAAACATTGCTACTTTCATAACATATGTATACAGACTTTAATTCACTATAAATTAAAAGGTTGTAATAGTATTTGTACACTAAAACTTTTCTTATCCAGTTCAGTTAAAATATTTTCAGGTCATTCAAAATAGTTCTTTCATATATGATAGGAAGTGATTGTTGATAAATAAATATAATACAATGACGTGGGAGCAGAGGGTAAGGCATGAGGAGAGTTGTTGAGTTGTTGTTATTTTACAGGTGTTGCAATTGTTGATGCTGGTATCATTACAAACACACAGGGGGGAAGGGACTTAAATGTACCGCCTCTTGGGCATATTTCTTTGCTGAAGACAGGCTGTAAGAAATATGCATTTTGCTAGAGATTGTTGCTTAAATTTATTCTTTATTTCTTCCTCTACTTTCAAGAATTTATCTATCTGAGACAAAGGAAGACAAAAACACATGGACAGTAAAACTAAAAAAACAACATATTTTTCACCCACAAGTGCTTTTGTATCTATTGCTAAAACCTATTAAAGGGAGGTAGAAACAAACCCTCAACTCTTTGCATATTACGACCCCTCAAGATGGACACACAACTCATAGAAGTATAGTAACATGGGTAGAACTAAACACGAAGGGTGACCTTTATTTTAAAAACTAATATAACCTGTTGTTGGTGTTGCAGATGATCTATGTTCTCCAAAATCACCCAGGGCAACCCAGCAAAGCCAACATCAAGACAGAGGACTCTTCAGCACAAACCAACACAGCTGTCAACACAGATGATGTGACTGAACATGAACATGCCCAAGACCTGCCTCAGACAAGTGGATTCCAAGAACAGTCAACTGGTAACTATCATAACATTCAGTGCAAGCAGGAAACCGCTGGGTACTGCCACACTACAGTCAGCAATGGTGGAAATGCTGACCTTGCCTGTACTTTTAATTGTAACAACACTGCAGATATTCATGATACAAAAGATGGCCTGACTGTCATTGCTAAATATGGGATCCTTGGTACAGGTGTTTCTTTCCGAAGTGAAGTCAAACTGATCAAGAACACGTGTGAATTCACTGTAAGTGTTCACAAGTCCCTGTTTTCAAGGGGAGTTATAGACAGGCTTTGCATTAAAGAGTTGAAGATTAATATAGTGAGATTTTCACACAGCACTAATAATAATGGAGAAGACATATCCAGAAGCAACAAACCTGATTATAGTCAGATGGCAAAAAATAACAGTGACACACCTGAAAGAAAAACAATAGATTATGCATTATCTCAAGACAAAAAATACACATGCATAATGTGTTGTGAGGATTCTTTCTGTAAACTTTCTGTTCAACAGCATGTGTTTGCTCCTGAAGAATTAAAGCCATATCTCTGTGAAAAGTGTACGACAGCAAGTCAGACATCAGACAGTACAAGGCATGTAAACCTGGAAACGATTCCTGACAGTGGAGAAGGCACTGAACAAAACACTGCTGTCAACCTCGTAGACAATAACAACTTTATGCATGATGATTCGGGTGATGATAATGATGCTGCCTGTGACACAACTCAGAGTAAACGGACAGCTTCAGAAGGTGGCGTGAATGTTTGTACAAAGAAAAAATCCCATCTGTGTGAAAAGTGTGGAAAAATATGTTATGATAAAAGCACACTGAAAAAGCACATGCGAGCACACACAGGATTAATGCCATATAAGTGTTCAATGTGTGAAAAGACATACAAATTCAACACAGGCTTAAGAGCACATATGCGACTCCACACAGGAGAAAGACCATACAAATGCACACACTGTGATATGACGTTTACCTACAAATGTGTATTGAACAGCCACCTTCAAACCCACACAGGAGAAAGACCATATAAATGTTCACAGTGTGGAAAGACATACAAGCATATTGCACATTTAAAAAGACACTTACGAGCACATACAGGAGAACGACCATACAAATGCACGTACTGTCATAAAACTTTTGTAATTAAATGTATCTTAACACAGCACATTAAACCACACAGA
>CM054154.1:41707520-41755020 GCA_028751875.1 Rapana venosa
TTTCACAGTTATTTGCACCTGTGAGGCTTTTCTCCTGTGTGGGTTCTGATGTGGACAGTTAAATTACTTTTCTGTGTAAAAGTCATATCACAATATGTGCACTTGTGTGGTTTTTCTCCTGTGTGGGATCTGATGTGACAAGTTAAAGCACTTTTCTTAGTGAAAGTCATAACGCAATATGTACATTTGAGTGGCTTTTCTCCTGTGTGGGTTCTGATGTGACCAGTTAAACAATTTTCATTAGGGAAAGTCATATCACAATATGTGCACTTGTGAGGCTTTTCTCCTGTGTGGGTTCTGATGTGATGATTCAAACTACTTTTCTGGGTAAAAGTCATATCACAGTATGTGCACTTATGAGAGTTTTCTCCTGTGTGGGTTCTAATGTGATGAGTCAAACTACTTTTCTGGGTAAAAGTCATATCACAATATGTGCACGTGTATGGCTTTTCTCCTGTGTGGGTTCTAATGTGCTTTGTTAAATTGTGTTTCAAGGTAAAAGTCTTATTACAATATGCACAGCTGTGTAGCTTTTCTCCTGTGTTGGTTTTCATGTGCTCTTTTAAGCTCTGTTTAGTTGTAAACGTTTTATGACAGCGTGTGCATTCGTATAGACTTTCTTCTGTATGTGCTGGTGTGTGTATTTTCAAGCTTCTTTGATACTTGTATGTCTTTCCATGCTGTGAAAAATTGTATGTTCGTTTTCCTATGTGGGTTCGAAGGTGGCTATTCAAGATAGATTTATGTGTAAACGTCATATCACAGTATGTGCATTTGTGTGGTCGTTCTCCTGTGTGGATTTGCATATGTGCTCTTAAGCCTGTGTTGTATTTGAACGTCTTTTCACATTGTGAACAATTGTATGGCCTTTCTCCTGTGTGTACTCGCATGTGCTTTTCCAGCGTGCTTTTATTATAAAATATATTTCCACACTTTTCACATAGGTGAGATTTTTTCTTTGTAGAAACATTCCCGTCTCCTTCTGAAGTAGTCTGTTTACTCTGAGTTGTGTCACAGTCAGCATCTATATCAGCACCCACATCATCATGCATAAAGGTATTTTTGTCCACCAGGTTGACAGCAGTGTTTTGTTCAGTGCCTTCTCCACTGTCAGGAATCATTTCCAGGTTTACCTGCCTTGTAGTGCCTGATGTCTGACTGGCTGTCGTACACTTTTCACAGTGGTATGGCTTGATTTCTTCAGAAGTGAAAACATGCTGTTTAACAGAAAAGTTACAGATATAATCCTCATCACACTTTAGGCATGTGTATTTTTTGTCTTGAGTTAGTACATATTCTGCTGGTTTTCTTTCAGATGTGTCGCAATTATCTTTTGTGGTTTGAACATAATCAGCATTTTTGCATGTGGATATGTCTTCGTCATTATCATTTGTGTTGTGTAGAACTCTCACTATTTTATACTTAAACTCTTCAATGCCAAGCCCGTCTATTTTATCCCCTGAAAACAGGGACTTGTGAACACCTACAGTGATTTCACATGTGTCCTCGATCAGTTCGACTTCACCTGGGAAAGAAACACCTGTACAAAGGATCCCAAATTTAGCAGTGACAGTCACGCCTGCTTTTGCATCATGAATATCTGCAGTGTCGTTACAGTTACAAGTACAGGCAAGGTCAACATGTTCACTATTGTCATATGTAGTGTCCCAGTACCCTGTGGTTTCCTGCTTGCACTGGATGTTCTGATAGTTTGCAGTTGAGTGTTCTTGGAATCCACTTGTCTGAGGCAGGTCTTGGGCATGTTCATGGTCAGTCACAGCATCTGTGTTGACAGCTGTTTTGGTCTGTGCAGAGAAGTCCTCTGTCTTGATGTTGGCTTTGCTTGGTTGCCCTGGGTCAGATTGGTGAACTGAAGTCATCTGCAACATAAAAACAGGTTATGCTAGTTTCTAGTATCGAGGTGATAGACTGCATTACGTTATATTCATATTATGGTTCTAAGTGTCATGTGTATATCTGAGAGCTTGTAATATGCAAAGAGTTGAGATTTCCTTTCTACCTACCTTTCATAGTTTTAATATTATATGCTAAAGTACTTACGAATCAAAAATCTGTTTCATCATTTTAGTTTTACAGTCCATGAGAGTTTCTCTTCCTTTGTCTCAGATAGATGAATCGTTCATAGAAGAGAAAGAAGCAAACAACGAATCTGAGCAACACTCACTAGCATGTACAAAATGGAAACACTGATACCCATGTGTTCTTGAGTCAATGCACAAACACATACACACACACACACACAAACACACACACACACACACGCGCGCGCGCGCTCGCGCGCACACCCACAGGCATACGCAAAGAAAGAGAGAGAGAGAGTAGAGAGAGAAAGACTTTTTAATTAATAAAAAGCCAAATAACAGATGGTTTTCTTCGGGTGTTTGCTTACAAAGCATGACATATTTTACATAAAGAAAACAGAGGGGAATGTTTAATATTCTTTCTTCATGGTCTTTCTTCTCTCACTTACACACACACACACACACACACACATACGCACACACATACACACACACACACACACACACACACACACATATCGGTGGTCTAGATGTAATGCACCTGTCTAGAATGCGAAAAGTCCGGGTCGAAAGTGTGCGGTGGTTTGTATTCTGTTTGAGCCCAAAACTTTTCCCCCATCAATTAGAACATGAGTGGTGGTCTGGGTGCTAGTCTTTCGGATGACATGATAAACCGAGGTCCGTGTGTTACTCAACATTTTCAGCGCACGTAAAAGAACCCACGGTAACAAGAGAGTTGTCCCTGGCAAAATTCTTAGAAAAAAACACCCCCATAGGGAAACAAATACAGTTGCAGACCAAAAAAAAGTGTGGCGCTGCTCTTGTGGCGACGCGCTCTACCCCGGGAGAGAAGCCGGATTTTCATGAAAAATCTGCCATGACTTAAGGTGGTATACATACATAAATAAATAAATATACTTATTGTAAAATTCAGGGCACCATGAATGACTAAAAAATAACATACATGCAGAAAGAAAATACTTGTACACATCACAAATAAACAGACACAGGGAAACAAAGAATTACCTTTTCCATATCTTCCCAATGACATTCATCCACAAACTGACAGTGGACCACACACCCAGCTCTCAAAGTATCCTGAACTGTGCTCAGACATCTGTAGAGCCATGGGTGTGCTCAGTGTTCTAGGTCGATGAGCATAATGCACATGCTGCAGGATTTTCTTTTTATTGTAAAATGTTGCTATGGTCAGGTGGTCGTGGAAGAAGTTGAGAAAACGTTTAGATAATGTGTTCCTTCTATTATAGCTCTTGACAGCTATGTGATGCATAGCTGTATTTGTCATTGTGTTTGTTTGCCCATTTGTTTACTTTCATTTGTCGTTTATTAAGTTCATCAGTATGTTATTTACCTTCATTTATCTGTATGACTAGCCAGCTTGAACTGACTACCTGTTTGTCTGTGTGTTTTTCATTATTTTGCTAGAACTCTAAGGTTCACCAATGGGGGTAGGATGAATCGTTTTTGCCCACCATGAAGGTAGCACATTTCTGACTTCGGAAAATGTATGCTGCCTAGGCTTGGGGTTTCTGTAACCCATCAAATGCAGACATGAGCTATGGGATCTTAAACGTGCATATTTTAATCTTCTGCATGTCTGCTCTTGAAGTTGGCCTAGAAGATAGAACAAAAATCCCCACCCTTAATTAAGCAGACACCAATGAGGTTGTAGTCCATGACTTAATGGACTCACTGGATTGAAGTTGAATGATCTTAACCATAAAGCTATAGTGCATGTCATCTGTATGTTTAAATCAGTGTGCGTGTATGCGTGTGTAAGTGCCTGTGTGTGTGTGTGTGTGTGTGTGTGTGTGTGTGTGTGTGTGTGTGTGTGTGTGTGTGTGTGTGTGTGTGTGTGTGTGTGTGTGTGTGTGTGTGTTTGTCCGTGCTGGTGTGTGTGTTTGCGAGCACTCAAATGTGCACATGTACACAAATTGAGCATATGAGATTGTACGTATGCATGTGTGAGCACCTATTGGTACTTTTTGATGAAGACATACATAAATCATAACTAAGCGGTATTTTTAAAAGTGTTTTAATGTGTGTGTTTGTTCTTGTATTTAATGTTGTTTACTATAAGTTATATTAGATAGGAAATAAAGACCTATAACAAAAACAAATAAGTAGACATACGGAAAGAGTCATGTGAAAGATTGTTACTCAAACATAAATGTAACACCTAAAAATGCAAATAGGGAAAACAATATCAAAGAATTGTAAAGAAACTCGAAAAGTGGACTATGTACACGAGACTTCGAAATAACAAAAAAAAATGTTTTCATCCAACACAATTACATCTACATTTTCTTCAGAAGCACTTTTGTCTAAAACGTTTTCGGGCAAGAAAACAGAAGCTTTTGACAAAACAATAAAAAAAAATGTTCCAGAGAATATTGATCACCACAAATACACTTCACATTTTTACAAATGTCAAGTGCATTGTGCATTGTGCATTACATTGTAAACATGTGTGCTTGTGTTTGTGCGCGCGCGTGCAAGTGTTGTGTGTGTGCCTATGTATGTGTGTATGCATGTGCTTATGCGCGCGCGCGTGTGTGTGTGTGTATGTGAGCACTCATATGTACCTATGCATGCACATGGGAATATGCACTTGTGCATATGTGTGTGTGTTTGTGTGTGTGTTTGTGTGTGTGTGAGCACGCATATGAACCTATTCATGCACATGGGAATATGCACTTGTGCACATGTGTGTGTGTGTGCGTGTGTGTGAGCACGCATATGTGCACATGAACACATATGTGCATATGCGCTTGCATGCATGTGTGTGTGTGTGTCTTTATGAGCGCGCGCGCGGTGTGTGTGTGTGTGTGTTGCCTTTTTAGTAACTGTTGATGAAGAAATACATAAGTGATGAAGCGATGTATCTGTATAACTTTTTTTACAAACTGTTTTTGTATACGCCTTTTCAAAGATACTTTTTTTTAATGTGTGTGCGGTTGTGTGTGTGTGTGTGTGTGTGTGTGTGTGTGTGTGTGTGTGTGTGTGTGTGTGTGTGTGTGTGTGTGTGTGTGTGTGTGTGTGTGTGTGTGTGTGTGTGTGTGTGTGTTGTTGTTTATTATATAACACACATAATGTATACCACTTCAAATCATGATCAACTTCTCGGTGTGGAATTATAGCTGCTCTCCCTGGGAAGACCTCGTGGTCACAAGAGCAACACCACCCTTTTTTTTCCTGTCTTCATGTGTATTTATTTCTCTATCAAAGTTATCTTTTTCACACAATTTTGTGAGGGAAAAATCTCCTAATGCTGACGATTCTTTTACATGTGCTAAATGCATGTTGCATACAGGTTCTTGGTTTATCATCTCATCGAAAAGACTTTCACTCAGACCACCACTCACAGTCTAGAGGATGGGGTACCAGTTTCAGGCACAAATGGGGATCACACCACCTCAGCCATTGAACCTGAACACTCCTTGTTTCTAGGCAGGTGGGTTACCTCTAAACCACCTTGAGTGTGTGTCTTTAACTCATTGAGGGGTTTCACTTTCCTTTACTGTGACATGCCGAAGCTTAAGAATCGGCAGACTTACGATTTAAAAAAACAACACAAAGTTATGGTTAACTCAAGGAAAAGTACTCTGGCCTGTAGGGCAATCATTTTTCTAAACACTGTTGCTTTCCTTGACCATAAGCTTTCCTAGTTGTCTATTGGCTAATTTTGTTTGACATGTCAAGTGTTAACTTTGGGATTTCAGGGTCTCCAGTGTTATGATTCCTAAAAAAAAAATGTTGTACAAAAAGTGACATCAGATGGATTTAGCCAGCTTCAGGGAACTTTAAAAAAAAGTATGTTCTTTCGAGCCAGAAGGCCCATAGAGCCGGAGCTTATCCCGGTTTCTGTAGCGTTAAGCGAACTGATGGTTTTTCACCACCCCTGTGACAGGACGCTAGTCTGTCGCCAGATACTTCCCCAGCAGAGCTGGTACCCACTTGTACACCTGGGTGGAGTGAGGAAAATAGGAGTAAAGTGTCTTTCCCAAGGGCACAACACCGAGCCGAGCGGGGATCGAACCCGCGACCTCTGGATCACGAGTTGACCGCCTAAACCACTCGACCACGGTGCCTCCTCAATTCAGGGAACTTTACTTGGTGAAAAATCATCACATTGCTTCAAGGGGGGCTAGATGATGAACAGTTTAGGCCATATAAGATACGCAGCACTATTTTGAAAACTTTATTTTTCAGCATTCAGTGACATATTTTGAAAATTTCTAAAAAATAAATACAGTCATCTATAAAAAACAACAACAACTGTGAAACAATCTCAGAAGTAGACATTATGAACTTGTCAATGATGTATAATGTGTATGTCATTATTATATTGGGTAAGTCTACTGATTATTTCAAATATAGCCAAAATCACACATATTCCACAAAATGGCGGGATCCATTTCACTGGGACTCAATTGAGATAGTGTATGCCATCTGTCTGTAGGTTTGCCTGTGTGTGTATATGTGTGTGTATGTGTGTGTGTGTGTGTGTGTGTGTGTGTGTGTGTGTGTGTGTGTGTGTGTGTGTGTGTGTGTGTGTGTGTGTGAATGTGAGTGCGTGTGTGTCTGTGAACCAGTATGTGTGTGCCTGCGCGTGTGTGTATGTGTGCCTACGTATTTGCTTGTGTGTGCTTGTGCGTTTGCATTTGCGTGTTTGTGTGTGAGCGCTCATATGCGCATATTCATGCACATTGGGTAATGTACTTTTGCACATGTGCGTGTGTGTGCATGTGTGTGAGTACATGTGGATATGCGCTTGCACGCATGTTTGTGTGTGTGCGTTACCTCTTTGTAACTGTTAATGAAGAAATGCATACAAGATTAAAGTAGATGTAGGAATATAACGTTTTTTAAAAACATGTTTCTGCATACATTTTTTAATAGTTTTCATAAATGTGTGTGTGTCGTATTATTATAACATAATGTATACCACAAGTCATGATAAATTTCTCTGTGTAGAATTCTGGCTGCTCTCCCTGAGAAGACCTCATGGCCACAAGAGCAACACCACCCTTTATATTTTTGTGTGTCTGCAAGTGTAATTATTTCTCTATCAGTGTGACCTTTTTCACAAAATTTTGTGAGGGAAACTTCTCTTGATGCCGTGGATTCTTTTACATGTGCTAAATGTATGTTGAATACGGGTCCTGGATTTATCATGTCACCCGAAACCTAACTGTCAGACAACCACTCATAGTGACAGTTTCAAGCACAACAGGGGATCTACCCACTATACACTTCGAACCTAGACTTTTTAACTTTCTAGGCAGGTGGGCTACCTCTAGACTTCCGACTGTTGGCCGTCGCTTTTTCTCTATTTCTGATCCATCAATCTGGAATGACCTCCCTTCGTGAAAAGCCTACTTATGAGAGCTTTAAATCCAGCCTCAAAAGATACCTATTTTAAACCTAAGATTTTCCCTTCTTATATCATCTCATATCTGTCCCTGCCTTTAAAAACCAAAATTCCATCACCCTGCTGAAATGTACGACCTGTGTGTGTGTGTGTGTGTGTGTGTGTGTGTGTGTGTGTTTGTGTGTGTGTGTGTGTGTGTGTGTGTGTGTGTGTGTGAGTGTGTGTGTGTGTGTGTGTGTGTGTGTGTGCCCATGTGTGTGTACATTTGAATTTGTTAGAATATTGTTAATCATTGTTGGTTGCTTGTGTAGAAGCGGATTGAATTGAAATGCTCTGATTTGTAATTACGAGATATAGTGCTCTATAAATGCCATATATTATTATTATTATTATTATTATTATTATTATTATTATTATTATTATTGTTATTATTATTATTATTATTATTATTATTATTATTATTATTATTATTATTATTATTATTATTATTATTATTATTATTATTATTATCAGATATTTACACCTATTACAAAATATACATTCGTACAGTCACATCACAAACAAATTTCGTTTTATTAAGAAACCTTTTATTTGAAAAACAGAAATAAAATAATAAAGAGAAAACGCCGTACACATCAAGAAAATCCAGTGAAAAGAGAATATATACATTTTAATTTATACAAATGAAGCTTCTAAGGTCTAACCTCTATTTAAAAGTTTGGCAAATTGTAATCAAAAGTTTAAGAACACAATAGTAACAAACATTCAACTAGTTTTTCAGGCATCATAATAAAGCATGTAAAAAAAACCCATTATCCAAAATGCAATACACATTTGAAGCTCCATATACCCCCCTTCCCCCCAAAGAAAAGAGAAAAAAGTTTACTATTTCTACAGGGAATAAGCTTTTGAACAACTTAAAACAAAACAAAAATAAATACTGCTAGAAGAGCATTGCACAAATTCAAACCTTGACTTTTTTTGCATCTGTTCCAGTTTTCATGATAAGACAAAATGAAACAGCAGATGAGATAGTTTATGAACAGATGTACCTTAACACTGATGTCCAAATACATCAGTTTCAATGAAAGGATTCTAATATACCTGGAGTTTTTCAAATATAGTACAGCAAGTGATGTAATCGTTTTAGGATCATGTACTTCACTGACACTTGTCAAAGGTAAAACCTTTTTCATAATTATCTTCAAAGACATTCTGAGCTGCCTATTAAAAACATTTAGAAGTTTCATGATAATGATCGTGCCAAAGTCAGCTGCACACCGGTTACAGTCAGGGGAGCTCAAGTCATGTTAAAAAGATAAAGAATAAAAACAACACACCATCACATTCTCTCTATCTATCTATCTGTCCCGTAGTCTGACAACCGTGGGGGCACCCTCAAAGACTCAGCAACCAGTTCCCTCCATTCTTCTCTCTGTTCTGCCTTTCTCAGGGTTTTGTTGAGTTCTAGGCCTGTCCATTCACTGATGTTATCCTCCCAGCTCTTCCTTGGTCTGCCTCTTCTTCTTCCTCCTTGGACAGTGCCTTGCAAAACTGTCTTTGTAATTCCTTGGGATCTTGTGACATGCCCATACCACTTAAGTTTACGCTTTTTCACGATCGTTAGAGGGTTCTCATAGGGTCCAATGGTTTGCTGGATTCTGTTATGCACGCTTTCGTTGCTAATGTGGTCTTTGTAGGAGATGCCAAGGAGTCTCCGAAAGCATCTCATCTCCACTGCCTATACTCTTCTCTCCAAATCTGCAGTCAGGGTCCATGATTCACAGGCATACAGAAATATGGATATGACAAGGGAGCGCATTAGTCTGATCTTGGAGATAAGTGAGATATTCTTATCTCTCCAGATGGTGTTTAGTTTTGACAGAGCTGTTATTGTCTGTGCAGTCCTGCATACTACTTCTGGCTTGGATCCCTGGTCGGATACAATGGCTCCCAGGTACTTGAAGCTTTCAACTGTTTCCAGCTTCTGGTCATTAACCCTGATATCAGTGCTAATGCCGTTGGTGTTATTAGTCATCAGTTTGGTCTTCTCTGCACTGATTTCCATGCCGTATGTTTTGGAGGCCTTATCCAAGTGTTCTGTTAGGCTGGCAAGCTCTTTTTCTGATCCTGCTATTCATCGATGTCATCTGCGAAGCGGAGGTTTGTGATCGTTCTGCCACCAATGCTGACTGATCCTTCATGATGTTCCAGTGCATCAGCCATGATTCTCTCAAGGAAGATGTTGAAAAGAGTGGGTGAGAGTAGACAGCCCTGCCTTACTCCAACTGTTGTTCGAAACCATTCTCCAATGTTGTTGTTGTAGTACACTGCACTGGTGGCCTCGCTGTACAGCTGTTTGATGACTCTGATCAGGTTTGCATTGATGCTGTACAAGTTCATGGTTGCCCACAAAGCTGCATGCCACACCCTGTCAAATGCCTTCTTAAAATCGATAAATACGTGGTATAGGTCTTGTTGATGTTGAAGGTACCGCTCACATAGTATTCTGAGGTTGAATATCTGTTCTGTTGTGCTGCGCCCTGCTCTATAACCTGCTTGTTCCTCAGCAATGATGGTCTCTGCTTGTGGCTTCAGTCTATTCAATATTATCTGCAGCATGACCTTGCTTGGGTGACATATGAGGCTGATTGTGCGGTAATTATGGCATTGTTGTAGATTTCCTTTCTTGGGGAGGGTGATGATGAGCGACTGCGTCCATGGTGTTGGCCATTTTCCTGTCTGCCAGATCTTGTTGCAGATTCTTAGTAGGGCGCTGATCATGGCTTCCCCTCCAGCTTGGACCAACTCAGCTGGAATGTTGTCAGCCCCTGCTGACTTCCCCTTTTTCAGCGATCTGACTGCTGTTTCCACTTCTTCTCGGAGGATAGGGTGACTGTCTGTGTCTTTGCTTTCGGGTACATTAATGACTTCTGGATCTCCTGCGGTTCTATAGTTATACAGGTCGGAGCAGTATTCTGTCCATCTGTTCAGAATATCCTGGTCGTCAGTGAGACACTTAATCTTCCCCATTTTTTGGTCTTGATTTGTTAAACCTTTCTCTGTTTCCGTGCTATTCATGTCTTCAACCAGCTGAAATGCTTTCTTGCTATTGTTTTTTCCCTTGAAGTTCACTTCATGTCTTGGGCACTGTTTCACCGATCCAATTCTCTTTTGCCTCCGTACATGCCTTCCTGATTCTTTTGTTGATAGCCCTATATTTTCTGCTCTTTCTTTTGTTCAATTTTTTCTTTTCTTCAACTCCTCCTACGCTTGTCGCATAGGTGTAGGATGTTAGTGTGACCCATGGTTTTTTGACTTGGTCGGGCGTTTGCCAAGAAGCTCGTTTGCAGTTTCAGGTCACTGCTGTATTGAAACTTTCGTCATTGTATCAATGTCCAGCTATCACAGTTGGAGTTCTGCAACTTTCCCACCTAACATTCTTGAAAAATTTTCTAATACCTTCCAGGGTCCTTGATCTTCTCTAGGTCAAATTTGAATCCTTGAGTTGTTCCGCTTGTGGATTTCTTTTAGACGTATTCGGAAAGTCACATCCACAAGAACATGATCACTCCCTATTTCAGCTCCTGAAAACTTCGTGTCTGTGCGATGTTAAACGCTAGATCGAAACCGTCTTTTCCTCAACCATGTGTAATCTATTTGGTTGTGGTGTTCTCCATTTGGCTAATGCCATTCCATTTTCTTTTTCCTTTCTGGATTTTCCTTGTGTGAGGCCAAGTGTATTCACTAGCTGGAGGTGGTTGTTACTGGCAAACATCCAGGAGTCTCAGCCCTTTCCATTTGATTGGTTATTACAATGTGGCCCACAAACGCCCTCCCAGTCTTTTCCATGCATCTTCTCCTACCATGGCGCTCCAGTCGCCTTGCACAACGGGATGTCCTACTATCTTGGGTGTTTGATTCAGAACCTCTTGTAGCTGGTCATAAAATCTTCAACGGCTTCATCTGTTCAGTCAGATGTAGGGCGTTATGCCTGTACTATAGTTATTTAAATTACATGAGATAATAAATATTGAAAATGTTCCTGACAAGCTATAACATCATCTTTTTGTAAAACTTGCCCATTCTCAGGTCTGAAAACAGTAGTTGGGTAAATAACAAAACCCAAAAAAACAATCTGCCACAATGAACCACAGGTCAATTACAAATGTTCGTAGACAAAGTGTCTTGATCAATCTTTTTCACCTACCATACAGAGTTTCTGCAGGTTGCGCATGACTATCGATCACGAAACTCCATTCAGGTGATAAAACAGGCTCTCTTGATTTATATGTGCTCTATTTCAAGATTGACGTCAACATGTGTTGTGGGACAAGGTTGTCATGTATTGTACTTTTGAGTCTGTTTACATAGGGTGCGTTCTTTAGCTGTGAATAACTGGGGTTACCACTGTTCTGGTGCGGTAGTGAATGTGCTGACTGACTGAAGGTCCCACTCTACCACTAGGCCCACTGTTTGCTTGGACTTGCCTGTGTCCTGATACATGAGATTTGGGGGAAGATCCTTGTCCATGGTGTGGGCATTAGTGTTTAAGTGTTTTGTATGAAAGTAGGTGTTGTGTTTTCTTAAAGTTCCTTTTTGTGTGAACTTTTTTCCGACAGAATGAACAGCAGTAGTGTTTTTGTCTCGCTTGTGTGGGTTTCTGATGTGGTTTGTTAAATGATTTTCAATTAAACTTCATATCACAATATGTGCACATTATGTGGCTTTTCTCCTGTGTGGATTCTTATGTGCTCAATAAATTATTGCTTTTCTTAGTAAACCATATCAACGAATATTGCACTTTTGTGGCTTTTCCTCCTGTGTGAGTTCTAATGTGACAAGTTAAACTACCCTTAACTGGTTAAAAGTCATATCACAATATGTGCACTTGTGTGTCTTTTCTCCTGTGTGGGTTCTAATGTGAACAGTTAAACTATTTTTCTTGGTAAAAGTCATATCACAATATGTGCACTTGTATGGCTTTTCTCCTGTGTGGGTTCTAATGTGAGCAGTTAAACTACTTTTCTTGGTAAAAGTCATATCACAATATAGTGCACTTTTATGGCTTTTCTCCTCTGTGTGTTCAAATGTGAAACAGTTAAAACTAAATTTTATGAAAAAAGTTTTATCACAATTTTGCACCTTTGTAATGGCCTTTCTCCTAAGTGTGTTCTAATGGTGCTCTGTCAAATATATTTTTATTTGTAAATGTATTATACAGTAGGTGCATTTGTATGTCATTCTCCGTATGTGCTCGCAAGTTTTCCCTTTTTAAAATGTGTATTATGCTTGTATTTCTTCCCGACACTGTGAGCATTCGTGAGTGTCTTTCTCGCTGTTGGGTTCGAATGTGGCTACTCAAGTAAGATTTCTGGGTAAACTTCATATCACAGTCTTGCATTTGTGGTGGTCGTTCTCCTGTGTGGATTCGGATATGTGCTCTAAAGCCTGTGTTTGCTTTTGTATGTTTTGTTCACAATGTTGAACAATCGTATCGCGCCTTTTCTCCTGTGAGTCCACTGCATGTGTCTTTTTTTCCAGCGTGCTTTTATTATAAAAATTTTTCCACACTAATCACGACAGGAAAGATTTTTGTTCTCCCAAAAAACATCCACTTCGTCTTACAGAAGCACACCACTTTACTCTGAGTTTTGTCACAGTCAGCATCATTATCATCCCCTAAATCATCATTACTAAGTTTATCAATTGATCCACCAGGTTTGACAGCAAGTGTTTTTGTTCATTGCCTTCTCTACTGTCAGGAATCGTTTTCCCAGAATGCCTGCCTTGTAATGTCTGATGTCTGACTTGCTTTTGTACACTTTTCACAGAGGTATGGCTTATATTCTCAATGAGCTAACAAAAGCTGATTCACAGCGAGGGACAGAGAAAATCCTCACCACAAAACTTTAGCATGTGTATTTTTGTTTTGATTTTCGTACATAATCTGCATACTTTATCTTTCAGGTGTGTCACAGCCATCGTTTATGAACTGGTCAAACTCAGTTTTGTTGCATGTGGATGTCCTCTCATTAGTATATGCATTAGTGAAACATCTCACTAGTTATTTTTAGCTTCTCAAACGCCAAGCCCATCTATAACACCCCTTGAAAAGAGGTACTTTTGAACACATACAGTGAATTACGCACGTTCCTTTAATCGTTTTGACTCATCTGAAAAGAAAAACACCTGTACCAAGGATCTTAAATTTAGCAAGGGACAGTCGCTTCATCTTGGTTTCATGAATTATCTGCAGTGTCCTTAAAGTTACTAATACACCAGGTCTACATTTCCAATAAATATCCGCTGTGGGTATTCATTACCCAGTTGCTTCCTGATTGCACTGAATGTTCTGAATAGTTTCCTCCAGCTATCTGTTCTGGGATTCCACTAGTCTGATGTAGGTCTTGGGCATGTTCATGTTCAGTCACAGCATCTGTGTTGACAGCTGTGCTGGTCTGTTCTGAAGAACCCTCTGTCTTGATGTTGGCTTTGAATGGGTTGCCCTGGGTCATGTTGGAGAACTGAAGTCATCTGCAACATGAACATCATGTCAGTATAGTTTCTAGTATCATGGCGACATGTTGTGTTTAGTTATATTGCTGTTATGGTTTTTCTAAGTGTTATGTGTATGTCTGAGAATTGGTAATAGCAAAGAGTTGACGTTTTGGTCCTGCCACCCTTCTCATGGTTGTTTCTCCCTTTGTCTCAGATACATATATCTTCAACAGAAGAAGAAAAAACAAAATGAATCTTACAACACTCTCTTTGCAAAAAGTGCATCTCCTACACCTGTCCTCAGCAAAGAAATATGCCAAGAGTTGGAATCATAATATTCCCCCCCCCACAGTGTAATTGGTAATGATTACCGTTCATCAACAACTGCAACAGATGTAAATGTCCAATACCTCAACCAACTCTCCCCATGCCTTACCCCTCTACCCAACTACCATTGTTATTATAATTTAACTTTCCTTCAACCACTCCTGTCAAAAATGAATAAAATACTTTAAATGATGGAAAAGTTGAACTAAAATGGATAAGACAGCTTTTAATGCACAAATACAATGAGAACATTTTAATTTAAAATGAGTTAAAGTCCCTATACATAATATTGAATGTAGCAGACTAGATGGGAGTTTACATACTATGTTAACGTTTGTTTATAAAAATATAAGCAGTCATACCAATGTATTTTTGATTTTCAATCCAAACACACATGTGTGCACACACACATGCACACACACAACATCCCAAACACACCTCGCACGCACACAAACACAAGCTTTTGATTACTAAAAAAACACTAATAATAGATTGTATTTCTGTTAAAGCTTATTACAAACACTTCACTTATTATAGATAAGAGAACAAAAACAGGAAAATGTCGTATTCACTCTTCATTTCTTATATCCTTTACATTTCCTTCCACTCATGCAACACACACACACACACACACAACACACACACACAGACACACACAAACACAACCACACACACACAACACACACACACACACACACACAAACAAACAAACACACCCACAACGTACGTTCACACACACACTCATGACTCGCACAACAAACACACCCAATTACATGACACACAACTTCATACACGCACGAAACAAACCCACACTTTACTTGGGACACACACACACAAACACACACACACACAGACACAACAAACCACACACAACACACACACACACACACACACACTCACACACACACACAGAAACAGCATAGTTTAGACATCATAAATGACTAAAAAATATACGGGAATGAATAAAAGTACTTATACAACTAAAAGACAAAGACAGAGAAACAGACAGAGAAGTGAAAAAAGAAATACCTTTTTCCATAGCTTACCCCAATGAACATTCATCCCAAACTGACAGTGGAATACACACACCAGATCTCAAAATAACCTGAACTGAGCTCAGACATAGGTAGAGCATGGGTTTAACTCAGTTTTTCTAGGACAAAGAACCAATGCACGTCTGCACGTTTTCATTTTATATGTAACTGTGGCTAGGTTGAAGTGGTAAGGAAGGAAACTTGATAACAAGTTTGAAGTAATGTGTTCCTTATTTTTATAGCTCTTGGACAAATTTTTATGGATGCTGTACTATTTTCTTGTGTTTGTTATTTCCATTGTTTTCACTTTCATCTATATGTGTGTATTAACTTTCATCTATCAGGTAAATACTTTCACAATATGTGTAATACTTTCATCTATTCTGTCTTCTAGCCATCTTGTTAACTGATATCTGTTTGTCGTTTACTGCTTTTTGATTATTGTGCTAGAGCTCTTGGGCTCGCCAATAGTGGTGAGATTCAGCGTAGGCAATCTTCCTATCCACCGTGAAGGTAGCCGCATTCCAACTTCGGAAAATGTATGCTGCATACGCTTGGTGTTTCCATAACACATCAGATACAGACATGATTTATGGGATCTTTAACGTGCATGTTTTAATCTCCTGCATGACTGCTCTTGAAGTTGACCTGGGAGATAGAAAAAAATGCTCACCCTTAATTACCAGACAAAAAAAAAAAGTGTTCAATCCCAGACTTCATGGACCCCAAAGATATAATTGAATGGTCTTAACCACCGAGATATAGTGTCTGTCAACTGTCTGTATGTTTTTGCTGTGGTATTGTGTTTGTGTGCGTGTGTTTTGTTTTTGTGTGTGAGAGCACTCATGTGCATATGCAAGCACATGGGTATACTACGCCTGTGCAACATTTATGTTTGAGGATGTTTATATTATATATGTTTGTGGTGTGGTATGTAGGTGTCTGTCTGTCTGTCCTGTGTGCGATGCGCGGGTACTGATGTGTGTGGGGTGTGTGTGTGTGGTGTGTGTGTGTGAGCACTCCATATGTGCACATGTACACACACATCGCATCCTTTACGAGCGTAACGACATTTTCAAACAGATGTAGAACTCTTATAGTGAAGCAAGCACACTTTGATGTAGATTATATCAACATAAAAAAGAATAATAATCTAAACATAATGCAGTTAATCTGTTCATTGCCTCCCAAATACAACATTAATTACTCACATGTCTTAAAGTTTATACAAGATAGCTCACTTTTAGCAAGCACTCCAAGCAGGTATCAGCATTCAACACACTTGCACTAAAAGTAGACAAGTCCGCATTATGTTTGGTAAAAATCGATCTGTTTATACAGCTGAACTGATCACTAATTCTCAAGGCTTTGACTTTCATTCATTTTAGATTATCCATTTTTTTCTTCTCGTATCACTTTGGTGGGTTTCTCTCCATCTCGACCTCTCTCTCTCCTCCCGTCACTCTCTCTTCTCTCTCTCTCTCTCTCTCTCATCCATCACTACACTCTCTCTCTCTCTCTCTCTCTCTCTCTCCCTCTCTCTATACTATCTATCTATCTCTCCATCTAACTATCTATATATCTAACTACCATTCTATTCTATTTATCATATCTATATTTATCTATCTACTATATTTATCCATCTATTAATTTACCATCCACCACTTCAATCAGCTCCAGTTTAGGGTGGTCTGGTATCATTTAAAGAGAAAAACTTTAAAATTGAAAGATTACTTACTTACAACATGTACATATGAGCCTGCATCTGTGTGTGTGTGTGTGTTGTGTGTGTGATGTGTCTTGGTGTGTGGTTTGTTGTGGTGTGTGTGTGTTGTTGTGTTACCTCGTAGTAGCTTTTGATGAAGAAATACATAAAGGCTAACTAAGAGCTGTGTTTTTTAATAGTGTGTGCATGATAATACACATATTTTAAACCCCAACTCAAGTCATGAGAAACTTCTCTGTATGGAATTCTGGATGCTCTCCCTGGAAAGACCTCGTGTCCACAAGGGCAACATTACCCTTTTTTGCCTGTCTGCATGTGTATTTTTTCTATCAGGGTGATATTATTTTTCAAAATGTTGTGAGGGAAAATTCTCTTAATGCCATGGGTTCTTTCACGTGTGCTAAACGGATATTGAATAAGGTTCTTGGTTTATCATCTCATCCTAAAGACTTGCACTCAGACCACCACTCATAGTCTAGAGGATGGGGTACAAATCTCTGGCACAAATGGGGATCAAACCGCCACAGGCTTTGAAAAACGAATGTTTTTGGCATTTAGGCAGGTGGCTACCTCTAACACCATGCACGTGCGTGCGTGCTTTTGTGTGTGTGAGTTGTGTGGTGTGTGTGTGTGTGTTGCGAGTGGGTGTGTGCTTGTGTGTCTGTGTGCATTTTTGCGATTATTTTTTAGCACTTTCAAGCACTCATTCCACATCATCTCTCTCTACTCTCTTTCTTTCTCTCCCAAAGCTGCAATCACACCTATGCGTGATCAGATCTTTAAAACCCATGACAAATTATATATCTGTACAGTCACATTACAAACAAACTGCGTTTTTGATAAAATGCACTTTTATTTGAAAAACAGAATTAAAAAAGTAATAAGAAATCATTTTACACATTACAAAATCCAGTGAAAATGAAATTTAATACACTAGGTTTTTACAAACATGACTTCTAAAATATAACATTAGATTAAAAGCTTGGTTGAAGAGCAATGATATGTTTAAATACAAAAAGAATGACAGATATTTAACGCACTTCTCACGAATCATTATAATCCATGCTAAAACTTTTTTTACAACATGATTCTAAATAATATACCAGTCTGAAAATGCTTCATACCAGTCAAGACAGATGATGCTTATTATTGCTACAGAGCAATCAGCTTGTGAATAAATGTTTTATAGAAAGTGAAAAACATGACCAAAAAAACCTGTAATTTTGATGTTTGCATCTGTTTCTAGTAGTATGACATAGAATGAAGACAGCAAAAGAAATAGTTAGAACAGATTCACTTGAAACATTACTGTCCATACAAAACAGTTTTTAATTTAAGCAAACCATATATCTTAGCATTTCAATTTATAGCCACAGAAAATAAGTGATGTGCATATTAATTGAAAAGGTACTTCACTGACACTTGTTAAAGGTAGCATATCTTTCACAATTATTTCCTAAGATATTCTGAGCTGGCTGTTAAAAAGTTGAGTAGTTTCCTAACAATGATTGTAATAAATTCAACTGCATACTAGTTACACTCACGTGTGCTCAAGTCATCTTAAAACAGAGTAAAAACAACACACCATCACATAACATTAAGCGAATTAATAAAGGAAAACGTGTCTGGAAACTTTATCACATTGAGTACGGTATTGTTGTGGGACATACCAAAACCCACAATACCCAAACACAATGTAAACCGAAGGAAACATACACATGTTCAGTAGACAAAGTGTCCTGTTCATCAAGTTCACTTACCATTCACAGAGTTTCTCCTGTGGGCATGACCAGGGATCACGGAAATCCATACAGGTGAAAACTAGTTCCAGTGATTTGTATTGTGTTCTTATTTCAAGATGGACAACACATGTGTTTTGTACAAGCTTGTCATGCGCTGTACTGTGAGCTGATTTCTATGTGCTTTCTTTATGCTGTGTTTACTGGGGTTACTTGTCCTTTTGAATATGCAATGTTTCTGACTGAACTGAAGGTTTCCCACCTGCACTATGACAACTGTCTGCATGGGACCTAGCCTGTGTCTGATTCAAGGATTTGAGTGAATATTCCTGATCCATAGTGCGGGCATTACAAGGTCAGTGTTTTGTGGTGAAGTAGTATGTGAGCTCTTAAATGTGTTGGTGATGAACAACATTCCACAGAAAGTACAAGTTTTAAGCATTTCCTCCTGTTTGTGTTCTGAAGTGAATAGTTAAATAACTTTCTTGTATAAAAGTCATATGACAATATGTACACTTGAGTGGCATTTTCTCCTGTGTGGGTTCTGATGTGTTTGTTTAAATGATGTTTCAAAGAAAACATCCATATGTCAATACGTGTCCCTTGTGTGGCTTTTTCCTCCCTGTGTGGTTTTAAGGTGGACATTAAATTACTTTTAGGGGTAAAAGTAATATCACAATATGTACACTTTATGGCTTTTCTCCTGTGTGGGTTTTTTAATAGCTCTGTTAAAGATATGTTTTCATTGTAAACGTTTTTATGACAGTATGTACAATTTGGTATGGTCGATCTCCTGTATTTGGCTGCTTAAGTGTCAGTTAGAATCCCTGTTATGCTGGTATGCTTTCCCACACTGTGAACATGGTATGGTCTTTCACCAATGTGGGTTGGAAAAGATGCATATTCAGGTTGACGTTTCAGCGTAAATGTCTGATCACAAGATGGTGCATTAGTGTGGTGTTTCTCCTGTGTGGATTCGCAAATGTGCTCTTATGTCTGTGTTGAATTTGTATGTTTTTCAATTGTGAACATTTGTAAGGATGGCCTTTCCTGGTGGATTTGCAAATGTGCTCTTAATTCTGTGTTTATTTGTATGTTTTTTTCACATTGTGAACATTTGTAAAGGCCTTTTTTCCCTGTGAGTACTCGCATGTTGCTTTTCCAGCTTGCCTTTTGTAATTAAAATAATTTTTCCACAGTTTTCACACAGGTGATAATTTTTTCTTCCTACAAACAACCACATCTCATCTGAAGCAGGTCTGTTTACTCTGAGTTGTGTCAAGTCAGCATCATCATACTACTCACCCAACTCATCATGAATATAGTTATTATTGTCCATGAGGTTGCATTATTGTCTTGTTCCGTGCTTCTCCATTGTCCAAGAATCATTTCCAGGATTACTGTCCTTGTAACTGTCGTAATCTGACAGGGCTTTTGTATACTTCTCACATGAGGTATGGCTTAAATTCCTTCAGGAGCTAAAATATTGCGTCTGTTAAACAGAAATTAACTAAATAAATCCCACCAAACGTTATGCATGTGCATGGTTTTGTCTTGAGTTTTACATATTTTGCTGCATTTCTTTCAGATCATCACAGTCATCTTTTTTAATTCTGACCAAAATCAGTGTTAATTCACGAGGATAAGTCCTTCCTCATTATTATTTGTGTTTTGTTTACAAATCTCAATATATCATTCTTTAGCTTTTCAACGCTAAGCGTATCTATAGCAACACCCCTTGAAAACATGGATTTTATGAACACATACAGTGAAGTATCATGTGGTCCTTGATTGATTAGAATTCACCTTGGAAGGAACACCTGTACCATAGAAATCCATTTTACAACAACGTTGACGTTTTCTTTTGTATCATGAATATCTGGAGGACATTACAAATACAAGTACAGGCCAAGGTAACATGTTCACAATTGTCAGCTTAGTGTTCCCAGTACCCAGTTTGTTTTCTGCTTGCACTTGAATGTCTGATAGTTTGCAGTTGACGTTCGGGAATATCACTTGCCTGATTTAGTCTTGGGCATGTTCATGTTTCAAGACCACAGCATCTTTGTTGACAGCAGTGTTGGTCTGTGCTGAAGAGACCTTCTGACTTGAAGTTGGCTTTGCGGGTTGCCCTGGGCCATGTTGGAAAACTGAAGTCATCTGCAACACCATGAGCAGGTATGATAGTTTATCATATCTAATATGTGATATGCTGTTTAAGTTATATTCCCTGTTATGGATCTTCTAAAAATGTCATGTGTATGTCTGAGAGCCTGGTAATACACAACGGTTTCAGGTTTTTTGTTTCTACCTCCTCCATATTTTAACACTAGGTGCTAAAACACTTTGAATCAACTCGTTGATAAAGTGATTTTTTTGTTACAATCCATGTGTGGTTTGCCTTCTTTTTCTAAGCAGAATAAATCTTTGATAAAATGAGAAAGAAACAAACAATGAATCTTCGCAAACAAATCACTAGCATAATGTGTATCTCTTATTGCATATTCTGAGGAAAGAAAATATGCCCAAGAGATGTGTACATTTAACCACTCACCCCCTCACCCCCTTGTGAGGTTTGTAATGAAATCAGAATCAACGCCTGCAACATATTAAATGTCAATTACTCACAACTCCCCCCATTCCTTACCTTATCTCCCCGCTTCAATTGAGTATATTAAAGTATCAACAGCGACCTTTCCAATTATATACAAAGGAATACTATGTATGACTATGACAAGAAATTTAACAAAAATGGATACGACAACTATAGGTGCACAATTGGGAATGACACACATTTTAAATATGATGATGGATTTAGAGTTCGTATACATAAACAAATGTAGAAATTTAGATGGGAGTTTTACATATTAGTTTAACGGTTATTGTTAGTAACCAAAAATTAAGGCACTCATACCATTAGTTTCGTTTTACAGTCAACAGAGGGCGTGGGGGACAATGACAATGACAAATTCATTAATTCGAGGATAATGAATAAGCACTCAAGTGCTTTATAACATCCCAGTCCCCAGCCCGTAGGGACATCTTCTTAATAATAGCCAATTATGTATACTCATCAACAGTAGGATCAAAGCAAAATAAACCCTTTAAAAACTAACCAAAAACAAACAAACAAAAGCAAAACAAAACAAAACAAAGAAAATACAACAATAAACAAACAAACAAATAAATAAAAGAAACCCCTAAAACACCAACCCCGATAAAAACACACCAGAAAAAAAACTAACAACAAACAAAAAAATAGAGAAAAACCAAACAACAAAACAACAACAAAACCATGGTGAAAGAGAGAAGTGAAAGAGAGAGAGAGAGAGACAGAGAGAGAGAGAGAGAGAGAGAGAGAGAGAGAGAGAGAGAGAGAGAGAGAGTAGAGAGATATAGAGTAGAGAAGAGAGAGAGCTTTTACTTAATAAAAAAACCGCAAATAATAGATTGATTTTTCTTTGAAGGTATTGCTTAAAAAATGCTTAAAAATTTTAGATAAATCGACCAATGGAAATGTGTAAGTATTCTCTCTTCATTTTTTCTTTCCTCTACCACTCACAACACACATACTCCAAAAAAGACACACAAACACACATTCACTTAAAATAGAAAAATGTATATTATATTTCAAACTTTACTATGAGCATATTCAAAAAAAGGTACTCTATTCATTAAGAATCCACAGGTTCTAAGAAATGTCTAAAATGTAGTAGAGATCAATCAAGACATACATGTTTTAGCTTAAGGGGTATTTTATGTCATCTTTTGCTGGAGACCTTGGCATCTCTATTGGGGTATCATACTAAAACTTGACCGACAGAGCGCAAATAGAGGTGCAAAGCACAGAGAGGATTCTGCATAACTAACAGCGTTCCGTTTGTCTTTACAAAGTGGCTGTCATTTACTAGAAGGGGCATCGTGGAGCAGAGCCTTAAAAAAGCAAATTACCAAAATGGAGCAAACCCAATCAGACAAATCTGTAATCACTTTCCCTTTTTAGGAATATTGATCCATCTGAAACCTACACAATTTTGGGGGATGGGATACCCTAGTGGGTCAGAACATAGTGCTCGCAAACTGATGACCCGGTTCATTCCTGTCAATGGGATATTTACCCTGTAGTTTACCAACAGTGCAGACTCCACTCACCCAAAAGTTCCCTAGAGAGACTATAAACCAAGGCTCCGTGTGCGAACGCAACACAACATCTTGCGCACACTAAATCCTGTTCCGCTTTTTTCGTAACAGTAGGGCCCATGTTGCCAGTGTGCGCAGATTGAACAGAATTTACAAAAAAACGCATAAAACACGGGGACAAGAAGTAAAAAATCACATGATTGCTTCTTATTCTTCCATTTATCCTGGTATAGTAAAGAATAAATTAAATTTAATAAAATCACTTAAATAAGAATAAATTTACCACATCAATGCAAGGAAGGTACGCACTTTAATTTAATTAGGATAAAACTGAACGCATTTATCACCAAATGTACTAACTTTAAAAAATGTTTAGAGTTGCAAGAAAATAACTAACATTCGTAAAAAAAAAAAGTAAGGTCTAAAATCCAATTCTTTCTTCCTATTTTTCCGAAAAATCCTTGGAAAACATATTTACAATATAATTATGCCCTATTCGTAATAACAAATTATTTTAAAATTTTAAGACCTAAAGGAGATTTATTATAGTTATAAGTCATATAAGCATGTCTTATGTATACATTTCTTGTTATCAATGCTTACCATTTTCTGTAACCAGGATTTAACAAAATTTAGCAACAAAAACCAATTTCAAAGCATACAAGACAACCAACAACATAAATGTTCCTATCCCCTCCCACTCCTATCAACTAATATCAATATCAGAGTAAACATTCGCTACACATAAAGCAAAAAAACCAAACAACAACACCAACAAACAACAACAACAACACATGTATGGTGCTTTCAAACACACAAACGGCACACACAACAAGACAGGCAGTTTAAGTTTGGGCATTAAAAATGACTAGAATAAAAACAGGAAAGAGGAAAAAGTTACTTGAAGAAATCACCGATAAAGACAATGAAACAGAACAGTGAGAACCACAAAATTTACCTTTTCCATAACTTTCCCAATGAACATTTCATCCACAAAAAGACAGAGGACCACACTCCCAGTTCTTCGGAGAATTCCTGAACTGTGCTCAGATATCTGTAGAGCCAGGTTTCACCAGTGTTTTCTACTAGCACAATCAACAAATAGCAACGCGCTGCACAATTTACCTTTTTATTTTAAACTGTGGGCTATTTCCTAGTATAGTTAAAGGAACTTGAGAAAAATTGAAATACATTGTTTGACAGCATTGTTATGGATAGCAGAATTTGTCATGAGTATTGTATGCCCATGTATGACTTCATCTATTTGTGTATTACTTTCCATATATCTGAATAATACTTTTAACAATATGTGTATCACATTCATCAATATTTCCATTACTTTCATAACTGTCCTATCTAACCAGCTTGTAGAGTACAATCTGTATGATTGTCTGTGGTGTCTGCTTTTCCATTATCTTTGCTAGAACTCTAGGGTTCACCAATGGTCTGAGATCCAAACTATGCATCGTTTTGTCCACCAAGAAGGTAGCCGCAACCTCCGACTTCGTTAAAATGTATTTAGTATATGCTTGGGGTTTCTGTAGTCCATCAAATACAGACATGATTTATGGGATCTTTAGCATGCATAGTTATTTCATCTTCTTATGCCTGCTCTTAAAAAATTGAATCAAGGAGAAACAATTCCCCACCCTTAATTAACACAACACCCAAGAGGTTCAATCCCATACTAAAATGAACTCGAAGTTTGAGGATGAATGGTCTTAAAGACACCTGATGGATAGTGTTCCATCATCTGTCTGTATGTTATTGACTGTGTGGCTTTGTGTGCCATGAGTGCGTGCGTGGCGTGTGTGTGGCGCATGTGTGCATGTTTGCGCTGTGCCTGTGTGTGTATGCATGTGTGTGTGCCCATGCAGAATGCCTGTGTGTGTGCATGTGTGATTGCTGTGTGTGTTTGGTGTGTGTGATTACCCTCAATAATTTTATGTGCTAGGCATGCACTAGTTGTCTTTTACACTTGTGCACATGACGTCTGTTGTGCATGTGTGTGTGAGCAATACATATGTGCACATGCACGCATAAGGCAAATTCACATGTAACTGCATATATGTGTCTGTGTGTTTTTGTGCGTGTTACATATAATTAACTTTTTATGAGTCAACTACAATAGGATTAAATAAAACCGAATTATGTGTACAACAAAATTCAAACTTTGTCTGTAATGTATACTCATTTTAAAAGGGATGTGTTTCAAAATGTGTAGTTTTTATTTGTTATTTTTATTTTTTCATTCTTTTTATATTCAATCTTTTATATCGATAAAATGGAATAAGACTTATGTGCTTTTTGAACATCCAGTCCATGTGGTATATGCAGTTTTAGAAATTTACATTATCTATTCCAACGGCACCACAGTGGCCTACTCTTACGAAAAGTGGAACAGCTATAACGCATTCTCAAATTTATCTGGCGTTTGAACGCAACACAGGGCCTTGGTTTTAATACCTCATTGATCGCTTTTGATATTGTTGGCTTTAACAAGATTCAGCGCTATAAAAATTTCCTGCAATACTATTATACTTATTAAAATTATAATTCTGTATATTATTATTATTATTATTATTATAATTGACTCATTCCAAATGACTGTTGGGAGAGTTGGAGTCTACACACATGTTAACATCAAGGGAAAAGTAAGTACCTTGGACCAAAATCTAACCAGTCGTTTAGATAGCGATTGGCAATGCTCTAACTCTGCTAGACTATTCCGCGCCCTCCCACCAGTGTGGTGTGTGTGTGAGTGTGTTTGTTGTGTGTGTGTGGTGTGTGTGTGGTGTGAGTGTGTGTGTGTGTGTGTGTGTGTGTGATGTGTGTGTGTTGGTGGGTGAATGTGCGTGTATGAGTGTGAGTGTGTGTGTGTGTGGTGAGTGTGAGTGGTGTGTGGTGTGTGTTGGTTGTATAAAACACATCAGTGTACCATTTCTAGTCATTATAAAACCATTCTGTTGAATTTCGGCTAAATGGCTGCACTCTCCCTGGGAAGAACCTACGTGCAACAAGATCAACACACTACATCCAATAATTTTTTTCCTGTCTCAATGGGTATGTGTTTCTCTAATCAGAGTGACCTTTATTACAACATTTTGTGAGGGAAACATATCTTAAATGCTTACGGTTATTTTACATATGCTAAATACATGTTGCATACAGGTTCTTGATTTTATATTGCATCCTAATTCCCAAAAAACTTGCACTCATGACCACCAGATTACAGTCCTAGAGGAAGGGTAAACCAATTTTCAGGCACAAATGGGGATCACACAACCACAATGCTTCGAACCTGAACTTCTTTCTTTTCAAGCTGGTGGGTTACATCTAGACCACATAGCCCATGTCATTCTTGTGTGTAGGTGAGTTGTGTGTGTGTGTGTGTGTGCGTTGTGTGTTTGTGTGTGTGAGTGGAGTGTGAGTGTTTGTGTGAGTGTGTGAGAACCAATTAATTTTGGCATATAATTAAACAACCACTCATACCAGTTGGTCCATACTCTCTACTCTTCTTACTCTCACAAGGTCCTTGCAAACATACATATGGGTGGGACAGACCTTTACAAAACCCATTACTCCAATGGGGTTGGCCATTTTCCCTGTCCCTGCCAGATCTTGTTGCAGATTCTTAGTAGGGGCGCTGATCCATGGCATCCCCTCCAGCTTGGACCAACTCAGCTGGAATTTGTCACCCCCCTGCTGACTTCCCCCCCATTTTCAGCGATCTGACTGCAGTTTCCACTTCTATTCTCGGAGGAATAGGGTGACTGTTGTGTCTTGCTTTCGGGTACATTAATGACTTCTGGATCTCCTGGGTTTATAGTTTTATACAGGTCGAAGCAGTATCTGTCCATCTGTTCAGAATAACCTGGTCGTCAGTGAGACACTTAATCTTCCCCATTTTTTGGTCTTGATTTGTTAAACCTTTCTCTGTTTCCGTGCTATTCATGTCTTCAACCAGCTGAAATGCTTTCTTGCTATTGTTTTTTCCCTTGAAGTTCACTTCATGTCTTGGGCACTGTTTCACCGATCCAATTCTCTTTTGCCTCCGTACATGCCTTCCTGATTCTTTTGTTGATAGCCCTATATTTTCTGCTCTTTCTTTTGTTCAATTTTTTCTTTTCTTCAACTCCTCCTACGCTTGTCGCATAGGTGTAGGATGTTAGTGTGACCCATGGTTTTTTGACTTGGTCGGGCGTTTGCCAAGAAGCTCGTTTGCAGTTTCAGGTCACTGCTGTATTGAAACTTTCGTCATTGTATCAATGTCCAGCTATCACAGTTGGAGTTCTGCAACTTTCCCACCTAACATTCTTGAAAAATTTTCTAATACCTTCCAGGGTCCTTGATCTTCTCTAGGTCAAATTTGAATCCTTGAGTTGTTCCGCTTGTGGATTTCTTTTAGACGTATTCGGAAAGTCACATCCACAAGAACATGATCACTCCCTATTTCAGCTCCTGAAAACTTCGTGTCTGTGCGATGTTAAACGCTAGATCGAAACCGTCTTTTCCTCAACCATGTGTAATCTATTTGGTTGTGGTGTTCTCCATTTGGCTAATGCCATTCCATTTTCTTTTTCCTTTCTGGATTTTCCTTGTGTGAGGCCAAGTGTATTCACTAGCTGGAGGTGGTTGTTACTGGCAAACATCCAGGAGTCTCAGCCCTTTCCATTTGATTGGTTATTACAATGTGGCCCACAAACGCCCTCCCAGTCTTTTCCATGCATCTTCTCCTACCATGGCGCTCCAGTCGCCTTGCACAACGGGATGTCCTACTATCTTGGGTGTTTGATTCAGAACCTCTTGTAGCTGGTCATAAAATCTTCAACGGCTTCATCTGTTCAGTCAGATGTAGGGCGTTATGCCTGTACTATAGTTATTTAAATTACATGAGATAATAAATATTGAAAATGTTCCTGACAAGCTATAACATCATCTTTTTGTAAAACTTGCCCATTCTCAGGTCTGAAAACAGTAGTTGGGTAAATAACAAAACCCAAAAAAACAATCTGCCACAATGAACCACAGGTCAATTACAAATGTTCGTAGACAAAGTGTCTTGATCAATCTTTTTCACCTACCATACAGAGTTTCTGCAGGTTGCGCATGACTATCGATCACGAAACTCCATTCAGGTGATAAAACAGGCTCTCTTGATTTATATGTGCTCTATTTCAAGATTGACGTCAACATGTGTTGTGGGACAAGGTTGTCATGTATTGTACTTTTGAGTCTGTTTACATAGGGTGCGTTCTTTAGCTGTGAATAACTGGGGTTACCACTGTTCTGGTGCGGTAGTGAATGTGCTGACTGACTGAAGGTCCCACTCTACCACTAGGCCCACTGTTTGCTTGGACTTGCCTGTGTCCTGATACATGAGATTTGGGGGAAGATCCTTGTCCATGGTGTGGGCATTAGTGTTTAAGTGTTTTGTATGAAAGTAGGTGTTGTGTTTTCTTAAAGTTCCTTTTTGTGTGAACTTTTTTCCGACAGAATGAACAGCAGTAGTGTTTTTGTCTCGCTTGTGTGGGTTTCTGATGTGGTTTGTTAAATGATTTTCAATTAAACTTCATATCACAATATGTGCACATTATGTGGCTTTTCTCCTGTGTGGATTCTTATGTGCTCAATAAATTATTGCTTTTCTTAGTAAACCATATCAACGAATATTGCACTTTTGTGGCTTTTCCTCCTGTGTGAGTTCTAATGTGACAAGTTAAACTACCCTTTACTGGGAAAAATCATATCACAATAAGTGCACTTGTGTGTCTTTTCGCCTGTGTGGGTTCTGATATGAGCAGTTAAAGTACCTTTCTGGGTAAAAGTCATATGACAATATGTGCACTTGTGTGGCTTTTCTCCTGTGTGGGTTCTCATGTGGTTTATCAAATGATGTTTCTGGGTAAAAGCCATATGGCAATATGTACACTGGTGTGGCTTTTCTCCTGTGTGGGTTCTAATGTGAGCAGTTAAACTACTTTTCTGGGCAAAATGCATATCACAATATGTGCACTTGTGTGTCTTTTCGCCTGTGTGGGTTCTGATGTGAGCAGTTAAACTACTTTTATGGGTAAAAGTTATATCACAATATGTGCACTTGTATGGCTTTTCTCCTGTGTGGCTTTCTAATGTGCTTTGTCAAGATATGTTTAGTTGTAAAAGTCTTATGACAGTATATGCATTCGTATGGTCGTTCTCTTGCATGTGCTTGCAAGTGTCTTTTTAATTGTGCATTATGTATGTCTTTCCACACTGAGGACATTCGCGTGGTCTTTCCCCAGTGTGGGTTCGAAGGTGACTAATCAAGTTAGATTTCTTGGTAAACCTCATAGCACAGTATGTGCATTTGTATGGCCTTTCTCCTGTGTGGACTAGTATGTGCTTTTCTAGATTGCTTTTATCAGAAAATAGTTTTCCACATTTTTCACACAAGTGACACTTTTTCCTTGTAAAATCATTCACGTCTCCTTCAAAAGCAGTGTGTTTAATCTGAGTTGTGTCACAGTCAGCATCATTATCATCACCCAAATCATCAGGTATAAAGTTTTCAGTTTTACAGATCTAGAGTACAAAAAACGGAACCTCTATTTGGGTTTTTTAGAAAATATCTGAAAAAACTATATCAAACTAAAGAGTGTATTGCTAAAACAAACATGACTTATAGTGTTTTTGCAGGTAAATGGCAATATTACAAGCAACTAATTGATGATGACTAGATACTTTCTGAAGAAACTGTTTTTGATAGCATTTATTTTTTTGATATACTCAAAAATGCGATCTGTGTACTAAACCATTTCCATGTTCTTTTTTCTGTACAGTTTGTTAGGTTGTTTTAACTTATTTGAAATGTCGTATTCATAATCTGAATAATTGCAAATTCTTTATAACTTGTTATAACATATAAGTACATTTGTTCTATGTTATGCAAACAAATTATCTAAAAATATTTGTAAAAACAACAACTCATCTTTAAAAAAAAAATGTAAAAAAGAAGAAAATCTCGATTACCAAAAGTAAATTAGAAACAGTTTGTGGTAACAATTATGCGAATCTTTGAGTCTATGGATTTGACCAATGTCACTTTAACATTTACAGTGGATCGCAACAAGTTCTTCAATAATTATTGCAGTGTATTGTATTGATCATGACAAGTGCCAATTTTTCACATAATTATTGCAGTGTATTGTTTTGATTCATGACAAGTGTCACTTTTCGCATAATTATTGTATTGATCATGACAAGTGTCAATTTTCACATAATTATTGCGATGTATTGTATTGATCATGACAAGTGTCACTTTTCGCATAATTATTGTATTGATCATGACAAGTGTCATTTTTCACATAATTATTGCGATGTATTGTATTGATCATGACAAGTGTCATTTTTCACATTAAAAAAAAAAAAAAAAAAAAAAAAAAAGTTTTCATTGTCCACCAGGTGATGATGCTGTGCAGTTATTTTACACCTGTCTCGTTTCTTGTCTTTTGATAGTTTTCTTTTTTCATAGCTGTACTGAGTTGGTGATCTATTGACTATTGTTTCATCACTGTTGTGTGAGGCTTGATCACAATCCTTCTGTTGTGTACTGGTGTCGTTGCTGTTTGCATTGCTATTTTGATTGAAAGTTTGTTCACAGTCAGTGTTTTTGTACTCCTTGCTCCCTGTATGAGTTCGTCTGTAATTATGTAACTTAGATTTTGAAAATAAAGCCGTTCCACATTCAGTGCATATAAATGTGTTTTCTTGTATATGAGTTTTGCTGCGTCTGTCGAAATCACTTTTCCTTCCGAAGCTTCTTCCACAGTCTGTGCATGAGTATGTCTTCTGCCCTGTGTGAATTCGTCTGTGCTCTTCATACTTCTGTTTACTAGCGAACACTTTTCCACAGTCATCACACAAGTGTGTCCTTTGTTCTGTGTGCTTTACCATAGTACTGTTGACAGCAGTGTTTTGTTCAGTGCCTTCTCCACTGTCTGGAGTCGTTTCCAGGTTTACCTGCCTTGTACTTGTTGTTGTACACTTTTCACAGAGGTAAGGCTTGCATTCCTCAGGAGCTAAAATATGCTGTTTAACAGAAAAGGCACAGGTATAATTCTCACCACACTTTATGTATATGTATTTTTTGTCTTGAGTTGGTGCATATTCTGCTGTATTTCTTTCAGGTGTATCACAGGCAACTTTTGTGATCAGATCATAATCGGTTTTGTTGCACGTGGACATGTTTTCCTCAGTATTATTTGCGTTGTGTAAAAATCTCTCTATATTTATTCTTTGCTCCACAATGGCAAGCCTATCTATAAAACCCCTTGAAAACAAGGACTTGTGAACACCTACAGTGAATTCACACTTGTCCTTGATCAGCTTGACTTCACCTGGGAAAGAAACACCTGTACCAAGGATCACATATTGTTCAGCGACAGTCACGCCTTCTTTGGTATCATGAATATCTGCAGTGTCATTACAGTTACAAGTACAGGCAAGGTCAACATGTCTAATATTGTCATCTGTAGTGTTCCAGTACCCAGTGGTTTCCTGCTTGCACTGAAAGTTCTGATAGTTTCCAATTGACTGTTCTGGGAATCGACTTGTCTTAGGCAAGTCTTGGGCATGTTCATAGTCAGTCACAGCATCTGTGTAAACAGCTGTATTGGTCTGTGCTGAAGAGTCCTCTGTCTTGATGTTGGCTTTGTTGGGTTGCCCTGGGTCATGTTGGAGAACTGAAGTCATCTGCAACATCAAGAACAGGTCATGCTAGTTTCTAGTATCAAGGTGGCAGGCTGTGTTTTGTTCTATTCCTGTTATGGTTGTTGTAAGTGTTATGTGTATGTCTGTGAGGTAGTAATATGCAAATAATTTAGGTTTTGTTTCTACCTCCCTTTCATAGTTTCAACACTAGATGCTAAACACATGTTTGCAGGTAAATAAAAATGTGTAATTATTGTTTTAAGTTTTAAAGTCCTTGTGTGTTTGTCTTCCTTTTGTCTCAGATAGATAATTCAACAAGAGAAGAGAAACAAACAAACAACTAATCATGGTAACACTCTCTAGAATAATGTTTATTATTTATTGCATATCTTCAGCAAAGAAATATCCACAAGAGGTGGTACATGTAACCCCCTTCCTCCTGTGTGTTTAGAATGATATTATCACCAACACCTGCTGAAGATGTTAAATGTCAATAACTCACCAACTCCCCCTCCCCACCCTCTACCCCTACTTCATTGTATTGTATCTCTGTATCAAGAATCACTTCCTGTCATTTTGTTTCAATCGTTAAAATAATTTAGAATTTTTCTAAAATATGTAAGACAGCTTTTGGTATACATATACAATAACTGTTTTTTCATATATCAATGTTTAAAGTTTTTTATACAAAATTAATGGTTGAGGGAATGTTTGGGACGGGAGTCGAAAAAAAACCTCTTATTGTGTGTAAAAAACCATGAACCATAACATGTATTTATGTTTTTCAGAAACACAAACAATACACACACAAGAATATACACAAACCCACACACCCCACCTGACACAACAAAAACACACACACAACAACACCCCTCTCTCTCTCACTCATACACACAGCCCACACACCACACAAACACACACACACAACGAGAGAGAGAGAGAGGAGAGAGAGAGAAAAGAGAGAGAAGAGAGAAGAGAGAGTAGAGGGGAGAGGAAGAGAGGAAGAAAAGAGAGAGCAGAGAGAGAGTAGAGAAGAAAGAGGGGGGAGAGAGAGAGAGATGAAGAAGGGTTTTTTAAAACAATTTTGAACAATTCTAATTTTTCAGAGGTTAGATTAAGAAAATGTTTTTTTAATCACCCCTCAAATAATAAAAGAAGTAATAGAAGGGAAAATACGCATAATTGACTAGAATTGATGGAAAACAATACACACACGGGACGCACACAACATACGGGAAGTCAAGAAAAGATATAGAGAAATAAAAGAGAGACTATATATACCAGAAATAACAAAAACAAACAAAAAATTGAATAGGAAGGCTATTAACATAACTAACATACATGGCGGAGAGAATTTATGTACTGAAATAAAGCGGTTTGTTAAAACATTGTAATGAAAGAAAGTGACATTTTATGGGTAATTAGAAAATAGAAAGAATCTTTATCTTGCAAATCCTGTTTCATCTTTAGAAAGGGGGGACCCTAACCCAAACCAGCTCAGAATATACTAGATTTGATTTAACAGAGTATGCGGTAAGGGAAAGAGAGAGAGGAGAGGGGGAGAGAGAGGGGAGAGAGAGAGAGAGAGAGAGGAGAAGAGAGGGAGAGAGAGAGAGAGAGAGAAAGAGAGAGAGAAGACAATGACAATGCCAATGACAATGCAAGGGACAAATTCTTCTATTTCAGGACAAATGAATAAGCACACATGTGTTGTTTACATCCAGTCCCGCCCTTAGGGATACATCTTAATAATAATAACCAATACTTATACGGGTCTCGCAATAAAAACAAGGGAAATAACCCTTTTCAAAAACAGCTCCCCCAAACAACCCTCCCCCCCCCCCCCAAAAGCAAGAAATTTAAAAAAAACCCTAAGAATACCCCACCACCTACCCCACCCCCCAAAAAACCTAACCAAAACAAACAAACAAACAAAAGAGAAGGGAAAAAAAACCAAACCAACAAAAGATGATAAAAAGGAAAAAACAGACAAACAACAACAACAAGAAAAGAGCAACAACAAAGCCAAGAAAAATAACACAACCAAAAATTAATAATCATAAGATAAAAATCTACACATTGTCAAATGGTAACATACTTGTTACACATAATTATAAGATATTAAAATAGGCACTCATTAAAAAACTTAAGTACGGAGGCAAGTCCAATAAGTATTGAAAATATAAAAATTTTGAATCCTTCATCAGGATATACTATGACTATAAGTAGGACGATTTAAAAGGTGAGAGAAGAGGGGAGACAGAGACAGAGAGTGTGGGGTGTGTGTATTTTTAGAGATAATATCCAATATATAAATCCCAAAAAGTATGCGATCATCAAACAATCATTTTAGATTATACTCGTTTTAAATTATATGTCATTGATAATGAAATAAATTTAATACCCATACAAACCAAACAATAAAAACAAAAAACAAACCAAAGAAATTAAAAATATACAGTCGTTTAGGGAGAGAATATGGGTGGGTGAGTGAGTGATATGTGTGTGTGTGTGTTGTTGTGTGTGTGTGGTTTGAGCGCGCGCGTGTGTGTGTGTGTGTGTGTTTGAGTGTGTGTGTTTTGGGGGGGTGGGTGGGGTTGGGGGGTGTTTCAGGGATAATACTAAATATGTAATACTCACATAGCACCGATCAACACAAACACTTTTTAATTATGTTCATGCAAATTGAATGTCATGGTAATAAAATAAGTGCAATACCCCCTAACACTCATAATAAAGAGGGGGCAAAAGCCAATAAAGTCATAAAAAGAACTCTACACATTGTAAGTAATAGAAACAAATTTTTTTTTTCCAGGACAATGAATAAGTATTCATGTTCTTTTTCTACACCATCCCGCCGATGGGGGCCAATTTAAAAATGCACTCAGACTTTATACTTTTTAAGCGAAGAAAACAAAGGGAAAAAACTTTTTTTTAAAGAAAAAGAGAGAAGAAGAAAAAAAAAAAAAACAAACAAACAATCAAACAAACAAACAACCCAACAGCAAAAGACAAACAACCCCCGAAAACCCCCCCCCAAAAAAAAAAAAAAAAAAAAAAAAAAAAGAAAAAAGCAAAACAAAAAAAAAAAAGAAAAAGAAAGAAAAAAAACAAGAAAAAAAACAAACAAAAAAAAACAACACACAACAAAAAGCAGCAAAAACAAACCCTCCAAAAAAACAAAAAAAAACAAGAAAAACAAGAACATCAACAAACAAATAAAAAAAAAATCCAAACAACAAAACAAATAAACAAACAGAAAAACAAAAAATAAAAAAAAAAAAAAAAAACAGCACTTCCCCTTAACACAACAACAAAAACAAACAAACAAACAAACATACACACACACACACACACACAATACACACCCCAAAAAAAAACACACCCCACACAACCAAAAAAACTTAAAAGCAAAAAACCCAAACAAATCACCAACAAAGAACAAAGTAACAATACCAATAACAAACCAAAGAGAAAAAGAGAGAAGAAAAGAAAGGGGAAGAGAGAGAGGAGAGGAGAGAAAAGAGAGCGAAGAGAAGAGAGGGAAGAGAGAGAGAGAGAGAGAGAGCCAAACTTATAGATCATAAAATTGAACACCTTCATACGTGAAAATACCATAGTTCTTACACGTGGAATAAGATATTAAAATAGGAGATTCACTGGACTCCCAATACATCAACAAGTCCAAAATAATATTGAAAATCGAAAGTATGAAATATGCCCTTTATTAGAATACACAATAACAATAGAAGGAGAGAGAGAGAAGAGAGAAGAGAGAGAGAGGAGGAGGAGAGAGGAAGAGAGAAGAGAGGAGAAGAGAGAGAAGAGAGGAGAAAATGAATTAATTGCATATCGTCTTAGGCCATAATACAGAGAGAGAGAGAGAAGAGAGAGAGAGATGAGAGGTGAAAGAGAGAGAGAGAGAGTGTGTGGTGTGCTGTGTTGTGTGGAGAGAGAGAGAGAGAGAGAGGGATAGAGAGAGAGAGAGAAAAGGAGAGAGAGAGAGAGGGGAGAGACAAGACAGAGTGAGAGAGAGAGAGGTGGAAAAGACAGAGAGTCACAGACTCGGGGTCCCCTAAACAAGGGGGAATGGATAGATGCAAACAAATGCAGCAATTCATAAAGTTTAAACAAACTTTTCAAGTAACTAGCTTGTTAAGAAAAAACAAAACAAAAAAAAAACATACAGATATAGATATACAGACATGCATACGTACGTACATATATACAGACAGACAGACAGGTATTTTGCCTTGTAAAATTAGCACAATTTTTTTGTCCTATGCAAAAACACCTCACTAAAAGATGTCTTAGCTGCTAAATGGGTTTGATTTTTGTTTTAAATGCATTATGTAACTTTGCCCGATCTACAACTTGATCAGGTTCCTGTGACTCTAATAGAGATAACCTCTGGTTTTCTGAAATGTTCTAAATTAATCTTGCTTAGATAAGTTTTCGTAATTCAGTGTATGTCAGGCAGTAGGAAAAGAAGTGGATTTCATCTTCAGGAGCACAATTACACTTTGAACAAGCCAGGGAACAGTTATCTGGCATATATCTAGATTTATTGCTTTTTAATTTTGTCACTCCCAGTCTGAGTCATATGAACATAGTACCTATATACCTGGAAGTGATTAAGTCCATTTACATTTCTGGACCTAATAAACTTTTGAAGGAACTATAATAATAATAATAATAATAATAATAATAATAATAATAATAATAATAATAATAATAATAATAATAATAATAATAAATGGAACTTATATAACTATACAGGATTATAGCGTGGTCTAGTGGTTATTTTTCAGACTATTGTTGTTTGAAGCAATCGATCATTTTTTCCTTGATTTCACGTATAAAAGCTTTATGATTTCCGACTCCTTTAAAAAAAACCCACACGTATCCAAATCCAGAGGAGCCGAGAAGATTTTTGATTTGTGTGTCCAAGGAATATGACCTTTTTTCTTCTAACAATTTTAACACATGGCAAGCCATGTTAGCCTATCTCTGGCTAGGTAAGGAGCACAGACGTAGCCAGTAGGACACACTTCTGACAGTTGACAGCACAGGAGATGGTAACGGCCTGATTTTCTTATGACCATGTAGTTTGGTGTGTGTGTAGACTAACATTTAAAAAACGTTTACATGCGAGGGGATGGACTTGTTTCAATTGGGTTAAATTCCTGGACACCCCATACCTCAGCTGCATGCAACACGTGCATCAACAAGTTTAAAGAAGATCTCGGAGGAAAAGCAACCCAGCTTTCCTAGTGTCCTGCATATTTCTATAACATTTTTAGCTTTTGTTGTCAAGCTTTCAGGGGCAACATTCAAACTCAAACAGGATGTGAAAATTAGGCCAAGGTACTTATATGAGTTAACAACTTCTAACTTTTGATGTTCAAAGTGCCAGTGTTCATATGTTGATAAGTGTCCACTGTTCCAAAATACAATAATTTTATTTTTTTCAAAATTTACCTTTAAGCCAAATGTAATAGCAATATATTGTAAATTGTCCAGCTGATTTTGCAAGCATACAGGGAAGTATGAGAAAAGTAACAGGTCATCTGCAAACACCAGGGGAAACCATTCTGTGGCATTTTGGCATAGCTGAAATCCGTGATTTACATTGCTTATGACATATGTTTGGGTTCGATCCCCGCTCGGCTCGGTGTTGTGTCCTTGGGAAAAACACTTTACTCCTATTTTCCCCACTCCACCCAGGTGTACAAGTGGGTACCAGCTCTGCTGGGGAAGTATCTGGCGACAGACTAGCGTCCTGTCACAGGGGTGGTGATAAACCATCAGTTCGCTAAGCTACAGAAACCGGGATAAGCTCTGGCTCTATGGGCCTTCTGGCTCGAAAGAACATACTATGAAAGTGTTTTGAAGGTCGTTTTTTAAAAGAGACAATAAAATTGGTGAAGCAAGACAACCCTGTTTGAGGCCCTGAAAGCATTCAAGTAAACGGAACATCCTGCAGATGAACGGATGCAACACAACACTGACTAATACATAGCTTGTATGACCTTTAGCATTTTACCATTCATAACTGTGTTTATTAAGATTTTCAACAAGACATTTGTATTCACTGTGTCGAAGGCCTTTTGGAAGTCCGCAAAAGCTACATATGCTTTTTTCCTTTTGAAATATTGTTTTTGCTCAATTGCATATAGCGTAAAACCATGGTTCCTAGACACACACGAGAGAGAGAGACAGACAGAGAGACAGAGACAGAGAGAGAGAGAGAAAGAGAGAGAGAAGTTGGAACTTGTTTAATGTACATCGGCCATTGGGCCCGAATACAATAGGTAAAAGTAAAGGTAAAGGAGTCCCATAACCTATAAGGTCGTAGGGGAGCGAGGCGTCAGAGACCTCACTTCTCTAGGGCCAGCATATTGAGGGCGGTGCCCATCTCCTCTCCCTCGCTGCTTTACCTTTCCTGACCCTAAAGAGGGCAGGTACCCATTTACAGCTGGGTGAACTGGGGGAACTGTACTGAAGCCAAGGCGCGCAAACGGTCACCCATCCAACTGGTAACCACGCTCGACGCTGCTTAACCAATACAATACAATAGGAAAAAGATCAGTATACTTTTTATCACACAAAATCGTTTAGTTTTTCGTACCCAAAAACTAGTCATAAAAAGCGCAGCAGAATGAACTCATCTCATTCATTCACCCCAAGCCGTTTTTGATAATAGAAAAAATAAATAAAAAAACAACAATGACTGATATTTTCAGTAACAATCCTGTCTAGAACATAACAAAGTGAAACAGACTATCAATTATGTACATGAAAAGGCAATTTTAAATAGGTTTCTTCCTGTAGCTTGATAAAAATACGTTTGAGGACTGTTAACGTTGAAAGTCACTTTACAATTACCGCCATATCAGAAGGATATCTCTGGTAAGCTTCAGAAAAAACAAATTAAAACCAAAAACTGAGTATCCAACCTAGCAACCTGAGAGAAAACAGAGGAAAATGTTTAGTTTTCCTTTTTCATCTTCTTTCCCCTACACTTACACATTGCACACCCACCCACCCACACACACACACACACACACACACATCACACACACACACACACACACACACCACACACACAACACACACCACACACACACACACACACATACACGAGATAGCTTAATGGTTAGAACATTGCGCTCGCAATCTGATGATCCCGGTTCGATTCCTGTTCAAGGGGGATATTTTTCCCCTGGAGTTAACATCAGTGCTGACTCTACTCTCCCCAAAAGTCCTTGGGATGAGACTATAAAACAAGGCCCCAGAGTGTGAATGCACCCAGAACATCTTGCGCGCACATTAAATCATGTTCCGCTTATCATAAAAGTAGGCCACTGTGTGCCAGTGGGAACAGATGACAGAATTGACAAAAACCGCATACACACGGGGATTGGATGTAAAACAGCACATAAGTGCTTAATCCATTATCTTCGATATAAAAGAATACAAATAAAATAACACACACACACACACATTAGTCATTTAGAGGTAACCCACCTGCCTAGAAAGGGAAAAGTCTGGGTTGGAAGTGTGCGGTAGTTCAAATCCCATTTGGGCCTGAAACTTTTCCCCCATCCATTAGAGCAGGAGTAGTGGTCTGGGTGCTAGTCTTCAGATGAATTATATACTGATGTCCCGTGTGTTACGCATAATTATTCTATCGCACTAGAAAATCCCATGGCAACAATGAAATTGTCCCTTGTAAAATTCTGTAGAAAATATCAGTCTGATACGGAAACAAAGACAGTTGTAGAGAGGAAAAAGAAAAAAAATGGGTGGCACTGCTCTTGTGACAATTCAAAAAAAAAAAAAATGAAAAAGTCATCTGAGCCCTTTGATTTGTTGCTTTACAATATTCAGCGCTATATAAATTCCATACATTATTATTATTATTATTATTATTATTATTATTATTATTATTATTATTATTATTATTATTATTATTATTATTATTATTATTATTATTATTATTATAATTATCATTATCATTATCATTAATTCACTCTCCCTGGGGAGAGCAGCCCGAATTTCACATGGAGAAATCTGCTATGACTGAAAGTGGTATAGTTAAATAAATACATGGAAAAAAATACACAGAATGTAAAGTTCAGGGCCTCATAGAAAAACTAGAAAACATAGACATGAAGAAAATACTAGACACATGAGAGACAAACACACAGAAACAAAGAATTACCTTTTCCATGTCTTCCCAATGACATTCACCCACAAACTGACAGTGGACCACACACCCAGCTGGTAGTGAAGGAACTTGAGAAAAACTTAAAATATTGTGTTCCTTCTTTTATAGCTCTTGACAGCATATTTATGGATAACTAGATTTGTCATTGTGTTTGTTTGCCCATTGTTTTACTTTTATTTGTTTTTGCATTACTTTCATCTATCTGTGTACGACTTTTATCAGCATGTGTATTACTTTCATCAATATGTGTATTACTTTTATCTATATGTATATTACTTGTTTCTATCTGTCTGTCTAGCCAGCTTATTAACTGGCTATCTGTTTGTCTTTTTGACTGTTTTTCATTACTTTGCTATAACTGTAGGGTTCACCAATAGTGTTGAGATTCAGCGTATGCAATCGATTTCTCCCATCATGAAGGTAGCTGCATTCTAACTGCAAAAAATGTATTCTGCTTATGCTTGGGGTTTTTGTAACCCACCAAATGCAGACATCATTTATGGGATCTTTAACGTGCATTTTTCAATCCTCTGTATGTCTGCTCTTGAAGTTGACCTGGGAGATAGCAAACATCACCACCCTTAATTAAGCAGATACCAATGAGGTTCAATCCCATGACTTAATGACCCAAAGGATTGAAGTTGAATGGTCTTAACCATTGAGCTATAGTGTTTGTCATATGTATGCTTGTCTCTGTGTGCATGTGTGTGTAAGTGCCTATGTGTGTGTGTGTGTGTGTGCATGTGTGTGTGTCCATGATGTTGTGTGTGTGCGTGTTCGTGAGCACTAAAATGTGCACATGTACACAGAGTTGTGCATATGAGCTTGCACGTATGCATGTGTGAGTAGCTATTATCAACTTTTGATGAAGAAAAACATAAATGATAACTAAGCTGTGTTTTTTAAAAGTTCTTTTTGAAATGTGTGTTCGTTCTTTTATTTTACGTCTGTTCCCAATAAGTGATATTAGACGGAACATAAAGACCTATGGCAAAAATCAACAATAGAAGACAGACGGAATGAGAGTCATGTGACAGATTGGTATTCAAACATAAATGCAAATAGTGAAAACAATATTAAAGAACTTTAAAGAAACTCGAAAATTGGGCTACGTACAAGAGACTTCGAAATAGCAAAAATAATGTTTTCATCCGAATTACATCTACATTTTCTTCAGAATCATTTTTGTCTAAAAGGTTTTGGGGTAAAAAAGCATGAAGCTTCTGATAAAACAATAAACAATGTTCCAGAGAATATTGATCACCACAACTGCACCTAACATGTTTATGTCAAGTGCATTGTGCATTACATTGTAAAATTGTTTGCTTGTGTATGTGTGTGCGCGGGCATGCTTGTGTTGTGTGTGTGCCTATGTGCGTGTGTGTATGTGCGTGTGCGCGCGCGCGTTTGTCTATAATATTATGTGAGTACTCATATGTACCTATGCATGCATATGGGAATATTCACTTGTGCACATGTGTGTGAGCACGCATATGTACCTATTCATGCACATGGGAATATGCACGTGTGCACATATGTGTGCGTGTGAGCACGCATATGTGCACATGCACACACATGTACATATGCGCTTGCACGCATGTGTTTGTGTGTGTCTATGAGCGTGTGTATGTGTGTGTTAGCTATTAGTAACTTTTTATGAAGAAATACATAATACACCTTTTCAAAGAGATTTTTAAAAAAATGTGTGTGTGTGTGCGTGTGTGTATGTGTGTGTTTGTATGTGTGTTGTATATTATATAACACTCATAATGTATGCCACGTCAAGTCATGATTAACTTCTCTGTGTGCCATTCTTGATGCTCTCCCTGGAAAGACCCTGTGGCCACAAGAGCAACACCCCCCATTATTTTTTTCCTGCCTGCATGTGTATTTATTTCTCTATCAGAGTGATCTTTTTCACAAAATTTTGCGAGGCAAAATTATGTTAATGCTGTCGGTTCTTTTACATGTGCTAAATGCATACTGCATACAGGCTCTTGGTTTATCATCTCATCCAAAAGAATTACACTCAGACCACCACTCACAGTCTAGAGGATGAGGTACCAGTTTCAAGCACAAATGGTGACCACACCACCTCACATATTGAACCTTAACTTTTTTTTCTTTCTAGGCAGGTGGGTTACCTCTAGACCACCTTGCGTGTGTGTCTTTAATACTGTTTGCTTATAATTTTGCGACAAACTCTTGATTTTCAGTTCCTGTTACAATTCAAATTATTTTTAGGTGGGTTGCTGTTAGGTTTTTTCTACTGTTCAAGTTGTTTTTAATCCTCCATACCCCAAAAGGGGTGAAAGGAATAAAACCTTAAATCCTGAATCGTTCATGCGTGCGTGCGTGCGCGATTGTGTGTGTTTTTTGTTTTTAATTTTTTATAGTTAATATTTTATATCGAGGATAATGGAAAAAGCACTCATGTGTTTTTTTACAACCAGTCCCCGTGTGTATGCGGTTTTGTAAATTTTGTCATCTGTTTCCACCAGCACACAATGGCCTAACCTCTCGATAAGCGGAACAGGATTTAATGTGTGCGCAAGATGTTCTAAATGTGTTCGAACACAGGCCTTGATTTATGGTCTCTTCCGAAGGACTGTGTTGTTGTTGTTGTTGTCTTCGATTTTACGTCTGTTCACTCTCAGTGATATTAGACGAGAAAGAAAAAAAAATGTATACAAGGGGTGTATGATAACTGAGGTGGTTGTAGAGGCCCTACTGAAAAATGCGAGGGGGTAAACGTAGTCTAATCATGAAAAGAAACCGCGCAAAGCAAAAGATACAATAAAAAGTATTTAAAAAAAACAACCAAAACATCATCGAAACAAAAAACATAAAAAGTGATTAACGTTAATGAAACTATAACAAATGTCCTATAGGACTATGCCAGAGACCTTTTGCAATATCAAATGCCAAATTCAAATTATTGAATATGCTTCTAAGGGACTTTTCAGAAAATTGAGGTAAAAAAGCTTTGGTATTCTTACATTCAAATATTATATGAGTATTACAAATATTCTCACCACATAGACATTTACTGTTTCTACTGAATTTGGTTACGAATGCATTAAGTTTTATTCTATAAAACAAACTATTCACTCTTCTTGCTGTGGAGATATTTGAGCAAGCCTTAGGCTGGCTCACGACGCTTTATCAGTTTTGATGCAAGATCTGTTTAGAAATCTCTCTTTTAGGTGATACGTTTCTGCGCATGAAACAAAGCATGTTGACATGCGCGTCACAATGGCGACAGTAACCAGCTGCTGAAATTTGCTGTGTGCTAAATCAAGTTTGATGTACAAACATGACTAAGACTCGACGTCTACGTTCAGCATCCGGTTGCTTGGAGACCCATGCAAAAGAAAAAAGTAAGGGGCCTACTGAACAAGACAGCAAAGGGGTCCCTACAGCCACAACCAGCCGGACATCGAAAACCGTTCAGGTGCAGTCACAACTGGTAACCAGTGACCACCAACTTACTGTTCCTCACCACCAAGCTGACAGCTCCCTGGCAGACCTAAAGCAGGTGATCATGTCACTCGGTGATAAGATCACCTCTTTAGAGAAAACTGTGGCTGACCAGGGCCGTCTTCTAGCTTCCCACTGTGCCGACCACAAGAAAAGAAGGCCTGCAGAAATGCCCAGCATGGTGACCAGTGGGACACAGACTGACTCACTTGACTCACCGGCTTCCCATCCCCCCTCACCAGTAACCACATACGCGGAAATGGCCAAACGATTGCCATCATCACCAAGCACTGACACCAAACAGAAAAGGTCAGTGGCTAAAGACATTTCAAAACAAAACATTCAGAAGCCAGACCATATGCCTAAAAAGATGGGTGTGACGAAAATGAATTGGCATGACGTCAAATCAAGTTCTAAGTTGAAGGACCAAACTTCTGCTTTTCCCACTGTGCTTTTAGCTCATGACTCTATTCTAGGCGGAGTCAACAGTAGTCGGCTGGGTCTCTCCTATGGCTTGAATGTTAAAAAAATTAAAACATCTGACATTGACCACATCTCCCACTTAGTGGATTGGAAGATTGATGTCAAGGAACCACAGTGCATCGTTATCCACTGTGGTATTAATGATCTGAAAACCACAGATCCACATCAGGCCAGTCAGACAATGGTTCAAAATGTAAAAAATGTGATGACCTCATTCCCTGACACCAAAATTGTCATCAGCAAAATTGCACCCGTAAAAGATATTAATCTTCAGATGAAAGCTGATATATTTAATGCTATTATTTGTTCTGAAATGTTTAAATTGAAAAATGGTTCCTTCATTTCCCATGCCAACATAAAGTCTTGCTACAACCATTTCAAAGACTCCCTGCATCTGAACACCCGTGGGTCCAGCATTCTTGCCAAAAACATCGGCAGGCATGTGCATGCTCTAGTCTGGGAAAAGCCCAAGAGGAAACCAAGACGTCGGGTTTACAACAAAAATGTTTACTAGTCACCCAGATCCACCTATGTCTGAAAATCACCAGCTACAGCCAGCCTCCAGCCAGTGGCCATTTCCTTACCAAGAGTACCAGTTCCCTTGTGGAGACAGCAGAGACAGCCAACTACTTTGATGTGCTGAGAAACTGTGACTGGTATTTTGTAAACCAACTTGTAGTGCAATAGCTTAGCTGTGGTGTTATTTAGTTTTTACTCATATCCACAGTAGATCTAGCTGTTTTACTTGACTCAGTGTGCAGTGTTTATCTTTTGGCAACAATTTTAGTCATATAATTGTTAATTTTAATTTGTTTAATGTTTTGGTTTTTTGCAGTTTAGGGTTGATTGTTGTTGTTTTTTAAAAAAAATCTTTTTTTTGTATATTTTTAAAAATTGATTCCGTACTTTAAAATGCTTACTCGATCTAGATCTAAAAAGTCCAACGTATTGAAATTAATGCAGTGGAACGCTAGATCTATTTCCACTAATTTACATTATCTAATCCAACATCTTTCCAACAATAAATACCAAGTCCTTGTGTTACAATCCATGAATGTAACCAGGAATTGAAGAAGGGTGTGTGTGTGGTGTGTGTGTGTGTGTGTGTGTGTGTGTGTGTGTGTGTGTGTGTGTGTGTGTTGTGTGTGTAAGGAATCATTTTATCATAATCAACCACTCATTCAAGCTGGTCTCTCTCTCTACTGCTTCTTTCTCTCACAAGTCTGCAGTCACACCTATGGGGTGTCAGACCTTTACACCCATTACAAATTATACATTTGTACAGTCACGTCACAAACAAACTGCTTTTTGATAAAATACCTTTTATTTGACAACACAGACTTAAAATAGTAAGAGAACACGTAACACATCAGTAAAATCCAGTGAAAAGAGAAGTTATACATTTGGATTTATACAACACACTTCTTAAATCTAACATCCGATTTAAACTTGGCAAATTGTAATCAAAAGTTTAGTACAGAATAATTACAGACATTCAACTTATTTCTCAGGCATTATAATAAACCATGTAAAAACATTTTTAAAACATTATCTCAAAACCATACAGTTTTGAAAGCTCCATATCAAAGTAAAAGAAAAGGTTTACTATTGCTACACAGAATAAGTACCCAGAAAACATTTACAAAATGATATACTGTTAGTAGGTCATTGTAAAAAATTCAAGCTGGATTGTGATGTTTGCATCTGTTCCAGGTTGTATGACATAGACAAAATGGAAAAAAACCAGCTTATGAAAATATGCAATTCAACATTACTGTCAAGATATAACGGTTTCAATGAAAGTATTCCAATATATGTGGAGTTTGTTCAGTTATAGTACAGAAAGTGTTGTGCATGTATTAGGGCCAGGTACTTCTCTGACACGTGTTAAAGGTAAAACGCCTTTCATAATTATCTTCTAAGTCATTCTGAGCTGCCTGTTAAAACAGTTGAGTAGTTTCCTAATAATGATTGTGACAAAGTCAACTGCACACTAGTTATAGTCAGGGGAGCTCCAGTCATGTTAAAAATCAAGAATAAAAATAACACACCATCACATAACATCAATGTCTTTAATGAGGGAAAATGCGCCTGGAAAGAAACTTTATCCATGTTGATAACTTGTCATTATCAGTCTGAAATCAGAATATTGAGGGAAATAACAAAACCACAATACAATGCACAATGGAACAGTTGAATATATACAAAGGTACAGTTAAGAAAGTGTTTTGCTCATCTGGTTTCACTTACAATTCACATAGCTACTCCTGTGGGAATTACCTGGGATCACGGAAATCCATACAGGTGAAAACTGGCTCTCTTGATTTATATCATGTTCTTGTTTCAAGATGGACGTCACATGTGTTGTGTACAAGATTGTCATGAGTCGTACTGTGAGCTGATTTTTAGATATGTTCTTTAGCTGTGTATAACTGTGGTTACTTTTGTCCAGTGTATTTGCGAATGTGTCTGACTGAACTGAAGGTTCCTCTCTGCACTATGGCCACTGTCTGCTTGGACTAGCCTGTGTCTAATTTATGGGATTTGGGGGCAGATCCTTGTCAATAGTGTGTGCATTACTGTGGTCAGTGTTTTGTGTGAAGTAGTATGTGCGCTGTTAAATTTCTTTTCTCTGCGAACTTCTTTCCACAGAATGAACAAGTGTGTGGCTTTTCTCCTGTGTGGGTTCTGAGGTGAACAGTTAAACTACTTTTCTGGGTAAAAGTCATATCACAATATGTGCATTTGTGTGGCTTTTCTCGTGTGTGTGTTCTAATGTGACCATTTAAACTACTCTTCTGGGTAAAAGTCATATCGCAATATGTGCACTTGTATGGCTTTTCTCGTGTGTGGGTTCTAATGTGAACAGTTAAATTACTTTTCTTAGTAAAAGTCATATCACAATATGTACACTTGTGTGGCTTTTCTCCTTTGTGGGTTCTGAGGTGAACAGTTAAATTATTTTTCTGGGTAAAAGTCATATCACAATATGTACACTTATGGGGCCTCTCTCCTGTGTGGGTTCTAATATGACCAGTTAAATGACTTTTACGGGTAAAAGTTAAATCACAATATGCGCACTTGTGTGGCTTTTCTCCTGTGTGGGTTCTGAGGTGACCTGTTAAACTACTTTTCTGGGAAAAAGTTATATCACAATACATACATTTGTATGGCTTTTCCCCTGTGTGGGTTTTAATATGCTCTGTCAAGTTATATTTAGTTGTAAAGGTCTTATGACAGGATGTGCATTTGTATGGTCGTTCTCCTGTATGTGCTTGCCAGTGTCTTTTTAAATGTGCATTATGCTTGTATGTCTTTCCACACTGGGAACATCTGTACGGTCTTTCTCCTGTGTGGGTTCGAAGGTGGCTATTCAAGTGACATTTCTGGGTAAATGTCATATCACAGTATGTGCATTTGTGTGGTCTTTCTCGATTGTGGATTCGCATATGTGCTCTTATGTTTCTGTTGTATTTGTATGTCTTCTCACATTGTGAACACTTGTATGGCCTTTCTCCTGTGTGCACCCGCATGTGATTTTCCAGCGCACTTTTATCATAAAATAGTTTTCCACAGTTTTCACATAGGTGAGACTTTTTCTTTGAACAAACATTCAAGTCTCCTTCTGAAGCAGTCTGTTTACTCTGAGTTGTGTGGCAGTCAGTATCATCATACTCACCCAAATCATCATGGATATAGTTATTATTGT
>CM054154.1:41760020-41779630 GCA_028751875.1 Rapana venosa
AACTGTCTGCAAGTGTACTTATTTCTATATCAGAGTGGCATACTTTTACAAAGCATTGAGAGGGAAAATTCTCTTAATGCTGTCAGTTCTTTTACATGTACTGAATGCATATTGCATACATGTTCTTGATTTATCATTTCAACCAAAAAACTTGCAATCACACCACCACTCACAGTCTAGAGGATGGGGTACCAGTTTCAGGCACAAATGGGGATCACAACACTACACGCTTTAAACCTGAACGTTTTGCTTTCTAGGCAGGTGGGTTACCTCTAGACCACCTTTCCCTTTATGTGCTTGTGTATCTGTGTGTGTATGTCTGTGTGTGTGAGGGGGGGGAGGGGGGACAATTATTTTCAGCACTATCAACCACACATCCAGCTGGCCTCTCTCTTCTGTTTCTTTCTCACACAAGGCTGCTATCACACATGTGGGTGATCAGACCTTTACACCCATTACAACTTAAACATTTGTACAGGCACATCACAAACGAACTGCGTTTTTGATAAAATACATTTTTATTTGAAAAACACTATTAAAATAGTAACAATAAATCGTTCTACACATCACAATATCCAATGAAAAGAAAATTTAATACACTGGGTTTATATAAACATGGCTTCTAAAATCTAACATTTGTTTGAAAGCTTGGTTAAAGAGTAATCAAATGTTAAAGTCCAAAACGAATCACATACATTCAACACACTTCTCACGTATCCTCATAATCTATGCAACAAACACTTTTTTTTTTACAAATATCATTCTAAATGCTGTACACCTCATGAAAGCTTTATACCAAGTCTGAAGAATGTGTGTATTATTGTTAAAGCGAATCAGTTTGTGAAGAAAACGTTTTAAAGAGAAAAACTGTGACCATGGCATTGTAAAAATAAAAACCTGGATTTTGATGTTTGCATTTGTTCAAGCTTATACGACTTAGACAAAAAAGAAACATCACAAAAGTAGTTAATGAACAGATGCAAATGAACATTGCTGTTCAGATATATCAGTTTTAATGAAAGGATACTGATATATCTGACATGCTTCAATTATAGTACAGAAAGTCTTGTGCATGTTTTAGGACAAGGTACTTCACTGACACCTGTTAACGGTAAAACGTCTTTAATAATTATCTTCTTGGTCATTCTGAGCTGCCAATTAAAAAAAGTGTAGTTTCCTATTAACGATTGTGACAAAGTCAAATGCACACTAGTTACAGTCAGGCGAGCTCGATTCATGTTAAAAATAAAGAATACAAACAACACACCATCACATAACATCAAGGTAATTAATTAGGAACCATGTGCCTGGAACCTTCAACTTTATCCGTTTTGACAACTTCTCATTACTAGTCTTAAAACGGTATGTTGAGGGAAATAGCAAAACCCATTGTACAATGCACAATAAAACAAAGTGTCTTGCTCATCTGGTTTCACTTACCGTTTACAGAGTTTCTCTTGTGAGCATGACCAGAGATCACGGAAATCCATACAGGTGCAAACTGGCTCTCTTGATTTATAGTGTGTACTTGTTTCAAGAATGATGTTGCATGTGTTGTGTTCAAGGTTGTCATGTGATGGAGTGTGGGCTGATTTCTAGGTGCGTTCTTTACCTGTGTATAACTGAGGCGTTTTTGTCCTGTGTAGTTGTGAATGTGTCTTACCTAGCTGAAGGTTCTACTCTGCCCTATGGCCATGGTCTGCTTGGACTAGCCTGTGTCTGATTCCTGGGATTTGGGGGCAGATCCTTATCCATAGTGTGGGCATTATTGTGTTCAGTGTTTTGTGTAAAGTAACATGTGTGATCTTAAATTTTTGTGTGTGGAGAACTTCTTTCCACAAAATGTACAAGTGTAAGGCTTCTCTCCTGTGTGGGTTCTGATGTGGTCTAGCAAATGATGTTTCTGGGTAAAAGTCTTATGACAATATGTACACTTGTGCGGCTTTTCTCCTGTGTGGGTTCTAATGTGAGCAGTTAAATTATTTTTCTGGGTAAAAGTCATATGACAATATGTGCACTTGTGTGGCTTTTCTCCTGTGTGGGTTCTGATGTGGTTAGTTAAACTACTTTTGTTGGTAAATGTCATGTCACAAGTTGTGCACTTGTATGGCTTTTCACCTGTGTGGGTTCTAATGTGACGAGTTAAGCTACTTTTATGGGCAAAAGTCATATCACAATATTTGCACTTGTGTACCTTTTCTCCTGTGTGGATTCTTATATGTACTGTTAAGCTCTCTTTAATTGTAAAAGTTTTATGACAGTATGTACATTTATATGGTCGTTCTCCTGTATGTGCTGGCAAGTGTCTTTTTAATTGTGTATTATGCTTGTATGTCTGTCCACACTGTGAACATTTGTATGGTCTTTCACCTGTGTGCTTTCGAAGGTGCTGATTTAAGTTACACTTCTGCGTAAACGTCTTATCACAGTATGTGCATTTGTATGGTCTTTCTCCAGTGTGGATTCGTATGTGTGCCACTAAGTTTTTGTCATATTTGTATGTCTTTTCACATTGTGAACACTTGTATGGCCTTTCTCCTGTGTGGACTCGCATGTGCTTTTCCAGGTTGCCTTTATTATAAAATAGTTTTCCACAGTGTTCACACAGATGAGAGTTTTTCTTCGTACAAACATGCACGTCTCCTTCTGAAGCAGTCTGTTTACTCTGAGTTGTGTCACAGTCAGCATCATTATACTCGCCCAAATCATCAGGCTTAAAGTGATCATTGCCCACCAGGTTGACAGCAGCGTTTTGTTCAGTGCCTTCTCCACTGTAAGGAATCATTTCCAGGTTTACCTGCCTTTCACTGTCTGATGTCTGACTGTCTGTTGTATAATTTTCGCAGAGGTATGGCTTAAGTTCTTCAGGGGCTAAAATATGCTGTTTAACAGAAAAGGTACATATAGTATCTTCACCACTCTTTATGCATGTGTATTTTTTGTTTTGACTTATTACATAGTCTACTATTTCTCCTTGAGGTGTGTCAGAGTCAACTTCTGTGTTCTTACCATAATCAGGTTCATTGCATCTGGATATGTCTTCTTCATTATTTTTTGCATTGTGTAAATGTCCCACTATATTTTTCCTCAACTCTGCAATGCCAAGCCCATTAACCATACTCCTTGAAAGCAGGGACTTGTGAACACCTACAGTGAATTCGCACGTGTCCTTGATCGGTTTGACCTCACCTGGGAAAGAAACACCTGTACCAAGGATCCCATATTTAGCATCAGCAGTAACACCTTCTTTTGTATCATGAATATCTGCAGTGCCGTTACAGTTTAAAGTACAGGCAGTTATAGTGTGGTAGTACCCAGTGGCTTCCTGATTGTACTGAATGTTCTGATAGTTTCCAGTTGACTGTTCTGGGAATCCACATGTCTCAGGCAGGTCTTGGGCATGTTCATGGTCAGTCACAGCATCTGTGTTGACAACTGTGTTGGTCTGTGCTGAACAATCCTCTGTCTTCATGTTGGCTTTGCTGGGTTGCCCTGGGTCATGTTGGAGAACTGAAGTAATCTGCAACATCAACAACAGGTCATAAAAGGTTCTAGCATGAAGGTGATGGGCTGTGTTTGTTTTATTCCTCTTATGGTTCTTCTAAGTGTCATATGCATGTTTGAGAGCTGAAAATATGCAAAGGTTTCAGGTTTTGTTTCTAACTTACTTTAATAGTTTTAGCAATAGATACTAAAGCACTTAAAGCAAAAAGCTGAAAAATGTGCTTTTTTTCAACGTGGTTTTCGTCTTCCTTTTTCTAAGAGAAATAATAATAATAATAATAATAATAATAATATATGGAATTTATATAGAAATCCTTTGATAGAGGAGAAAGAAACAATAAATCTTAGCAGCACTCACTAGCAAAATGTGTATCTCTTACAGCCTGTCTTCAGCAAAGAAGTATGCCCAAGTGATGGTACATTTAACCACCTCCCCCTTCCCCCTGTGTGTTTCTAATGATACCAGCATCACCAACTGCAGAAGATATAACATGTCAATAAATCACCAACTCCCCCTCCCCACCATCTACCCCACTTCATTTTATTGTATATCTGTATTACCAACCACTTCCTGTCTGTTTTTTAAAATCCTGAAATCAAATTAGAAATATGCTACAATACATAAGCAAGCTTTTGGTGTACAATTACAGTAACTGTTTTTATATGTGAATGTTTAAACTCCTTGTGTGTACGTGCTGCGTATATGCGTGCGTAAAAAATAAGTTTTTATGTCTTCTAGTCAATGGGTTTAAAATTGTGTTCACAATTGATGTGTGTGCGTGCGGGCGTTTGCGTGTGTGTGCGCATGCGCGCGTGTGTGTGGTGTGTGTGTGTGTTCGTGACATTTTATTTGAAAACCAATATGAAATATAGCTTTTGTGTCTTTGATATATTTGATGTGTATCAATCTGCCTGTCAGTATTGTAATTGCCCTTCATGGGATGATTAAAGTGTTTTTGACTTGACTTGACTTGACTTGTATGCATGTAATGTATGTAGCAATATTTCGACGGGAGTCTGCATACCACTTTGTTTGTTTATTTGTACAAAATGCAAGCAGCCATAACCATGCATTTATGTTTTTCAGTGAAGAGAGAGAGAGAGAGAGAGAGAGAGAGAGAGAGAGAGAGAGAGAGAGAGAGAGAGAGAGAGAGAGAGAGAGAGAGAGAGAGAGAGAGAGAGAGAGAGAGAGTGATAGAACTCAGAGCTTGTTTTATGTTCATTCGCCATAATATAATACAGCAGGAAAAAGAACAGTGTATTTTTTACCACACGAGACTCCTTTAGTTTCTCATACCCAAAAGCTAGTCATCAAAAGCCCAGCAGAATAAACTCATCTCATTCAATCACCCCAAGCCATTTGTGGTTATGTATTACAACTTGTAAAAATACAACAACGACTGACATTTTCAGTATCAATCCTGTGCAGAACGTATGAAAGTGAAAAAAATATTATCAACTATGTATAAAAAGGTGATTTTATATACATTTGTTCCTTTAGCTTGATCAAAACACATTTGCAGACTGTTAACATTGAATGTCATTTTACAATTACCTTATTTCAGAAGGATATCTCTGGTCACCTTCATAAAAAATGTAAAACCAAAAATTGAATATATCTAACCTAGCAGCCTAACAAGTTAGAGAGATGTACAATATTTCTATTCAGGATGCATGAGAGATAAGTTATTTTGACTAATACTAAAAACGTAATGGTGTATGCTTTTCTTTGAAAGTTTGCTTACAAAGGTTGACACATTTTACATACAGAAAACATAGTGGCATGTTTAGTATTCCTGTTCCATCTTCTTTCCCATACCTCTCACTCACACACACACACACACGCACACACACACATACACACACACTCACTCACACACACACATGAACACACACACACACGAACACACACACATGCACACACATACACTCACTCACATATACACTCACACACACACACACACACACACACACACACACATACGATCAGTGGTCAAGAGGTAATGCACCTGCCTAGACAGGGAAATGTCTGGGTTGGAAGTGTGCGCTAGTTCGAATAACGATTGGGCCTGAAACTTTCCCCCCTTCCATTAGAGAATGAGTGGTGGTCTGGGTGCTAGTCTTGCAGATGAGATGATAAACCATGGACCCGTGTGTTACAGATAAATATTTAATACACGTAAAATAACCAATGGCAACAAGAGAGTTGTCCCTGGCAAAATTCTGTAGGAAAACATCACTCTGATAAAGGAAAAAAATGTAGTTGCAGACATGAAAAAAAAGAGGGCCAATGCTCTTGTGGCAACCCACTCTCCCGAGAGATAGCAGCCTTAATTTTATGTAGAGAAATTTGCCATGACTTAAAGTGGTATAAATATAAAAAAAAACCTACATACATAAATACATAAATAAATACACATACTGTAAAATTCAGGGCAACATAAATGACAAAAACTAAACATGCATAAAGAAAAATACTTGTACACATGACAAACAGACACACAGAAACAAAGAATTACCTTTTCCATATCTTCCCAATGACATTCATCCACAAACTGACAGTGGACCACACACACAGCTATCAAAGTATCCTGAACTGTGCTCAGACATCTATAGAGCCGTGGGTGTGCACCGTGTTTTAGGACAATGAACACAATGCACGTGCTGCACGATTTTCTTTTTATTGTGAACTGTGGCTATGGTCAAGGTGGTAGTGAAGGAACTTGAGAAAAAATGTTGAAATAATGTGTTCCTTCTTTTGAAGGACCCGTCCTTCTTTTTCCTTCTTTCCTGCTCTTGACAGCATTTTTATGGATAGCTGTATATTTTTTTCGTTGTGTTTGTTTTCCCATTGTTTTACTTGCATCTATCTATGTGTTACTTTCATATATCTGTGTAGTACTTTCATATGTCAGTGTATTACTTTTATCAATATGTGTATTACTTTCATCTATCTGTCTGTCTAGCCAGCTTGTTAACCGACTCTCTGTTTTTTATGCTTTTCATTATTTTGCTAGACATCTAGGGTTCACCAATGGTGGCGAAATTCAGCGTATGCAATCGTTTCCCCCTCACCATGAAGGTAGCGGCATTCCAACTTCAGAAAATGTATGCTGCATATGCTTGTTGTTTCCATAGCCCATCAATTACAGATATGATTCATTGGATCTTTAACATGCATGTTTTAATCATCTGCATGTTTGCTCTTGAAGTTGACCTCAGAGATAAAAAAAATTTCCACCCTTAATAAACCAGACACTAATGAGGTTCAATTTCGTGACTTAATGGAGCCAAAGGATCGAAGTTTAATGGTGTTAACCTCTGAGCTAAAGTGCCTGTAACCTGTCTGTATATTGGCCTCTGTGTGTGTGTGTGTGTGTGTGTGTGTGTGTGTGTGTGTTGTGTGTGTGTGTGTGTGTGTGGTGTGTGTGTGTTTGCCCATGAGTGTGCATGTGTGTGCGTGAGCCACTCATGTGTGCCTATGCATGCACATGGGAATATGCGCATGTACATATTTTGTGTGTGCATGTGCGTGTGTGTGTGTGTGTGCGTGTGTATGCTTATGTTTGCGTGTGCGTGCGTGCGTTTGTGTGTGTAGTAGTAGTTCTTCAGTTTAACGTCCTTCCACTAAATAGTGATATCAGACAGGAAAGTGTGTGTATGTGTGTGCGTGTGTGCGTGTGTGCGCGTGTGCGTGTGTGTGCGTGCGCACGCGCACGTGCTTGTGTGTGTGTGTAGGGGGGAGGGGTATGCATATAACTAATCAATCGTAATAAACAACTATTATGAAAAAAGCACAAACAAGAATTCCGGAAAAACAAAAACAAAAAACAAAGAAAAAACCAACAACAACAAAAACAACAACAACAACAAAAACAAAACAACAACCAAACCCAGAAACATCAAACAGCAAAAATTCCATTTTCTGATGATACGAGGCACTGGTGTTACCTTTTGCTGGATACCCTTGCACTGTGGTATTTACTTTAATGAAAAAGTTGACAGAAAAGCAAAATGTGGAGCTGAGCATATCGATGGGTCTTGCAGCATAAGTGTTCCTCTATCCATCCATGAGGGCTATAGCATGTTACAAAATGCATGTTGGAAACACTTTAAAAAGAAACTACAAAGTATCCGTTATTCCTGGAGTGATGATGTAGCCCATGTATTATCTTTTGATAAGATCAAATATCGTAATTTACATGAATATAGAAATGTTGTATCTCTTATATACAGGTTTAAGTTCAATGCTTTTAGAACAATTTTTTTAAAAAAAAGCAACATTATCTGTGGTGAAAATCTTACCAATGATCACATTCTTTTACGATGCAGAGATCTGAAAAACATCTTACCTGCCTTCCCAGTCCGTAGCTTGCAGCAAATTCTTAAAGACATTCCATTAGTGAAAGAAATTATATTGTCATTAAGCCATACCCCTTATATCAGACTCCTCTGATATAAGAGTTTGTGTGTGTGTGTCTGTGTGTATGCATGTGCATTTATGTGTGTGTGTGTGTGTGTGTGTGTGTGTGTGTTTAGTAGCACTCATATGTGCACATGCACACACATTATAGTATGCTCTTATATGTATGTGTGTATTACCTATTAGCGACTATTGATGAAAAAATATATAAAAGATAAAAGATGATGTGTGTGTATAGTCAATAGCTGTGTTCTTAGTGTGTGTGTGCATGGTGTGTGTGTGTGTGTGTGTGTGTGTGGTGTGTGTGTGTGTGTGTGTGTGTGTGTTGTGTGTTGTGTGTGTGTGTGTGTGTAAGCCTGCTTGTGCATGTGTGTGTTGTGTATTATAGAATACACATACTGTATACCACTTCAAGTCGTGATAAACTTCTCTGTGTGGAATTCTGGCTGCTGGCTCTGGCTCTCCATGGGAAGACCTCATGGCCACAAGGGCATCACCACCCATTGTTTTTTCCTGCATGCATGTGTATTTGTTTCTCTATCAGAGGGACCTTTCACAAAATTTTGAAAGGAAAAATTCACTTTATGCATATGGTTCTTTTACATGTTCTAAATGCATGTTGCATACAGGTCCTGGATTTATCATCCCACCCAAAAGCCTAACAGTCCGCAAGCCACTCATAGTGACAATTTCAAGCACAAAAGGGGATCTACCCACTACACACTTTGAACCTTGACTTTTTGCTTTCTACACAGGTGTGTTACCAGTAGACCACCTTGCACATGGTGTGCATGCTTCAGAGTCTGTGTGTGTGTGCATACGTGTGCGCGAATATGTGTATGTGTGATGAACTGGTCTCTCTCTAATGTTTATTTCTCTCACAAGGCTGCAATCACACCTATGGGTGATCATATCTTTACATCAATTTCAAATTATTCATTTGCACTGTCACATCACAAATAAACTGCGTTTTGATAAAATACGTTTTACTTGAAAAGCAGAAATAAAATAGTGAAGAGAAAACATCGCACACATTAAAAAATCCGGTGAAAAGAGAAAATGTACATTATGCTTTATACAAACAAAGCTTCTAAAGTCTAACCTCAATTCGAAAGCTTGGCAAAGTGAAATCAAAAGATTAAGCAAACAATAATGACATACATTCCACTTATTTCTCAAGCGTCATAATAAACACTATACACACTTTTAAAAAATTATTATGGAAAATGCAATACAGTTTTGAAAGCTCCATAAATAATTGTGACGAAGTCAACTGCACACTAGTTACAGTCAGAAGGGGTCAGACCATGTTAAAAGGGAAGAATAGAAACAACACACCATCACATAACATCAAAGCAATTAATTAGGGAAAACGTGCGGTAAACTTCAACTTTCTCCATTTTGATAATTTGTCAATAATTGTCTGAAACCAGTATGTTGAGGGAAGTAACAAAACCCATAGTACAATGCACAATGAAACAAAAAAACACATACAAGTGTTCAGTACACAAAGTGTCTTGCTCATCTGGTTTCACTTACCATTCACAGAGTTACTCTTGTGGGAATAACCTGGGATCACGGAAATCCATACAGGTGAAAACTGGCTCTCTTGATTTATATCGTGTTCTTGTTTCAAAATGGACGTCACATGTGCTGTGTAAAAGGTTGTCATGTGTTGTACTGAGAGCTGATTTCTAGGTTCCTTCAGTTGTGAATTTATCTGACCGAACAGTAGGCTCCACTCTGCACTATGGCAACTGTCTGCTTGGACTATCCTGTGTCTGATTCATGAGATTTTGGGAGCAGATCCTTGTCCACAGTGTGGGCATTAGTATGGTTAGTGTTTTGTGTGAAGTCGTGTGTGTCTTCTTAAATTTTGTTTGGTGGTGAACTGCTTTCCACAGAATGTACAAGTGTGAGGCTTTTCTCCTGTGTGGGTCCTGATGTGAACAGTTAAACTACCTTTCTTGGTAAAAGCCATAGGACAATAGGTACACTTGTGTGGCTTTTCTCCTGTGTGGGTTTTGATGTGAACAGTTAAAGTACTTTTCTGGGTAAAAGTCATATCACAATATGTGCACTTGTGTGGCTTTTCTCCTGTGTGGGTTCTGATGTGGTTTGTTAAATGTTGTTTCAAGGTAAACTTCACATGACAATATGTGCACTTGTATGGCTTTTCTCCTGTGTGGGTTCTGAGGTGAACAGTTAAAGTACTTTTCCGGGTAAAAGTCATATCACAATATGTGCACTTGTGTGGTTTTTCTCCTGTGTGGGTTCTGCTGTGACCAGTTAAATTACTTTTCTTAGTAAAAGTCATATCACAATATGTGCACTTGTGTGGCTTTTCTCCTGTGTGGGTTCTGAGGTGAACAGTTAAATTACTTTTCTGGGTAAAAGTCATATCACAATACCTGCACTTGTGTGGCTTTTCTCCTGTGTGGGTTCTAATGTGACCAGTTAAACTACTTTTCTGGGTAAAATCCAAATCACAATATGTGCACTTGTGTGGCTTTTCTCCTGTGTGGATTCTTATATGCTCTGTTAAGCTCTCTTTATTTGTAAACGTTTTATGACAGTATGTGCATTTGTATGGTAGTTCTCCTGTATGCGATCGCAAGTGTCTTTTTAATTGTGTATTATGCTTGTATGTCTGTCCACACTGTGAACATTTGTATGGTTTTTCTCCTGTGTGGTTTCGAAGGTGCTGATTCAAGTTACATTTCTGCGTAAACGTCTTATCACATTTTGTGCATTTGTATGGTCTTTCTCCTGTGTGGATTCGCAAATGTGCTCTTAAGTCTGTGTAGTATTTGTATGTCTTTTCACATTGTGAACACTTGTATGGCGTTTCTCCCGTGTGTACTTGTTGATGCTTTTCCAGCTTGCTTTTCTTATAAAATAGTTTTCCACAGTTTTCACACAGGTGGCACATTTTCTTTGTACTAACATTCACGTCTCCTTCTGAAGCAGTCTGTTTACTCTGAGTTGTATCACAGTCAGCATCATTGTCAACACCCAAATCATCAGTCATAAAGTTATTATTGTCTACCAGGTTGACAGCAGTTTTTTGTTCACTGCCCTCTCCACTATCAGGAATCGTTTCCAGGTTTACCTGCCTTGTACTGTCTGATGTCTGACTGGATGATGTACACTTTTCACAGAGGTATGGCTTGAATTCTTCAGGAGCTAAAATATGCTGTTTAACAGAAAATGTACATCTAGAATCATCACCACACTTTATATATGTGCATGTTTTTCCTTGAGTTTGTACATATTCTGCTACTTTTCTTTCAGGTGTTTCACAGTCATCTTTTGTGATCTGACCATAATCAGGTTTGTTATATCTGGATATGTCTTCCTCATTATTATTTGTGTTGTGTACAAATCTGGCTATATTACTCTTTATCTCATCGATGCCAAGACTATCTATAACACCCTTTGAAAACATGGACTTGTGAACACCAACAGTGAATTCACACATGCCCTTGATCAGTTTGACTTCACCTGGGAAAGAAACACCTGTACCAAGGATCCCATATTTAGAAGCAACAGTCACGCCTTCTTTTGTATCATGAATATCTGCAGTTTCCTTACAGTTACAAGCACAGGCAAGATCAACATTTCTGCTATTGCTGACTGTAACGTTCCAGTACCCAGTAGTTACCTGCTTGCACTGAAAGTTCTGATAGTTTCCAGTTGTCTGTTGTGGGAATCCCCTTGTCTCAGGCAGGTCTTGGGCATACTCATGTTCAGTCACAGTATCTGGGTTTACAGCTGTGTTGGTCTGTGCTGAAGAGTCCTCTGTCTTGATGTCTGCTTTGCTGGGTTGCCCTAGGTCATGTTGTAGAACTGAAGTCACCTGCAACATCAGTAACAGGTTATGTTAGTGTCTACTTTTTTACGGCGACGGGATAGCCTAGAGGTGAGAACATTCTGAGACCATAAACCGAGGCTCCGTGTGCAAACGCACGCAGAACGTCTTGCGCACACGTGAAATCCTGTTCCGCTTTCGTAAAAGTATATCATTGTGTGCCTATGGGAATGTATGACAGAATTTACAAAACCGCATACACACAGGGACTGGATTTAAAAGCGCACATAAGTGCGTAATGCATAATCCTCGCTACAAAAGAATAAAATGAATGAATAAATGAAATAAATACAAACTATCAAGGTGACAGAATGTGTTTAGTTTTATTACTGTCATGGTTTTTAAAGTGTCATGTGTGTGTCTGAGTGTTGGTAATATGCAGAGTTGTGGTTTTGTTTCTACTTCTGCTCAAAACCTTTTATACTAAATGCTAAAGCATCTGTGGCAAGTTGCTGAAAAATGTGTACCTTTCTTGTTATTTTTTTAAAATTAATTTTCTGTGCTGCTCATCTTCTGTGACGTCCCCCATCCTGCTATTCCCATGCCGCTCATTCAAATCTCCTCGTCACAGCCATACTCAGATTTGTTATGTCTTATCCTCAGGGTCGGAGGTCCACAGGGAGCCCATCACTATCAGGCCGTGTGGGGCCACCAGCCAGAGGGGCCCTGCACTGCTGCTGGGTCACTTTGGTGGTGTTCAGTGGTGCCTGTTCTGAGCTAACATACGCAGTACACCACCTACTAAGCCCCCTACTAACGACAGTATTAGCTCAGTCGCGGAGCCAGACTGAGTTGCCCAACCGAGGTGGTAACCACCACAACGTCCCTCCAAGGATTGTCCGCCGTGTACCTCTAACCCCTAAGGTTCTTACACAAACTCACCACAGGAACAGAAGTGTTTAGGCAAACAAAATCTAAGGTCACTATGAAACCGGAGCAACTGGGACCACCGAATCACAGGCAATTTCCTTTTATTCCATGATGATCAATGACAATGATGATGACGTAATGATACTGTGTGGTCCCAGTCTTCCCATTGAGGCCACAGCACACTTACTCTAGGTAGGAATTGGCCGGAATCCGAAAAATTGCTATGACTCTTATGGGAATCGAACCCGCGACCTTCCAGTCCCTAACCCAAGGTGCTAACTACTGCGCCATGACAGCTGGTGGTTTTTCTTAAGGTTTTCTTGACAAAGCTTGACATATTTTATATACAGAAAACAGAGGGGGATGTTTAAATATTTCTTTTTCGTCTTCTTTCATTTACTAGTCACACACACACACACACACACACACACACACACACACACACACACACACACGCACATGCGATCAGTGGTCAAGAGGTAACACACATGCCTAGACAGGGAAATGTCTGGGTTGGAAGTGTGCGCTAGTTCGAATACCGATTGGGCCTGAAACTTTTCCCCCTTTCATTAGACAATGAGTGGTGGTCTTGGTGCTAGTCTTGCAGATGAGATGATAAACCATGGTCCCGTGTGTTACAGATAATTATTTAACACACGTAAAAGAACCCATGGCAACAAGAGATTGTCCCTGGCAAAATTCTGTAGGAAAATGCCACTCTGATAAAGGAAAAAAATGTAGTTGCAGACATGAAAAAAAAGGAGTGGCAATGCTCTTGTGGCAACCCGCTCTCCCAAGAGATAGCAGCCTTAATTTTATGTAGAGAAATTTGCCATGACTTAAAGTGGTATAAATAAATACATACATAAATAAATACACATACTGTAAAATTCAGGGAACAATAAATGACTAAAAAAACAATCATGCGTAAAGAAAAATACTTGTACACATAACAGACACACAGAAACAAAGAATTACCTTTTCCATATCTTCCCAATGAAATTCATCCACAAACTGACAGTGGACCACACACACAGCTCTCAAAGTATCCTGAACTGTGCTCAGACATTTATAGAGCCGTGGGTGTGCACCGTGCTTTAGGACAATGAACACAATGCACGTGCTGCACGATTTTCTTTTGTTGTGAACTGTGGCTATGGTCAAGGTGGTAGTGAAGAAACTTGAGAAAAAGGTTGGAATAATGTGTTCCTTCTTTTGAAGGATCCTTCCTTCTTTTTCCTTCTTTTTCCTACTCTTGCCAGCATTTTTATGGATAGCTGTATATTTTTTTCGTTGTGTTTGTTTGCCCATTGTTTTACTTGCATCTATCTATGTATTATTTTCATATATCTGTGTAGTACTTTCATATGTCAGTGTATTACTTTTATCAATATGTGTATTGCTTTCATCTATCTGTCTGTCTAGCCAGCTTGTTAACTGACTTTCTGTGGGGTTTGTTTTGCTTTTTATTATTTTGCTAGACATCTAGGGTTTACCAATGGTGGTGAGATTCAGCTTATACAATCGTTTCACCCCCACCATGAAGGCAGTGGCATTCCAACTTTAGAAAATGAATGCTGCATATGCTTGGTGTTTCCATAGCCCATTAACTACAGACATGATTCATTGGATCTTTAACGTGCATGTTTTAATCATCTGCATGTTTGCTCTTGAAGTTGACCTGGGAGATAGAAAAAATCTCCACCCTTAATAAACCAGACACTAATGAGGTTCAATTTCGTGACTTAATGGACCCAAAGGATCGCAGTTTATTGGTGTTAACCTCTGAGCTAAAGTGCCTGTAACCTGTCTGTATGTTGGCCTGTGTGTGTGTGTGTGTGTGTGTGTGTGTGTGTGTGTGTGTGTGTGTGTGTGTGTGTGTGTATGTGTGTGTGTGTTTGCCCATGAGTGTGCATGTGTGTGCTTGAGCCACTCATGTGTGCCTATGCATGCACATGGGAATATGCGCATGTACACATTTTGTGTGTGCATGTGCGTGTGTGTGTATGTGCGTGTGTGTTCTTATGTTTGCGTGTGCGTGCGTGCGTTTGTGTGTGTGTCTGTGTGTGTGCATGCACATTTGTGTGTGTGTGTTTAGTAGCACTCATATGTGCACATGCGCACACATTATCGTATGCTCTTATATGTATGTGTGTGTTACCTATTAGCGACTACTGATGAAAAAATATATAAAAGATAAAAGATGATGTGTGTGTATAAGTCAGAGCTCTGTTTTTAAGTGTGTGTGTGCATGTGTGTGTGTGTGTGTGTGTGTGTGTGTGTGTGTGTGTGTGTGTGTGTGTGTGTGTGTGTGTGTGTGAGCCTGCTTGTGCATGTGTGTGTTGTGTATTATAGAATACACATACTGTATACCACTTCAAGTCATGATAAACTTCTCTGTGTGGAATTCTGGCTGCTGGCTCTGGCTCTCCCTGGGAAGACCTCATGGCCACAAGGGCATCACCACCCATTGTTTGTTCCTGTCTGCATGTGTATTTGTTTCTCTATCAGAGTGACCTTTCACAAAATTTTGAAAGGAAAAATTCACTTTATGCATATGGTTCTTTTACGTGTTCTAAATGCATGTTGCATACAGGTCCTGGATTTATCATCCCACCCAAAAGCCTAACAGTCCGCAAGCCACTCATAGTGACAAGTTCAAGCACAAAAGGGGATCTACCCACTACACACTTTGAACCTTGACTTTTTGATATCTACACAGGTGGGTTACCTGTAGACCACCTTGCACATGGTGTGCATGCTTCAGAGTCTATGTGTGTATGTGCATACGCGTGCGCGATTGTGTGTGTGTGTGTGTGTGATGATCTGGTCTCTCCCTCTTGTTTCTTTCTCTCACAAGGCTGCAATCACACCTACGGGTGATCAGATCTTTACATCAATTCCAAATTATTCATTTGCACTGTCACAACACAATTAAACTGCGTTTTGCTAAATACGTTTTATTTGAAAAGCAGAAATAAAATAGTAAAGAGAAAACGGTGTGCACATTACAAAATCCAGTGAAAAAATAATATGTACATTGGGATTTATACAAACAAAGCTTCTAAAGTCTAACATCAATTTGAAAGCTTGGCAAAATGTAATCAAAAGATTAAGTAAAAACAAAAATGACATGCATTCCACATATTTCTGAAGCGTCGTAATGAACCCTATACACACTTTTTTGAAAAGTTGATGGAAAATGCAATACAGTTTTGAAAGCTCCATACCAAAGTAAAAATAATCGTTTACTCTTTGCTACAGAGAATACGCTTTTGAAAAACCTTTTAGAAAAATGAAATAGATTCACCATGACATTGTTAAAATTCAAACCTTGATTTGATGTTTACATCTGTTCCAAAATGTATGACTTAGACAAAATGAAACATCTGATAAAATAGTTTATGAGCAGATGCACTTGAACATTCAGTCATGATATACGTTTAAATGAAAACAATACCAACATATCTGGAGCTTTCCAATCATACTACAGAAAATGATATGCATATTTTAGGACCAGGTACTTCCATGACACCTGTTAAAGGTAAATCATCTCTCATAATTATCTTCTAAGTCATTCTGAGCTTCCTATTAAAACAGTTGAGTAGTTTCCTAATAATGGTTGTGACGAAGTCAACTGCACACTATTTACAGTCAGAGGGAGTCAAGTCATGTTAAAAGTGAATAATAAAAACAACACACCATCACATAACATCAAGGTATTCAATTAGGGAAAACGTGTATTGAAATTTCAAGTTTCTCCATTTTGATAACTTGTCAATAATTGTCTGAGATCAGTATGTTGATGAAAGTAACAAAACCCATAGTATAATGCACAATGAAACAAAAAACACATACTTTTTGTAGACAAAGCATTTTGCTCATCTGGTTTCACTTACCATTCACAGAGATTCTCCTGTGGGTATGACCATGGATCACAAAAATCCATACCGGTGAAAACTGGCTCTTTTGATGTATATCGTGTTTTTGTTTCAAAATGGACGTCACATGAGTTATGTACAAGGTTGTGTTTTTTGTACTGAGCAACTGATTTCTAGATGGGTTCTTTACCTGTGTATAACTGGGGTTACTTTTGTTCAGTGTAGTTGTGAATGTGTCTGACTGAACTGGAGGTTCCACTCCTCGCTATAGCCACTGTCTGTTTGGACTAGCGTGTGTTTGTTTCATGGGATTTGGGGCAGATCCTTGTCCATAGTGTGGGTATTACTGTGGTCAGTGGTTTGTGTGAAGTAGTGTGTGGGCTCTTAAACTTCGTTTTTGGGTGAACTTCTTTCCACATAATGTACAAGTGTATGGTTTTTCTCCTGTGTGGGTTCTAACGTGGACAGTTAAATTACTTTTATGGTTAAAAGTCATATCACAATACGTGCACTTGTGTAACTTTTCTCCTGTACGGGTTCGAATATGGTTTGTTAAAGTATTTTTCCGTGTAAAAGTTATATCACAGTACCTACATTTGTGTGGCTTTTCACCTGTGTGGGTTCTAATGTGGGCAGTTAAATTACTTTTATGGTTAAAAGTCTTATTACAATATGCACAGCTGGGTAGCTTTTTTCCTGTGTGGGTTCTAATGTGCTCTGTTAAGTTCTGTTTATTTGTAAACATTTTATGACAGCATGTGCATTTGTATAGACTTTCTTTTGTATGTCCTCGCAAGTGTAATTTTAAATTTGCGTGATACTTGTATGTCTTCCCACACTGTGAACATGTGTATGGTCTTTCTCCAGTGTGGATTTGATAATGGCTATTCAAGTGAACTTTCTGGGTAAACGTCATATCACAGTATGTGCATTTGTGTGGTCTTTCTCCTGTGTGGACTTGCATATGTGCTCTTAAGCCTGTGTTGTATTTGAATGTCTTCTCACATTGGGAACAATTATATGGCCTTTCTCCTGTGTGTACTCGCACGTGCTTTTGCAGAGTGCTTTTATTATAAAATATATTTCCACACTTTTCACACAGGTGAGATTTTTTCTTAGTAAAAACATTCACGTCTCCTTCTAAAGCAGTCTCTTTACTCTGAGTTGTGTCACAGTCAGCATTATTATCATTACTCAAATTATCAGGCATACAGTTATCATTGTCCACCAGGTTGACAGCAGAGTTTTGTTCAGTGCCTTCTCCACTTTCAGGAATAGTTTCCAGGTTTACCTGCTTTGCACTGTCTGATGTCTGACTTTTCACAGAAGTATGACTTAATTTCTTCAGGTGTGAAAATATGCTGTTTAACAGAAAAAATACAGATATAATCCTCACCACACTTTATGCATGTGTATTTTTTGTCTTGGGTTAGTACATATTCTGCTGCTTTTCTTTAAGGTGTGTCACAGTCATCTTTTGTGGTTTGAACATAATCAGGATTGTTGCGTGTGGATATGTCGTCCTGATTATTATTTGTGTTGTGTACAAATATGATTATATTACTCTTTATCTTTTCAATGCCAAAACTATCTATAACACCCCTTGAAAACAGGGACTTGTGAACACCAACATTGAATTCACAAGTGTGCTTGATTAGTTTGACCTCACCTGGGAAAGAAACACCTGTACCAAGGATACCATATTGTGCAGTGACAGTCACGCCTTCTTTTGTATCATGAATACCTGCATTGTTGTTCCAGTCACAAGTACAGGCAAGGTCAACATTTCCACTATTGTCAGCTGTAGTGTAGCAGTACCCAGTGGTTTCCTGCTTGCACTGAATGTTCTGATAGTTTCCAGTTGACAGGTCTAAGAATCCACTTGTCTCAGGCATGTCTTGGGCATGTTCATGATCAGTCACAGCATCTGTGTTGACAGCTGCGTTGGTCTGTGCTGAAGAGTCCTCTGTCTTGATGTTGGCTTTGCTGCGTTGCCCTGGGTCATGTTGGAGAACTGAAGTCATCTGCAACATCAACAACAGGTTATGCTAGTGTCTACATGTTACGGGGACGGGGTAGCCTAGTGGTAAGATCATTTTGCTTGCAATCTGATGACCAGGGTTCGATTACCATTCAACGTGATGTTTTCCTTTCGAGTTAACATCAATGCAGACTCCACTCTCAAAAAAATGTTTTCAGATGAGACTATAAACGGAGGCCCCTTGTGAAAATGCACGTGGAACGTCTTGCGCACACGTTAAATCCTGTTCCGCTTTTTGTGAGAGTAGATCATTGTGTGCCGCTTGGAATGTATGACAGAATTTGCAAAACCGCATACACATGGGGACTATATGTAAAAAAACACATGCGTTCTTAATGCATCATCCTCTATACAAAAGAATAAAATAAATCATAAATAAAATAAATAAAAACTATCAAGGTGACAGAGCGTGTTTAGTTTTATTACTGTCATGTTTTTTAAAGTGTTATGTGTATGTCTTAGAGTAGGTAATATGCAGAGTAGAGGTTTTGTTTCTACTTCTCTTAAATAGTTTGTTTATGCTAGATGCTAAAGCACTTAGGGCAAGTAGCTGAAAAAAGTGTATCTTTCTTGTTTTTTTATTAATTAATTTTCTTTGCTGCCTCATCTTCTGTGACCTCACTCATCCTGCTGTTCCCACGCCGCTCATTCAAATCTCCCCGCCACAGTCATTCCCAGATTTGTTATTTTATCCTCAGGGTCGGAAGTCCACAGAGAGCCCATCACTATCAGGCTGCCATGGGGCCACCAGCCATAGGGGCCCTGCACTGCTGCTGGGTCACTTTGGTGGTGTTCAGTGGTGCCTGTTCTGAGCTAACATACACAGGACGCAACCTACTAAGTCCCGTACTAACGATAGTATTAGCTCAAACACGGAGCCAGACTGAGTGAGTTGCCCATCTGAGGTGACAACCACCACAGTGTCCATCCAACGACAGTCCCCTGCGAAACTCCAACCCTAAAGGCTTTGGCACAAACTCACCACAGGCACAGAAATGTATGGTAAACCTAATCTGAAGT
>CM054154.1:41780130-41817820 GCA_028751875.1 Rapana venosa
ACAAACCATATTTTCACACTATATGCAATCGTGCAAAAATATCTATTTCAAAAGGGAAAAGAAGTATAATGTAGCTTTTGCAGACTTCCAAAAGGCCTTCGACACAGTAAATAGAAATGTATTGTTGAAAATCTTAATAAAGTTAGTTGTGAATGGTAAAACGCTAAAGGTCATACAAGTAATGTAATCGTCAGTAATGTGTTGCATCCGTTCTTCTGCATGATATTCCGATTACTTTACTCAAACAGGGTCATCTTGCTTCACCAACTTTATCTTCCCTTTTGATAAACGATCTTGCAACATATGTCATAAGCAATGGAAATCATGGAATTCAGCTATGTTAAAATGCCACAGAATTGATTTTGAAAACATGTCTGCAAATGCCTCTGCCTTTTCTAAGTTTGATGGAAATTCTTTGTTCTCCAGTCTCACTGGACAAGTTGGTAAACTAACACCTTTTTTCATTTCATGAAATTTTTCCCAAACCTTTTAAAGGTCCTTATGATTTGAAATTTCGGTGGTACAAAAAGAAGTCCAAAATTGCCTTTTAGCCTGAGCTACAACAAGGTTACAATGAATTTTAGCTTGTTTCTGTTTTACATTATTTTCTGATGTTTTATCTTTTAAATAAATTTTATACATTAAGCGTTTATTTTTAACTGCTTCCTCACAAGCTGGTGTCCACCATATATTTTCCTGATGTTTATTTGTTTTTAACGTATTAATTTTGGGGATAGATAAAGTGGCAGCATGAAGGATGGTCTCAGTAAAAGTGGAATAGAAGTGGTCAATGTTGTCAGTGTCAAAGCCGTCAGTGTTGTAAACTGCTAGGATGTCTTCAAACTTCTGCCAATCAGCTTTTTTATAGTTAAATTTGGGGATTTTGTCTTCCTTAGTGTCACAGAAAGTTGTTGTTCCACCAAAAGTTGTGATAATAGGCAGGTGATCGCTGCCGAGGGTGTCCTTATACGTTGACCACTCACACTCTGGAGCTAATGCAGGAGACACAAATGATAGATCTAAAGCTGATGCTTTGTGACTAGCAATGTCTGGAATTCTGGTGACACTGCCGTCATTTAGCAAGCATAGACATGAATCAACTATGTTTTCTACAAATCGATTATGAGATATTTTTCTACATTCCTTATCCCAGAAGGGGTGCATGTGCATTAAAATCTCCTGCAATGAACCACTTTTCATTATCTTTAAGGTTGTGTATCCACTCAGTATTCAGTTCATTTGGTCCCTTAGGCAGATATACAGATACAGTATTTATTATTAAGTTTTTTCCAAACCTTACTCGTGCTGCACATGAATGTATATCTGGGGTCTGGTTAGGCACTGGTGAGGGACACATGCAGTAATCCACCCCTTCCTGAATGTATATGGCTGCACTGATTTTTGTTACAGCATCGACTTGCTGATAGACAGGTGGATAATAGTATCCAGGCAGCTTGGGCAGCTTACTTTTATTTACTTTGAGTGATTGTAACATCACTACTTGATAATGATTTTCAGCAAGATGCTGGGTTAAATAGGGCAGATTAGTGGAAATAGATCTAGCATTCTACTGCATGATGGAAAACGTGCTTCGTTGTTTGGTAGGCATACTAAAGTTTAATGTTAAAAAAACAACAAAAACCCACTAATAGATTAATAACAAAACAAACCCAACCCAGAAAAAGACTTTACCAAACAAACAATACAAAATACAAAGAAAAAATAATAAACAATGTTAACTGACTAAAGTATTTTAAACTTAAGAAATAAATCATTCAAGAAAGTTCAGACAGGATCAAGTAAAAACAGCTGGTACAGATGTGAGCAAAACGGAAAAATGCCATAGCTAGTGCACTGCAAGTTACTACACATAAATTACCAGTTAGTGTTTCTTAACACATTAAAATGATTAGGTCTAGGTTGTCTCCACCATGGGTACTGGCAGTCCTGGAAAGTGAATGGCCACTGGCTAGATCTGTACACTGGTTGTTGAACGTAGTGGTCGTAGGTAGATCTATAGGAGGGTACCTGGCGTGGATTGTTGTAGAACCAGCGTCTAGGTTTCCTCTTCTGCTTTTCCCAGAGCAATGCGTGCACGTGTCGGCCGATGTTTCTGGCCAGAACACGTGACCCCTGAGCATTAGGGTGCAGCTGGTCTCTGAAATTACTATGGTGAGGGTTCAGGTTTTCATGTGATATGAAAGAGACATTTTTCTGTTCAAACAATTCAGAACATGTTATAGCATTGAACACATCTCTTTTCCTCTGCAGATCAGCATTTTTGGTAGGAGTAATTTTGCTAATTAGAACTTTGGTATCAGGGAAAGAGGTAATAACATTTTTCACATTCTGAACCATGTTCTTACTGGCTTCCTGTGGATCTGTGTCTTTCAAATCATTAGATCTAATTCCACAATGGATAATGACACATTGTGGTTTCTGGACATCAGACTTTGCTTTCACAGACTGGTGAATCTCCCCAATTTTCAGTGTTTTCACTTTGACAGCGTCAAAGCCATAGGAGTTACCTAGGCGCTTGCTGTTAATCCCGTGTAGAATGGAGTCATGAACGATCACTACGGTAGGGAGACTAGAATTCTTTTCCATCAAAGTAGAATTTGACTTGACGTCATCATTCTTTTTCATCACTGGGGTCTTCTTTTGACGTAGGTTATCAGGCCTTTTAGCTTTTCTTTCTAATTTCTCAATTTGCACTGACCTCTTTGGTGTTGTGCCAGTGCTGGGTGAAGAGGGCAGAGGGCTGGGTGAAGAGGGCAGTCCTTTTGCTGCTTGAGCGTAGGTGGTGGCTGGCAGGGGGGAGGAGCGTGATGCCGAAGAACAGTCGGTCTGTGTCCCTAGCAGTAGGCTGATGGTGACCAGGAGGCGTCCCTGGTCCGCCACGGTCCTCTCCAGAGCCGTGATCTTTTTGCTCAAAGACAAGATCATCTGCCTCAGTTCAGGAAGGATGGATTGGGAATGGCCTGGAAGATCTGGATCGTTAGGCCTAGCAGTGTTGCCATTGGTAGAAGTGTTCGGCAGAACAGCTGCTTTTCCTTTTGTGGTTTTGGCCGTAGCATCTTCTAGGTTTTCTTGATCAGCCTTTTTCCTTGATGTGTGTACATCTAAGTAACTAGCGGCTGACCGTTGACGTCGTGTTTTCGTCATTTTTTTTATGCAATAACAAGCCTGTGCACTAGGCTGATTTTAGTGGCTGCTTACTGTCGCCATGTTGTGACGTCCGTTATATATCTGGGCAGCAATATTCACGTGCATCTGTTCATAAACGACTTCTTGTGATGTTTTGTTTTTGTCTAAGTCATACAACCTGGAACAGATGCAAACATCACAATCCAGGTTTTTATGTTTTCAATGCCATGGTCACAGTTATTCACTTGAAAAGTTTTCTTCACGAACTGATTCTCTGTAGCAGTAATAAGGCACATTCTTCACGACTTGGTATTAAGCTTTCAAGACGTGTATAACATTTAGATGTATGTGTTAAAATAAGGTGTTTTGCATGGATTACAAGGATGCATGAGAAGTGCATTGAATGTCTATTTTTTTTCTTTTTGTACTTAAACATTTGATTTCTTTTTAACCAAGCTTTAAAACTAATGTTATATTTTAGAGGCCATGTTTATTTAAACCCTGTGTATAAAATTATCTTTTAATTGGATTTTGTGATGTGTACAACCTTTTCTTGTTACTATTTTAATAGTGTTTTTTATAAAAATAATATGTGTTTTATCAAAAACGCAGTTTTTTTAATGATGTGACTGTACAAATATATAATGTGTAATGGGTGTAAAGGTATGACCACCCATAGGTGTGGTTGCAGCCTTGTGAGAGAAAGAAACAGTAGAGAGAGACCAGCTGGAATGAGTAGTTCGTAGTGCTAAAAATAATCAACACCCCCCTCCCCCACCTCACACAGACACAGACACACAGACACACAGACACAAGCACGCATGGGAAAGGTGGTCTCGAGGTAATCCACCCTGCTTAGAAAGCAACATTAAGGCTCAAAGCGTGAGTGTTGTCATCCCCAATTGTTCCTGAAACTGGTACCCCATCCTCTAGACTGTGAGTGGTGGTCTGACTGCAAGTTTTTTGGATGAGATGATAAACCAAGGACGGTATGCAACATGCATTTAGCACGTGTAAAAGAACTGACAGCATCAAGCTAATTTTCCGTCACAAATTTTGTTAATAAAGGTCACTGTGATAGTGAAATAAATACACAAGCAGATAGGAAAAATAATGGATGGTGTTGGTTCAGGGCATTATGAATGACTAGAATATACACAGAAGGTCACGAGATTTTCCCAGGGAGAACAGCCAGAACTCCACAAGGTTTTCCATGACTTGAAGTGGTATACATTATAAGTATTATACATACAACAAACACACATACACACAATTTAAAAAAAACACAGCTCTAAGTTATCCTTTATGTATTTCTTCATCAAAATTTACTAATAGGTAACTCACACACACATACATGCAAGCTCATATGCACATGTGTGTACATGTGCACCCATGAGTGCTCACAAACACACATGTACAGCAACACGGACCAAACACACACACACACACACACACACACACAACACACCACACACACACACACACACACACACACACATACACACACATACATACCCACAATGTGCAGAAGCATATACCCATGTGCATTCATATGCGCATATGAGAGCTAACACACACACACACACACAAATACAGGTACATACATATACACACAAACACCCCCACCCACACACTCACACACAGAGGCAAACATACAGACAGATGACAGACACTATAGCTCAGTCTTTAAGATCATTCACCTTGAATTCTTTGGGTCCATTTAGTCATGGGATTAACCTCATTGGTGTCTGGTAAATTAAGGGTGGGAATTTATTTCAATTTCCCAGGTCAACTTCAAGAGCAGACATACAAAAGATAAAAATATGCACGTTAAAGATCCCATAAATCATGTCTGCATTTGATGGGTTATGGAAACACCAAGCATATGCAGCATACATTTTTCAAAGTTGGAATGAAGCTACCTTCATGATGGGCAAAAACGATTGCATACCTGATTCTCACCACCATTTGTGAATCCTAGAGTTCTAGCAAAATAATGAAAAATACGCAAACATACAAACTGATATTCAGTTAACAAGTGGCTAGACAAACAGATAGATGGAAGTAATACACAGATAAATGAAAATAACACACATATTCATGAAATATTTTCACATGCTGATGAAAGTGGTACACAGATAGATGAAAGTAATGCAAAGACAGATGAACGTAAACAATGGGCAAACAAACACGATGACGAATACAGCAATCCATAACAATGCTGTCAAAAGCTATAAAAGAAGGAACACATTTTTTGTCAACTTTTTCGAGTTCCTTCACTACCACTCGACCATAGCAATAGTTCACAAAAAAATTATAATCATGCAGCAGCACGTGCATTGTGTTCATTGTCAAAACACTAGGTAACACCAATGGCGCTACAGGTGTCTGAGCACAGTTCAGGATACTTGAGAGCTGGGTGTGGTCCATTGTCAGTGTTTGGATGAATATCATTGGGAAGATATGGAAAAGGTAATTTTTTGTATCTTTGTGTCTGTCTGTCATGTGCACAAGTATCTTCTTCCTGCATATATATTTTCTAGTCATTTATGATGCGCTGAACTAAATTGTCATTTATGTGTGTGTGTGTGTGTTGTGTGTGTGTGTGTGTGTGTGGTGTGTGTGTGTGTGTGTGTGTGTGTGTTGTGTGTTTGTGTGTGTGTGTCCATGCGCGTGCATGAGTGCGTGCGTGTGTGCGTGTTTGTTTGGAAGTGGTAGAGAAAGACTGTTCTGTTCTGTTTTCTTTATGCAAAATAGCTTTGTAAGCAAACCTTTGAACAAACTACTTGTTATTTCGTTATTAATAACAAAAATGTGTGCGTGCGCATGTGTGTGCATGTGTGTGTGCATGTGTGTGTTGTGGGGACTCAAAACAAAACTACATGGGTATGAGTGCTTGCATTTTTGCAAACAAACGTTAAAATAGTATGTAAACTCCAATCTAAACATGGCTACATTCATTATTATGTATAAGGACTTAAAATCATTACAAATGTAAAATGTTGTCATTGTGTTTATAATCCACAAGTTGTCTTATCTTTTTTAGGAAAAATTACTCCCAAGTCATTCAAACTGGTTTTTTTCATATATGATAGGAAGTGGTTGTTGATAAATGAATATAACAACATTAAGTTGGGGTAGAAGGTAAGGCATGTTGAGAGTTGGTGAGTTATTGACATTTTAGATATGTTGCAGTTGTTGATGCTGGTATCACTAAAACACACAGGGGGAGGGGGTTGAATGTACCACCTCTTGGGCATATTTCTTTGCTGAAGACAGGCTGTAAGAAATACACATTTGCTAGAGAGTGTTGCTAAGATTTTTGTGTGTTTCTTTATCCTCTGTCAAGGATTTATCTATCTGTGACAAAGGAAGGCAAACACACAGGGTCTGTAAAACAATAGCATTCAACATTTTTTAGCTACTTGCTTTAAAGTCTTTAGTATATTTTGTTAAAAACTATGAACCGGAGGTAGAATAAAGTCTCAACTCTTTGCATATTACCAGCTCTCAAACAAACACACTTTATACAGAAGTATCATAACACAAGAAGAACTTAACACAGCCTGTTACCTTGATACTAGCAACTACCATGACCTGTTGTTGATGTTGCAGATGGCTTCAGTTCTCCAACATGAACCAGGGCAACCCAGCAAAACCAACATCAAGGCAGAGGACTGTTCAGCACAGACCAACACATCTGTCAACGCAGAAGCTGTGACTGACCCTGGACATGCCCAAGACCTGCCTGAGACATGTGGATTCCCAGATCACTCAATCGGAAGTCATCAGAGCATTCAGTACAATCAGGAAGCCACTGGGTACTACCACACTATAACTGCCTGTACTTTAAACTGTAACGGCACTGCAGATATTCATGATACAAAAGGAGGTGTTACTGTTGATGCTAAATATGGGATCCTTGGTACAGGTGTTTCTTTCCCAGGTGAAGTCAAACCGATCAAGGACACGTGCGAATTCACTGTAGGTGTTCACAAGTCCCTGCTTTCAAGGAGTATGGTTAATGGGCTTGGCATTGCAGAGTTGAGGAAAAATATAGTGGGACATTTACACAATGCAAAAAATAATGAAGAAGACATATCCAGATGCAATGAACCTGATTATGGTAAGAACACAGAAGTTGACTCTGACACACCTCAAGGAGAAATAGTAGAATATGTAATAAGTCAAAACAAAAAATACACATGCATAAAGAGTGGTGAAGATACTATATGTACCTTTTCTGTTAAACAGCATATTTTAGCCCCCTGAAGAACTTAAGCCATACCTCTGCGAAAATTATACAACAGACAGTCAGACATCAGACAGTGAAAGGCAGGTAAACCTGGAAATGATTCCTTACAGTGGAGAAGGCACCTGAACAAAACGCTGCTGTCAACCTGGTGGGCAATGATCACTTTAAGCCTGATGATTTGGGCGAGTATAATGATGCTGACTGTGACACAACTCAGAGTAAACAGACTGCTTCAGAAGGAGACGTGCATGTTTGTACGAAGAAAAAATCTCATCTGTGTGAACACTGTGGAAAACTATTTTATAATAAAGGCAACCTGGAAAAGCACATGCGAGTCCGCACAGGAGAAAGGCCATACAAGTGTTCACAATGTGAAAAGACATACAAATATGACAAAAACTTAGTGGCACACATACGAATCCACACTGGAGAAAGACCATACAAATGCACAAACTGTGATAAGACGTTTACGCAGAAGTGTAACTTAAATCAGCACCTTCGAAAGCACACAGGTGAAAGACCATACAAATGTTCACAGTGTGGACAGACATACAAGCATAAAACACAATTAAAAAGACACTTGCCAGCACATACAGGAGAACGACCATATAAATGTACATACTGTCATAAAACTTTTACATATAAAGAGAGCTTAACAGTACATATAAGAATCCACACAGGAGAAAAGGCACACAAGTGCAAATATTGTGATATGACTTTTACCATAAAAGTAGCTTAAACTCGTCACATTAGAACCCACACAGGTGAAAAAGCCATCAAGTGCACAATTGTGACATGACCTTTACCACCAAAAGTAATTTAACTACCCACATCAGAACCCACACAGGAGAAAAGCCACACAAGTGCACATATTGTCATATGACTTTTACCCAGAAAAATAATTTAACTGCTCACATTAGAACCCACACAGGAGAAAAGCCGCACAAGTGTACATATTGTCATAAGACTTTTACCCAGAAACATAATTTGCTAGACCACATCAGAACCCACACAGGAGAGAAGCCTTACACTTGTACATTTTGTGGAAAGAAGTTCTCCACACACAAAAATTTAAGATCACACATGTTACTTTACACAAAACACTGATCACAATAATGCCCACACTATGGATAAGGATCTGCCCCCAAATCCCACGAATCAGACACAGGCTAGTCCAAGCAGACCATGGCCATGGGGCAGAGTAGAACCTTCAGCTAGGTAAGACACATTCACAACTACACATGACAAAAAACGCCTCAGTTATACACAGGTAAAGAACGCACCTAGAAATCAGCCCACACTCCATCACATGACAACCTTAAACACAACACATGCAACATCCATCTTGAAACAAGTACACAGTATAAATCAAGAGAGCCAGTTTGCACCTGTATGGATTTCCGTGATCTCTGGTCATGCTCACAAGAGAAACTCTGTAAACGGTAAGTGAAACCAGATGAGCAAGACACTTTGTTTTATTGTGCATTGTACAATGGGTTTTGCTAATTCCCTCAACATACCGTTTTAAGACTAGTAATGAGAAGTTGTAAAAACGGATAAAGTGAAGGTTCCAGGCACATGGTTCCTAATTAATTACCTTATGTTATGTGATGGTGTGTTGTTTTTATTCTTTATTTTTTAACATGAATGAGCTCCCTGACTGTAACTAGTGTGCAGTTGACTTTGTCCAAATCGTTAATAGGAAACTACACTCTTTTTAATATGCAGCTCAGAATGACCTAGAAGATAAATATTAAATACGTTTTACCATTAACAGCTGTAAGTGAAGTACCTTGTCCTAAAACATGCACATGACTTTCTGTACTATAATTGAAACATGTCAGAAATATCGGTATCCTTTCATTAAAACTGATATATCTAAACAGCAATGTTCATTTGCATCTGTTCATTAACTACTTTTTGTGATGTTTCCTTTTTGTCTAAATCGTATAAGCTGGAACAGATGCAAACATCAAAATCCAGGTTTTTATTTTTACATTGCCATGGTCACAGTTTTTCTCTTTAAAACGTTTTCTTCACAAACTGATTCTCTTTAACAATAAAACGCACATTCTTCATGACTTGGTATAAAGCTTTCAAGAGGTGTATAGCGTTTAGAATGATATTTGTAAAAAAAAATTATTTGTTGCATAGATTATGAGGATACGTGAGAAGTGTGTTGAATGTATGTGATTCGTTTTGGACTTTAACATTTGATTACTCTTTAACCAAGCTTTCAAACAAATGTTAGATTTTAGAAGCCATGTTTATATAAACCCAGTGTATTAAATTTTCTTTCATTGGATTTTGTGATGTGTAGAACGATTTATTGTTACTATTTTAATAGTGTTTTTCAAATAAAAATGTATTTTATCAAAAACGCAGTTCGTTTGTGATGTGCCTGTACAAATGTTTAAGTTGTAATGGGTGTAAAGGTCTGATCACCCACATGTGTGATAGCAGCCTTGTGTGAGAAAGAAACAGAAGAGAGAGGCCAGCTGGATGTGTGGTTGATAGTGCTGAAAATAATTGTCCCCCCTCCCCCTCCTCACACACACAGACATACACACACAGATACACAAGCACATAAAGGGAAAGGTGGTTTAGAGGTAACCCACCTGCCTAGAAAGCAAAAAGTTCAGGTTTAAAGCGTGTAGTGTTGTGATCCCCATTTGTGCCTGAAACTGGTACCCCATCCTCTAGACTGTGAGTGGTGGTGTGATTGCAAGTTTTTTGGTTGAAATGATAAATCAAGAACATGTATGCAATATGCATTCAGTACATGTAAAAGAACTGACAGCATTAGGAGAATGTTCCCTCTCAATGCTTTGTAAAAGTAGGTCACTCTGATATAGAAATAAGTACACTTGCAGACAGGACAAACTAAAGGGTGGTGTTGCTCTTGTGGCCACGAGGTCTTCCCGGGCAGTGCAGCCAGAATTCCACACAGAGAAGTTTATCATGAGGTGAAGTGGTATACACTCATCATCATCATCATCAGTCCCGTGACCTTGGCGGTCGTGGGGGAGACGCGAAAGACGATGCCGTGGTAAGCCTCCTCATTCCATCTCGGTTCTCGGCTCTGCGCAGTAGTGCCAAATCATTCATCCTGGTCCATTCTCTGATGTTGTCCATCCATGACTTGTTCTGTCTTCCCCTCCTTCTGCCACCTTCGAGTGTTCCCTGCAGTACTGTTTTGGCAGAGTGTTGTGGCGGGTGACGTGGCCGAACCATGTCAGTTTTTCTTCCTGACCATGGTGAGAAGGGGTTCCTGTGGACCTGCCAGCCGTGTTATTTGACTCTTGACAAAATCATTGGTCTTTCGTTCTCTCCAGGATATGCCCAGCAGTTTTTTATGGCATTTTGTTTCAAAAGACTGTATTGGCTTTGCTGTTTCAGCAGTCAATGTCCAGGTTTCACTTCCGTACAGCGGGATAGTCTGAATTAGGAATGTGTAGAGCTTTAGTTTGATTGGGAAACTGATCTCTTTACTTTTCCATATGGTGGTGAGTTTTGTCATGGAAGATGTTGCCATGGCTATTCTGACTTTGGTTTATGTTGTTGATCGCCCGTTCTTTGTGAGTGTAGCGCCAAGGTATTTAAAAGCATCTACCTCCTCCAGTTAAGGAGGCACCTTGGTCGAGTGGTTTTGGCGGTCAACTCGTGATCCAGAGGTCGCGGGTTCGATCCCCGCTCGGCTCGGTGTTGTGTCCTTGGGAAAGACACTTTACTCCTATTTTCCTCACTCCACCCAGGTGTACAAGTGGGTACCAGCTCTGCTGGGGAAGTATCTGGCGACAGACTAGCGTCCTGTCACAGGGGTGGTGAAAAACCATCAGTTCGCTTAACGCTACAGAAACCGGGATAAGCTCCGGCTCTATGGGCCTTCTGGCTCGAAAGAACATACCTTTTTACCTCCTCCAGTTGCTGACCATCCATGTAAATTTTAGCAGTGGCGTTTTTCGTGCTGTTCACAAGTACTTTACTTTTCTCCGAGCTCACCTCCATCCCATATTCTCCAGCTCTGTTCTCAAGTCTGGTCGTAAGATCTTGCAGCTCTGTGTTACTTCCGCCCATGAGGTCAATGTCATCGGCAAATTGCAAGTTGTTGAGGGGTCAGCCGCCAATGGAGATGGTAGAGTGGAAGTCATGAAGGGTCTCTCTCATAATGTTTTCCAAGAACAGATAAACAGGACGGGAGATAACAGGCATCCTTGTCAGACCCTAACTGTGGTTCTGAAGTAGTCTCCGACCTGATTGTTCAGAAGGACTGCACTGCTTGCGGTGTTGTATAGTGCTTGAATGGTTTGCACTAGTCCTTCTTCAATGCAAAACATTCTGAGGACCTGCCACAGGCCTTCGTGCCATACTCTGTCGAAAGCCTTCTTGAAGTCGATGAAGTTGTGAAACAGGTCTCGCTCATGTTGAAGATGTTTTCCATCAGGATGTGGCAGTTAAAAATCTGTTTGATTGTGCTCCTGCCTGCCCTGAACCCAGCTTGTTCCTCTGCAAGGTGTTCTTCTGCCTCCTTCTTGAGTCGATTCAAAATAACTTTGAGCATGATCTTGCTGGCGTGGCTGATGAGGCTGATTGTTCTATAGTTTTGGCATTGGTGTAAATTCCCCTTCTTGACAAGGGGTATGATGAGTGATTGTGTCCAATCTGTTGGCCACTGTTTTGTCTCCCAATTCATCTGAAAGATAGCTGTAACATGTGTGATGACTGTTTCGCCACCATGCTTGAGCAGCTCTGCTGGTATGTTGTCTGCTCTTTGGGACTTTCCAACTGGTATGCTGCGGATGGCTTCTTCCACTTCTTCCCTCAGTATCGGTAATGGCGAGGGTGCTCTTGATGTTGCTGCTTTCTCTTCTATTATGCTCGTCAGGTTGGATTGGGTAGTTGTACAGTTCTTGACAATACTCAGACCACCTGTTCAATGCAGCTGAGCTTTCTGTGAGGAGGTTTCCGGAGCTGTCTTCAATGACTGATGATTTGGTTTGAAGTGGTATTGTGAGTTTCTTCAGGGTGTTGTATGCCTTTCTACTGTTGCCCACTTTCATACTTTTTTCGATCTCATCCCATTGATCACTAATCCACTTCTCTCTAGCCTTTAACATTGACTTTTTCACAGGATTGTTGGCCTCCGGGTATTCTTTAGGGTTGGAAGACCTGGTTGATTTCAGTGCTCTTCTTGTAACGCAGAGGTCCAAGATGTCATTGGTAGTCCATGGCTGGTGTTTATTTCTCTGACGACCGAGTACCTCCTCTGCTGTTTCTCTGACTGCCTCATTAAAGTTGTTGGTGAGGTCATTAATGTCATTGTCCAGGAGGGTTAATGCCACAAAACGTCCATCAACCTTACCTTGGAAGATCTCCTCGACATCTGGATCTTTCAGTTTGTCCACGTCAAATTTGATACGTGGGTTAGCAGGCTGTTTGTTTTTCTTCAGCTTCATTTTGAATACCAGCAGCACAAGGTCGTGGTCGCTGCCTTTGTGAGTTCCAGGGTTGGTTCTTGTTCTGGCTCTGTTGATGCTGGATTTGAAGCCCCGTGGTGTTACGATAAAATCTATTTTGTTATGGATCTTGCCATTTGGCGCATGCCAGGTTGTCCTCCTTGACTGCTTGTGGGGATAGAGGGTATTGGCAATGGTAAGTCTGTGGGTGCAGGCAAACTCCAGCAGACGTAGTCCCCTGTCGTTGGTCTCTCCAGTTCCAAACTGACCAACTGTTCCGGCCCATTGGTTGTAAGAGTCAGGACCCACTTTGGCACTAAAATCCCCTTGAATGATGATGATGTCCTTCTTGGGTATCTTCATAATGGTCTCTTCAAGATCTTTGTAAAATTCTTCTACTTCTTCATCTGTATGGTCAGATGATGGTGCATAGATTTGTATGATGGTGATGTTCTTGGGCTTGGCCGACACCCGGATGCTGATAATCCTGCTGGAAGTCTGTGTACAGCTGATAATGCACCCCACTACTTCCTTTCTGACAACAAATGCCACTCCATGTTGGTGATGTTTCTCTTGGCCACTGTACCAGATCTTGTTGCCTTCTTCAGTCATTGTCTCAGCAAATCCTGTCCATCTCACTTCTCCTAGTCCAATAATGTCCCATTTATTGTGGTTAAGCTCATACTCTAGTTCTTTGATTTTTCCGCACTGGTAGAGTGTACGGACGTTCCATGTACCAATGGTGATCTGTTCCCTAGGGATCTTAAGTAATGTTTTGACTCCAGTAGCTGACTTGTCAGTTACACCCTGGTGTTGATCAATGGAAAGCGTGGTCGTTGGTAACCGGGCCTCGAACGATCCTGTATCATATTGGCTTTGCATTTGTCTTTCATGTTTTTTCTGTGGGCTTAGGATATTCCTTGGTGGCGCCAATCTCCTCTCCAAGTCTCCATATATTTTGTGTTTTTTGTTCTATTGGGGTTTCCTCCCCCATATGCGACAGGTTGTATTTGGTTACATGGATACCAGTATCAGTAACAGAGAACTTCTCTGACTGACCTGACCCAGGTTAACATTCTTCTTCTTCAAGTGTCCGGTCTGGTCCTGCAGACATCGACGATTATGGCTCTCCATTCTTCCCTGTTCTCGGTCCCTTTCATGAGCTCATTGTTGGTGCCCTCTTTATTTGTTGCGAATTTGTTTAAGCTGTCTGTGAATTTTGCCACTCCATAACAGTTTCTCTAGTCCGTCAGCCCTGATTATATGGCCAAAAAAATTGAACTGTCTTTCTCTGATGGTGTTGAGAAGGGATCTCTTGTACCCAGCTATTTCCATTACTTCTGCATTAGTTTTTCTTTTTGTCCATGAGATTTTCATGATTCTCAGGATGAACCACATTTCCACTGCTTCTAGTTGCTGTTCTGTGTCCTTGGCGAGGGTCCAGCACTCACATCCGTACAGAAGAATGGACCATACGTAGGCTCTCAAAACATGGATCTTTGTCTTGAGACTTATCTTACTGTTGGTAAAAATGCATTTCAGTGTTAAAAGTTGCCTTAATTGACCGATTCTCTACTTGATTTCTGTGTCACACTTGCCGTACCGGGGAGTGAGTAACAACCAAGGTAATTTTAAAGGTGTTTACTTGGTACTGAATCTCTCTCCTCACAGGCTATGTTGCATTGTGGTGATAACAGCTTTTTTTCGAGATCACCATGCATTCTGTCATCTTTTGCATTGAGCTGTAATCCTTTCTTTGCTTTCTTTGTTATTGTTGTATAATCTTTGCACTTTTTCTTCAGAGTCGGCGATAAGGACTGTGTCAACTGCATATCTCCGGTTGTTGATGTTGTGGCACCTACACTAATTCCCTCCAATGATTCTCAATATTTCGTAACTTATTTCACTATATACATTAAATAAATCAGGCAGAACACGCAGCCCTGGCCTCACAACCCCTGTAGATTGGCCTAGATTGACTGATGTCATTGTCCGACCTCTAGGCTGCCGTCCTTTTCCCAATATATGATTCTGAGGACTCGAAGATCTTTTCCCGTCGATGTAATAGACCCGCCAGAATATCAAACACAGTCGGAGTGTCGTAACTTTGTCGAACGCTTTTGAGTAGTCAATGAAGCAGAGGAACAGTGCTTTCTGGACCTCGAGATCATCCATGAGAGTTTTTCAATGCGAAGATTGCAATATTCTGGTGCTATATTATTTATTTATTTTTGGTCTGCCATAAATCCAAATTGCGTTTTCTGATAGTCCTGGGAATATTTTACTATACTCATTCTCTTCCATGAGTATTCGTAAAAGAACATTGGTGAGAGTGACTCATCAGAGCTGATTGTACGATGTTGGTCACATTGCAGCTGTACCCAGTTTCTTATGGGATCGCAATGTAGATGGACATCTTCATAACCGACGAATCTCTCCGTGTTTTCATAAGAAATGTTAGTAGATTTTGTGACTGCCTTAATTTCCACTTCACTAAGGGCTGTTAATCATTCAGCATGGGATATCTCATCAGGTCCTGGCGCTAACCCACTTTTCATCTTGCTGAAGTGCATGTTCTCACTTCGTCTTCCATATTATGTTGGCCATCTTCGTTTGCTAATATGAGGAGGTGGACCTCGTCGCGTGGTATAGACTCATCGATGTATTCTGACCACCTGTTAAGAATATCTTCTTTTTTCATGAGTATATCTCCATCTCTCGACTTTATACAACCTGTTTTTGCTGATGATTTCTTCCCTGTCACACCTTTTATTTTTTCATGCATAAGTTTGCTATCAAAAATTGCATTCATTTCAATTTCCTTGCACTGCATATTGATCCATTCTTCCTTGGCTTTATTACATTTTTTCTTAACCAGTTTGTCAAGGTTAACATTATAATTATTTTTAAACTGTTTGCCCAAATGGCAAGCGTTTATCTTTTGGTCTGGACAACATGAGGATATGAAATAAAGTAAAGAACATTTGTATCGTAACCCTAATTCACACACACACAAATTTAAAAAACAAAAACAAAACCCTAATACAGCATAGAACATTTGTACTGTAACCCTATGAAGTATATAACATTTGTAATGTAACCCTATGAAGTATACAACATTTGTACTGTAACCCTAATGAGGTCCAACAGATGCACAAACGATCAAATCAAGGAAATGATCAAAAGGAAGAAAAGCTCAAAAATAAAAATGATAGACCATGTTCCTTAAAGGAACGAGGATTTGACTGGTAGGAAGTTTAGGATCATGGGAATTAACCTAAAGGGGAAATCACTCTTATGACACAAGAGAGTTAGTTCCCTTAATTATTCTTAGTAACACCAAACGCAAAAGTACCCTTTTGTGAGAGGTGTTACACTACTGTTAGTGCAGCTCTTGCAAGGATTGCCATCTTTGAACCTTCTTCACTAATAATAGCTCTAAGGTACTTGCAATGATCAACAACCCTCAAGTTCTTTTCCCACTGACTGTGATCTTGGTAGTGATTGGGCCCCCCCCCCCTTGGGGCATTGTTTTGTCATGATTTTGACTTCCCTGCACTGATCACCATGCCACATCTGGAGGATGTTTTACCAAAGTGGTATACTAGGTTGGCTAGGTCCTGTTCGTTTCCTGCCAGTCTGTCAATGTCATCAGCAAACCTGAGGCTTGTGATTGTCCACACTCAAATACTGACTGTGACAGTGTGATCTTCTAAGGCATCAGTTATTATGTGCTCAAGGAAGACATTGAACAGTGTCAGTGATTGGAGACAGCTTTGACAAAACCCCCCTTGAGGTATGGAACCAATCTCTAACCTGCCTTGTAAAAATCTGCACTTGTGGCTTTTGGATGTAGCTCTTTGATGGTCTGGTTGATCTTTTGTCCCATGTTATACTTTTGTGTCAGGTTATTTAAGGATGAAGATGTTTTAGATCTCCCAGGTCAACTTTAAAAGCAGACATGCAGAAGATTAAAATATGGACGTCAAATATTCCATAAATCATGTCTGCATTTGATGGGCTATGGAAACTCCAAGCTATGCAGCATACATTTTCTGAAGATGGAATGCATCTACCTTCTTGGTGGGCAAAAACGATTGCAAACGCTGAATCTCACCATCATTGGTGAACCCTAGAGTTCTAGCAAAATAATGAAAAGCAGACATACAGACAGATAGTCAAAAAACAAGCTGGCTAAACAGACAGATAGATGAAAGTAATACTCATATTGATGAAAGTAATACACAGATACACGAAAGTATTACACAGATACATGAAACTAAAACAATGTGTAAACAAACACAATGATTAACACAATTATCCATAACAATGCTGTCAAGAACTACAACAGAAGGAGAACATTATTTCATCTTTTTCTGAAGTTCTTTCACTACCACCTTGACCATAGCCACAGTTTACAATAACACAGAAAACGTGCAGTCCACGTGCATTGATTCATTGTCTAGAAAGGAGCACACCCGCCATGATGTCTGAACACACGTATTTCAGGATACTTTGAGAGCTGGGTTTGTGGTCCACTTTCAGTTTGTGGATGAATGTCATTGGGAAGATATGTAAAAGGTAATTCTTTCCTTCCTTGCATTTGTCTGTCATGTGTAAAAGTTTTTTTCTATATGCCTTTATGTTTGCTAGTCATTTATGATGCCCTGAACGTTACAGTGTGTCCATTCATTTATTTATGTATTTATACTACTTTAAGTCATAGCAGATTTCTCGGCATGGAATTTTGGCTGTTCTCCCTGGGGAGAGTGAGTGGCTACAAGAGCAGTGCCACCCATTTTGTATTTTCTTTTTCTTGTCTGCAACTGCTTTTCTTTCTTTATCAGAGTTGCTTTTTCCACATAATATTGTAAGGGACAACTCTCTTGTTGCCGTGGAATATTTTACATGTGATAAATAATTATGTGTAACACACAGGACCATGGTTTATCATCTAATCCGAGAGACTAGCACCCAAATACACAACTCATGATGTAATGATGGTGGGAAATGTTTCGGCCAGAACAGGTTCAAACTACCCACAATATTTCCAATTCCTGACTTTTCATTCAAGGCTGTGCCTTAACTCTTCAGACCACCAATTGTGTGGGTGTGTTGTGTTTTGGTTGGTGTGAGTGGTGTGTGTTGTGTGTGTGTGTGTGTGTGTGTGTTGTGTGTGTGAGAAGAGAGAGATGAGTGGTGGTGTGTGTGTGTTTTTGGGTGTGGTGTGTGTGGTGGTGTGTGTGTGTGTGAGAGAGAGGGTGTGTGGTGTGTGTGTGTGTGTGTGTGTGTGTGTGTGTGTGGTTGGTGTGTTTTGGTGTGAAAATTGGAAGAGTGGTGGGAAAAAAGATGAAAAAGGGGTACTTAACTTCCCTTTGTTTTCTGTATGCAAATATGTAAAGTTTGTATGCAAACCTCAAAGAAACCTCTACCTTTGTTCTTTTTTGTTAAAAGAAACTTCCCTTTCTCATGCATCCTGAATAAATTGTTGCCATCTTTCTAATTGTAGGTTGCCAGGTCAATTTTCAATTTCGTTTAATTTTTTTAAAAAGTGAAAGAGATATTCTTCCAAAGGGCCCCCAATTTTAAAAGTGACTTTCAACAAAAACAGTCTAAAAAACGTGTTTGATAAAGCTAAAGAAAGAATTTTTTTTAAAATTTCCCTTTTTATGTACACAATTTGATATTCTTTTTAATTAAAAATATGTTCACACAGGATTGTTACTGAAATGTAAGCTTGTTTTCCTAAAAGTTTTTTTAAATTTATCACAAATACCCCTGGGGTGAATAAAGGATCTGTTTTTATTATTCTGTGCGCTTTTGATGACTACTTTTGGTTCAGAAAACTACGGAGTCGTGTGATAAGTATATGTTTCTTGTTCCTGTTTATTTATTGTGGCCCAATACCCAATTATTTAAAAGAAATTCCGAGTTTTCTCTCTGTGTATGCAACGAAAAAAAATACAAAAGGGTATTGTGTTGCCTTTGTAAAGAAAGTGGTATCGCCCTCCGTTAAACATTGCTACATACTTACTGTGTGAAATGACTTTAAACAGTTATTATGAAAACGTTATCGTATTTGTATCCAAAACTTTTCTTATTTATTGTAAAATTTTTTTCCCCAAATTAAAAAGGGGTTTTTAATGAAAGGATACAAAAAAAAAAAAAAGTGGGTGTAGATGGTGTTGGGGGAAGTTGGTGTATTTTTTAAATTAAATTTGCATTTCTGCGTGCGATGCTGAAAATTACAACAACGGGGGGGAAGGGGGGGAGGTCGTTAAATGCCCCCCCTTTGGGGGCTTTTTCTTTGTGAGACGGCTGTAAAAGACGCATTTTGTTGTTGGTGTTGTAAGATTTTTTTTTTCCCCTTTTTAATAATTTATCTGAGACAAAACAAATACACGTAAACTGTGAAACAAAATAAATAAATTTTTATAGTATTGCTTAAACTGCTTTGCACTAAGGTTTAAACTATGAAAAGGGTGTAAAACACAACGTCAATTGTGCATATTACAGTCTCGCTCACATGACACTTGAAGTTTTCATAACAGAAAAGAAAAAAGACAGTCGTCCATTGATCACAACGGTCATCACTGTTGTTGATTTTGCAGATGATTCAGTTCTTCAAACTGACCAGGACAACCCAGCAAAGCCAACATCAAAACAGTGATTTTCAGCACAGACCAACACTGCTGTTCAAAAAGTTGGGGACTAAACTAAACAGCCCAAGACCTTGATGAAAAAAGTCGATTCCCCAACAGTAACTGGAAACTATCAAAACATTCAGTGCAAGCGGGGAAAACCACTAAATTATTGGAAAAAACAGATGACAAAGTGGACATGTTCCCTTTGCCTGTATTGGACTGTAATACCTGCGTTTTCTTGATACAGAAGAAGGCGTGACTGTGTGATAAATATGAACTTTGGTACAGGTTTTCCCTTTTCCCCAGGTGAAGTGAAACTGATCAATGACACGTTTGAATTTACGTTGCTTAAAAAGTCCAGTTTTAAGGGGGGTTTAGATCACTTGGGTTGAAGGGTAAGTTAATATTTTGAGATTTGTTACAATCTTATAATAGGGGGAAAGACATATCTACGTACAACAAAACCTAATAGTGGACAAAAACAAAAAGGGGGGACTGTAAAACACCTGAAAGGAAGCAGCAGAAATGTACACATCAAGGGCAAATCGCACGAAAAAAAGGTGGTGAGGTTTCTATAGTAAATTTTTTTTTTCAACAGCATTTTTTGCTTTGAAAATTTGCTGTACCCTGGAAAAGTGTACAACGCCAGTCGACATCAGACAGAAAAAGGAGGTAAACCGGACATGATTCCCTGACAGTGGAAAAGGCACTGAAAAAACATGTTGTCAACCTGGGGACAATAATAACTTTTGCCTGAGGGTTTTTGGATGAGGTAATGATGCTGACTATGACAAACTCCCGAAAAACGTTGGTTTCACAAGGTATTGAATGTTAGTCAAAAAAAAACCCCACTTGAAAAAATTGTGGAAAAAATTTTTGAAAAAAAGAGGTAAAAAGGGCACTGCGATACCCCGGGAGCAAGGCCAAATTTTTTCCCCCATGTGAGAAAATACAAATCAACCTGGCTTAAAGGTACATATGCAAATCCAAAAAGGAAGGCCCATAAAAATGCAAATACTGTGAAAGGCTTTTACTCATAAATTTAACTTTTTATCCCTTTGCCCCCAACTGGAGAAAGACCACACGAATCTCACAGTGGGGAAGACATAAAAAAATCAAATTTAAAAAGACACTTGCGAGCAAAAAGGGGAAAACGACCATCAAATGCAAACGTCAAAAAACCCTTTAAAACTAAATATAATTACAGAGCACATCGGAACCCACCGGAAAAAAAGCATACAAGTGCACATTTGTGTAAAACTTTTATCAAACAATATTTTAAAACGTTACTTAGAACCCAAAGAAAAGCCAACAAATGTAAAATTTTGTGTAAACTTTTCCCCGGAAAAGTAGTTTAACTGGTCACTTGAACCCACCGGGAAAAACACACAATGCATGTTTTTGTGATAAGACTTTTGCAACGAAAGTAAGTACGTTCATCAAAACCCCCACCAGGAGAAAAGCCCACAAATGTCATTCTGTGGGAAAAAGTTCCCCTCCAAAAAAATTTTAAAAGAGCACACACCACATCACACTAAACCTGACTACGTAATGCCCCCACAGGGACAAGGATCTCCCCCCAAACCCCCATAAAATCAGACACGGGCTAATCCAAGCAGACATGGCCATAGTGCAGAGGGGAAAACTTTAACTTCAGTCGACATATTACAACTACACAGGACAAGGAACCCCGTATCAAGGTTAAGTGCACACTTAGAAATCAGTCACATCAACACATGACAATTTTGTCAAAACACATTTGAGTCCATCTTGAAACAGAACAGATTAAATCAAGGAGCCGTTTTCATTTGGGGATTTCTGTGATCCGGTATCCCCAGGTGAAACTTGTAAAATGGAAGTGAAACCAAAATGAGCAGGACACTTTCTACTAAACATTTTTTTGTGCCCCTTTGTTTTCATTTGCATTGTAGGGTGTTTTTTTTTTTTTCCCCCAACATTGTTCTCAAATGATAAGACAAATTTTTTTAAAAAAAAGGATAAAGTTGAATTTTTAAAGGGGCTTTTTTTCCCCTAATTATTTCCTTGGTGGTGTGTGAGGTGGTTATTTTTTTAAACTTATATTTAAAAATGACTGGGGCTCCCCAAATGTAAATAATGTGCAGTATTCTTTGTCAAAAAATAATTAGGAAAATACTCAATTTTTAACAGGCGGTCAAATGTCTTAAGAATAATTATAAAAGAGTTTACTTTAACACTGTCGGTGAAATTCCTATCTAAAAAAATGCACACCACTTTTTTCATAAACGGAAAGCTCAGATAGGTTGGATCCCCTTTTATTTTAAATGATAAATCTGGCAGCAATTTCAATTTTGTTCATTAAAAAAGTTTCTCTGATGTTTCATTTCTTCAAAATCAGAAACTGAAACAGATGCAAATTTAAAAAACCCGGTTTTTAATTTTAATAAAGCCATGGTAACGTTTTCATTTTTTTAAAGGTTTTTAGAATCTTTTTCCCCGTACAATAATAAACCATTTTATTTTTTACTTTTGGGATGGGGGGTTTCAAACGTCTATTTATTTGGGATAATGTGTTGTTGTTTTTAAAATTTGTACAGGTTTTATTTTGATGCCCGAGAAATAAGTTGAATGCCATGTAAAGTTGTCTTTAATGTTTTTTCCTTGGCCCAAACTTTTAAAAAAAAGGGTTGTTTAGGAGCTTTTTTGTTTAAAAATTAAAGTATACATTTCTTTTTTATAGGTTTTCTTGATGGTGCGATGTTTTCTCTTTTTCTTTAAGTCTGCTTTTACAAATAAAAAAAACCCCCTTTTTTCAAAAAAACAGTGTGTTGTGAGTGACTGTACAAATTTAAATTTTTTTTTTTGGGTTAAAAGTCTGTCACCCATAGGTTTTGAATTTCGCCTTTTGGGGGGAAAAAAACAGTACAGAAGCAAACTGGTTCGAGTGGTTGATAATGCAAAATAAATTTTTCCCCCCCCCCCCCCCCACAACACCAAAAACAACAGACCACACAGGACAAAGCCCCCATGGGCAATGTAGTTTGTGGGGAAAAACCTTCCTAGAAAAAAAACGTTCGGTTCAAAGATGTAGTGATTTGTCCCCCTTTGTTTCTGAAACTGGTAACCCCCTCTAAACTATGAGTGTTGGATTGTGCAAGTCTTTTGGATGAGATATAAAACCCCCGGGAAAATGTATACCCCCATGCATTTTGCACTTGTAAAGAACCCAAAAGCTCAAAAAATTTTCCCTCACAACATTTTTTTAAAAATGTCATTGAGAGGAAAAAAAATACACATTTTCAGACAGAAAAACAAGGGGTGGTGTTTTTTAGGGCATTGAATACCCGAAAGTAACAGAAGGTCACGAGGTTTCCCAGGGAACACCCAAATTCCACAAAGAAGTTACATGCCTGAGGGTTTACATCTAAATATTTTACATACAACAACCCCACATAACACAATTAAAAAAAACCCCCAGCCTTTAGTTTTTCTTTATGTATTTTTCTCTACATTTAAAATAGGTAACACATCCAACGTGCAAGCTCAAATGCACATTGTTAATGTGCCCCCTATGAGTGCCCAAACACACAAGTACACCCGCTAACAACACACCCCAACCACACACCCACAACCCACACACACCCACACACACACCACACACACACATCACACCAAAAAGTCAGAACTTTTTCCAGTCATTCATACTACAAATTTAGTGCTACACAAACACACTTACACCCAAAACGCCCATACATATACACAGTACACCCACACACCACACCACACCAACACACACACACACACACACACACACCACACACCACAAACCCACACACGCACGCACGCACGCAAACACACACACAAGAGGCAAAAATACAGACAGCGGACAGGCACTATGTCTTAGTGGGTAAGACCCTTCGACTTACCCCTTTGGGCCCTGAAGTCTAGGATTGAACCTCATTGGTGTCTGCTTCTTAAGGGGGGGGATTTTTCTATCTCCCCGGGGAAAATGAAGTCTGATTTGGTGGGGTTTTGCAAAACCCAGGTAGCAGCATACTCTTTTGAAGTTGGAAACGGGGACCTTTTAGGGTTGGGAAAAACGATTGCATACGTTAGACTCACCATTATTGGGACCCAGAGTTCTAGCAAAAAAAGAAAAGCAGACCAACAATCAAAAAGATAGTCAGTTTAATAAGTGGTAACGATAATGCAGTAATGCACACAAATGAGAAAGAAAAAAAAGGGATACATGGAAGTAAAACATATATACTGGAAGTAAATAAATGGGCAAACAAAAAAAAAGACAAATTTAAAACAGCATCCAAAACAATGCTGTCAAAGCTATAAAAGAAGGAACACATTATTTCAATTTTTTCAACCCCCCCTAAACCTCTGACATTAGCCCAGTTCACAAAAAAGAAAATCGTGCAGCCACCATGGCTCTAAGATGTCTGAGCACGTTTTTGGAAACTTTGGGCTGGGTGTGGGTTGCTGTCCGTTTTGGTGAATGCCATTTGGGGGAAATGGGAAAAGGTATTCTTTCTTTAAAATTTTTTGTCTGTCATGTGGAAGTTTTTTTTTTCATCCGCCGTATGTTTTCTATAATTTTGAGCCATGAATAAACGTTTTTTTGTGTCTGTTTTCTTTGTGCGGGGTGCACATGCGTGTGGTGGTGTGTGTGTTGTGGTTTTGTGTTTTTTGTGTGTTTTGTGGTGAGTATGTATGTGTGTTGCTATGGGAAAAGGTAGGACACACCATGGAAGAAAAATTTAAAAAATTTCCCCTCTTTTTCCTTTATGTAAAAAAATGTACGCTTTGTAAAAAAACCCTTTAAAGAAAAAACCCTCTGCTATTTTTTTAAAAATTTAAAAAAGTGTGTGGTGGGTGTGGTTGGTGTGTGTGTGTGTGGGGGTGTGTGTGGGTTGTGTGTGGTGTGTGGTTGTGTGTGTTGTGTGTTTGTGGTGTTGGTGCGTAATGAAGAAACAAAAAAACATGGTTGAGTGCTTACATTACTTTTTTTTAAAACAAACGTTAACATATTTCGAAATCCTTTTAAACTTGCTGTATACATGTTATATATGGGACTTTAAAAGTTACAGTTTTAATTTTGTTTTTGTATTTTTGCCTAAAAGTTTTCTTATCCATTTGATTAAGTTTCCATTTCTTCAAAGATTTTTTTCCCATATGATGGAGAGATTGTTGAAAAATAAAAAATAATTAAATAAGTGGTCGTAAATGGCAGGGGATTGGAAGATTGGAGAGTTATGACATATTACATTACAAAAAAAACCCGGAGGGGAAAGGGGAGGGGGTTAATGTATCACTCTTTGGCTTTTCCTTGCTGAAGTCGCAATAATGATCACATTTTTAGTGATGTTGCTAAGATTTATTGTTTTTTTCTTTATCCCCTTCAAGGGTAATCTTATAGACAAAGGAAGACAAATACATGTGGGCTAAACAAAACCAAAAAAACAGGGGCACGCCCTAAGTGCTTTTGCACTAGATAAAAAGAAATTTCGGGAAGTAAAACAAAACCCCAACCCTTTTCTCTTACCCACTCTCAGACTCACATGACACTTAAAAGAACCATGGCAGCAAAAAACTAAAACCCGTCTGTCCCTTGATTTTTTTTATTTATTGTATTTACTTATTTTATTCTTTTTTATCAAGAAATGAAAAAAGCACTTATGGCTTTTTAATCAGTCCCCCCTTTTGTATGCGGTTTTGGAATTTTGACTCCGTTCCACCCGAAACCAAAAAGGGCCCACCTTTCGAAAAACGGAAAAATTCAACGTGTGCGCAATATGTTCGCCATATTCGCACTCGAGCCCTTTTGGTTTTAGTCTTTTCTGAAGGTTTTTTGGAAGATTAAAATCTGCATGATGTTAAACCCAGGGGGGAAAATCCCCCTTTAAGGGATTCAACTCTGGTGTCAGATTTTGAGCGGAAAGCCCAACCACAAAAACATCCGAGTAGCATAACTGTTGTTTATGTTTCAGATACTTCATTTACAACAACCCCGTGAACCCAGCAAAGCCCGACAAGAAGAGGACTCTCGCAAGACCAAAACATCTGTAACAAAAGATGTGTATGAACATGAAATGCCCCAAAATCTGCCCCAGGCAAGTAGTTCCCCGAAAAAGTCAACTGGGGGCATCAGAACATTCAGTGCAAGCAGGAAACAACAGGGTATTGCCACACTACAGCTGACAATAGTGGAAATGTTGACCTTACCTGTACTTGTAACTGTAGTGACACTGCAGATATTCATGATACAAAAGAAGGCGTGACTGTCGCTGCTAAATATGGGATCATTGGTACAGGTGTTTCTTTCCCAGGTGAAGTCAAACTAATCAAAGACATGTGTGAATTCACTGTTGGTGTTCACAGCTCCCTATTTTCAAGGGGTGTTATAGATGGTCTTGGCATTGCAGAGTTAAAGAATGATATAGTGAATTTTTTAAACAGCTCTAATGAAGACATATATAGATGCAACAAACCTGATTGTGGTCAGATGACAAAAGATGACTGTGACATACCTGAAAGAAAAGCAGCAGATTATGTACAACATCAAGACAAAAAATACCCATGCAATAAGTGTGGTGAGGATTTTATAAGTACCTTTTATGTTAAAAAGCATATTTTAGCTCCTGAAGAGTCAAAGACATTTCTATGTGAAAAGTGTACAGCAGCCAGTCAGACATCGGACAGTAAAAGGCAGGTAAACCTGAAAACGATTGCTGACAGTGGAGAAGGCATTGAACAAAACACTGCTGTCAACCTGGTGGACAATGGTAGCTTTATGCCTGATGATTTGTGTGAGGATAACAATGCTGACTGTGACACAAATCAGAGTAAACAGACTACTTCAGAGAGAAACGTGAACGTTTGTACAAAGAGAAAATCTCAGCAATGTGAGAACTGTGGAAAACTATTTTATGATAAAATCAGGCTGGCAAAGCACATGCGAGTCCACACAGGAGAAAGGCCATACAAGTGTTTATATTGTGGAAAGACATACAAATACAACACAGTTTTGCAAACACACTTGAAAATCCACACAGGGGAAAAATCATACAAATGCACATACTGTGATAAGACTTTTACGCATAAATATAACTTGAATAGGCACCTTCGAACCCACACAGGTGAAAGACCATACAAATGTTCACAGTGTTGGAAGACATACAAGCATGATACACATTTAAAAATACACTTGCGAGCACATACCGGAGAAAGACCATACAAATGCACATACTGTCATAAAACATTTACAGCTAAACAGAACTTGACAGAGCACATTAGAACCCACACAGGAGAAAAGCCACATAAGTGCACATATTGTGATATGACTTTTACCCATAAAAGAAGTTTAACTGTCCACATTAGAACCCACACAGGAGAAAAGCCATACACGTGCACATATTGTGATATGACTTTTACCCAGAAAAGTAATTTAACTGTCCACATCAGAACCCACACAGGAGAAAAGCCACACAAGTGTACTTATTGTCCTATGACTTTTACCCTGAAAAGTAGTTTAACTGTCCACATCAGAACCCACACAGGAAAAAAGCTACACACTTGTACCCTCTGTGGAAAGAAGTTCATCCAAAAAAGAAGTTTAAGAGCACACACACTACTCCACATAAAATACTGACCACATTTTATAACCACCCTTTGGACAGGAGCTGCCTCAAATCCATGAGTCTAACACAGGCTAGTCAAGCAGACAGTGGCCATAGTGCAGAGTGGAACCTTGATTTCAGTCAGACACATTCATGACTACACTGGACAAAAGTAACCCCAGTTATACACAGCTAAAGAACGCACCTAGAAAAGCTCACGGACAACCTTGTACACAACACAGGTGATGTCCATATTGAAACAAGAACACAATATAAATCAAGATAGTCAGTCTTCATCTGTATGGATTTCCGGATACCTGGTCATGCCCACAGAGAAACTTGTGAATGGTAAGCGAAAACCCAATGAGAAAGGCACCTTGTCTGCTGAACATTTGTGTGGCCTTCAGGTTAATTGTGCATTTTCAATGTGTGTTTTGTTTTTTCCCTCACAAAATTGTCCTCCCAAATGATAATGACAGGTTATTTAAAATGGATAAAGTGGAAGTTTCCAGGCACATTTTCCTAATTACTTACCTTGTTATATGTGATAGTGCTTTTTATTATTCGTCCTTTTTTAACATGACTGGAGCTCCGTTGACTGTAACTGGTGTGCATTTGACTTTGTCACATTATTATTAGCAAACTACTCAACTTTCAACAGGCAGCTCAGAATGTCTCAGAAGATAATGGTGGAAGTTGTTTTACCCTTAACAGGTTTTCACTGCAGTACCCCTTCCTAAAACATTTACATAATTTCTGGTACTGTAACTGGAAAGGCTCCAGATATTTGGTATCCTTTTATTGAAATTGATATATCTAAACAACATGTTCAAATGCACCTGTTTTATAAACTATTTCAGCTGATATTTCATTTTGTTTAAGTCATACAACTTTGGTACAGATGCAAAAATCAAAATCAACGTTTTTTAAATTTTGACAATGACATGCTAACAGTATTTCCTTTAAAAAATAAAATTTTTTAGAAGCTTATTCTTAGTAGCAATAGTAAATCTTTACTTTTACTTTAATATGGGCTTTAAAAAATGTATTGGGTTTGGGATAATGTTTTATAAAAAAAAAAAAGTGTGTACATTGTTTATTATGGGTGTCTAAAAAAAAGTTAAATGCATGTAATTACTTTTAAAACTTTAACTTTTGATTACGCTTTGCCAAGATTTACAAATAAGGTCAAACTTTTGAGCTTTGTTTGTAAATCCCAAATGTACATATCGTTCTCCTTTTAACTGAATTTTCTTGATGTTTGAACGTTTTCTCTTTACTATTTTATTTCTGTTTTTCAAATAAAAGGTATTAATTAAAACGCAGTTGGTTTTGATGTTGACAGTGCAAATGTATAGTTTGTAATGGGTGTAAAGATCTGATCACCATAGGTGTGATTGCAGCCTTGGGCGAGAAGGAAACAGTTGAGAGAGATGATCACGCACATGCCCACAAACACACACATCACACACACTTTTACACACACACACACACCCCACACACACATACACACACACCCCACACACACACACACACACACCCACACACACTCACACACACACACACATTCAAGCACGCATGCACACACGCACGAACGATTCAAGATTCAAGACTTAATTCCTTTAACCCCCTTTGGGGTATGGGGGATTACAAACAACTTGAACAGGAGAAAAAATCTTACAGCAATCCACCTTAAAATAATATGACTAGTAACAGGAACTGAAAGTCAAGACTTCATCGCAGAATGAGAAGCAAAAACTAGTAAGACACACAGCGGGAAGGTGGTTAAAAGGTAACCCCCCTGCCTGAAGAAAGCAGTTCAGGTTCAATGGGTGAGGCGGGTGTTCCCCATTTTTGCCTGAAACTGGTACCCCATCCTCTAGACCTTGAGTGGTGGTCTGAGTCTTTGGATGAGATGATAACCAAGGACCTGTATGCAATATGCATTTTAGCAAAATGTAAAAGAACCAACAGCATTAACATAATTTTCCCTTGCAAAATTTTGTAAATAAAAAGGTCACTGTGATAGAGAAATAAATACACCTCATCAGGGTATGCTTAATTAATGGTGGGGATTGTTTCAATATACCAGGTCAACTTCAAGAGCAGATATGCAGAAGGCTAAAATATGCACGTTAAAGGCCGATAAATCATGTCTGCATTAAGTGGGTTATGGAAACACCAAGCGTTTGCAGCATGCAATTTCCGAAGTTGGAATGCGGCTACCTTCATGGTGGATAGAGACGATTGGCTACGCTGAATCTCACCACCATTTGCGAAACCTAGAGTTCTAGCACAATAATGAAAAGCACACAAACATAGAAACAGATAGTCAGTTAACAGGCTGGCTAGAGAGATGGATGAAAGTATTACATATATTGATAAAAGTAATACACTGATAGATGAAAGTAATACACAGATATATTAAAGTAATACACAGATACATTAAACTAAAACAATGGGCAAACAAATTCAATGACAAATACAGCTACCCATAACAATGCTGTCAAGAGCTATAAAAGAAGGAAAACATTATTTCAACCTTTTCTCAAGTTCTTTCACTACCACATCGACCATAGCCACAGTTCACAACAAAAAGAAAACAGTGCAGCACCTGCATTGTGTTCGTTGTCCTAGAACACCTAGCACACCCATGGCTCTTCAGATGTCTGAGCACAGTTCAGGATACTTTGAGAGCTGGGTGTGTGGTCCACTGTCAGTGTGTGGATGAATGCCATTGGGAAGATATGGAAAAGGTATTTGTTTGTTTCTCTGTGTTTGTCTGTCATGTGTACGCGTATTTTCTTCCTGCCTGTTTATGTTCCAGTAATTTATGATGACATTAACTAAACTGTCCTCTGTATGTGTATGTGTGTGTGCCTGTATGTGTGTGTGCCTGTGTGTGTGTGTGTGTGTGTGTGTGTGTGTGTGTGTGTGTGTGTGTGTGTGTGTGTGTGTGTGTGTTGTGTGTGTGTGTGTGTGTGTGTGTGTGTGTGGTGTGTGTGTGTGTGTGAGAAGTGGCAAAAGAAGACACTAAGAAAGCTTTGTAAGCAAACCTTGAAGAAAACCATCTGTTATTTCGTGGGTTTTTTTATATTTAAAAAAAGGCTCACTGTGTATGCGCTGTGTGTTTGGACTAGAATAACAAAATACATAGGTATCTGTGCTTGCTTTTATTTTTACAAACAAATCTTTACATAGTATGCAAACACCCTTCTAAACATTGCTACATTCATGATTATGTATAGGACCATTAAATTCTTACAAATTTAAAATATTGTCATTGTGTTTGTGCATCACAAAATGTCATTTATTTCAGGTAAAGAATGTCCAATTCTTCAAAGTATTTCTTTGATATATGATCGGACGTGGGTAATTGATATATAAACATTTTTTTATTTTTATTTTTATTTTATTCTTTTATATCGAGGATAATGGAATAAGCACTTATGTGCTTTTTTACATCCAGTCCCCGTGTGTATGCAGATTTGTGAATTCTGTCATCTGTTCCCACCGGCACACAATGGCCTACTCTTCCGAAAAAGCGGAACAGGATTTAACGTGTGCGCAAGATGTTCTGCGTGCGTTTCGCACACGGGACCTCGGTTTATAGTCTCATCCGAAGGAACATAATAACATGAGGTGGGGGTAGAGGGTAAGGCATGGGAAGAGTTGGTGAGTTATTGACATTTTACATATGTTGCAATTGCTGATGCTAGTATCATTGAAAACACACTGGGGGAGGGGGAGCTTGCTAAATGAATGACCTTCTGGGCATAGTTATTTGCTGAAGATATGCAATAACAGATGCAATGTTTGATAATAAGTGTTGCTAAGATTCATTGTTCATTGCTTTCCCTTCTGCTGGTGATTTGTCTAAGTCAAAGGGAGACAAATACATGTTTACAGTAAAACAAAAACAAAAATGGTACAGATTTTTCATCTATTTGCCATGGGTGCTTTAGCATCTAGTGTTAAAGCTATGAAAGGGACGTAGAAACAATACCTGAACTCTTTGTATATTACCAACTCTCAGACAAACACTTGACACATAGAAGAATTGTAACAGGAATCGAACTAAACTCATCCTGTCACCTTGATACTAGTTAATATCATGATATATTGTCGATGTTGCAGATGACTTCAGTACTCCCAAATGACCCAGGGCAACACAGCAAAGCCAACATCAAGACAGATGACTCTTCAGCACAGACCAACACAGCTGTCAACACAGATGCTGTGACTGAACATGAATATGCCCAAGACATGCCAGAGACATCTACATTCCATGAACAGGCAAGTGGAAACTATCAGAACTTTCAGTGCAAGCAGGAAACCACTGGGTACTGGAACACTACAGTTGACAATAGTGGAAATATTGACCTTGCAAGTACTTGTAACTATGATGACACTGCAGATATTCATGATATAAAAGATGGCCTGATTTTTGCTGCTAAACATGAGATCCTTAGTACAGGCGTTTCTTACCCAAGTGAAGTCAAACTGATCAAGGACACATGTGAATTCACTGTAGGTGTTCACAAGTCCTGGTTTTCAAGAAGTGTTATAGATGCGATTGACATTAGAATGTTAAAGAATAATATAGTGAGATTTGTACACAACGCAAATAATAATGAGGATGACATATGCAACAAATCTGAATGTGGCCAGATCATAAAAGATGATTGCAACAAACCTGTAAGAAAAGCAACAGAATATGTACTAACTCAAGACAAAAAATACATATGCATAAAGTGTAGTGAGGTTTCTATCTGTACCTTTTCTGTTAAACAACATATTTTAGCACATGAAGAATTTAAGCCATACCTCTGTGAAAAGTGTACAACAGCCAGTCTGACATTAGACAGTACAAGGCAGGTAAACCTGGAAATGATTCTTGACAGTGGAGAAGGCACTGAACAAGACACTGTCGTCAACCAGGTGGGCAATAATAACTATATTCATGATGATTTGGGTGAGGATAATGATGCTGACTGTGACATAACCCAGAGTAAACAGACTGCTTCAGAAGGTGACGTGAATGTTTGTACAAAGAAAAGATCACATCTGTGTGAAAACTGTGGAAAACTATTTTATAACAAAAGCACGCTGGGAAAGCATATGCGAATCCACACAGACAAACGACCACACAAATGCACACACTGTGACATGAGGTTTATCCAGAAATGTACTTGGATAGGCACCTTCGAATCCACACAGGAGAACGCCATACGAATGCACATACTGTGATATGAGGTTTATCCAGAAATATCACTTGAGTAGCCACCTTCGAACCCACACAGGAAAAACCATACAGATGTTCACTGTGTGAAAAGACATACAATTATAATGCACAGTTAAACATACACTTGCGATCACATACAGGAGAACGACCATACAAATGCACATACTGTCATAAAACGTTTACAATTAAGTATATCTTAACAGAGACATTAGAATCCACACAGGAGAAAAGCCACACAAGTGCACGTATTGTGATATGAATTTTACCCAGAAAAGTAGTTTAATGTTCACATTTAGAACCCACACAGGAGAAAAGCCACACACTTGTACATTCTTTGGAGAGAAGTTCATCCAAAAAGGAAACTTAAGAACACACAGACTACTTCACACAAAATACAAACAACAGTAATTCCCACACTATGGATAAGGATCTGCCTCCAAATCCCATGGATCAGACACAGGCTAGTCCAAGCAGACAGTGGTCATAGTGCAGTGGGAACCTTCAGTTCAATCAGACACATTCACAACTACACTGGACAGAAGTAACCCCAGTTATACACAGTTGAAGAACGCATCTATAAATCAGCTTACATTACATCACATGACAAGCTTGTACACAACATATTTGACATCTATCTTGAAACAAGAACACGATATAAATCCAGAGAGCCAGTTTCACCTGTATGGATTTCCGTGATCCCTAATCATGCCCACAGGAGAAACTCTGTAAATGTGTCCTTTTGTTTCATTGCACATTGTGTTGTTGTGGGTTCTGTTTTTCCCCTCAAAATACTGTTTTCAGACTGATAATGAGATGTTATTAAGATGGAGTTGAAGTTTCCAGACACATTTTCCCTGATTAATTACCTTGTTGTGTGATGGTGTGGGTTTTTTATTCTTCATTTTTAATACCACTTGAGCTCCCCTGACTGTAACTATTTTGCAATTGACTTTGTCACAATCGTTATTAACAAACAACATTTTTGTTTATAGGCAGCTCAGAATGTCATAGGAAATGATTATGAAAGACGTTTTACTTTTAACAGATGTCATTGAAGTACCTGGTCTTAAAACATGCACATCGCTTTCTGTACTATAATTGGAAAGCTCTAGATATATTGATAACATTTAAATAAAACTGATATAGCTACTCAGCAATGTTGAAGTGCATCTGTTCACAAACTATTGTATCTGATGTTTCATTTTGTTTAGTAATACAACCTGGAACAGATTCAAACATCACAATCAAGGTTTGAATTTTAACAATGCCATGATATTAGTATTTCACCTACACAATTTCTTCACAAGCTGATTCTCTATAGCAATAGTAAGACACATGCTTCATGATTTGGTTATGAAGCTTTCAAAATGTCTATTGCATTTGGGATGATGTTTTTGAAAGTGTTTACTGGTTTATTATGACGCCTGAGAAATGAGTTGAATGCCTGTAATAATTTTGTACTTAAACTTTTGATTACACTTTGCCAAGCTTTTAAACTGAGGTTAGACTTTAGACAACCTTGTTTGTATAAATCAAAATGTATATATCCTCATTTCACTTGAATTTTCTTGATGTGTAGGACGTTTTCTACTTTACTATTTTATTTCTGTTTTTTTCAAATAAAAGATATTTATCAAAACGCAGTCTCTTTTGTGATGTGTCTGTATAAATGTTTAATTTGTATTGGGTGTAAAGATCGGATTAGCCGTATGTGTGATTGCAGCCTTGGGAGAGGAAGAAACAGTAGAGAGAGAGATATACCAGCTGGAATGAGTGGTTGATGTGCTAAACATAATCATCACACATACACACCCATGCCCGCCCACGCTCATGCACACACATGCACACAAATATGCACTCAAGCATGTATACCACGTGCAAGTTGGTCTAGAGGTAACCCACCTGCCTAGAAAGCAAAAAGTCTAGGTTAGAATGGTGCAGTGGTTAGATCCCATTCCGTGCTTGAAACTGTCACTAATGTGGTTGTCTGACTGTTTGCCAAACATACACAGGCACACACAGGTACATAAACACTCAAACACACACATTACAGAGGCAAACACACAGATATATGACAGACACTATAGCTTGTTTCAATTCATTTGGTCCATTAGGTCATGGGATTGAACCTCATTGGTATCTAGTTAATTAATGTGCATGATAGGCACCTCATAATGCTCACACACACAAACACGCACACGCACACACACAACACAGGCAAATAGATAGGCACACACACGCGTAGAACACACATAGTCACACAGGCACATACACACACAAACACACACACACACACAAAGGCAAACATACAGATATATGACATACACTATATATTGCTTCAATCCCTGCGTCAACTAGGTCATGAGAATGAACCTAGGTCAACTTCTAAAGCAGGCCAACTTCAAGAGCAGACATGCAAAAATAATAATAATAATAATGATGATGATGAGTGATGATGATGGATGATGATGATGATGATGATGATGATGATGATGATGATGATGATGATGATGATGATGATGATAAATATATACTACTACTACTACTACTACTACTACTACTACTACTACTACTACTACTACTACTACTACTACTACTAACAACAACAACAACAACAACAACAACACACAACAACAATAAGGAGAAAAAGAAGAAGAAGAAGAGGAAGAAGAAGAAGAAGAAGAAGAAGAAGAAGAAGAAGAAGAATATAAAATGATGATGAGAAGATGATGAAGATGATATGATGATGTGATGATGATGAATGATGATGATGATGATGTGATATGATGATGCTACATTAATAATAATAACAGTAATAATAATAATGGAATTTATATAGCGCTATATGTTGCAGAGACAAATCAAAGCGTTTGCACTCAAGTCATACGTACACAGTCATACAACCAGTAACAAGTAATAGTTCCATCAATCCAAATGTGCACCCAACCATGCGAGTGCCCGCACACACACGCACACGACACACACACAGTCACACACACACACATACACACAGGTCACACACCCTGGCAGGGCTATAGAATCTGGACTGTTGAAGGCAGGGAAAAGCTTATGAGATGAAGCAGGAGAGGAAAATCTTAGGTTTGAAATAAATATGTCTTAACACTTGATTCAAAAGTGTTATAAGAAAGCTTTTGGCGGAGAGAAAAGAGAGATCCGGTCATTCCAGATCGATGGACCAGAAATAGAGAAAGAGCGAGGGCCGACAGTGGATTACTTCAAACTAGGTGTTCGTAAGGACAATATATTGCAGCAGAGTGGAGAGAACAAGGAGGAGTGTACAAGTGAAGACATTCATGGAGAAGGAAGATGCTGTTTTGTGGAGACATTTCAGAGGGTGCCGATCTATAGTTTACTCTCTGTGGCACAGGCAGCCAGAGGAGAGAGGGATAATATGCTCAGATTTTGTTCTTTCTGAGCACTAGTTAAGCTGCAGTGTGTTGTGTATGCATTGATGGGAGTGGATTGATGATGTTGGTGAATCAGCCAACAGAGAATTGCAATAGTCCAGACCTGAAAAAACATGAGTGACGCAACGAGTTTGGATCCTGCATTTGTGGACACATAGTTTAGAATTGCATTAAAATGCTGTAAGTGATAGTAGCATGCCTGGCAGGTCTGGGTGATAATTGTTTTTTTGGCATATAGAGCGTGTTGTCAATAATGACCCCTAAATACTTCACAGCAGTTGATAGAGGGACTGTATGCATTGCCAAATTGTTGTGAAGCTGTTGTGATGGAAGAGAGGTTGTGTTTGGTTCCTACAAGCATGGCTTTCGTTTTATCTGTATTTAGCAGGAGCTTGTTCTGTATCATCCAGTTTTGGGTATCTTGAAAGCAGTAAGCCATATTTGTAAAGAGACAAGGCAGATTTTCAGGAGTGTGACAGCTAAGAATCATCTGAATAAAATGATGGTTGATCTGATGATGGTTAATTAAATGTGAAAGTGGAGCAGTGTAGGGTGAAAAGAACAGGGCCCAGAACAGATACCTGTGGAACTCCACATTCCATTCTGGCAAGTACTGACTAAATCTTGTTTACTGCAACTGCCTTGAATCGGTCGGTAAGGTATGAAATAAACCAGTAAGGGCTGTAACAGTAACACCAAACGTTTTTTGAAGATGGGAGATAATTGTGGTCAATAATGTCGAACGCTGTAGGTAAGTCGCGTAGAGTAAGGAGGGAGATTTCCCTGAGTCAAAGCATGTAGAAGTGTATTTAAGGTGTGAACTAGGGTGGTTTCGTGCTGTGGTTGGTGCAATAGGCAGACTGAACGCAGGAAGAATACTGTTGGAGATAAAATGGTTGCTGAGTTGTTTCAGAACTACTCTTTCAAGGACTTTAAAGGTAAAACGTAGGTTGGACACAGGTCTTATAATTCTTCAGAATGTTAGGGTCAAGGTCATACTTTTTGAGTAGTGGTGTGACTATAGCAGTTTTGAGAGCTTAAGGAACATTTTCAGAGACAAGAGATAAGTTCACTATTTAAGTTGTGGCAGGCACTGTGCGAAAAGAGAAGCAGGTATGGGGTCAAGATCACATGATTTTATAGTCATTCCTTTCAGAATTATCTTGATTTCCTTCTGGCTTGCTGAATGAAACGAGGGGTGAGGAGTGCCAGAGAAATAAAATATGCACGTTAAAATCCTATGGATAATGTCTGCATTTGATGGGTTATGGAAACACCAAGCATATTCAGCACACATTTTCCAAAATCGGAACGCAGCTACCTTCATGGTGGGCAAAATCATTTGCATACGCTGAATCTACACTGCCATTGGTGAACCCTAGAGTTCTAGCAAAATAATAAAAAATGAAAAAAAAATCAACAAACAGAGAGCCAATTAACATGCTGGCTAGACAGACAGATAATAAAAATACAATGGGCAAAAACCTTTTTACTTACCACGGGAATTCCCGCAATTATTTTTCACTTTAGTTTACATTCACCCCAAAGCAAGAGTGGCTAGAGCAACTGAACATATATTAGATCACCTCCATGTGCTCGATTCTATATCCCCTGATGCCCCTAAGTTTATCCTGGGTGATTTCAATAACTGTTCCCTTACTAAACTACTGAAGAACTATGAACAGTATGTGACCTGCCCTACACGAAGAAACAAGACCTTAGACTTGTGCTATGGGACTGTAGCAGGCCCTATAGATCGTTGCCTTTGCCTCCCCTGGGATCATCTGACCACAACTGCGTTCTTCTTGCACCCATGTACCAGTCAGTGTTTCGGCGCCTTCAACCCATAGTCAGGACCGCAAAATAAAATGGACTGCTGATAGTATTAGCTAGTCTGCAAGGCTCTTT
>CM054154.1:41818320-41865820 GCA_028751875.1 Rapana venosa
TTTTGGGTTTTTGTTGTGGGCCTTGTTTTTGGGTGTTTTTTGTAAAAGGGTTTTTCTTGTTTTGTTGGTTTTTTTTGGTTTGTGTAAATTGTTTTATGGTTGTGTTTTTGGGGTTTGTTGTGTGTGTTTGTGTGTGTGTGGGGTTTTTGTTGTTTGTGTGTGTGTGTGTGTAAAAGTTTTTTGGGGGTTTGGGTGTGTTTGAAATTTGGGTTGGGTTTTTGGGTTTTTTATTTTTTGGGGTTTTTGGGTTTTTTGTTTTTTATTACAAAAATATGTGATTATTAGTTTTTCCGCTGTTATTTTCTTTTTTGTATGATGAGTAAATTGTTATTGCTGACTTTACTGCTGGGGGGGGTTTTAATTGCCTAATTTATTTTTTGATGAGGATTACGTTCTCTGCCTCAAAAAAAAAAGAAATGTACATGGTGATATGCCCCGGGGAAAAGGGGGGGAAGGGATGTTTTGTTTACTTTTTTTCTCTAAATCCAATGCTTTTGGTTATTTTGTTTTTTTTAATTGGTATATTATGTGGGAAGGGGTATGGGGGGGATGTGTATGTGTTTGTAAGTTTTTAAAAATGATACACAGTTTCCTTTTTTATACCCATTTTGGTTTTTGTTTGTTGTTTTTGTTGGGTGGTGGGGGGGGGTTCTGGTTTATTTTGCTTTTTGTTTTTTTGGGGGTTTAGGGGGTTTTTTGGGGAGGGGGGGGGATTTTGGATCTTTTTCTGTCTTTTTTTTGTTCTATTTGTTTTCATTTTTATTGGTGTTTTTTTGTCTTGTTATTTTAGTCGTGTTGTTGTTGTGAGTATTTTGTGTTTGTTTAATGTTTATTTCCTTGTGTGGTTGTTCTTGTTTTTCTTTTTTTTGTTTTTCGTTTTTTATGGTTGAAGGTTTGTGGTTTTTTTGGGGGGGGGGGGGGGGGGAGGGGGGCGGGGGGAAAAAAATTTTTTGGTTTTTTTTTTTTGGTTTTTTTTTGTTTTGGGGGGGTTTTTTGGGAATTTTAAAAAAGATTTTGGGAAAAGGGAAAATTTTTTTTTTTTTGGGGGAAAAAAATGTTTTTGGGGTTTGAAGAAAAGGGGGTTTTTTTTTTTGGGGGGAAAAAAAAATTTTTTTTTTTTTTTTTTTTTTTTTTTTTAAAAAAATTTTCCCTTATTTTTTAAAAAAATTTTTTTTATTGTTTTTTTTGGGAAAAATACCCCCCCCCAAAAAAAAAAAACCCCCCTTTTTTATTTTAAGAAAAGGGGAAAAAAAAATTTTTTTTTTGGATTTTTCAAAAAAAAAATTTTTTTTTCCCCCCCTAATTTAAAAAAAACAAACAAAAAAACCTTAAAAAAAAAATTTTTTTTTCCCCCAAAAAAAAAATTTTTTAAAAAAAAAATTTTTTAACCAAATTTTAAAAAAAATTAAAAAAAAACCCAAAAAACCCATTTTTAATTTCCCCCCCCCCAAAAAATTTTTTTTTAAAAAAAAAAAACCAACATTTAAAAAAAACCCCCAAAAAACCCATAAAACCCAAAACCCAAAAACCCTAAACCCAAACCCAAAATTCTTTTCCCCGGGTTTTTTCCCCTTTAATTTTTAAAAAAAATTTTTTTTTTTATTTTTAATTTTTGGGTTTTTTTTAAAAATTAAAAAACCCCCAAAAAAACCAAAAACTTTTTCAAATTTTTAAAAATTTTTAAAGTTTCATTAAAATAAATTTCCTGTTTTTATTTTAAAAACCCGTTTTCCCGGATAAAAAAAGGGGGGTTGAAAAATGGAACAGAAAATAAAGGGAAAAGAAAAATTTCAAAAAAGCAAAAATGGTGTAAAAAAGGGAAAGGGGTTTAAAAAAGGGTCGGATTTAAAATTTAAAAATTTTTTTTAAAATTTAAATCCCTGGAAATTTAAAATTAAAATCCCGGTGAAAAAAAAAAAATTGTTTCCTTTGGGGGGGTTTATGGGGGTTTTCCCCCTTTGTTAAAGGAAAACTCGGAAAAGGGGGTGGGGCCCCTTTTTTCCCCCTTTTTTTTTCCCTTTAACTTTTGGCCCCCTTTTTTTTTTTTTGCTTTCCCTTTCTTAAAAACAAACTTTTTGGATTTTTGGGGCCACTTTGTGGGTTGGGGGGCCCCGAAAACCCCCCCTTTTTTCCTTTTTAAAAAAAGGGAAAAATTGGGGGGGGGGGGAAAATTAAAAATTTTTAAATGGAGAAATTTGGGAAAAAAAGGGGTTTTTTTATTTTTTTTTCCTCCCCCCCAAATTTTTTTCCTTTTTTTTTCCTTTTGGTGGCCCAAAACCCCCCCCAAAATTTTAAAAAAATTTAATTTTAAAAAAAAGGGGGGCCAAAATTTTAAAAAGGAGGGGGAAAAACCCAAAGAAATTTATTGGGAAAAGGGTTTTGGGGGAAGCTTTTGGGGGGGTTAAAATTTTTTGGGCCCCCCGGGGAAAAAAATTTTTAAAAAAAACCCCCCCCCCCCCCCTTTTTTTTTTTTTTAAAATTAGGGGTTTATTAAATTTTAATAAAATTTTTTTTTTAATATTTAAAAGATTTAATAAAAATTTTTTTTTTTTATTTTTTTTTAATTTTTTTTAATTAATTTAATTTTTCTTTTTAAAATTTTGGGAAAAAAAGGAAAATTTTTTTTAAGGGGAAAGTAAATTTAAAAGAAATTTTTTTCCCAAACCCCAAAAAAATTGGTAAGTTTATTAAGTTTTTGGGGGGGGTTGGGAAAAAAAGGGGAAAAAAAAAAGGGAATTTTTTGAATTTAGAAAATTTAATTGTCCAAAACTATTTTGGGTTGTACCACAACTGGCCCCTGCATAGAATTATAAGAGAAGTTTCTTTGTTTTTGGCTTGTTGTCAGTCTCCCACATAATTTATGTTTGAAAATGATGTTTTACTGGGACTTGCAACCCTTTTTTTTTAAAACTGGATTACTCTAACAACGTAAAATTTCTAAAATTACTAAAGTTGAAGGGGAAATTAACAAAATTAGATAATGGGGTGAAAGGGTTTTAAATTTCTCCAACTTTTTAATGCAATTCCTTTTTTTATTATATTAACCCATTTAAACCCAAATTCTAATTTTAAATATTAAATTATTAAAATCAATATAATACTGAAATTTCTACATTTTACTCGATAAATTTAAAAATTAATATTTACTGATAATCTTTATTACAGTAACATAATAACCCTTTCTTGATTAATTGAGCAATAAAAAAATAAGAAGGGAAGGGATGGTTAATTGGAAATCATAAAACCATTACACAAAACAAACACATGAGATAAACTTATTATTTTTGGCGTAAAGTATAAAATATTTTTAAAAAGGGGGGAAATTTCTTTTTGGGAAATTTACCCCAAAATTGATATAAGAATTACCCTTAAAATTTATCAAGACATACATAAACAGTTTCTTAAATTTAAAAATTTTCCTAAATTTGTTTCTCGTACAATGGGAATTTAAAAGCAACCTTTGGGTTGTAGAAATGAGTTTTGGCTTACTAAATTGTAGTTAAATATTGATAAAAAAAAACGAAAAAATCCTAACAAAACAACCCTTTTACCACAATAATCACAATTAAAAAATTTATACAATTTAAAACATAATGCACCCCTTTGATTGTATTTTGTTTTTTAAAAAAAACAACAAACAGAATGAAAACCCGACCGGATATTTTTGGGGTTGAAAGATTAATCAAAACAAACATAAAAAACACCACCACAAAAAACACCACACACAACAAGACAAAAACATTAAAACAAAAAAATCACTGATGGACCCCCAGAAGAAGAAAAAACAAAAACTTAAACGAACAAAACAAAACACTCCCAAAACCCATACACCCCCAAAAAATCAGTTATTTTTTAAATTGAAAGTACTAGTAAAGACGGAGTTCAAAAGGGGTTTTTTTCCCGCCCGAAGGTTTCGGGAGAAGGAATATAGCAAGATGATTAGATAAAAGGAACTAAATTAATTGGAAAAAGAGCAAAGAAAACTAGACGGCAAATGATTAAAATAATAAAAATTTTAACAAAAAATAACTATTGTCAAGAAAAGAATAATAAAATGTATTTTTGGAATTTAATAATGGATTTACAAAATTAGGAAAAAAAGGAATAATGAAATATTTTTAACGAAGAACCCCAATTAAAAATGGTTGATTTCCCGGATATAAAAAGGAACAGAGGAAAAGGAGAGAAATAAAGTTTGACAAAAAACTGTGAAAGAACTTAATGTTGAAGCTATTGGGGAAATATACGAGTTCATTAATAGGAAAAAAAGTGGGAGGTTGGCTGTCCCCTTTTTCATTCTGAAAGGAGTTGAATTTTGTTTACCATATAAAATTCAATTAACCTTATCTATTGTTAATAGAGTTTTCCATGTAATGAAAAATGGTTTCGTCAAAGGAAAGTATCCTTTTGTTTTAAAGGAGGTTCGGATAAGATTTGGGTTTTTGATTTGTAGTTAGTAAAATATTTGTTTTCCTTTCAAACTGTTAAGTCAAAAATTTTAATTGAGGTTTTAATTTTTTGGTTTCCACTTGATTATGTTTTCGAACAATATTTAAAAATTCCGTTCCGTAAAAACAGTTATGATGAAAATTTTAACTTATAAAGGGCATACAACAAACAAATAAATGAAAATAAGAATTTAACATTAAAAAAAATAAGCCGGGGAGTGAGAGGCAGGCGGTACTAGTGAGGATGAATAGGTAAACGCTACGGTGAACAAAACTATCAGAGTAAAAAATGACACTATTAGGTACTTGAGGCAGTGAAACAATTTGAACAATGAAGAAATTTTTTGTGGGAAATTTGGAAGCTTTTGAAAAGGATGAAATTATTGACCAAAGGGAAACTGTAGAAATGAGGGGATTCTCTAAAAAAAATAAATTTTTAAAAATTTACATAAATTTAGAAAATGACTAGGACCAAAAAAAATTTTTTGGGGGATTTAAATTAAATATGATTGATATTATCTAAAAGTAGCAAAAAATGTTTTTGTAAGACAAGCAAATTATGGTTATTAAATAACAAGTTTTATTATTTTAAGTGCAATATTTTTTTAATTGTTTTTATTGCTGGATTAATTATATTATGTAGAATATTGATCAATGTAAAAAGGTTAAGTTGATCTGTAATTAAATTGGAAAAATGACATTGCTTAAATTTCGGTTTTATAACCGCAAATTTTACTTCAATCAAATTTTTGATTTTCTAGTTGAATTCAGCGACATTCTTCGTTAACCTCTTTTATTGCTTAAAAATCTATTTAGTTAAACCCTTGATTGTAACCGAATGTATGGAATTTTTAGTTCTTAGGCAATTGTACCTCGGAATGTATAGAAGTAACCTTAATGCTGGTTTAGTATCGAAACAAAAACCAGGGGTTAAAGTCGACTGCATCTCAGACTATTGTTTTTTTAAAAATGATGGTAATAATCAAAAAAGTTGGTCTAGAAAGGGGGGAAAGAATTTTCAATAGAACTGTTGAAAACCGCTATTTTATTTAAAAGCCAAATTTAAAATTATTGAATAAAACTTTAAGGGCCCAAAAACAACTTTTCTAAAATAACATTCCCTTTAAAAACGTATATTACTTTCCCAAAATTAATTTTAATAATAATTAAAAATTTTAAAGTGTTATAAAATTTTCTTTAAAGTTTTGCTAAAAAGATTATTTTCTTTAAAATTTAAAATTTGATTAAACTAAAATTTTTTTAAAACTTAGAAGGACGAATCAGAGAACCCCAGTGGGGGTTAAAAAGTTTTGAAAATTTTTCCCTTTTAAAATTTAAACATTGATTTGATGATTAAAAACCTTTCTTCGACAGGAAAACCATCAAAAAAATCCACTTTTAAAAAAAAACCCCTAAAAGCTTGTTCTTCAAAAATTTTTTTTTTCAAAAACCTGAAACGCGGCCCCCCAAAAAGGGCCCTTACAAACCCCAATTTTCCTGGGGTTTTCCAGCCCCAAAAAAACCTTTTTTTTTTTGGAAAATTTTTTGCCCCCCCAAAATTTTAAAAAAAGGGAAAAAATGTTAGGGGGTTTTTTGGGGTTTCAAAAAAAAAACAAAAAAAAATCAAAAGAAATTTTAAAAAAAAAAATAAGTAATTTGCGCTCAAATAACACACTCATTTTTTGGCCCTGAACTTGGGAAAACAAAAGTGGTTCATGGGCAAGAAAAAAGGGGCAGGATCCGGAGGGAAGATTATGGGTGCACTCCTGCCGTGGCTTTTCCCCCCCCCCCCCCCCCCCCCCCCCCCCCCCCCCCCCCCCCCCCCCCCCCCCCCCCCCCCCCCCCCCCCCCCAATGAAACTGCATAAGTATGTTCAAATTATCTATCGCAAAACAACTATACTGCTTCACACAAATCTTGCTAATCAAAAGGATCTTTTTTATGATCTAGCCTCTATTATCTTTCTACTTGTTGATTCTGATGAGAATAATAAACAAACTGCTCTCAAGCAGCTGTATCTGAAGAAACTTCGCACATATTCTTTGCCTGTATCTTGATACGTCGAACATACGCATCGATATAAATATTAAATAGTCCGTCTTACATGTTAAGAACTCTTTCTTCCTGTCAGCCATAAAGGCAGATCTGCTTCTGAGTTGCTATAAAAACTAAAACCATGCTCTTTAATTCAGCAGCTTTCCATAACTGTGCGATTCAGTTTCATGAAATGTCAGAAACCAATGCTCAGTCAGGAATTTTCCTAGCTCTTGTTAAGCGATAGCACACCTCTCACCACTTCGTACCTCTTGTCAGACCCAAATATTGAGACATGATATCATCAATGCTTCAACTTATGACCCCCATATCCTGTTGAATGTAAGATCTGTTTAATCAAAGCTAAAGTCTTCATAAAAAAATATAATTACAATCATGAACAATGCTGCAGCAGCAGCAAGGAAAACTTAACTATTAGTAAATCAATTTTTATAGATATACACTATCTGACTTCTCAGCAAAACCCCCTTTCCCCCTCCGCCCACTTCCCCAACATTCTGTAATTTAATTTTTTTGTTTAAACATCTGATTTACTCAATACCGGAAGCTCAGAAACTACGGTATAAAACAATATGTAAACGAAAGAATATTTTCCACAAAAATTTTTTTTGCATAAAGAATCAAAATGACTTTAATTCTTATCCCGACATTAGGAAAAATCGTAGATATCAAAAATTAAAAGAATAAAAGGGAAAAAAGTTTATTAATCTATTTTTTCGAAGGTCAAACTTACCTATCATCCCTTAATTTTTTAATTTCTCCTTCCCTTCCCTCTTTTAAAATTACAACAAAGCCCTTTTTGAAAGATCAACACCCTGGGCCCCCTCTGACACTGGGGGTTTTAGTTTGCCTGTCTTTGGGGGGTCACCCCTTATCCCGCTTTCCCACAACTCCCCAAATGCTTTCTACCATTCCCTTCAAAAAATCCTGTTTTCCGCATCCCTTTTTTTCTTTTCCTTTTTTTCCCCCAAAAAAGTTTAAAATTTTACCTTTTCAAAGTTAACCCCTCTTTAAGAAATCATTTCTATGCCGATGATTCTCAACTTCAGTGCCAGCGATTTACTGTTGAAAACTTGCATTCACCTCTTGGACAAATATGTCCTACTGCCTTCAAGACATTCATGAAATGGATGACTCAGAACAAGTTACAAACTTAATGCCGATATAAACCGAAGCCATGCTTCATAGGGACCCAACATAATCTTTCCTTTATCACAAATCTTCAATTTAGAATTCGGATATTAGTCTGTTCCTGTTGACCAACATCTGTGAAGTATTTTAGGAGTTAGTTCTGACAAACACACTCTCTATGAAAAAAATCATTCACCCTGACCTGCCAGTCTTTGCTACTATCAATTACGGCGCGGTAAGCGCGATTCACAAGTATCTGTCCACTGATGCAACTTCCAAGCTTGTCACATTCTCTTACTTCTTTCTCGTTTAGACTACTGTTAATTCTCTTTTGGCTGGCCTACCTGCATCATCTATCCACTCTCTTCAACGCATACAAAACTCTGCAGCTCGACTGGTCCTAAGAAAGAAAAAATCGAAAACATTACTCCTCTTCTGCGATCTCTTCACTGGGTTGCATTCTCAAAAGACTGCAGTATAAAATTCATGACCCTCTGTTTCAAATGTCTCCATAAACTGCACCCTCTTATCTCTGAACCTGTCTTCACCTGTACACTCCATCCCGTTCCCTTTGTTCGCCGCAGATATTCTTTGTGCATTCGATCTCCCAGATTCAAACAAACCACTGTTGGCCGTCGCTCATTCTCTGTTCTGGTCCATCCACCTGGAATGACCTCCCTCTTTCACTTGTCAAATGCCTTCACTTGATTCCTTCAATTCCAGCCTCAAACACACTTATTTCTACCTGGACTTTCCCCCCACATATCTGTCCCTAATTTTCAACAGCATCTTTCTCCGTCTAAGTGTTGTTCCGTTGTGTGTGTGTGTTGTGTGTGTGTGTGTGGTGTATGTGTGTGGGTGCGTGGAGTGCGTTAGTGCGCGCACATGGATTTCTCATTTTGTTTTAAAGGAGTGGACATGCCTGTAATGATGTTGAGTGCAAGCGCATCAATTGGTTTGTTTTTTACAACGATTCAGCGCTATATTAAATTCCATATATTATTATTTATTTTATTTAGAACAATTCTTGCAACACGCAGGAAAGATGTATTTGGAAGGACACCAGTCAGTAGTTATACCTACTTGTGACACCCCAAATTACAGAGTCCCCATTGACCGTTGATTTTTGTCCTGTTGTATGTCTGAATGCTGTCTTAGAATCAATATTTGAAACCTCATTGCACCAGCCTCTAATTACGCCTTCATGTTAATCCTACTTTAAAGGGATTGAACTTTCTATCATGTGGGCAGTGGGACCTGAGCTCAGATAACACACGCTGAACTGATAGTACACATGAAACCTGTACACTGACTTTACTATGGTTGAATGGTTCATGTGGCTCAGTTTGAAACCACCACAGCCCGTTGTTGCACAGTGGATAGAAGTTTTATGTGGTTTTGATAAGAAACTGGTTGTATTTGGGATTAGACAAACCATGCTTTCGCAGTGGCAATTATCTTTAATTGGGGGTTTAAGTATGATTTCAGGGGTTGGGAACTTTCTATTCGAAGATCAATGTCTCTGATGACATCAGCAACATTACTAGCTTATTTAAAAACCATAGTCTTTGGTTATAGTGAGATCCAGCTCGTCTATTTTGCATCTTGATTATATTTATACATTATTATCTTTATGTAGATAATATGTTTATAACAATAAAAAGATCCAGTCAAGGTGTACTGTTAAAACTAGCCATTCCCATTGACAAACCGCTGTCATCATATAAACTGTTTGCTTTGCATGTGGTCTTCTACAAAGTTATCATGGAACAAACATCAACACCAGGCAACAAATGTGATTAAAAAATATGATCTTGAACTGTAGCGTTTCATACATTTACTGTGCAAGAAGGTTATTATGATTTCTGCACACTGGAAAAGGAGCTCTTTCGTCCAGCTGGTATCACACTAAAACACAACCAAGCTAGTCTAAGAGTAACTCTACAGACTGTTCTCCATTTATAAGTATGTCACAATGTCTTGCAGAAATGCTTGGTTTCAGGAACCAATTTAGAGGAATAGGTCCTGAGGATGAGGGGGAAGTAGCCTTTGTTGGTATTGTTAATGATGATGAGGAGGACAAAACCTATGTCGGTGAAAGACCCATTGACTTGGCAGTAAACTCTTTGCTTTTTGTACACCTGTCTCATTTAAACACAACACAAAACCAAGTGGTGATGAAGGCTTCTTCCTCATCAGTCCCTTCTGATCTACTAAGAATCCTTCCACCCAGCAGAGCAATGTACTGTGAAACGCAGCACAATAGCTTTACTACATTTCAGTTTAAAGAGAAGAAGGCTTCATGAAACTCTCGTTTAACAATCCAAAAGACGCAGCACAAAGAACAGATGACTGTAAAAAATTTACATATTACATTAGAAATAAAATAATATAAATACTAATATACATACATAACCATGTCACGCGGTCCCGTTATAAGCGCACCCTGAAACATGCCAAAACTATTGAGCTTAAAGATCTTGGTGATGTACAAGAGTTTGAGAAAGGATGGGGAGATTGGTGAAGTTTACGTTTGTGTACACAAATGATGGATACTAAATGCTTACGGCAATTTGAGTGAAAGCTAAGAAACCTCCTCGGTTTCCTAAACTTGAACAGTTGCGTAATGTTGAAGCTGTAGATTTAGCAGATGATTTTACTTACAAAGTAACATTTTAAGCTAATAAATGGCGCATCAAACCAAGCATCGACTGGAGATCAAGTTTGGGGTTTATTAAGTCCTACACTCTCTGTGCACCCGACAGAACATTTCGTAAAGCCATAAATGCTGGTCCCGTAACATAGCACTAGCCTATCAATCAGCCAGCAAACCAAAGAGAAGTAGAGTAATAGCATTACAGTATAGACACGTTACTTGCTTCATAGAAAAAGACTCAGATGACCTAATCCATCAAACCCACATTGCTTCAATTCCTTCCATTACATTACTATGGATGATCAGTACACATGGTGTTTGTTCTGGTTGCAGGAGATGACAGAGCTTCTTTCTTGTTCTTGGATGGGATTACTATTAATGGAAAGACCTCGTCGTTGATGCCTCTGTTTTGCTATTTGCTATTCGAACAGCAGCGGTTACTATGACATTGTAAGGGAACAATTTCCAAGTAAAATAATAGTAACTTGCTCCTAGACCCACCACGCTGACACAATTAGCAACCCTAATTCTACCACCACATTCGACCTCGTGGCAGTTTATTACACAGATGTTGATTTACTGCCGCAATCAATTACAAGTCCTACTGATATGAATACAATTAAAAATCTACACACGTTTTTTTTTAATCGGTATAAGAATGAAGATGACGCCCGCTAAAAATCCTAAAGTTCCTAGTGCACCAGATCCTGAACCTCTTAATGATAACTGCTATTACTTTCGTTTGACAAACATTACACAGATGCAGCATGACATTGAGCAACAAACTAGCAAATTAATACAAAATTGCAGGCAGTAGGTACTGATCAGCATTTACTGTGTTGAGCTCTATTATACAGGTACAGCAACACTGTCTACAGCCCGCAGCAGGAACAGGCATTGCTCTATTGGCTACCTGGAATTGGTGCTCCTTGCATCAATAGCATATTGGCTCTGGTTTCAATAACAGCAGGAGCTCCTGTTCATTTGTCCACATCAGTCTTTTCGAAGAAGGTTGTGCGTTAAACTAGAACAAACATTGATGCTGTGGATGCCTTGACATTAGCCAAGCAAAGACTCTTTCTGGCTCATTTTTAGGAAAGCTTAAACAGATTCCACAATATCAGAAGAAGAGTTTCAAGCGTCTTCAGGATGGACTACGATGACTACAAGCGTCAAAAGTTCGACCTCCAGAACAAAACAACACAAAGCTAAGCTTGTGGCATTGAATCAATAAAAAAGGAATATTTAAAAAGGGGTATCTGATTGGCCTGGCTGGACAGACTCAGCTGTGTACTCTATTAAGGAGCTAAGAATTTCTTGTGGTAGATTCACTGCTTATACCGTAGCAATACAAAAAAAACAAGAAGCAATTAAAATTAATTAATTAATTTTTTTTTCTTTACTATATGAGTTAGAGATTTTAGTTGAGGCTCCAGTATGGACAAGTGTTTCAGACAATAGAGGCTAAATGTTACAACAAGCGCCAAAACGTTCGGTACAAAGCATTCAAGATGCAATCGCACAAATACCAGACAACCTAAATATAGATCTACCAGTAATAAGGTGCAGTTGGTTGCTGAAATTCTATAACAACAGGCAAATAAAGAAGAACATTTAACTGTTCTTAGTGTCAACAACACAACAAAGCACTGACTCCTTTGAAGAGCTCAACACAACATGGGCAGATGTGATGATGCGCAACTTTGAATATTTGCTATAAGAAAACAGCTAGAATGGAGGGGATTCAGGTTGACAGTTGGGTAAGGTTCTTCGCATAGAACTAAGCAACAAACAGTTTTCATCCCATTGTTGGTTGAAGTTACATTCCCTTACCCCCTGATGTTGTAGCAAAACGTGCTGTGCTGAACTTTTCAGAACAAAGATGACCAAGTGTTTTATGTGGTGTGTGTGGATAACTGTTTCATGTAACACAAGAATGCAAAGAGATTTCAACTATCATGAACATTGTAACAAGCTTACTTCAATGGCTATTGACTTTCTGTGGCTGTTAGGAGTTATTGTACAAGTTTGAGGAAATAAACCCACCCATCAGTGTGAATGTGTACACCTGGGAAAGGATGCGGTCCCCACATGGACCCACAGCGGGTTAAGACCATTTGGATCTCAAAAAGGTCTCCCCAATAGGTAATCCTGATAAGAACCATGTATACCCTCTTGGCTAGTGGAGTAATGAAACCAGTTATCATTATACACTCTTTTAGAACAAATGAGTAGCTTATCTGCGACTGACAACAAAACATCCAACCGCAAAAAAAAGAGTTTTGCAGACGAGATTGGTTCGTTTACCATCTATACAGCGCTGCAGACAAACATAGTAAAAACATTGTATGAGGTGAATGACCCGAAGCAATCACTGAACTTGTAACACAAGCAGGAAGCAAGGTTTACTTCAAAAACAATAAAGATAGCTACCAAAAAGAGTCACTATATAGTGTATCCCCGGACTTTGAGTCTATCCATTGTGCCTTACCATGGACTAGCACCTGAACAAGTGCCTAAAACAGTCTTACTCAGATATTCATCAAGTCTGTTCCTTTGCTTATGTTGTTTTGTTAGATCGGATGGTGCACACTCAGAGCCAGGTTTTGTTTAGAGGACCAGACGCGGCTAAGCTTTTTATTGAAACATGAAAGCGAATTCCATAACCACTACTCTCAACAGCTTTAAAACCTTCAAGAGATCATTATGTCTGATGAAGAACCAGGTAAAACCAGTATGTTCTGCACACATGGCTGGTTTTGTGGTAATTTTTTCACACCCCAGGTGGCAGGACAATCACACAGTCAGAGACCATGACCACATCAGTGTAAGTTTCGTGGTGCAGCTCATAGTAAGTGTAATCTACAACTAAAAGTAGTTTCCCAAAACGTGGAAGGCTGCCAGTTTCTTCCACAATCTAAGCGGGTACGATCACACCTAATTATTGCAGGCAGTAAGATGAGTATAAGGCTTACTGCAGTGCTCAGTCATCAGAGAAGTACCTGACTTTTTACACTGAATAGCTGTCCTGTGTGCTTTGTTTCTGCACAACATCTGAAGGGTCTCTTGAGTCCTTGTCTTATCACTGAAGTATTGCTCTATTACAGAAAATATACTCGTCACTAAGCTCGTGCGAAAAGGGGTATATCATTATGAGTGTACATGGACTCATGGAAAGCTTTGATGATGAAGAGCTGCCTCCAAAGAAGCATTCTTCAGCAGACTGACGGCAAAGGAAATCAGGATGATGACTTCAGCATGCTCAGTGGGCATGGCAAAAGATGCAGTGTCGGACAATGGGCTATTACCATGATCAGTATTACTTGCTGATGCATGTTTGCTTGTGTGTCTTTGAGAACTACAGAAAGACCGGAAATGAAACATTTATGGGAATAGACCCATCACACTATTTCACAGCACCGGGAATGTCTTGGGATGCTTTCTTGAAGTTTACTGGGATGCAGATTGTATTTTGTGTCTGACCTGCAATGCTCCAAATGATTGAGGATGGTCGCGTGGTGGCATCAGTATGGCCATCGCACAATTACTGTAAGGCCATCAACAAATATTTAGGAAGACTTTGATCCTAGCACAAAGCTTCTAACTACATCATGTACTTGGACGCAAACTATCTGTATGGATGGGGCGATGTGTTCAGTCACTTCCACTAAGAAAACTTTCAGTTGTTTAATGTGGTCCTTTTTGGTGTTGTATGAGGTTCTAAATGCGTTGTCACAAATGGTGCCTGATCAAGCACTAGGTTGTAGATTCTTAGAAGTAGATTTAGTCTATCCCCATGAAACTACATGATGCGCACAATGACTACCCATTGGCTGAAGGAAAGGTTCAAAAAATCTCCAAAAGAACCCGCCAAAGCTTGTAACCAAACTTAAATGACAAGAGCAAGATATAGTTTGTCACTACTGACTGTTACAAGTTCTACCTAAGGCATGGGTTAATTCTTACTGCTGTTCATCGTATCATTGTGTTTGACCAAGAGCAAATCATGAAAAATACATCATGAAGTACATGATCTGAGAACGAAGGCAACGATGCATCAGAAAAAGGATTACTTCAAAGCTCATGATCCAATTAGCTGCTTTGGTAAAACAATGGAAGAACCACACAAAAGAAAAGATGTCAGATAGTTTTTTTTTTTTTCCAAAACAAAAAAAAGAAATACGAAGCCATAAAGTAACATCAAAGCCAAGCTATCAAAGACTACAGACAATTCCATGACAGTTGTATGGCATCATGATGAAGAAGGTTTGCGGTTTAAACTAGACAACCAGTATTCATTGGGTTTAGTGTGCCTGGAGGCTGTCAAAGCTGTGATGCTGGAGTTCTTGTATGATTACTTATAGGGTTAAAGCATCCTATGTTAAGGGTTCTGGTTACACAGACACAGACTCTGTCATCCTAGACATACCAACGAAGATATATACAAAGACTTGAAGAAGGATGTTGCACTTGGAAAAACAGAGTCTGGTTTTGAACCTGTGGATTATCCAAAGACATTCCTTTGCATTCATCAGGTAAACAAAAAAGTATTGGTTAGATTGAAAGGTGAGATGAAACGGCATATTATCACATGAATAGAGTTGGATTAAGAGCTAAGATGTATAAGCGTTGCAAGTCAAGTGGGGTCAATAAAAAAGGGCAAAAGGTCGTAGGTAAAGCAAGTGACATAAAACAAGCATCAGTCATGTTAATTATAAAGAAAGAAGCTCTCTTTGAAGGTAAAAGTGTTTCATCATGACAACCAAAAATTTAGTTCCAACATTGCATCAAATCTACACAACTGTGGTTAGAAAGGAAACAAAAGGACACTGATTGCGCAGGATACAAAAGAATTTATTCTTCACCAGAGCACTCATAAGCACTAGGACAATGGAGAACAAAGTAATTAATTAATTAATTTTTTTTTTTTTTTTACTTTTATATACGAGCTAAAAATTTGGATTGAAAAACTCACAGTGATTGTTTACTCTTTATCAATTACTATGGTAGTGGTACAATGCCCACGCTTGCTTTTACAGTGCTGGCATTCTAGAAGACTTTGGTGGTGCAAGTAGAAATTAATACTTGATCATGGCACATAAGAAGAGGTGCTAAATAATATTCTAGGAGTTGTAGTGGGAGGATGAGAGAGTGTCCAACCATCTTCCAGTATTATCAAAAGTGTTCCCATACATTTAGGTAACAAAAAACAAGTTAGATCGAGACCATACAGTCACTTACTTAAGATGATATAGTAGCTACCTTAGTATGCGTGGACAGTATTAGGTGGCACTTAGCTGCATGTTACTCTCTAACAATAAGCACCGATGTGGTGCAGGTTAATGAAAATATAAATAGGGAGGATCCATCTCTACCAACTTTTTTATTTCATTAGTGTCTTATTCCAGATGGGATCTGTTGCTCGTTTGTGACTGTCGCTGGCCTTCAGCTTCTCCAGGAGACATACAGACATCTCAGTTTATTCCCAAAGGGTATTAGTGGTTGCCTTAGAAGGTGTTGTTGTTTGTTGTTGATGCTGTATTGTTTTGCGTTTGATGGCGTCCACTGGTTTTAAACCCTGTTGGCTTTAGTTTTCTCAGAGTTCATTGCTCTCCAAAACTGCAGGGCAGTCTTCATACCCACTCTGTATTTCGTCTTGTGCCTCGGGATCATGATTTCTTGGTGGGTACTGTTATGCAAACAGTCTTTTCTGCTAACAGCTGGTTTAAAACTTTCAAACCAGTGCTTGAGATCCTGTGGTTGCATGGTATACTCTCCTTTTTTTGTATCCATTGCTTTAGTAACAAGGATTAAATTGCTCCTTCTTAAACTTCTTTACCGTCATCGCACTGAATAAGTCTGGGATTTTTTAGTGGGCCCCGACTATAGATTTCTTGGCAAAGCAAATGCAGTTGCCGTGGCATCTTTTCAGTAAGGGGCTATGGCATCTTTTACCTAGAAGCTACGGCCACTACAGTATTTAAGGCACTACTTATACCTCTTTTCTTCTGATTGTCTGGCATGGGGTAAGTATAAAAGGGTCTATTTGGTGAGTATCCATTTGGCTTCATGTTTGATGAAGGAGGGTCTAGTTATTGTGTCTTGAGTGCAGTAAATAGATTATCCCGCCATATGCTTGTTTAGGACCAGCCACTTCTTTGCTACTTCAGAAACTTACATCCTGCTGCAATGCTCTGTTTATTAATAGCCGCCTCATGTCCTTTTTCCAGTACCCTTTTGGAGTTGTTGTTGATCTTAGCAAGTTTACGCATCCATTGTTTTAATATATATAAGTAAAAAAAATTGCCTGTTGGTTAACCAAACCTTCTGTGCTGAGAAATATACTATTGTCATGCCCACCACAATAAATGCAATCTGCCTGTCTTCTGGGTTTTCAGTGGTTGATAATAATCACGAAAAGCTGTGGCTTTAGTATTATAGGAGATAATTTGTTTGCCTGTCACAATGTAGTACTCTTTTTTGCCCCGTCAACACTCAGAAAATGTTTTTTGCAGCATATCCTTGGTCACGAAGTTTTTCTTTAATAAGTCTAACTGAGCAATTCTCTTTGTCTTTCGTATTCTGCCTGTGGCTTGTTCAGTTTGTTCTATTGCTTTATCTTAGTCTCTTCCTTTCTTTGTCTGTAGGAAGTTTATGAAAACAAGTAGTTGCTGCCGGTTAAATGCAAGTGCGGTAATTCAGCGACACAAACCATCATCACTAAAGAGGCCCATTTTATATTTATGGGACTAATATTTTCTGGAATGATTCCTGCTTTACCAAGAATTTTGTAGCATTGGTGCTGTTACAAAACCGCAAACTAGCTTGGCGCTGTTTAATAAGTCTAGTTGGCACTATAATCAGCTGGCCTCTTTTTTACTACGGGAAGGCTCCTCTTTACCCTTAACTTTGTATAGGCCAGCAGACACTAAGACTGCCATTACGGCTAGGCGTGGTAGGACCAGATTGTCCTGCTCGTCTTTTCTTGTACTCATATTTCTATATTGTATAAATTATTTTTTTTTTTTTCTATCATAATACATATTGAATGGGATCGTTTGTAGGCTGTTTGCTTTGCAATGGTTGTGGCTGTTGTTGTGGTTTCGCTTTTGTTTCTTGCTGCGTTCTTGTCTTGATGGTTGCTTGTTTGCTCCATACCTATAGGCTGTATTTTCCAATGCCATTGCGGTTAGAACCATTGCATAGTAAGTAAGACTGATGTTTGTTTTTGGGTGGTTGTTGTTGTCGATTGAAGCTTGTTGTCGGTGTTGTGGCTGTCTGGGTGTGTTGTTGGTGGGCCCACCCCGCTGTGTGCTCTTGGGCTAGTTCGGCGGATGTCCCCGCTGCGTGGTGGCAGTGGGGTGTCTTTGGCGCTGTAGTGTGGATGTGCTGGCTGACGTGCTTTTTGTGCGGTTTTGGCTGTTCATTGCTCTGTTGGTGCTCTGTCTTGTGTTTGATGTTGGCTGTTATGTGCTTCGTGTTGTTGTGACGTGAGGGTTGGGGGCTGTTTGTGCTTTACCCTTGCGTTGACCCTCAGGCACTGGCTGGGGTGCTGATGCGGGATGCGAGGTGGGTGCGGTTGTCTTCCCTGTTTGCTGATTTGCTTTTTGGTGTGTGTGTTCTGTTGTTTTTTTGCTTCTGTTTTTTTGGCACTGTTCTTTTGTTGTGCTTGTGTCTTTTTTCTGTGTGTCTATAGGCATCTGTTTTTCTAATGTTTCTCCAGATTTAGATCTTTTGCTTTGCTTGATGCTAAGTTTTTTCTGTACGTTTCCATTCTGTAACCTCTTGCCAGTTCAACTCTCCCAGGTTTCTTTGTTCAGTTGTCACTTGTGAACGGGAGCGTTTTGCTCTTGGGTTCTTGACATTTTACTGTGCTTCCTGTTGGTTCGTGGCTGTGTTCTGTTCCTCCATCTTTCTCTATGTGGTTAAATTTTTATATGTTTTAAAGTTATCTATACTAGCAGCTACTGGGGGCTAACAGAGAGCCAAAAACGGTAATACATATAACAGCAAGTGTCTCCAGCGTTCTAGACAAAATAGGATCTTGTGAGAGGTCATATGCTAAGTCAGGCTTCTGAGTACACATTAAAGGACCCTACTTGTTGTTCCTCTTTAGCATTAGACCATTAACAGTATGACCTAGGCCTTTTCACCATTTTTGCTCCAAGAAGAGATTACATACCTATTAAAATACTTAATAATGGTCTTGTTGGTGTTTAACTGCTGCTCCTGTTTCTATCTGTTAGTTGTGTTCCTAAGTATTGCTTTGTTTTATTACAAGCAGCAAGAGAGTACAACTTTCCTTCTTATCCAGTAGACTCTTTCTCATCGTTATTTCTTCTTGACTAGAACCAGTAGAGTCATCAACAAAAGTTAGTCGCAATTCATGTTGTCTATCTTTATCAATACTTTTGTGTAAAATAATTGGTTGTTGTTGTTCTTGACAAGTTGTTGATAAGTGTTTGATAAGTTGTTGATAAGTTTGTTGATAAGTTGTTGATGGGGACTTGTTTAGTTCTTGATAAGTTCGTGATAAGTTCTTGTTTAGTTCTTGTTAATGGTGTTGATTAAGTTCTTGACAAGTTTTGCATTGATGTTATAAGTTCTTGCACAAGTTGTTGATAAGTGTTGATAGTTGTTAATATAGTTATTGATTAGTTCTTGACAAGTTATTGATAAGTTCTTGTTAAGTTCTTGATTAAGTTCTTGATAAGTTCTTGATAAGTTGTTGATAAAGTTCTTGACAAGTTGTTAATAAAGTTCTGACAAGTTATTGACAAAGTTCTTGTAAAGTTATTGACAAGTTATTGTTTAGCATAAAATTCCCATAATTTTATAGTTTACCCATCAAAATAAAATAAGTATTACTTTCAGTTTAAACATAAGAGTTAGGGAAAAAGGGGGGCAAAGTAAAACTGTTTATGTTTTTATAATAAACTAGCAAGTCATTGGTCCGATTGAGCGAAAGCAGATCGGGACCAAAAGTGGCCTGATTCTTGGATAACAGTATGTAGTTGAGCTTGGGACCCCCATTTTTTTTTGTTTTTCCCTATCTCTGATGTATGAGCACAGTTCAGGGAGACTCTTGAGAGCTGGGTGTGTGTGGGTCCACTGTCAGTTTGTGGATGGATGTCATTGTGAAGATATGGAAAAGGTAATTTTGTGTTTCTATCCTGTCTGTGTTTCTGTCTTTGCTGTGAGTTTTACAATTGTTTTTCTTTATATCCCGGATATATTCTAGTCATTTATGATGCCTGAGCTAAATGTTCTCTCTGTGTGTATAGTGTGTGTGTGTGTGTGTGTGTGTGTGTGTGTGTGTGTGTGTGTGTTGTGTGTGTGTGTGAGTGTGTGTGTGTGTTTTCGGGTGTGTGTGTGTGTGAGTGTGTGTATGGTGTGTGTGTGTGTGTGTGTTGTAAGTGGTAGAGGAAAGAAAATGAAGGAGAGAATACTTCATATTCTTGTTTGTGCTCTTTATCTAAAGTATTGTGATGCGTTTGTAAGCAAACCTTCAAAGAAAAAGATCATTATTTAGGTTGGTTTTTTTCAATTGATCATAAAGTTTTGTGTGTGTTTGTGTGTGTGTTTGTGTGTGTGTGTGTGTGTGTGTGTGTGTGTGTGTGTGTGTGTGTGTGTACTGTGTGTCTGTTCATGTGTTGTGTGCACATTGTGTGTCAGGACTGAAAATCAAAAAATACATTTTGTTTGATGCTTTACTTTCGTATAATCAAACGTTAAAATAGTATGTAAAACTCCCATCTAGTATGCTACTTTTATATTATATATAGGTACTTTTCTCATGCAAATTAAAAATGTTCTATGAGTGTATTTGTGGCATGATAATATGTAGATCCATTTTTTAGTTAATCATTTTCAAACCCATTACAAAGTATTTTCTTTCTTATATGACAGGAAGTGGTTTGTTAAAAGATAAATATAACATAAAGTTGGGGTAGAGGGTAAGGCATGGGGAGAGTTGGTGAGTTATTGACATTTACATGTGTTGCAGTTGTTGATGCTGATATCATTGCAATTACACAGTGGGGGAGGGGAATAAATGTTCCACCTCTTGGCATATTTCTTTGCTGAAGACAGGGTGTTAGGAGATGCACCTTTTTTGCAAAGAGAGTGTGCTATAGATTCATTTTTTTTCTCTTCTGTTGGATGATTTATGTATCTGAGACAAATGAAGACAACTAACTCATGGAGTGGATGGTTAGTACCAAGAACCTCAACTCTGTGCATATTACCAGCATCTCAGACATCAAATAACCACTTTAGAATAACCATAACAGCACATAAACTAAAACACTGCTTGCCTTCTTGATACTATAGAAACTTTCATGACATGATGATCATGTTGCAGATGACTTCTGTTCTCCAACAGACCCAGGGCAACACCCGCATCAAGACAGAGGGACTCTTCAGAACAGACCAACCGCAAGCTGGTCAACACAGATGCTGTTGGACTGAACATGAACATGCCCAAGACCTGCCGGAGAAAGTGGATTCCAGAGAACCAGACATCTTGGAAATGATCAGAACTTTCAGTGCAAGATGGAAGACACTGCTACTGGAAACAACTACAGCTGGAAATAGTGGGAATGCTGACCTTGCCTGTGATGCCACTGCAGATATTATGATACAAACAAAGGCGGAGACTGTCGCTGTACAATATGGGATCCTTGGTTACAGGGTTTTTTTTCCAGGTGAAGTCTAACTGACCAAAGACAGTTGTGATTGGATGATTTTTAGGTGTCACCAAGTTCCTTGGTGTCAAGGGGTGTCTATAGTTAGGGAGACATTGCAGACTTTAAAAAAAATATAGTGATGATCCTTTTTTTACACACGCTAATTAATAATGAAGAAGACATTCCAGATGCAACAAACTGATTATGGTAAGATCACAAGAGATGACTCTGACACACTGAAGAAAAGTAGTAGAATCTGTAATATTTCAAAATCAAATTATACACATGCATAAAGTTGTGGTGACAGTATCTTTCATATTGTATCCTTTCGTTAACCAGGCTTATTTTAGCCCCTGAAGTAAATTAAGCATACCTCTGCGAAAATTGTACAACAGCAGTCAGAACATCGACAGTGGATGGGGCAGGGGAAAAACCGGGAATGATTCATGACAGTGGAGAAGCACTGAAGAAAAAACTGCTGTCAACCTGATGGACGATGATAACTTTATTATGATGAATGGAGGTGAGGATAATGGATGCTGACTGTGACAAAACTCGAGTAAACAAACTGCTTCAGAGGAGACGTGAATGGTGGTACACAGGAAAAAATATCACCTGTGTGAAAGTGTGGGAAACATATTTAATGATGAAAGCACGTTGGAAAAGGCACATGCGAATCCCAACAGGGAGAAAATACCACACAAATGCACATACTGTGAAATCGAGGTTTACCAGAAATCTCACGTGAATAGCCATCTTCGAACCCATTAGTGATGAAAGTCCATTAACAAATGTTCTCTGTGTGGAAAGACTACAAGCATAATGCACAGTTAAAAGGACCCTTGCGAGCACCATACAGGAGAACGACCATACAAATGCACATTACTGTCTTAAAACATTTACAACTAAACAAAACTTGACAAAGCACATTAGAACCCACACGGAGGGAAAAGCCCACACAAGGTGCACGATTGTGATTAAAATTTTACCCAGGATATGTAGTTTAAAAATCTGGTCACATTAGAACCACACAGGAGAAAAGCCACACAATCGTGCAACATATGTGAAATGACTTTTACCCATAAAAGTAATTTTAATGTTCACATTAGAACCTACACAGTTGTAATATGCTATACAAGTGCACATATTGTGATAAAACTTTTACTCTATAAAAGTACGTTTATCTCGGTCCACATTGAACCACACAGGAGAAAAGCCACACAAGTGCACATATTGTGATATGACTTTACAGAAAAGTACTTTAAATATTTAACATCAGAACCCACCACGGAGGAAAAGGAGTGAACAAGAGGGGGGAAAAAGGAAAAGAGAGAGGAAAAAGAAAAAGCCCGCAAAAGTGCACAAATTATTGTGATATGACTTTTACCAATAAAAAGTACTTTAAATGTTCACATTGGAAAACCCACACAGGAGAAAAGCCGCAAAGTGCACAATTGTGATATGACTTTTACCAGGCGAAAAGTACTTTAAATGTTTCACATCAAAACCCCAACAGGAGAAAAGCCATACAAGTGCACATATTGTGATATGACTTTTTACCCGGAAAAGTATTTTAACTGTTCACCTCAGAACCCACACAGGGAAAAAAGCCCATACAATTGCACATATTGTGATATGACTTTTACCCAGAAAAAGTAATTATAAATTGTTCACTCAGAATCCACACCAGGAGAAAAGCGTACACGTGTAATTTGTGGAAAGAAGTCTACCACCCAGAAAGTAAAATTAGCAGTGCACACCCTACTTCACACAAATCACTGACCATAATAATCCCACACTCTTGGACAAGGATCTGCCCCACAATCCCATATGAATCAGTTACAGGCTGTCCATGCAGTCAGTGGCCACTACCGCAGGTGGTAAAACCTTCAGTTCAGTCAGTCACATTCACAACTTACACTGGACAAAAGTAGCCCAGTTACACAGCTAAAGGTTTGCATCTAGAAGTCTGCTCAATAAGTACAACAAATGACAAGCTTTGTCACAGCACATGGGACGCCATCGTGAAAACTAGATCACCATATCAATTAAGAGAGCCAGTTTTCAACCTGCATGGATTTCCGTGTTCCATTGTCATGCCAACAGGAGAGCTCGGTGATTGGTAAGTGAAACCAGAGGAGCAAGCCACTTTGTCTACTGAATATTGTATGTGTCCTTCTGTTTCATTGTGCATTGTCTTGTGGGTTTCGTTATTTGCCTCAATATACTGTTTGAAGATTAATAATGACTTGTTATCAAAATGGATTAAGCTGAAGTTTTTCTAGTCACGTTTTCCCTAATTAGTTACCTTAATGTTATGTGATGGTGTGTTATTTTTATTCTTCATTTTTATAATGAGTTCAGTTCACCTGACTGTAACTAGTGTGGAGTTGTCTTTGTCAAATCATTATTATGGAAACGATTCCTTTTTTAAAAAGGAAGCTGCAAGAATGACTTAGATAGATAATTATAAAGAATAATTTGTTTACGTTGTGGTCATTAAAAATACATATGGGGCTGTTTTGCACTATCAGTGTAAAGCTCCAGATATGTTGGTATTGTTTGCATTGAAGCTGATATATCGTTACACAATGTTGAAGAGTACATTGTTTTTATTTATTTCACTTGCCGTTTCATTTTGTCTAATCCTACAACCTGGAACAGATGCAAATATCAAAATCCAGGTTTTAATTTTTACAATGCCATGCTATCAGTATTTCATTTAAAAAAGGTTTTCCAGAAGCTTATTCTCCATAGCAACGGTAAACTAATTTTTTTCTTCACTTTGCTTTTGAGCTTTCAAATCTAAATTACATTTGGGAGAATGTTTTTAGAAGTTTGTACCGGGTTTATTATGTTGCTGAGAAATGAATTGAATGTCTATTATTTGTTTGTACTTAACAATCATTTCTATGCCGATGATTCTCAACTTCAGTGCCAGCGATTTACTGTTGAAAACTTGCATTCACCTCTTGGACAAATATGTCCTACTGCCTTCAAGACATTCATGAAATGGATGACTCAGAACAAGTTACAAACTTAATGCCGATATAAACCGAAGCCATGCTTCATAGGGACCCAACATAATCTTTCCTTTATCACAAATCTTCAATTTAGAATTCGGATATTAGTCTGTTCCTGTTGACCAACATCTGTGAAGTATTTTAGGAGTTAGTTCTGACAAACACACTCTCTATGAAAAAAATCATTCACCCTGACCTGCCAGTCTTTGCTACTATCAATTACGGCGCGGTAAGCGCGATTCACAAGTATCTGTCCACTGATGCAACTTCCAAGCTTGTCACATTCTCTTACTTCTTTCTCGTTTAGACTACTGTTAATTCTCTTTTGGCTGGCCTACCTGCATCATCTATCCACTCTCTTCAACGCATACAAAACTCTGCAGCTCGACTGGTCCTAAGAAAGAAAAAATCGAAAACATTACTCCTCTTCTGCGATCTCTTCACTGGGTTGCATTCTCAAAAGACTGCAGTATAAAATTCATGACCCTCTGTTTCAAATGTCTCCATAAACTGCACCCTCTTATCTCTGAACCTGTCTTCACCTGTACACTCCATCCCGTTCCCTTTGTTCGCCGCAGATATTCTTTGTGCATTCGATCTCCCAGATTCAAACAAACCACTGTTGGCCGTCGCTCATTCTCTGTTCTGGTCCATCCACCTGGAATGACCTCCCTCTTTCACTTGTCAAATGCCTTCACTTGATTCCTTCAATTCCAGCCTCAAACACACTTATTTCTACCTGGACTTTCCCCCCACATATCTGTCCCTAATTTTCAACAGCATCTTTCTCCGTCTAAGTGTTGTTCCGTTGTGTGTGTGTGTTGTGTGTGTGTGTGTGGTGTATGTGTGTGGGTGCGTGGAGTGCGTTAGTGCGCGCACATGGATTTCTCATTTTGTTTTAAAGGAGTGGACATGCCTGTAATGATGTTGAGTGCAAGCGCATCAATTGGTTTGTTTTTTACAACGATTCAGCGCTATATTAAATTCCATATATTATTATTTATTTTATTTAGAACAATTCTTGCAACACGCAGGAAAGATGTATTTGGAAGGACACCAGTCAGTAGTTATACCTACTTGTGACACCCCAAATTACAGAGTCCCCATTGACCGTTGATTTTTGTCCTGTTGTATGTCTGAATGCTGTCTTAGAATCAATATTTGAAACCTCATTGCACCAGCCTCTAATTACGCCTTCATGTTAATCCTACTTTAAAGGGATTGAACTTTCTATCATGTGGGCAGTGGGACCTGAGCTCAGATAACACACGCTGAACTGATAGTACACATGAAACCTGTACACTGACTTTACTATGGTTGAATGGTTCATGTGGCTCAGTTTGAAACCACCACAGCCCGTTGTTGCACAGTGGATAGAAGTTTTATGTGGTTTTGATAAGAAACTGGTTGTATTTGGGATTAGACAAACCATGCTTTCGCAGTGGCAATTATCTTTAATTGGGGGTTTAAGTATGATTTCAGGGGTTGGGAACTTTCTATTCGAAGATCAATGTCTCTGATGACATCAGCAACATTACTAGCTTATTTAAAAACCATAGTCTTTGGTTATAGTGAGATCCAGCTCGTCTATTTTGCATCTTGATTATATTTATACATTATTATCTTTATGTAGATAATATGTTTATAACAATAAAAAGATCCAGTCAAGGTGTACTGTTAAAACTAGCCATTCCCATTGACAAACCGCTGTCATCATATAAACTGTTTGCTTTGCATGTGGTCTTCTACAAAGTTATCATGGAACAAACATCAACACCAGGCAACAAATGTGATTAAAAAATATGATCTTGAACTGTAGCGTTTCATACATTTACTGTGCAAGATGATTATTATGTATTTCTGCACATGGAAAAAGGAGCTCTTTCGTCCAGCTGGTATCTCACTAAAAACTAACAAGCTAGTCTAAGAGTAACTCTACAGACTGTTCTCCATTTATAAGTATGTCACAATGTCTTGCAGAAATGCTTGGTTTCAGGAACCAATTTAGAGGAATAGGTCCTGAGGATGAGGGGGAAGTAGCCTTTGTTGGTATTGTTAATGATGATGAGGAGGACAAAACCTATGTCGGTGAAAGACCCATTGACTTGGCAGTAAACTCTTTGCTTTTTGTACACCTGTCTCATTTAAACACAACACAAAACCAAGTGGTGATGAAGGCTTCTTCTCATCAGTCCCTTCTGATCTACTAATGAATCCTTCCACCCCAGCAGAGCATGTACTGTGAAACGCAGCACAATAGCTTCTACTACATTTCAGTTTAAAGAGAAGAAGGCTTCATGAAACTCTCGTTTAACAATCCAAAAGACGCAGCACAAAGAACAGATGACTGTAAAAAATTTACATATTACATTAGAAATAAAATAATATAAATACTAATATACATACATAACCATGTCACGCGGTCCCGTTATAAGCGCACCCTGAAACATGCCAAAACTATTGAGCTTAAAGATCTTGGTGATGTACAAGAGTTTGAGAAAGGATGGGGAGATTGGTGAAGTTTACGTTTGTGTACACAAATGATGGATACTAAATGCTTACGGCAATTTGAGTGAAAGCTAAGAAACCTCCTCGGTTTCCTAAACTTGAACAGTTGCGTAATGTTGAAGCTGTAGATTTAGCAGATGATTTTACTTACAAAGTAACATTTTAAGCTAATAAATGGCGCATCAAACCAAGCATCGACTGGAGATCAAGTTTGGGGTTTATTAAGTCCTACACTCTCTGTGCACCCGACAGAACATTTCGTAAAGCCATAAATGCTGGTCCCGTAACATAGCACTAGCCTATCAATCAGCCAGCAAACCAAAGAGAAGTAGAGTAATAGCATTACAGTATAGACACGTTACTTGCTTCATAGAAAAAGACTCAGATGACCTAATCCATCAAACCCACATTGCTTCAATTCCTTCCATTACATTACTATGGATGATCAGTACACATGGTGTTTGTTCTGGTTGCAGGAGATGACAGAGCTTCTTTCTTGTTCTTGGATGGGATTACTATTAATGGAAAGACCTCGTCGTTGATGCCTCTGTTTTGCTATTTGCTATTCGAACAGCAGCGGTTACTATGACATTGTAAGGGAACAATTTCCAAGTAAAATAATAGTAACTTGCTCCTAGACCCACCACGCTGACACAATTAGCAACCCTAATTCTACCACCACATTCGACCTCGTGGCAGTTTATTACACAGATGTTGATTTACTGCCGCAATCAATTACAAGTCCTACTGATATGAATACAATTAAAAATCTACACACGTTTTTTTTTAATCGGTATAAGAATGAAGATGACGCCCGCTAAAAATCCTAAAGTTCCTAGTGCACCAGATCCTGAACCTCTTAATGATAACTGCTATTACTTTCGTTTGACAAACATTACACAGATGCAGCATGACATTGAGCAACAAACTAGCAAATTAATACAAAATTGCAGGCAGTAGGTACTGATCAGCATTTACTGTGTTGAGCTCTATTATACAGGTACAGCAACACTGTCTACAGCCCGCAGCAGGAACAGGCATTGCTCTATTGGCTACCTGGAATTGGTGCTCCTTGCATCAATAGCATATTGGCTCTGGTTTCAATAACAGCAGGAGCTCCTGTTCATTTGTCCACATCAGTCTTTTCGAAGAAGGTTGTGCGTTAAACTAGAACAAACATTGATGCTGTGGATGCCTTGACATTAGCCAAGCAAAGACTCTTTCTGGCTCATTTTTAGGAAAGCTTAAACAGATTCCACAATATCAGAAGAAGAGTTTCAAGCGTCTTCAGGATGGACTACGATGACTACAAGCGTCAAAAGTTCGACCTCCAGAACAAAACAACACAAAGCTAAGCTTGTGGCATTGAATCAATAAAAAAGGAATATTTAAAAAGGGGTATCTGATTGGCCTGGCTGGACAGACTCAGCTGTGTACTCTATTAAGGAGCTAAGAATTTCTTGTGGTAGATTCACTGCTTATACCGTAGCAATACAAAAAAAACAAGAAGCAATTAAAATTAATTAATTAATTTTTTTTTCTTTACTATATGAGTTAGAGATTTTAGTTGAGGCTCCAGTATGGACAAGTGTTTCAGACAATAGAGGCTAAATGTTACAACAAGCGCCAAAACGTTCGGTACAAAGCATTCAAGATGCAATCGCACAAATACCAGACAACCTAAATATAGATCTACCAGTAATAAGGTGCAGTTGGTTGCTGAAATTCTATAACAACAGGCAAATAAAGAAGAACATTTAACTGTTCTTAGTGTCAACAACACAACAAAGCACTGACTCCTTTGAAGAGCTCAACACAACATGGGCAGATGTGATGATGCGCAACTTTGAATATTTGCTATAAGAAAACAGCTAGAATGGAGGGGATTCAGGTTGACAGTTGGGTAAGGTTCTTCGCATAGAACTAAGCAACAAACAGTTTTCATCCCATTGTTGGTTGAAGTTACATTCCCTTACCCCCTGATGTTGTAGCAAAACGTGCTGTGCTGAACTTTTCAGAACAAAGATGACCAAGTGTTTTATGTGGTGTGTGTGGATAACTGTTTCATGTAACACAAGAATGCAAAGAGATTTCAACTATCATGAACATTGTAACAAGCTTACTTCAATGGCTATTGACTTTCTGTGGCTGTTAGGAGTTATTGTACAAGTTTGAGGAAATAAACCCACCCATCAGTGTGAATGTGTACACCTGGGAAAGGATGCGGTCCCCACATGGACCCACAGCGGGTTAAGACCATTTGGATCTCAAAAAGGTCTCCCCAATAGGTAATCCTGATAAGAACCATGTATACCCTCTTGGCTAGTGGAGTAATGAAACCAGTTATCATTATACACTCTTTTAGAACAAATGAGTAGCTTATCTGCGACTGACAACAAAACATCCAACCGCAAAAAAAAGAGTTTTGCAGACGAGATTGGTTCGTTTACCATCTATACAGCGCTGCAGACAAACATAGTAAAAACATTGTATGAGGTGAATGACCCGAAGCAATCACTGAACTTGTAACACAAGCAGGAAGCAAGGTTTACTTCAAAAACAATAAAGATAGCTACCAAAAAGAGTCACTATATAGTGTATCCCCGGACTTTGAGTCTATCCATTGTGCCTTACCATGGACTAGCACCTGAACAAGTGCCTAAAACAGTCTTACTCAGATATTCATCAAGTCTGTTCCTTTGCTTATGTTGTTTTGTTAGATCGGATGGTGCACACTCAGAGCCAGGTTTTGTTTAGAGGACCAGACGCGGCTAAGCTTTTTATTGAAACATGAAAGCGAATTCCATAACCACTACTCTCAACAGCTTTAAAACCTTCAAGAGATCATTATGTCTGATGAAGAACCAGGTAAAACCAGTATGTTCTGCACACATGGCTGGTTTTGTGGTAATTTTTTCACACCCCAGGTGGCAGGACAATCACACAGTCAGAGACCATGACCACATCAGTGTAAGTTTCGTGGTGCAGCTCATAGTAAGTGTAATCTACAACTAAAAGTAGTTTCCCAAAACGTGGAAGGCTGCCAGTTTCTTCCACAATCTAAGCGGGTACGATCACACCTAATTATTGCAGGCAGTAAGATGAGTATAAGGCTTACTGCAGTGCTCAGTCATCAGAGAAGTACCTGACTTTTTACACTGAATAGCTGTCCTGTGTGCTTTGTTTCTGCACAACATCTGAAGGGTCTCTTGAGTCCTTGTCTTATCACTGAAGTATTGCTCTATTACTAATAGCAATATTAATGGGTCTTACTTTATTTTGATTTGCCATTGTATATATTTCAAATCCTTCTTTGCGTTGATTCTAAGTCGGTATTGTATGCTTTAAAATCTCCATATTATAAGAAAACTTCAAAAATTATATTAGAAATTAAGCATGTTATCCATCTCTTAACCTTAAAGGGCATAAGTGTGAATTTTTGTTGGGTGCCTTCACACACTGGATTCTTTCCAAATGAGTGGGCGGATAGAGCTGCCAAAAAAGGTGCAAAACATCAACGGGATGCAATAGAATTGCATGTGCCTCTATCCTTAAAAGAGGGGTACAGCTTACTAGAACAAAAATCATGGAGAAAGGTCACCGAAACTAATTAGCAAAATGATAGATCTTTAACTAGAACTGCAATTAACACCGATAATTTAACAGTCGTGAACCATTCAAAGGATTGTGTAAATGTTTTTACGTCAAGAAGAATAACTGCTTTATTTTATAGAATGAAATTAAATGCATTGATAACCAAATTCAGCAAAAATGGTAAATGTCTATGTGGTGAGAATATCACCAATACTCATATACTTTTGACTGCCAGAGTGAAAAACCCTTTTCATGCCCCATTTTTCTGAAAATTCCCTTACCAGCATATTCAATAATTTAAAACTGGCATTTGATATTGTGAAAGGCCTTTATCGCAGTCCCTTAGGACATTTGTTATAGTTGCATTAATGTTAATGACATGTTTTTAGGTTTTTATAATTCCTGTTGCATTGCCAAGTTTCTTTATGTGATTTTTTTTTGTAAAAGCATGGGGTTTTTTGGGGTGGTTTTTTTTTGGTGGGGGGCTATTTTTTTTTAAAATCTATTTTTTGTTGTAAATAAGACATCCACCCCTCCATTTGTTCCCCCTCGTCTAATATCACTAGAAGTGAACAGACGTAAAATTGAAGTCAACAACAACAACAACAACACACACACACACACACACACACACACACACACACACACACACACACACACAAACACACACGCATACAAGCACATATATACACAAAAACACACTCGCACACATATACACACAAACACACACACACACACACACACACACACACACACACACACACACTCAAGCAAGCAGGCACGCACGCATGCACACGCAAGGTGGTCTAGAGGTAACCCACATGAGGTGCTGTGTTCCCCATTTGTGCCTGTGGTGGTCTGTTTGTAAATTTTTTGGATGGGATGACAAACCAAGAACCTGTATTTGACATGCATTTAGCATATGTCAAAGAACCCACTGCATTAAGATACATTTTCCTCACAAATTTTTTTGGAAAAGGTCACGCTGATAGAGAAATAAATACACATGCAGACAGAAAAAAATAATGGGTGGTGTTGTTCTTGTGGCCACGAGGTCTTCCCAGGGAGAACAGCCAGAATTTCACACAGAGAAGTTTATCATGACTTGGCGTAACATACATTGTGTGTTATATAATATACAACACACGCATATACACACACATATTACAAAAAAACACTTAGCTCTTAGTTATAAACATACATACATCGACTTTAATCCTATATGTATCTATTCATAAGTAGTTGATAATAGGTAACACACGCAAATGCTTGCAAACATATATGCTAATGTGTGGGCATGTGCACCTTTAGTGCTCACACACAGACACACACGCATGCACGCACATACAAACACACACTTAATATTATAGCAACATCTGTTAGAGCACACATTAATAACCAACACAAGGTCTCCCTTCAAATCTTTATAGTGGGATTAGTGATAGAAAATACATCTGTAGATGCTGCCTTTGTAATCCCAGCTCCCAAGGTCAGAAAATCATATTTTCTGGGTAAACAGTTGTCAGTATTTACTGCTGAACTTCTAACCATTCTAAAAGCTCCAGACTATATGTTAAACTATCCAAAAATCCTTTTTCAAAATTGTCTGTTTCGTTGACTCTAAGTCAGTATTAAATAAGCTAGAATTTATTTATTTGGATACGCGTACAGACAAGATTATTGAAGTCAGTTATTTAATTCATTATTTGGGAATCAAAGGCATTGATGTACTTTTTTGTTGGGTACCTTCCCGTTGTGGTCTATGGGGTAATGAGCTAGCCAAAATATCGGCCAAGAATGGTGCTCAGGATATAAACAACTCAGTAATCATTCTTCCTTCAGTAAAAGAGGTTTACCGTTTGTCACAGACAACATCATGGGCACATTTCCTCAAACATGGTAAGATCCTTTCAGGAATTGGGAAAACATATATGATCTGTTATAGGGCTTACAGGGAGGCACCGTGGTCGAGTAGTTTAGGCGGTCAGCTCGTGATCCAGAGGTCGCGGGTTCGATCCCCGCTCGGCTCGGTGTTGTGTCCTTGGGAAAGACACTTTACTCCTATTTTCCTCACTCCACCCAGGTGTACAAGTGGGTACCAGCTCTGCTGGGGAAGTATCTGGCGACAGACTAGCGTCCTGTCACAGGGGTGGTGAAAAACCATCAGTTCGCTTAACGCTACAGAAACCGGGATAAGGTCTGGCTCTATGGGCCTTCTGGCTCGAAAGAACATACTTATAGGGCTTACAAGGCAGATGATGGGAAATAATTCCACCTTTTATGCAAGGGTAATTTCTAGTATGATCTGTCGATTTCGACTTGATGCTATTGACACGAAATATTATAAAAACGTAAAGTTTATTTGTGGCAAAAAGTTTGCTTTAAGTCATTTGTTACACAGTTGTCCTAAAGTTCTCCAGTTTCTTCCAAAAGGTTCCAGAAACTTGAATTATTTTGAAGAAACTTTTCACAATCAAACGTCAGATAACAATCTTTTAATTGAAATTGCTCATTTTTTGTTTATAATCCCTTTTTTAGATTTATATAATAACCCTTAAAGTTGATTGTATATTCTTTAAACTGTTAATGCAATCTTACTTCTATTGACTTTAATATTTGATGTTATTCAATTGATACCTTATGCACACACACACACACAAACACACAATCAAACAAACAAGCACGCATGCATGCAAGTATACACACTCACACGTGTGTATGCACGCATAATCACACACACTCATACACACACTAGCACGCACGCGCACACAAAGTCACACAGACAGACACACACACACACACACATACACAAACACACACACACACACACACACACACACACACACACACACATATTAGGAGTGACAAAACACAAACTCTCAGTCACACACAAGCATCTGCTTTTCTAGTTCCTCCCACCCGCCTGCCTCCATTCTCTAATCACTGATAGTGAAAAGACGTAAAATGTAAAGAACCAACAAGAACTACTCCCCCCCCCAACACACACACGCACCCACACGCAGGCACACATGCATACACACAATGTGCACATGCACATATCCCAATGTTCATGCATACACACATATGAATGCTCACACACAGGCACACACACACATACACACACTCACACACACACATACACACACTCACACACACACACACACACAGAGGCAAACATACAGACATATGACAGACACTATACCTTAGTGGTTATGACTATTCAACTTCAATCCTTTGGGTCCACTTAAGTCTTTGGTGTTTTGTTAATTAAGGGTGGTGATCTTATCTATATCCCAGGTCAACTTCAAGAGCCATCATACAGAAGATTAAAATACGAGCATTAAAGATCCCATAAATCATGGCTGCATTTGATGTGTTATGGAAACACCAAGTGTTTGCAACATACATGTTCCGAAGTTGAAATATACCTTTATGGTATATATATGTATGTTCTTTCGAGCCAGAAGGCCCATAGAGCCGGAGCTTATCCCGGTTTCTGTAGCGTTAAGCGAACTGATGGTTTTTCACCACCCCTGTGACAGGACGCTAGTCTGTCGCCAGATACTTCCCCAGCAGAGCTGGTACCCACTTGTACACCTGGGTGGAGTGAGGAAAATAGGAGTAAAGTGTCTTTCCCAAGGACACAACACCGAGCCGAGCGGGGATCGAACCCGCGACCTCTGGATCACGAGCTGACCCTTTAAACTACTCGACCACGGTGCCTCCCTACCTTTATGGTGGGCAAAACAAATTGCATACCTGAATCTCACCTCCATTGGTGAGCCCTAGAGTTATAGCACAATCATCAAAAACAGACACACACAGACATACAGCCAGCTAACAGGCTGTTTAGACAGACATATACATATTAAAGTAATACATATAATTATTGTTGAAAGTAATACGGATAGATTGAAGTAACACACATATTGATAAATGTAATAAACATATTGATGCAAGTAATAAACAGATGGATCAAAGTAATACACAGAAAGCTTAAAGTAAAATAATAGGTAAACACACACAATGACAAGTACATCTATGCATAACAATGCTGTAAAGGCTATATAAGAAGGAACACATTATTTCAGTTTTTTTCTTAATTCCTTTACTACCACCTCGACCATAGGCACAGTTCACAATAAAAAGAAAATCATGCAGCACGTGCATTGTGCTGATTGACCTAGAACACGGAGAACACCCATGGCTCTACAGATGTCTAAGCACAGTTCAGGATACTTTGAGAGCTGGGTGTGTGGTCCACTGTCAGTTTGTGGATGAATGTCATTGAGAAGATATGGAAAAGGTAAATTTTTGTTTCTAACCTGTCTATTTCTATGTCTTTATCTGTGATTTGAACAAGTAGTTGTCTTCATTCCTCTAAATATTCTAGTCATTGTACATGCCCTGAACTAAATTGTCTGCCTTGTGTGTGTGTGTTTGTGTGTTAAAGTGCACATGCATGTGTGTGTTGTTGTTGTTGTTGTTGGTGTTTTTGCCTTTATTTCATGACTGTTCACTCAACGTGATATTAGAGGATAGGAATGGGAGGGGAAGGAACATTTATGTTGATGGCTGTCTGCTGTAAAATCTGTATCTGTTGCTAAATATTGTAAGCAGTATACATAAAAAAGGCTAAGCAACGATAACAATAAATTAATACATAAGAAGTGCTAATATGACTTTTATCTTTAACAAATCTCCTATACGACTATTCATCAAAGATTTTGTTATACTAAACAGCAAATAAATGTTTTAAATATGTTTTCCAAGAATTGTTCAGAAAAAGAAGGTAAGAATGGTTTTTGACTTACATTAAAAAAAGGAATGCTAGTAATTTTTTCACCACATAAACATTTTATATATTTCCTATATCTGGTGATAAAAACATTCAGTTTTATCCTAAAATATAAAGTGCTAATCTTTCTTGCCATGACCACACTTGAGTAGGTTTCAGAGTCATCAATATTCCTAAAACATGGACAGTGATTACAGATCTGTCTGAAAGGTGCTCCATTTGATAATAAGCTTTTAAGCCGTGCTCCACAATGCCTCTTCTAGTAAATGATAGCCTTCTTGTAAAGGCAATGGAACATGTAGTTCTACAGAGTTCTCTCCATGCTTTGCACCTGTCTATGCAGCTCTGTCAGCCCACTCATTTGGTATGAACCCCACATGCAAGGTACCCAACAGAAGGTGACACAAATACCCCTTAAAGGTAAAACATGTATGACATGATTGATCTCTACTACAACTTTAGACACTTTCTAAGAACCTGTGGATGTTAATGCATAGAGTACCTTTTTTGAATCAACGTAAAGTTTGAAATATAATAACATTTTTTTCTTCTATTTTAAGTAAATGTGTGTGTGTGCGTGTGTGTGTGTGGGTGTGTGTTATCGGAAAGATAATGAAGAGAGAATACTACACATTCCAGTCTGTTCTCTTTATCTAAAATGCGTCAAGCACTTGTAAACAGAAGACATTTATTATTATTGATTTTTTTTATTAATCAAAAGTTCACTCTCTCTCACTCACTCTATCTCTCTCACTCTTTTTCTGTTGACTGAAAAACAAAAACAGATGGGTATGAGTAGTTTTTCTACAAACGGACATTAAAATAATATATAAACTCCAATCTAAACATTGTACATTTGTTATGGATACGAACCTTAAACCATTACAGATTTACAATGTTGTCATTCTATGTGTGCTCTAAAAGATGTCTTATCCATTTTAGTTCAACTATTTCGAGTCATTCAAAGGGTTTATTTCATATATAATAGGAAGTGGCTGTTGATACATAAATACATTACAATGAAGTGGGGAGATAGGGTAAGGCATAGGGAGAGCTCGTGAGTTATTGACATTTGACATGTGTTGCAGGTGTTGATGCTGGTATCATCAATAACACACAGGGGGAGGGGGAAGGGGGTTAAATGTATCACTTCTTGGGCATATTTCTTTGCTGAAGATATCCAATAAGAATTATACATGTTGATACTGAGTGTTGCTTAAAATCATTGTTTGTTTCTTTCTCCTCTATCAAGGATGTATCTAGATTGGACAAAGACAAATACACATGGACAGTAAAACTACAAAAAACGATACACATTTTTCAGATTTTTGCCATAAGCGCTTTAGCATCTAGTGTAAAACGTATTGCAGAGAAGTAGAAACAAAACCCCAACTCTTTCCATATTACCAGCTTTAAGATGTACATGACACTTACAAGAACCATAACAGAAATAGAACTACACAAAGTCTGTCCCCTTGATACTAGAAACTCTCATGACCTCTTTTTGATGTTGCAGATGATTTCTGTTCCCCAACCTGACCCAAGGCAACCCAGCAAAGCCAACATCAAGACAGAGGAATCTTCAGCACAGACCAACACAGCTGTCAACACAAATGATGTGACTGATCATGAACATGCCCAATACCTGCCTGAGACAAGTCAATTCCCACAACAGTCAACTCGAAACTATCAGAACATTAAGTGCAAGCAGGAAACCACTGGGTACTGGAACACTACGGCTGACAGAATGGGAAATGCTGACCTTTTCTGTACTTGTAACTGTAAGGACACTGCAGATATTCATGGTACCAAAGAAGTTGTGACTGTAGCTGCTAAATATGGGATCCTTGGTACAGGTGTTTCTTTCCCAGGTGAAGTCAAACTGATCAAGGACACGTGTGAATTCACTGTATGTGTTCACAAGTCTCTGTTTCCAAGGGGTGTTATAGATGGTCTTGACATGAGGAGATAAAGAATAATATAGTCAGATTTGTACAGAACGCAAATAATGATGAGGAAGACATATTCAGATACAACAAACCTGACTATAGTCAGATCACACAAGATGACTGTGACACACCTTGTGTATTACCTCAAGACAAAAAATGTACATGCGTTAAGTGTGGGGACGATTCTATCTGTACCTTTTCTGTTCAACAGCATAGTTTAAGTCTGAAAAAATTTAAGCCATACCTCTGTGAAAAGTGTACAACAGCCAGTCAGACATCAGAAAGTACAAGGCAGGTTAATCTGGAAATGATTCCTGACAGTGGAGAAGACACTGAACATAACACTGCTGCCAACCTGGTGGACAATGATAACTTTATGCCTGATGATTTGGATGAGGATAATGATGTTGACTGTGACACAACTCAGAGTAAAAAAACTACTTTAGAAGGAAACGTCAATGTTTGTACAAAGAGAAACTGCCACCTGTGTGAATACTGTGGAAAACTATTTTATAAGAAAAGCGAGCTGAAAAAGCACATGCCAGTACACACGGGAGAAAGTCCATACAAGTGTTCACAATGTGAAAAGACATACAAATACAAGACAGGCTTAAGGCCACGTGCGGGAATCAACACTGGAGAAAGACTACACAAATGCACATACTGTGATATGACGTTTACCCAGAAATACATCTTGAATGGCCACCTTCGAACCCACACAGGAGAAAAAGCATTTAAATGTTCACAGTGTGGCAAGACATACAAGCATAATACATGTTTTAAAATACACTTGCGAGTACATACAGGAGAAAAACCATACAAATGCACATACTGTCATATATCGTTTACAAGTACAGCTAGCTTAACAAAGCACATTAGAACCCACACAGGAGAAAAGCCACACGAGTGTACATATTGTGATAAGAGTTTTTCCGAGAAAAGTAATTTAACTCATAAAAGTAGTTTAACTGCTCACATTAGAACCCACACAGGAGAAAAGCCACACAAGTGCACATATTGTCATATAACTTTTACCCAGAAAAGTACTTTAACTGTTCACCTCAGAACCCACACAGGAGAAAAGCCACACCGTTGTTCATTTTGTGGAAAGAAGTTCACCAAGAAAAGAATTTTAAGAGCACACATACTACTTCACACAAAACGTTGACCACAATAATACCTACACTATGGACAAGGATCTGCCCCCAAATCCCATGAATCAGACACAGGCTAGTCCAAGCATACATTGACCATAGTGCAGAGTGGAACCTTAAGTTTAGTCAGACACATTCACAACTGCACAGAACAATGGTAACCACAGTTATACACAGGTAAAGAACGCACTTAGAAATCAGCTCTCAGTACAACACATGACAACCTTGTACACAGCACATGTGATGTCCATCTTGAAACAAAAACACGATATAAATCAAGAGAGCCAATTTTTACCTGTATGGAATTTCGTGATCCTTGGTCATGCCCACAGGAGAAACTCAGTGAATGGTAAGTGAAACCAGATGAGCAAGACACTTTGTCTACTGAAAATGTGTGTGTCCTTATGTTCCATTGTGCATTGTATTGTGGGGGTTTTTCACGCAATATACTGTTTTCAGACTGATAATTACATTTTATTCAAATGGATAACGTTGAATTCACCATGCCCATTTCCCCTTATTTTTTACCTTGATGTCATGTGATGGTGTATTATTTTTAATCTTCATTTTTAATATTACTGGAGCTCCCCTGACTGTAAGTGATGTGCAGCTGACTTTGTCAAACCATTATTAAGAAAACTACTCCATTTTTAACAGGCAGCTCAGAATGTCTTAAGAGATAATTATGAAAGATGTTTCATCTTTAACACATGTCCTGTGAAGTTCCTGGTCTGAAAAAAACGTGCACATCACTTTCTGTATTATAATCAGAAAGATCCAGATATGTTGGTATCATTTCATTGAAACTGATATATCTGGACAGCAATGTTCAAATGCATCTGTTCATAAACTTGCTCCTTTGATGTTTCATTTCGTCAAAGGCATACAACATGGAACAGATGCAAACATCAAAATCCAGGTTGGAACTTTAAGTGTGTACATTGTTTGTCACAATGTTTGATAAGTTAGTTGAATTCCTGTCGTAATTTGGTACTATAACTTTTGATAATACTTGGCCAAGCTTTAAAAATATGGTTAGACTTGAGAAGCTGGGTTTGTATAAATCCAAATTGATATGTAATTCTCCTTTTACTGGATTTTATTGATGTGTCCAACTTTTATCTTTACTATCTTATTTATGTTTCTCAAATAAAAGGTATTTAATTAAAACGCATTTGGTTTGTGATTTGACAGTGCCAATGAATAACTTGTAATGGGTGTAAAGATCTGATCACCTATAGGTGTGACTGCAGCCTTGAGCGAGAGGAAAACAGTAGAGGGAGATGATCACGCACACGCGCGCGCACACACACACACACACACACACACACACACACACACACACACACACACACAAACACAAACACACAAACACATACACATACACTTATCACACACACATCACATACATTCAAGCACGCACGCACGCATGCACGATTCATGATTCAAGATTGAATTCCTTTTACCCCTTTTAGGGTATGGAGGATTATAAACAACTTGAACAGGAGAATAAACCTAAAAGCAATCCACTTAAAATAATATGAATAGTAACAGGGATTGAAAATCAAGAGTTCATCACAAAATGATAAGCAAACAATATTATAGACACACACTCAAGGTAGTTTAGAGGTAACCCACCTGCCTAGAAAGAAAGAAGTTCAGGTTCAATGGGTGAGGCGGTGTGATTCCTATTTGTGCCTGAAACTAGTACCTCATCCTCTAGACTGTGAGTGGTGGTGTGAGTGCAAGTCTTTTGAATGAGAAGATAAACCAAGGACCTGCATGCAACATGCATTTAGCACATGCAAAAGAATCCTCAGCATTAAGAGATTTTTCCCCCACAAAACTTAATGAAAAAGATAACTCTGATAGAGAATTAATAAATACACATGCAGGCAGGAAAAAAAAATAATGGGGGGTGTTGCTCTTGTGGCCACTGGGTCTTTCCAGGGAGAGCAACCAGAAAGGCACACAGAGAAGTTAATCATGACTTGACGTGGCATACATTATGAGTGTTATATAATATACAACACACATACAAACACACACGCACACGCACACACACACACACATTTTTTTAAAAATCTCTTTGAAAAGGTGTATTATGTATTTCTTCATCAAAAGTTACTAATAGGTAACACACACATACACACGCTCATAGACACACACAAACACATGCGTGCAAGCGCATATGTACATCTGTGTGCATGTGCACATATGCGTGCTCACACGCACACATATGTGCACACGTGCATATTCCCATGTGCATGAATAGGTACATATGCGTGCTCACACACATGTGCACAAGTGAATATTCCCATATGCATGCATAGGTACATATGAGTACTCACATAATATTATAGACACACGCGCGCGCGCACACGCACATACACACACGCACACACACAACACAAGCATGCGCGCTCACATACATACACAAGCAAACAATTTTACAATGTAATGCACAATGCACTTGACATTTTGTAAACATGTTAGGTGCATTTGTGGTGATCAATATTCTCTGGAACATTGTTTATTGTTTATCAGAAGCTTCGTGCTTTTTTACCCCAAAACCTTTTAGACAAAAATGATTCTGAAGAAAATGTAGATGTAATTCGGATGAAAACATTATTTTTGCTATTTCGAAGTCTCTTGTACGTAGCCCACTTTTCGAGTTTCTTTAAAGTTCTTTGATATTGTTTTTACTATTTGCATTTATGTTTGAATACCAGTCTGTCATATGACTTTCATTCCGTCTGTCTTCTATTGTTGATTTTTGCCATAGGTCTTTATGTTCCGTCTAATATCACTTATTGCGAACAGACGTTAAATACAAGAACGAACACACATTTCAAAAAGAACTTTTAAAAAACACAGCTTAGTTATCATTTATGTTTTTCTTCATCAAAAGTTGATAATAGCTACTCACACATGCATACGTGCAAGCTCATATGCACAGCTCTGTGTACATGTGCACATTTTAGTGCTCACAAACATGCACACACACAACATCATGGACACACACACATGCACACACACACACACACACACACACACACACACACACACACACACACACACACACACACACACACACACATAGGCACTTACACACACATGCACACAGAGACAAGCATACATATGACAAACACTATAGCTCAATGGTTAAGGCCATTCAACTTCAATCCTTTGGGTCATTAAGTCATAGGATTGAACCTCATTGGTGTCTGCTTAATTAAGGGTGGTGATGTTTTCTATCTCCCAGGTCAACTTCAAGAGCAGACATACAGAGGATTGAAAAATGCACGTTAAAGATCCCATAAATGATGTCTGCATTTGGTGGGTTACAGAAACCCCAAGCCTATGAAGAATACATTTTCCGAAGTTAGAATGCAGCTACCTTCATGATGGGAGAAATCAATTGCATATGCTGAATCTCACCACCATTGGTGAACCCTACAGTTATAGCAAAGTAATGAAAAACAGACAAAAAGACAAACAGATAGCCAGTTAATAAGCTGGCTAGACAGACAGATAGAAACAAGTAATACACATATACATGAAAGTAATACACATATTGATGAAAGTAATACACATGCTGATAAAAGTCGTACACAGATAGATGAAAGTAATACAAAAACAAATAAAAGTAAAACAATGGGCAAACAAACACAATGAAAAATATAGTTATCCATAAATATGCTGTCAAGAGCTATAAAAGAAGGAACACAATATTTTAACTTTTTCTCAAGTTCCTTCACTACCAGCTTGACAATAGCCACAGTTTACAACAAAAAGAAAATCGTGCAGCACGTGCATTGTGTTCATTGCCCTAGATCACTGAGCACACCCATGGCCCTACAGATGTCTGAGCACAGTTCAGGATACTTAGAGAGCTGGGTGTGTGGTCCACTGTCAGTTTGTGGGTGAATGTCATTGGGAAGATATGGAAAAGGTAATAGTGTGTTTCTGTGTGTTTGTCTCTCATGTGTCTAGTATTTTCTTCATGTCTATGTTTTCTAGTTTTTCTATGAGGCCCTGAACTTTACATTCTGTGTATTTTTTCCCATTTATTTATTTAACTATACCACTTTCAGTCATAGCAGATTTCTCCATGTGAAATTCGGGCTGCTCTCCCCAGGGAGAGTGAATTAATGATAATAATAATAATCATAATAATAATAATAATAATAATAATAATAATAATAATAATAATAATAATAATAATAATAATGATAATAATAATAATAATAATAATGTATGGAATTTATATAGCGCTGAATATTGTAAAGCAACAAATCAAAGGGCTCAGATGACTTTTTAATTTTTTTTTTTGAATTGTCACAAGAGCAGTGCCACCCATTGTTTTTCTTTTTCCTCTCTACAACTGTCTTTGTTTCCGTATCAGACTGATATTTTCTACAGAATTTTACAAGGGACAATTTCATTGTTGCCATGGGATTTTCTAGTGCGATAAAATAATTATGCGTAACACACGGGACATCAGTTTATAATTTCATCTGAAGACTAGCACCCAGACCACCACTCCTGCTCTAATGGATGGGGGAAAAGTTTCAGGCCCAAATGGGATTTGAACTACCGCACACTTCCAACCCAGACTTTTCTCTTTCTAGGCAGGTGGGTTACCTCTAAACGACTAATGTGTGTGTGTGTGTTATTTTATTTTTATTCTTTTATATCGAAGATAATGGATTGAGCACTTATGTGCTGTTTTACATCCAGTCCCCGTGTGTATGCGGTTTTTGTCAATTCTGTCATCTGTTCCCACTGGCACACAGTGGCCTACTTTTACGATAAGCGAAACATGATTTAACGTGTGCGCAAGATGTTCTGGGTGCATTCACACTCTCGGGGCCTTGTTGTATAGTCTCATCCCAAGGACTTTTGGGGAGAGTAGAGTCAGCACTGATGTTAACTCCAGGGGAAAAAATATCCCCCTTGAACAGGAATCGAACCCGGATCATCAGATTGTGAGCGCAATGTTCTAACCATTAAGCTATCTCGTGTATGTGTGTGTGTGTGTGTGTGTGTGTGTGTGTGTCTGTGTGTGTGTGTGTGTGTGTGTGTGTGTGTGTGTGTGTGTGGGTGGGTGTGCAATGTGAAAGTGTAGGGGAAAGAAGATGAAAAAGGAAAACTAAACATTTCCCTCTGTTTTCTGTCAGGTTGCTAGGTTGAATACTCAGTTTTTGGTTTTAATTTGTTTTTTCTGAAGCTTACCAGAGATATCCTTCTGATATGGCGGTAATTGTAAAGTGACTTTCAACGTTAACAGTCCTCAAACGTATTTTTATCAAGCTACAGGAAGAAACCTATTTATAATTGCCTTTTTATGTTCATAATTGATAGTCTGTTTCACTTTGATGTGTTCTACACAGGATTGTTACTAAAAATGTCAGTCATCACTGTTTTCTTACAAGTTTAAAAAAAAATTATTATCACAAACGGCTTGCAGTGAATGAATGAGATGAGTTTATTCTGCTGCACTTTTGATAAATAGCTTTTTGGGCATGTAAAACTAAACGAGTCTCCTGTGATGAAAAGTATACTGTTCTTTTTTCCTGTTGTATTGTATTGTGACCCAATGGCCCATGTACATTAAACAAGTTCCAAGTTCTCTCTCTCTCTCTCCTCTCTTCGCTCTCTCTCTCTCATCTCTCTCATCTCTCTCTCTCCTCTCTCGTCCTCTCTCTCGTGTGTCTCTACAAACCATATTTTCACACTATATGCAATCGTGCAAAAATATCTATTTCAAAAGGGAAAAGAAGTATAATGTAGCTTTTGCAGACTTCCAAAAGGCCTTCGACACAGTAAATAGAAATGTATTGTTGAAAATCTTAATAAAGGTAGTTGTGAATGGTAAAACGCTAAAGGTCATACAAGTAATGTAATCGTCAGTAATGTGTTGCATCCGTTCTTCTGCATGATATTCCGATTACTTTACTCAAACAGGGTCGTCTTGCTTCACCAACTTTATCTTCCCTTTTGATAAACGATCTTGCAACATATGTCATAAGCAATGGAAATCATGGAATTCAGCTATGTTAAAATGCCACAGAATTGATTTTGAAAACATGTCTGCAAATGCCTCTGCCTTTTCTAAGTTTGATGGAAATTCTTTGTTCTCCAGTCTCGCTGGACAAGTTGGTAAACTAACACCTCTTTTCATTTCATGAAATTTTTCCCAAACCTTTTTAAGGTCCTTATGATTTGAAATTTCGGTGGTACAAAAAGAAGTCCAAAATTGTCTCTTAGCCTGAGCTACAACAAGGTTACAATGAATTTTAGCTTGTTTCTGTTTTACATTATTTTCTGATGTTTTATCTTTTAAATAAATTTTATACATTAAGCGTTTATTTTTAACTGCTTCCTCACAAGCTGGTGTCCACCATATATTTCCCTGATGTTTATTTGTTTTTAACGTATTAATTTTGGGGATAGACAAAATGGCAGCATGAAGGATGGTCTCAGTAAAAGTGGAATAGAAGTGGTCAATGTTGTCAGTGTCAAAGCCGTCAGTGTTGTAAACTGCTGGATGTCTTCAAACTTCTGCCAATCAGCTTTTTTATAGTTAAATTTGGGGATTTTGTCTTCCTTAGTGTCACAGAAAGTTGTTGTTCCACCAAAAGTTGTGATAATAGGCAGGTGATCGCTGCCGAGGGTGTCCTTATACGTTGACCACTCACACTCTGGAGCTAATGCAGGAGACACAAATGATAGATCTAAAGCTGATGCTTTGTGACTAGCAATGTCTGGAATTCTGGTGACACTGCCGTCATTTAGCAAGCATAGACATGAATCAACTATGTTTTCTACAAATCGATTATGAGATATTTTTCTACATTCTTTATCCCAGAAGGGGGCATGTGCATTAATATCTCCTGCTATGAACCACTTTTCATTATCTTTAAGGTTGTGTATCCACTCAGTATTCAGTTCATTTGGTCCCTTAGGCAGATATACAGATACAGTATTTATTATTAAGTTTTTTCCAAACCTTACTCGTGCTGCACATGAATGTATATCTGGGGTCTGGTTAGGCACTGGTGAGGGACATATGCAGTAATCCACCCCTTCCTGAATGTATATGGCTGCACTGATTTTTGTTACAGCATCAACTTGCTGATAGACAGGTGGATAATAGTATCCAGGCAGCTTGGGCAGCTTACTTTTATTTACTTTGAGTGATTGTAACATCACTACTTGATAATGATTTTCAGCAAGATGCTGTATTAAATATGGCAGATTAGTAGAAATAGATCTAGCATTCTACTGCATGATGGAAAACGTGCTTCGTTGTTTGGTAGGCATACTAAAGTTTAATGTTAAAAAAACAACAAAAACCCACTAATAGATTAATAACAAAACAAACCCAACCCAGAAAAAGACTTTACCAAACAAACAATACAAAATACAAAGAAAAAATAATAAACAATGTTAACTGACTAAAGTATTTTAAACTTAAGAAATAAATCATTCAAGAAAGTTCAGACTGGATCAAGTAAAAACAGCTGGTACAGATGTGAGCAAAACGGAAAAATGCCATAGCTAGTGCACTGCAAGTTACTACACTTAAATTACCAGTCAGTGTTTCTTAACACATTAAAATGATTAGGTCTAGGTTGTCTACACCATGGGTACTGGCAGTCCTGGAAAGTGAATGGCCACTGGCTAGATCTGTACACTGGTTGTTGAACGTAGTGGTCGTAGGTAGATCTATAGGAGGGTACCTGGCGTGGATTGTTATAGAACCAGCGTCTAGGTTTCCTCTTCTGCTTTTCCCAGAGCAATGCGTGCACGTGTCGGCCGATGTTTCTGGCCAGAACACGTGACCCCTGAGCATTAGAGTGCAGCTGATCTCTGAAATTACTATGGTGAGGGTTCAGGTTTTCATGTGATATGAAAGAGACATTTTTCTGTTCAAACAATTCAGAACATGTTATAGCATTGAACACATCTCTTTTCCTCTGCAGATCAGCATTTTTGGTAGGAGTAATTTTGCTAATTACAACTTTGGTATCAGGGAGAGAGGTAATAACATTTTTCACATTCTGAACCATGTTCTTACTGGCTTCCTGTGGATCTGTGTCTTTCAAATCATTAGATCTAATTCCACAATGGATAATGACACATTGTGGTTTCTGGACATCAGACTTTGCTTTCACAGACTGGTGAATCTCCCCAATTTTCAGTGTTTTCACTTTGACAGCGTCAAAGCCATAGGAGTTACCTAGGCGCTTGCTGTTAATCCCGTGTAGAATAGAGTCGTGAATGATCACTACGGTAGGGAGACTAGAATTCTTTTCCATCAAAGTAGAATTTGACTTGACGTCATCATTCTTTTTCATCACTGGGGTCTTCTTTTGACGTAGGTTATCAGGCCTTTTAGCTTTTCTTTCTAATTTCTCAATTTGCACTGACCTCTTTGGTGTTGTGCCAGTGCTGGGTGAAGAGGGCAGAGGGCTGGGTGAAGAGGGCAGTCCTTTTGCTGCTTGAGCGTAGGTGGTGGCTGGCAGGGGGGAGGAGCGTGGTGCCGAAGAACAGTCGGTCTGTGTCCCTAGCAGTAGCGCTGATGGTGACCAGGAGGCGTCCCTGGTCCCCACGGTCCTCTCCAGAGCCGTGATCTTTTCGCTCAAAGACAAGATCATCTGCCTCAGTTCAGGAAGGATGGATTGGGAATGGCCTGGAAGATCTGGATCGTTAGGCCTAGCAGCGTTGCCATTGGTAGAAGTGTTCGGCAGAACAGCTGCTTTTCCGTTTGTGGTTTTGGCCGTAGCATCCTCTAGGTTTTCTTGATCAGCCTTTTTCCTTGATGTGTGTACATCTAAGTAACTAGCGGCTGACCGTTGACGTCGTGTTTTCGTCATTTTTTTATGCAATAACAAGCCTGTGCACTAGGCTGATTTTAGTGGCTGCTTACTGTCGCCATGTTGTGACGTCCGTTATATATCTGGGCAGCAATATTCACGTGCATCTATTCATAAACGACTTCTTGTGATGTTTTGTTTTTGTCTAAGATACAACCTGGAACAGATGCAAACATCACAATCCAGGTTTTTATGTTTTCAATGCCATGGTCACAGTTATTCACTTGAAAAGTTTTCTTCAGGAACTGATTCTCTGTAGCAGTAATAAGGCACATTCTTCACGACTTGGTATTAAGCTTTCAAGACGTGTATGACATTTAGATGTATGTGTTAAAATAAGGTGTTTTGCATGGATTACAAGGATGCATGAGAAGTGCATTGAATGTCTATTTTTTTTCTTGTTTGTACTTAAACATTTGATTTCTTTTTAACCAAGCTTTAAAACTAATGTTATATTTTAGAAGCCATGTTTATTTAAACCCTGTGTATAAAATTATCTTTTAATTGGATTTTGTGATGTGTACAACCTTTTCTTGTTACAATTTTTAATAGTGTTTTTTTAAAAAATAATATGTGTTTTACCAAAAACGCAGTTTTTTTAATGATGTGAC
>CM054154.1:41867522-41890722 GCA_028751875.1 Rapana venosa
TTTTTTCCCTTTGCGTTCCCCCCGCTTTTTCAAACTCCCCCCTACCCCTACCAAGATTTTTTGTCTCACCCTCGGGGTGGAAGTCCACAGGAGCCATCGCTAAAAGGGCCCCCGGGGGGCCACCACAAGAGGCCCTCATCTGCGGGGCCCTTTGGCTTTTTTCTGTGCTAAAAACCCGGGGATACCACCACAACCCCCACTAACGACAGAATTACTCTTTGGGCCAATTTAGGGTTGCAACCCCCATTGGCAACCACCACAACGCCTTCAACAACTAACCCCACAGACCCCCCCCTAATTTTTACAAATTCCCCCACAGACAGAATTTTTGGGCCCCAATCTGGGCCACCATTAACCAAGTAACTGGGAACCACCGTTTCACGGGCATTTTTTGTTTATTACATTTTGATCAACGAAATGGCATGATGTAATATCTGCGGGGAAGTCAAATGCTTTAACTTATTGACAAGAAATTTGTTCTTAATAAGGCTTGATGAAAAAAACAATCTTTTGCTTACATACCTCGGAAAAACATTTGTTTTGACTCACCAACTTATCTATCAAAATATACCCATCAACTGGCCCCAACAACCGAAGATACATACACCTCTTTTGGTCGGGAAATTTGAACAACACCTCAAACGGCATCCGTTAAGGATGAAGCTCACTTTGCCAATCTTCCCCTGACCCACAGCACACTCACCCCGGGTGGGGCCGGGCCCAGAGTCCGAAAAATCCCTAGACTCTATGAATCAAACTCACGACCTTCCATCCCTCCCCAAACCTAACCACTACCCATTGGCTGGTTTACAAAAAAGGGTAATTTAAATACTTTCTTCCTTTAGCTTGTCAAAATACCTTGCAACTTTTAAAACGTGAAATCACTTTACAATTACCCCATTTCAGAAAATCTGTCTGATCCCCTTTTTTTTAAAAACTAAAACCAAAAAATTTGGGTATTTAACCACACCTACAATTGGGAGAATAACAATTTTTATCACTTGAATAAGAGAAGAGAAGAAAAGAGGAAGAGAGAGAAAAGAGAAGAAGAAGAAGAGAGAACAAACAAGACAAAAAAATTCTTTTTTTTCGGGGAAAAAAAGCCACATTGCTTTTTTACACCACCCCCCCCGTTAGGAACATCTTAAAATAAAAACCCAATACTTATCTCCACAAAAAAAAAAGGGGAAATAACCCTTTTCAAAACTCCCCCCCCCCAAAAACCCCCCCCCCCCCCAAAAAAAGCAATTAAAAAAATTCCCAAGAATACCCCACCCCCTACCCCCCCCCCCCCAAAAAAAAAACCAAAAAAAAACAAACAAACAAAAAAAAAAAACCAAACCAAAAAAAGATGTAAAAAAGAAAAAACAGACAAACAACAACAACAAACAAGACAACAAAAAACCAAAAAATAACCAACCAAAAATTAATAAGTCATAAAATAAACACTACACATTGTCAAAAGACACATACTTTTTACACAAAAAAAGATATTTAAAAAAGCACTCATTTAAAAATAATCAACAATCCAAAACGATTTAAAATTATAAAAAAAATAAACCTTCTCAGGATATCTATCTTTAAACAGGGCGTAAAAGGGGAAGAGAGAGAGAAGAAAGATAAAGGGGAAAAGACAGGAACCCGAACAGGACAAACAGAGAACAAAGTGGGGGTGTTGTATTTTAGAGATAAAATCCCAAAATATAAATCCCAAAAAAGTATCGATCCCATCAAAACCATTTTTTGAATACCTTTCAAATTTAAATTCATGAAAGAAATAAATTTAATACCCCAAAATCCACACAAAAAAACAAGAAAAAAACCAAAAAAATTTAAAAAAATAACTAAATAAGATCCAAAACATACACGAAACCTTTAACACTTTGTTTGATCTCTACAAATTTTATGTCATGATAATCAAATAAATTCTACCCCTACTCTCACACAATAAAAAAAGAATTATCAATTATTACAACAGTTTTGTTTTTGCTGTCCAGTCATCTTCTTCTGTGGTGTCCCTTTTCCAGCGTTTCCCACCCCGCCATTCACAACTCAACTCCCCGCCATAGCTCATACCAAATGTGTTTTGTCCAGCCTACCGGTCGAATCCACAGGAGGCCATCGCTATCAGCCCCGTGGGCCACCACAAGAGGGCCCTGCACTGCGCTGTCACTTTGCGTTTTCTTCCTTGCTAAATACGCAGGATAACCAACCTACTAACCCCATACTAACGACGAATTACTCTTGTGGACCATACTTAGTGAATGCTAACCCCCATGGGCACCACCACAAACGTCCACATCAACACCTACCCACCACAGACCTCCAACCACTTAGGTTTTTGACACAACTTATCACCCTTCTACACAGCACAAATTTTTGGCAAAAAAGACCGAATCTAAGCCACCATTAACCAATAACACGACACCGAGTCACAGCATTTTTTTATTACTTGTTGACAACGACAATCATGATTAATGAGCTGCTGTGGAAGTCATATGCTATTGAGACTTATTGACAGCAAATTTGTACTTAGATAGATTTTTGGATGCCTTATGAAAAAAACAAATGCAATGCTTATATATCAATCGTACCATCTCTGTGTAAATAGCATTGACTTTGCGACTGCAAACTCTATGACTTATCTATTCATAATATACAAACGCAACTGGGCCCAACATACCCGAGAGTATACATGACACGCTAGCGGTGTGTCCAGTTAATTGAAACAACACTCCAAACTGGCTCCGAATAAGTGGACTGAACGCTACTGTGTGTCCCAGTCTTCCCACTATGCCCACACACTCAGGACTCACTTCTGTAAGAGAGCCGCAGAATCCACAATATCCCAATGAATTCTATGGGAAACGAACACACTACCTTCCAGTCCCTAACACCCAAGAAACGCAACCACTACCCATGTTACCTGGTTTAACAATAAAAGGGTAATATGTAAATACTTTCTTCCTTTAGCTTATCTAAATACCTTTGCATACTGTTAACTTGAAAGTCACTTTACAATTACCGCCATCTTCAGAAAATACTGCTGATCAGCCTCATTGTTTAAAAACAAACCATAAATTGATATATAACCTCAGACCTGACAATTTTGAAGCATGAACAAAGTTTTTATATCATGAGCATAGGTTAGAGAGGAGAGAAGAGAGAGAAGAGATAGAGAGAAGAGAGGAGAGAGAGAGGAAAAGAAAGAAGAGACAATAGACAAGGCCAATACAAATACCTTTTATTCGAATAATTGAATAAGCACACGTTGCTTTTTACATCCAGACTCCCCCCCCATAGAGATAACATCTTAATAAATAACCCAATACTATACCACTCTCACAATTAAAAACAAGGGGAAATAAACCCTTTTCAATAACAGCTCTCCCCCCCCCCCAACAACACAACCCCCCCCCCCCCAAGCACCAATTAATACAGAAAATCCATCAGAATAACCCCACCCACCCCCCCCACCCCCCAAAAAAACCTTAACCAAAACAAACAACAAACAAAAGAGAATGAAAAACCAAACCAACAAAATGATAAAAAAGATAAAAACAGACAAACACAACAACAATAACAAGAGCACAACAAACCAAACGCAAAATAACTCAACCAAACTTAATAAGTCATAAAAATAAACATCAGACACTTTGTCAAATGGACACAACGTTTTACACATAATTATTAAAATATGAAATAGGGCACACATTAAAACTTAAGAAGCTACAGAGCAAGTCCAATAACTAATTGAAAATTAATCAAAATATATCCTCAAATATCAGATATACTATACTAAAGCAAAACAGAAAAGTGAAGAACGAGAGAGAGAGAAATGAGAAGGACAGAGACAAGGAAGAACAGAGACAGAAACAGAAAGTGTGTGTGTGTTTTTTCATAGATAAAATCCAATATAATAAAATCCACAAAAACATATCGCGATCCTATCAACACTCATTTTAGCGATTCATACTCCTTCAAATTATATTCATATAATGACAACAAATTTTAACCCATACATCCACACAATAATAAACAAAAACAAAACAAGAAAAAATTTTAAAACTGACTAAATAATGTTCTCAAAAAATACATCACACATTAACCTTCAACCCTTATTTGATTTACTCATTCAACAATTTTATTCATGATAATACAAATAAATTCAGTACCCAAACCTCACACAACTAAAAACAATGAGGAAAAAGAAGAAAAACAAAACCCACCAATCTATAAGTCCATAGTAGAGGCAAAAAGCATATCTCGAGTAGGACAAGAGCGAAGAAGAGAGAGAAAGAGAGAGAAAAAAGAAGAGAGAGAGATGAGGAGGAGGAGAGAGAGAGAATGTGTGTGTTGTAGTGGTGTTGTGGTGTGTGTGTTCCCGGGATAAAACTAAAGCAGATAAATTATTAGACATAATGTCTCTGGAAGAAGTCAGCTCGCAACGATCTCATCTCTGGATCAAGTTAGTTGAGCATATCTTGGTAGTATTTTAAATCAAGAGTATCTGCTATACTCATTTAAGAATCTTTTATCTATCATAAAACTATCGGGGGTAGGAAAATCGCAAATATCTTACTTGTGGTGGCGTGACAATAGAAAAATAAAGTGTTTTACTACACTAAAAGAAGAAATGAAATAACAACAAAGGGGTTATAACTGAGATAAACAAATCTGAGGTATTGTGATCATTTTGGAGTTAATTCAGAGAGACATGTATAAGTATGATGGAGAGAGGTTTGTATTGAGTATGTGCAGAGGAGTTATATAGACACTAATTTATTGTGCGTGTAGGACGTTGTGATTGAGGGTTGCTGATTGAGTTGTTAAGTGTGGGTATGTGGTTTTTGTGGTGGTTTGCTTTTTTTAAGGATTTATACAAAATATATAATACTCAAAACCACACAATCAACACAAAAGGTTCGAAAAGATACTCGTTACAAAATGAATGTCATGAAAAAGAATTTAGCCCAATACCAATACACTCTTAAATACAAGAGAGAAAAAAAAAAAATCACTTAAGGCATATCTCATGAACATTCTATACATTGTAAGTAAAGAAGAGAGAGAGAGGGGAGAAAAATAGAGAGTGGTAAGGAGGATTATGGAGTGTTGGTGTGTGTGTGTGTGTGTTGTGTGAGTGGTTGTTGGTGTTGAGTGCTTTTGTGTTGTGTTTGTGTTGTCGCGTAGTAGTGTGAGCGTCGTGCGTGTGTGATGTGTTTGAAAGATAATGCTTTTTGTTGTAGACAAACAAACAAGAACGACATAGAAAAAAAATTAAAAAACTACTGGAAAGGGATCTCAAAACAGCACATCATCACTTCTCACACTCCTTTTTTTTCATTATACTCGTACAGATTCACACATATTATGTATGATACGAGATCGGATCATAGATATTATCGTGATAATGAACTTAATTATAGGAATAGAAAACGCTTGGAAAACAAATAATAGAAAATGACATTCTATAATAAGAAAAATTAAGAAGACTGAAATAAAGAGAAGAAAAGACAAATCATACTCTAAGTTAGGTCTTGTTTTCGAGCGTTTATAGAGAGTGTGTATCAAATTCTCACGTATATTCAGTATGTAGACAATGATAGATAATGAGAAAAATGATTGAGATGAGACGTAGAGAGAGAGAGAGAAGAAGAAGAGAGATAGAGAGAGAGAGAGAAGAGAGAAAGAGAGAGAAAGAGAGCGGGGGGGGGAGACAATGTCGGACAAGAAAGATCAGTAAGGAAAGCAGCAATAGTAAATGTAAGCAATAGGTAAGGAGATAGCAAATCTATTTGTTTTTAAAGCTATGGACTGGTTTGTTATGTGATATTTATCAAGTGAGTTGATAATTGATTTTGTATTATGTTTATGATGATGTTGTTTAATCGAATCAGGAAGGGATTTCTCCACAGCATAGGGCCTAGATAAAGTATAACATAATTTGAATAAAGTCCCATTCTCGGAATTGGGACACTAGATCAAAATTTTATAGTATTTTCAGAAATGTTTTAGGGAAATTTGGTCTTAACTATATGGAACTTGCCTTCATGATCTTGAACATTCCATACTCCTTTGTTATATTTTAAAAACGTGGTGTAAAGGCGAGATTACTTAATTGATATAGTTCACTTCTCTTGTAAACTGTCCTTTTTATCAGACCACTTTGAAGAGCAGTTTATACAACTCAGTAACGATTTTCATAGTGTTTGCAACTAGCAGAATCCCAACAGGGAAGAAGCATAGTCTATGTGAGGATTTGTAGATGATGGAAAATAGCGTTTCCTTGAATGTAATCAAAATGCTTTGATTTTAGAAAGTTGGTATACTCTTTGGGACTTATTGCATAGTTGAGATAGTGGTAAAACCAACTGAATTTGTCACAAGTTGGTACCCCTAAATCCCGTTGATATTTGTCTATAACTCCTTTTTAATTTGACTGCGAGTAAGTTTATGGTAAGTTTTTGACGCTTTGTCGATATGTAATAACATGCAATTTTGTTTTACTTGAGTGTATAGTCATAATGGTTTAGGTTCGTCCAGCAATAAAGCTACTCAACACATTTTTTTTGTAATGCATTTCCAAGAGATAAAGGATGTTGTCACCGAAGAACTACGTTGGGTCAGCACAAAATATTCGCATTTGATTTGATGTGAAGGAGGTCTTTTATTATAGTGCGGAAAAATATTCCAATATGGATCCTTGTACACCATAATTGACGCTTGTAATTGATTATTGTAACCATTGAGCACACTGTCCTGTTTTCTAGATAGAAAACAATAGTTAAAAAGGTATTGGTAGAAAATGTACAGTATAGATTTTTTATAGAATTAGGTCAATTGGTTGTCCAAAAGCATTTTTGCAATCTACAAATAGTAACGCCACAAAATTTATTCATTAATTTGATACCAATTTGTCCTACAGGCTAATCAGTGCGATGACATATGATTTTGTCTAAACCCCTACTGATTAGTGAATTAAGTGGGGATCTAAATACGGACTAGTTGTTTTTATATGTTTCCAGGTTTGGAAAGGATAGTGATTGAGAAATTGGTCTATATTTAAGGTCTTGAAGTGTACCCAAACTTGTAGATGGGGATTACTTTACATTTTGAAACACATTGAAATGTTTTTTTCGAAGAACAATAGTTAAATAACATGTTAGATTCATGTGATAACATAGCCCTGATAGCTTCAATATACCTGCTCTATCCGATCAATAGCCCACGTTTCTGATTTTGATGATTAGATAACCAAACCTAAAGAAACAGACAAAAAAGAAGTGAACTTTGAAGGAGGATGCTTCCTTTCAATACTTTTTAGTTCTTGAGTTTTATAGACTTTTGAATTTCTCATTTTCTAATAATGTTATAGGGACAGTAATGAAAATGACGTTAGGATTTTTCCCAGTAACAACTTTATACATTTGTTTGAAGATCTTGTTTTTTAGTTATTTGATTTATGCACCCATACAGTCTTTGATTTGTTTGGAATAGTAATCTTGGAAATATTTCATTTTTTTTCCTTTCTTCGCCGTTTTTGTGAGTTTAAGCATATTTCTTAATTGTTTTGACTCTATCATGAAATTATGTTCTTTTAAAAAGTCTCTAAAATAGCATTCTTCTTCTATCCTATATGACCAGGTTTGGGGTTTACTTGATCCTAATATTATTAGTGGGCAATTTTTTTGTAAAATCACTATAATGTATCCAAAATACAATGTCAATGGCCTAAATCGGATCATACAGCTGAATGTATTCCAAAGAATTGAGTTACTTAAATCTAATAGGAAAAATTCTCTTCACCAAATTCTACAAAAACGATATGTTATCTAGTTTTGTGCCATTTGTTGATTTTTGATCGTTTTTTTTGACCACGTGTATACAGACAGGTAGTGATCGCTGGCAGTTATAGACGGGAACACTTTCCAACAATGTTGTTAGGTAGATACATAATTAGGTCAATTAGCATTTGTGTGACTCTCGTTGCGGTATTAACTAGTTGGTGAAGGTTGTATGAATTTATTAATTGGTCCATTGATAATGTTACTTTTGTAGATCGAATTAAAGGTCTCCTACTAAAATTATACAATTTTGATATTCAATAGACGTAATCATCATGAGTCCAATTTATCATCCAGTTTTTTTCTTTCTGTTGGATTCCTAAGACAGATCCCTATTAACAATAGGTTGGGAACTTTATAGAAACCTCAATCCATAGATTCTACAATTCTACACCAAATTTCTAAATGAGAAGACGCAATGAATTATGACCACTAAAAAGATTAATCCTGTTTCTTTGAGGTTTTGTTGAATCTTCACGCAGGAACTTTATACCCTGAATATAAATATCATGTCTATTATCTATTATGATCTAAAGTCACGATTCTGATAGCCCTAGTAATGTAAATGGATGCCTTTGTTGTGATAACTTAGAATTTCTTCGAGTTTTAAAAACATGCAAGTTTATAAATTAGGTGCAATACATCCATCCTTAGAGCCACTTAAATGTGGTGGGTATGCATCTTCTTATTGCGTTTGTATGTAGGATATGTGTGGTACAGAACAACAAAAGGACAACTGCGTAAGGAAAAAGAAAATAGATTAAGTTGGAGAACTCAAACACCTAAAAATGATAGGAGTTGAGGAGAAAAATTAAGAATAAAACAATAATAAGAACAAAATTGAGTGAGAAGAAAATAAAATAACCCTCGAGACCACAATAAAGGTACAGAAATCGTAAATCCTCACTGAATATAAGCATCATAACAGCAACAACAAAACTCCGGGCTAACCTTCCTATCACCCTAATCTCAACACCAGCAGGTCCCTGCTTCAATACAGCCTTGTCACATCCCTCCAGTGAAGATCTCCCAAGCCACTAGAAAACTTTGGTCACTACCAAATCACCAAGTGACACTCTCAGTTTATGCACCCGATGAGCTCGAGGTTGTCCAAGAGATTGGTCACACTCTAACTCTATCTTGTCACTGCGTCGAAAAAGGCCAAACTCAGCAAACTAGTACGGGGTGTGGTAGGGAAACTCGCGGCACAGCACATTTTTGTTTATCACTGAAAAAAGCCAGAAAACCACTCAGCATTACCGGGTTTGCTACACACTCATCCCTCACGACTAATGCTATTATGTCTTCAGCAGTCACTGAACAATGTCACTCAGTATCACTGAATACTGCCACTCACCTTCACCCAGCAATGTCTCACAGCGAAAAGGCCCTCACTGCACTCATTCACTCAGCGAATAATCTCCCTCACTGCACTCAATTCACCAGCTGAATAGTTCCCGTCACGCACATTGTTGCACACTTCACTTATGGGCACTGTCCCCATAAGAAAGTTGTGATCTGTAGCATGCGGTTAAAAAATTTTTACAAAAAAAAAAAAAAAAAAAAAAAAAACAAATCAGCACACATAAAAACCCAAAAACCCATGTAGATCTCTCTTCCTCTTTCAACATCTCATATATCGTGAGGATGCATCTTGTCACTGCTACCAGTTCAATCAATCTTGAATAAGCAAAAAAACCATGACAACCAGAACATATTTTTTTTTTTTAAAAAAAATCAAAAAAAACATAAAAAAATGTCTATCTAAGTGAATTGGTGACAACACACCCACATAAACCTGTGCTAAGAAAATATAAAAGAATCAGAGATAGAACTAGCATAAGAATTTCAGTTTTGCCACACTTTCCACAGCGCTTGCAATTGGTGCGCGGTTGGGGGGGAAGTTAAAAAACAACAACAATAAAAAACAAGAAAACAACAACAACAGCAACAAACAACAAGCAAATTAACAAACAACAACAACAAACAAAAAAAAACAACAACAACCAAAAAAAACAAAAAACAAAACCAAAAGCACCCACCAACCACTAAAACACAACAAAAACACCACAAAAAACAAAAACAAAACCACAACAAAATCAAAGAATTAGAATATACCAACACACCCCCCTTCCACAACCCACAACACCACCTCACCCAAACACGCCCAATCTCCCCACTACATACACACCATCCACAAGCCAATACACCACATAGAGTACACACGACAACACACACTAATACTGCACACGCCTCGTACTTACACACACACAACATCACACACACACACCACCACACACACAACCCATAAGACACAAACACACACACTTCTCCCATTCTCAGGACCACTATGCTTTCTCTATAGATAATGGGGGGAGGGGTGAGGGGGGGATTCGGTCCGTGCTTCTGGATAAGTATTCAGACCAGACCTTCACAGCTTTTTGGTGTGTCCTTAAATGAGAGGAGGGGGAGCCCCAGGCACTCTTTTGGGCTGCTGTATCTAAGAGTGGGACGTCTCCACAAAGTCCCCTTGTGAGCGAACTATGTTGCCATCTCCCTGGCCAAAGGCAGTGGACTTTCCCGCATTTGACTGGTGGGGAGAAGCGCACTCCGTTGCCCCGCCACCCGTCTGTTGATGGCAAAATTGCAACTTCCACTGTTGGTGAGGCTTTGTTTGGAGCGGAGCCCAATTGAATCATGCCATATTGTTGAACTGGCGGCGGGAAGTGCTTAGATCGATAGAGAGGAGAGAGAGAGAGAGAGACAAGAAGAGAGAGAGAGGAGAGAGAGAGAGATTGAGAGAAGAGAGAGAAGAGAGATAGATGAGTTTTTTGTAAACTAGTACATACAAACGTAATGGTAATAATTTTTCTTGAAGGTTCTTGCTTAAAAACTGACAAAATTGTTAACACACAGAAAACGTAGGGGATGTTAAAATTCCTTTACTTCACTCATTTCCCCTACCACTTACACACACCACACATACACCCAACACACCCAAACAAACACACCACACACACACACACATACACACAACACAAAGCACAATCACAAACACACACACACAAAACACACACACAGCACACACACACCACACACACACACACACAGACTCCCCTTGGTATAAACTAAAGCACCTGCCTAGAAATAGGAAACGTCTGGGTTGAAAGTGTGCCCTAGTTTGAATCCCGTGGGGGCCTGAAACTTTTTCCCCATCCATTAATTCATAAATTGTGGTCTGGGTCCTAGTCTTTCGGATGAGAGGATAAACTGAGGTCCAGTGTGTTACCCAAAAGTATTTAGCACATGTAAAAGAATCCACGGCAATAAGAGAGTTGTCCCTGGCAAAATTATCTATAATAAAGCCACTCTGATAAGAAAACACAGACAGGTGCAGACAGGAAAAAAAATGGGTGGCGCTGCTCTTGTGACCACTTGCTCTCCCCAGGGAGAGCAGCCCAAATTTCTTGCAGAGAAATCTTCTATGACGTTAAGTAGTATAAATAAATAAATTTTAAATACAAATAAATAGTCAAAGTGTAAAGTTCAGGTCGTCATAAGTAACTAGAAAACATACACGCATAAAGAAAATACTTGTACACATGACAGATAAATACAAAGACACACAGAATTACCTTTTCCATATCTTCCCAATGACTTTCATCCACAAACTGACAGTGGAACCCACACCCAGCTCTCAAAGTATCCTGAACTGTGCTCAGACATCTGTAGAGCCATGGGTGTTCTCAGTGTTCTAGGTCAATGAACACAATGCACGTGCTGCACGATTTTCTGTTTATTGTGAACTGTGGCTATGGTCGAGGTGGTAGTGAAGGAACTGGCGAAAATGGTTGAAATAATGTGTTTCTTCTTTTATAGCTCTTGAAAGCATTGTTATGGATTACTGTATTTGTCATTGTTTGTTTGTCCATTGTTTTACTTTCATCTGTCTTTATATTACTTTCATCTATCTGTGTACCACTTTCATCAGCATGTGAATTACTTTCATGAATATCTGTATTATTTTCATTTATCTGTGTATTACTTTTATCTATCTGTTTGTCTAGCCAACTTGTTAACTGAATATCGGTTTGTATGTTTGTGTGTTTTTCATTATTTTGCTAGAACTCTAGGATTTACCAATGGTGGTGAAATTCAGCAAATGCAATCGTTTTTGCCCTTCATGAAGGTAGCTTCATTCCAACTTCGGAAAATGTATGCTGCATAAGCTTAGTGTTCCCATAACACATCAATGCAGAAATGATTTATGGGATCTTTAACGTGCATCTTTTAATATTCTGCATATCTGCTCTTAAAGTTGACCTGTGAGATCCCCATCTTTAATTGACCCGACACCAATCAGGTCCATTCCCATGACTTAATGGACGTAGAGGATTGAAGTTGAATGGTCTTAACCACTGAGCTATAGTGTCTGTCATATGTCTGTAGGTTTTCCTGTGTGTATATGTGTGTGTGTGTGTGTGTGTTGTGTGTGTTTGTGTGTGTGTGGTGTGTGTGTGTGTGTGTGTGTGTGTGTGTGTGTGTGTGTGTGTGTGTGTGTGTGTGGGTGTGTTGGGTATGTGCGTGGTGTGTGTTTATTTATTTATTATTTTATATCGAGGATAATGGAATAAGCACTCATGTGCTTTTTTACATCCATTCCCCGTGTGTATGCGATTCTGTAAATTTTGTAATCTGTTCCCACCGGCACACAATGGCCTTTTCTTTCGAAAACCGGAATAGGATTTAATGTGTGGGCAAGATGTTCTGCATGCGTTTGCACACGGGGCCTAGGTTTATAGTCTCATCCAAAGGACTTTCACATTCAGTTCGAATTTTTGTCAAACTGGTAAGAAAGGGCGAGGCTGGGAACCGAACCCAGAACCTCACAGTTCACTTGTTGGCAGGCAAACGTCTTAACCATCCTGCCACTCCTTTCCTGTGTGTGTGTGTGTGTGTGTGTGTGTGTGTGTGTGTGTGTGTGGTGTGTGTGTGTTTTGTGTGTGTGTGTGTGTGTGTGTGTATGTGTGTGTGTGTGTGGTGTATGTGTCCATATCTGTTTATGTGTGTGTATAATAATAATAAAAATAATAATAATATATGGAATTTATATAGCGCTGAATCTTGTAAAAAACAAACAAATCGAAGCGCTTGCACTCAATCATTCACAGGCATGCAACTCTCCTTAAACATAATGAGCAACAGATTTCAAATCCATGCGCGCGCACTACGCACGCACACGCACGCACGCACACACACACACACACACACACACACACACACACACACACACACACACACACACCACACACACACACACACACACACACACACACGGACTAACACTTAGAAGGTGAAAGATGCTGTGTGTGTAAGTGCGTGTTTGTGTTTGTGTGTGTGTATGTGTGTGTGTGTGTGTGTGTGTGTGTGTGTGTGTGTGTGTGTGTAAGTGTGTGTGTGTGTGTGTGTGTGTAAGCACTCATATGTGGTGGGCTTCCCTCTCCTGTGTCTCCCCCTTCACCTATGACGTCACCTCTGTTACCCTGACAACGCTTCTTCCCCATGCTGCCGTCCACCCGCCCCATCAGCTTTTGATTGTTCTGTTGTTTGTAACTCTGATAATGTTTTTTGTTCTGATGATGATTATGTATATCATGATGTGTTTCAAACACCGAATCCCCTTATTAGCACAGTTCTTTCACCATCTTCTACTCCTGATTCACCATCCAAACTCTTGTCTGTTCTTCCGCTAGCGGCATCTCCACCATCGCCTTCGTCCTCTTTCTCTGATGCTTGTCCAAACTCACTACTTTCATCTTCAACCTCGCCACCTCCTTCAGATCTCCTTCAAGTTTATTTGTTCAATGTGCAGTCTGTCTGTCCAAATGGAAAAGCCGACTACATATGTGATTTCATCTCTGATAAAAACATTGACTTAACCTTCCTCACCCAAACTTGGCTCAAACCACATGGCCATGAGCCAAAATTAAAACAACTGACTCCTGGATATAAAACCATTTCTTTCCCCCGACTCTCTCGAGGAGGTGGGATTGCCATCATTCCCAAAGACATATTGGAACCATCTCTTTCTTTCAGTCACAACCTTCAATTCTCACATGAATCTTTTGAAGTTTGCGAAATCAATCTCAACCTACCTGGCCACTCTATTACTATCTGCTGCCTTTACCGTCCACCTCCCAGCCGTAAAAACAACCTAACATCTCTTTTTCACCAAGAATTCCAGGCACTCCTCGACCACTACAGCCTCTCTCCCACTAAACTTATAATTCTTGGTGATTTCAACTTCCATTTCGACAACCAGTCTTCTCCAGTTGTCAAACGTCTTTCTCTTTCTCTGTCCAACCATTCTCTCTCAACTGGTAAACGAAGCAACGCACATATCTGGTCATATTTTAGACTGGCTGATTACTAATGCTTCATTTAATCTTGTCACATCTGTTTCTGTCACTGACGAACTGCATTCTGATCATTCCGCCATTCTTTTCCATCTCAACATCACAAAACCTGTCAGAAAGAAGAAATATGTTACTCGTCGCAATCTTAAGGCCTTAGACATTCATACCTTCTCTTCCCAAGCTTCCGAACGTTTTTCACAAACCTCTGACCACACTGACCTCTCTGATCACTATAACACTGTTCTCCACCAACTGCTTGATGAGCATGCACCTCCTACTGACCATCTCTTACCTGACAGACCCTGTGCGCCATGGTATACCCAAGACATCTTGATAGCGAAGCGAAAACGCCGGCAACTAGAACGGCAGTGGCGGAAGTCAAAAACTGAAATCAACAGACAGCTTTTCCGAAAACAAATAAACACAGTCAAACGCTTAATCCATTCAGCAAAGACAGACTACTACTCTTCCCAAGTTCTCTGTGCTACATCCATAAAATCTCTTGTTTCCCTCACTTCAAATCTCCTGTGATCTGCAAAAACAACTCCTCTGCCTAACACCCACAGCCTGTCTGAACTTCCATTCATATTTTTTGCCTTCTTTTCAGACAAAGTTCGAAACATACGCTCCAGACTGGATCAGACTCAATTCCAGCCTGCGCCTCCTGATCCCCAGTTCACTGGCACTCCTCTCTTTTCCTTCCATCCCACGAGTGAAAAAAAAATCATGACAATTCTGAAGGAAATGACTATAAAATCATGCAACCTTGATCCCATACCTGCTCCTGTTTTCTCACAATGCCTTCCACAACTTGTGCCTATTATCACTAAAATAGTAAACTTATCTCTTCAGTCAGGAAATTTTCCATCAGCTCTTAAAACAGCAATAGTCACACCTCTACTGAAAAAGCACGACCTCGATCCCAACATTCTGAAGAATTATAGGCCTGCCTCAAACTTAACCTTTATCTCTAAAGTACTAGAAAAAGTTGTTCTCAAACAGCTCAACAGTCACCTTCATTCCAATGATCTTCTTCCCACTTTTCAGTCTGCCTATCGCCCCAGCCACAGCACCGAAACCACCCTAGTCCACACTTTAGATACACTTCTACTTGCTTCTGATGCAGGAAATTCTCCCTCCTCACTCTTCTTGACTTATCTGCAGCCTTTGATACCAAAGATCACTCAATTCTTCTTTCTCGCCTCCAAAATACGTTTGGTATTAACGGCACAGCCCTCAACTGGTTTACTTCATACCTCAGAGACCGGTTCCAGAAAGTTATTGTAAACAAAATTCAATCAAAACCTGTCAAAATGGAATGTGGAGTCCCGCAGGGATCAGTTCTGGGCCCTGTTCTCTTTACTCTCTACACTGCTCCACTCTCACATATAATAAACAACCACCATATTGATCATCATTTCTAAGCCGATGATACTCAGCTTCGGTGCAGTGATACTGTTGAAAACTTGCCTTCCCTCCTGACAAATATATCCTACTGCCTTCAAGACATTCAAAACTGGATGACTCAGAACAAGTTACAACTTAATGCCGATAAAACCGAAGCCATGCTCATAGGGACCCAACATAAACTTTCCTCTATCGCAAAAATTTTAATAGAATTCGGCAATACGTCAGTTCCTTTGTCCAACTCAGTGAAGTATTTAGGAGTAGTTCTTGACAACACACTCTCTATGAAAAAAAATCATTACCCAGACCTGCCATTCTTGATACTATCAATTACGGCGCATAAGCGCGATTCGCAAGTATCTGTCCACTGATGCAACTTCCAAGCTTGTCACATCTCTCATTCTTTCACGTTTAGACTACTGTAATTCTCTTTTGGCTGGGCTTCCGGCATCATCTATCCACTCTCTTCAACGCATACAAAACTCTGCAGCTCGACTGGTCCTAAGAAAGAAAAAATCTGAACACATCACTCCTCTTCTGCGATCTCTTCACTGGCTGCCTGTCTCACAAAGACTGAAGTATAAAATCAATACCCTCTGTTTCAAATGTCTCCACAAATCTGCACCCTCTTATCCCTGTAACTGTCTTCACCTGTACACTCCATCCCGTTCCCTTCGTTCAGCCGCAGATACTTTGTGCTTTCGAACACCCAGATTCAAACAAACCACTGTTGGCCGTCGCTCCTTCTCTGTTTCTGGTCCATCCACCTGGAATGACCTCCCTCTTTCACTTCGCCAAAAGCCTTCAATTGATACCTTCAAATCCAGCCTCAAAACACACCTTTTTCCTACCTGAGACTTTCCCCCGACATATCTGTCCCTAATTTTCAACAGCATCTTTCACCTTCTAAGTGTTGTTCCGTGTGTGTGTGTGTGTGTGTGTGTGTGTGTGTGTGTGTGTGTGGTGTGTGTGTGTGTGTGTGTGTGTGTGTGTGTGTATGGGCATATGCTTCTGCACATTGTGGGGTTGTAAGTGTGTGTGTGTATTCGTGTGTGTGTGTGTGTGTGTGTGTGTGTGTGTGTGTGTGTGTGTGTGTGTGTGTGTGTGTGTGTGTATGTAGTGCTGGTGTACGTGTGTGTTTCTGAGCACTCACATGTGCACATGTACACACATTTGCATATGAGATTGCACGTTTGTGTGTGTAAGTTACCTATTATTAAATTTTGATACAGAAATACATAAAAGAACAAATTTGAGCTGTGGGTTTTGTTTATTTTTGTGTATGTGTGTTTGTTGTATGTATAATACTTATAATGTATACCACTTCAAGTCATGGAAAACTGTGTGGAGTTCTGGCTGCTCTCCCTGGGAAAACCTTGTGACCTTCTGTGTATATTTTAGTCATTCATAATGCCCTGAACTAACACAACCCATTATTTTTCCTATCTGCATGTGTATTTATTTCACTATCACAGTGACCTTTTTTAACAAAATTTGTGACGGAAAATTAGCTTAATGCTGTCAGTTTTTTTACACGTGCTAAATACATGTTGCATACTGGTCCTTGGTTTATCATCTCATCCAAAAAACTTGCACTCAGACCACCACTCACAGTCTAGAGGATGGGGTACCAGTTTCAGGCACAAATGGGAATGACAACACTACACGCTTTGAACCTTAACTACTTGCTTTCTAGGCAGTTCTGCTACCTCTAGACCACCTTTCCCTTTATGTGCTTGTGTATCTGTGTGTGTATGTCTGTGTGTGTGAGGGGGGGGAGGGGGGACAATTATTTTCAGCACTATCAACCACACATCCAGCTGGCCTCTCTCTTCTGTTTCTTTCTCACACAAGGCTGCTATCACACATGTGGGTGATCAGACCTTTACACCCATTACAAATTAAACATTTGTACAGGCACATCACAAACGAACTGCGTTTTTGATAAAATACATTTTTATTTGAAAAACACTATTAAAATAGTAACAATAAATCGTTGTACACATCACAAAATTCAATGAAAAGAGAATTTAATACACTGGGTTTATATAAACATGGCTTCTAAACTCTAACATTAGTTTGAAAGCTTGGTTAAAGAGTAATCAAATGTTAAAGAACAAAACAAATCACATACATTCAACACACTTCTAACGTATCTTCATAATCTATGCAACACACTTTTTTTTTACAAATATCATTCTAAATGCTATACACCTCTTGAAAGATTTATACCAAGTCATAAAGAATGTGCGTATTATTGTTAAAGAGAATCAGTTTGTGAAGAAAACTTTTTAAAGAGAAAAACTGTGAGGATGGCATTGTTAAAAAGAAAACCTGGATTTTGATGTTTGCATCTGTTCCAGGTTGTATGACTTAGACACAAAGGAAACATCAAAAGAAGTAGTTAATGAACAGATGCACATGAACATTGCTGTCCAGATATATCAGTTTCAATGAAAGGATACCAATATATCTGGAGCTTTTTCCATTACAGTACAGAAAGGGGTGTGCATGTTTCAGGACCAGGTACTTCACTGACACCTGTTAAAGATAAAACGTCTTTAATAATTATCTTCTAAGCCATTCTGAGCTGCCTATTAAAAAATGACTAGTTTTCTAATAATGATTGTGACAAAGTCAACTGCGCACTAGTTACAGTCAAGGGAGCTCCAGTCATGTTAAAAATCAAGAATAAAAACAGCACACCACCACATAACATCACGTTCATTAATTAGGGAAAATGTTCCTGAAAACTTCAACTGTATCCATTTTAATAACTTGTCATTATGGGTCTGAAAACAGTATGTCGATAGAAATAACAAAACCCATAATACAATGCACAATGAAACAGACACAGATGTTCAGTAGACAAAGTGTCTTGCTTATTTAGTTTCACTTACCATTCACAGAGCTTATCATGTATGCACGACCAGGGATCACGGAAATCCATACAGGTGAAAACTGGCTCTCTTGATTATTTCGTGTTATTGTTTCAAGATGGACGTCACGTGTTGTGTACAAGTTTGTCATGTGTTGTACTGTGAGCTGTTTTCTAGGTGCGTTCTTTAGCTCTGTCTAACTGGGGTTACCCATGTTCTGTGAGGTTGTGAATGGGTCTGACTGGACTGAAGGTCCCACTCTACACTATGGCCACTGTTTGCTTGGACTTGCCTGTGTCCCTGATTCATGAGATTTGGGGGAAGATCCTTGTCCATGGTGTGGGCATTATTGTGTTAAGTGTTTTGTATGAAGTAGTGTGTGTGTTCTTAAAGTTCCTTTTTGGGTGAACTTCTTTCCACAGAATGTACACGTGTGTGGCTTTTCTCCTGTGTGGGTTCTAATGTGGACAGTTAAACTACTTTTCTGGGTAAAAGTCATATCACAATATGTACACTTGTGTGGCTTTTCTCCTGTGTGGGTTTTGATGTGATCACTTAAACTAGTTTTCTGGGTAAAAGTCATATCACAATATGTACACCTGTGTGGCTTTTCTCCTGTGTGGGTTCTGATGTGGTATGTTAAATGATGTTTCAAGGTAAACTTCATATTACAATGCGTGCACTTGTGTGCTTTTTCTCCTGAGTGGGTTATAAGGTGGACAGTTAAAATTTTTTATGGGTAAAACTGTTTTCACAATATGTACACTTGTGTGGCTTTTCTCCTGTATGGGTTCTAATGTGCTCTGTTAAGATATGTTTAATTGTAAACGTGTTATGACAGTATGTGCATTTGTATGGCCGTTCTCCTGTATGTGCTCGCAAGTGTCTTTTTAAATGTGCATTACGCCTGTATGTCTTCCCACACTGGGAACATATGTATGGTCTTTCTCCTGTGTGGGTTCGAAGGTGGCTATTCAAGTGGTATTTCTTGGTAAACCTCATGTCACAGTATGTGCATTTGTGTGGTCGTTCTCCAGTGTGGATTCGCATATGTACTCCTAAGTCTGTGCTGTATTTGTATGTCTTTTCACACTGTGAACACTTGTATGGCCTTTCTCCCGTGTGTACTGGCATGTGTTGTTCCAGCTTTCTTTTCTGATAAAATAGTTTTCCACAGTTTTCACACAGGTGACATTTTCGCTTTGCACAAACATTCACGTTTCTTTCTGAAGTAGTCTGTTTAGTCTGAGTTGTGTCACAGTCAGCATCATTATCCTCACCCAAATCATGAAGCTTAAAGTTATCATTGTCCACCAGGTTGACAGCAGTGTTTTCTTCAGTGTCTTCTCCACTGTCAGGAATCATTTCCAGGTTTACCTGCCTTGTACTGTCTGATGTCTGACTGGTTGTTGTACACTTTTCACAGAGATATGGCTTAAATTCTTTCAGACTTAAAATATGCTGTTTAACAGAATAGGTACAGATAGAATTATCTCCACACTTTAGGCATGTGTATTTTTTGTCTTGAGTTAGCACATATTCTGCTTTTTTTCTTTTTGGTGTGTCACAGTCATCTTTTGTGGTTTGAACATAATCAGGATTGTTGCATGTGGATATGTCTTCCTCATTATTATTAGTGTTGTGTAAAAGTCTCACTATATTAATCTTTAACTCTTCGATGCTAAGCTCATCAATAACACCCCTTGAAAATAGTGAGCTGTGAACACCTACAGTAAATTCACACGAGTCCTTGGTCAGCTTGACCTCACCTGGGAAAGAAACACCTGAATCTAGGATCTCATATTGATCAGTGATATTCACGCCATCTTTTGTATAAAAAATTACTGCAGTGTCATTGCAGTTACAATTACAAACAATGTCGACATTTCCAATACTGTCAGCTGCAATGTAGCAGTATCCAGTGGTTTCCTGCTTGCACTGCATTTTCTGATAGTTTCCAGTTGACTGTTGTGGGAATCCACATGTGTGAGGCAGGTCTTGGGCATGTTCATGTTCAGTCACAGCATCTGTGTTGACAGCTGTGCTGGTCTGTGCTGAAGAGTCCTCTGTCTTGATATTGGCTTTGCTGGGTTGCCCTGGGTCATGTTGGAGAACTGAAGCCATCTGCAACATGAACATCATGTCATTATAGTTTCTAGTACCAAGGTGATAGGCTGTGTTTGGTTTTACTTATGTTATGGTTCTTTTAAGTGTCATGTGTATATGTCTGAGAGCTGGTATTATGCAAATGTTTCACATTTTATCTCTACCTCCCTTTTATAGTTTTAGCAATAGGTACTAAGGTACTTGAAGCAAGTAGCCGGAAAAAAAGTTTTTGCTTTACAGTCCACGTGGATTTTGTCTTCCTTTTTCTAAGACAGTTAAAGAAGAGAAAGAAACAAACAATGGATCTTAGCAACACTCAATAGCAAAATGTGTATCTCTTACAGCCTTTCTTCAGGCAAGAAATATGCACAAGAGGTGATACATTTAATTACCTCCCCCTTCCCCCTGTGTGTTTGCAATGAGACCAGCATCAACAACTGCAGAAGATGTAAAATGTCAATAAATCACCAACTCCCCTGCCCCACCCTCTACCCACACTTCATTTGATTGTATATCTGTATTAACAACCACTTCCTGTCATTTTTTTAAATCCTTAAATTAATTTTGAAATATACTACAATACATAAGGCAGCTTTTGGTGTACAATTACAATAACTGTTTTCATATGTGAATGTTTAAACCCCTTGTACACATGTAATGTTTGTAGCAATGTTTAGACGGGAGTCTGCATCCCAGTTTTTGTTTTTTCTTTTTTCTTTCTTTTTTTTTTTGCTGCCTCATCTTCTGTGACATCCACGTCCTGCTGTTCCCACGCCACCCATTCAAATCTCCCCACCACAGCCATACCCAGATTTGTTATTTCATCCTCAGAGTCAGAGGTCCACAGGGGGCCCATCACCCTAAGGCCGCCATGGGGCCACCAGTCAGAGGGGCCCTGCACTGCTGCTGGGTCACTTTGGTGGTGTTCAGTGGTGCCTGTTTTGAGCTAACATACGCAGGGCACCACCTACTAAGCCCACTACTAACGACAGTATTAGCTTAGTCGCGGAGCCAGACTGAGTGAGTTGCCTACCCGAGGTGGCGACCATCACAACGTCCCTCCAACGAATGTCCCCCGTGAACCTCCAACCCCAAAGGCTTTGACACAAACTCACCACAGGCACAGAAGTGTATGGGCAAACCGAATCTGTGGTCACCATGAGACCAGAGTAACTGGGTCCACTGAATCAGAGGCAATTTTTTTATTGCATGATAATCAATGGCAATAAGGATGACGAAATGATGATGCTGTGGAAGAGCATATGCTTTGAGACTACTTGACAGGGGTGTACTCTACGCTTACTATCATCATATATCCCGGCGTCAACCAGGCCGAGAGACACAGACACCTGCAGTGTTGGTCAGGTAATTTGAGCAGCATTCTCAAACTTGTATCCATTAAGTGGATGAAGCTCGACTGTGTGGTCCCAGTCTTCCCATTGAGGCCACAGCACATTTACTCTGGGTAGGAGCCAGCTAGAGTCCGAAAAATCCCTATGACTCATAGGAATCGAACCCACAACCTTCCAGTCGGTAACCCAAGGCGCTAACCACTACGCCATGACGGCTTGTTTATATAAACAGGTAATTGTAAATATATTTCTTCCTTTAGCTTGATATAAACAGTTTGCAGACTATTAATGTTGAAAGTCACTTTACAATTACCCATTTAATAATAATAATAATAATAATAATAATAAATTGATTTTGTATAGCCCTATATCTTGCAAAAAGAAATCAAAGAGCTTTCAGAAATCAAAGTCCCATATAAGGGATATACTATGATAGTAAGCATAAAGTACAACCCTGTCAAGCAGCCTCAAAGCATATGCACTTCCACAGCAGCATCATTACATCATCCTCATTGTCCTTGATGCCATTTCAGAACAATATTTCTCTTGTCAGCTTGAAAAAAAGAAAATTTAAACCAAAACATTGAGTATCTAACCTAGCAACCTGACAAGTTAGAGAGGTGTACAATAATTCTATTCAGGATGCATGAGAGAGAGAGAGGGGGAGAGAGAGAGAGAGAGAGAGAGAGAGAGGAGAGAGAGAGAGAGAGAGAGAGGAGAGAGAGGAGAGAGAGATGAGAGAGAGAGAGAGAGAGAGAGAGAGAGAGAGAGAGGGAGAAAGAAAGAGGGAGAAAGAATGTCTTTTAACTAATAGAAAAAAACACGTAATGGTAGATTTTTTTTTGAAGGCTTCCTTACAGAGCTTGACATGTTTACATACAGAAAACAGAGGGGAATGTTTAATCTTCCTTTTTCATCTTCTTTCTTTTACTACTTACACACACACACACACACACACACACGATAAATGGTCTAGAGGTAACGCACCTGCCTAGAAAGGGAAAAGTCTGGGCTAGAAGTGTGTGGTCCTGTGTGTTACACATAATTATGTAGCTCAGGTAAAAGAACTCACAGCAACAAAGGACTTAAACCTGGAAAAATTATGTAAGAAAAAGCCACTATGGTAGAGAAAGAAATTTAGTTGCAGACAGGAAAATGAAAAAATGATGGCGCTGCGTTGTGGCGACCCCTAT
>CM054154.1:41891222-41908844 GCA_028751875.1 Rapana venosa
ATTTTTTAATACAGGGATAAAATAAAATGACGTGGGGGTAGAGGGTGGGGAGGGGGAGTTGGTGATTTATTGACATTTTACACCTTTTGCAGGTGTTCATGCTGGTATTATTAGAAACACACAGGAGGAAGGGGGAGGTGGTTAAATGTACCATCACTTGGGCATATTTCATTGCTGAAGACAGGCTGTAAGAGATACACATTTTGCTAGTGAGTGCTGCTAAGATTTATTGTGTATTTCTTTCTCCTCTATCAAAGGATTATTTATCTTAGAAAAAGGAAGACAAAAATCACGTTGAAAAAAAGCACATTTTTCAGCTTCTTGCTTTAAGTGCTTTATTTCATTTCATTTCATTTCATACCACTTTAAGTCACGGCAGATTTCTCTCCGTGAAATTCGGGCTGCTCTCCCCGGGGAGAGCGCGTCGCCACAAGAGCAGCTCCACCCATTGTTTTTCTTTTTCCTGTCTGCAACTGTATTTGTTTCCCTATCAGAGTGGCTTTTTTCTAAGAATTTTGCCAGGGACAACTCTCTTGTTGCCGTGGGTTTTTTTTACGTGCGCTAAATAATTACGTGTAACACACGGGACCTCGGTATATCGTCTCATCCGAAAGACTAGCGCCCAGACCACCACTCATGGTCTAATTGATGGGGGAAAAGTTTCGGGTCCAAACGGGGTACAAACCGCCGCACACTTCAGACGCGGACTTTTCGCTTTCTAGACAGGCGCGTTACCTCTAGACCACCGATCTTTAGTATAATAATAATAATAATAATATATGGAATTTATATAGCGCTGAATCTTGTAAAAAACAAACAAATCGAAGCGCTTGCACTCAATCATTTACAGGCATGCAACTCTCCTTAAACATAATGAGAAATCCATGCGCGCGCACTATGCACGCACACGCACGCACACACATACACACACACACACACACACACACACACACACACGGAACAACACTTAGACGGTGAAAGATGCTGTTGAAAATTAGGGACAGATATGTGGGGGGGAAAGTCTCAGGTAGGAAATAAGTGTGTTTTGAGGCTGGATTTGAAGGAATCAAGTGAAGGCTTTTGACGAAGTGAAAGAGGGAGGTCATTCCAGGTGGATGGACCAGAAACAGAGAAGGAGCGACGGCCAACAGTGGTTTGTTTGAATCTGGGTGTTCGAAAGCACAAAGTATCTGCGGCTGAACGAAGGGAACGGGATGGAGTGTACAGGTGAAGACAGTTACAGAGATAAGAGGGTGCAGATTTGTGGAGACATTTGAAACAGAGGGTATTGATTTTATACTGCAGTCTTTGTGAGACAGGCAACCAGTGAAGAGATCGCAGAAGAGGAGTGATGTGTTCAGATTTTTTCTTTCTTAGGACCAGTCGAGCTGCAGAGTTTTGTATGCGTTGAAGAGAGTGGATAGATGATGCTGGTAGGCCAGCCAAAAGAGAATTACAGTAGTCTAAACGTGAAAGAATAAGAGATGTGACAAGCTTGGAAGTTGCATCAGTGGACAGATACTTGCGAATCGCGCTTACGCGCCGTAATTGATAGTAGCAAGACTGGCAGGTCTGGGTGATGAATTTTTTCATAGAGAGTGTGTTGTCAAGAACTACTCCTAAATACTTCACAGAGTGGACAAAGGAACTGACGTATTGCCGAATTCTATTGAAGTTTTTGTGATAGAGAAAGTTTATGTTGGGTCCCTATGAGCATGGCTTCGGTTTTATCGGCATTAAGTTGTAACTTGTTCTGAGTCATCCAGTTTTGAATGTCTTGAAGGCAGTAGGACATATTTGTCAAGAGGGAAGGCAAGTTTTCAACAGTATCGCTGCACTGAAGTTGAGTATCATCTGCATAGAAATGATGATCAATGGGGTGGTTGTTTATTATATGTGAGAGTGGAGCAGTGTATAGAGTAAAGAGAACAGGGCCCAGGACTGATCCCTGCGGGACTCCACATTCCATTTTGACAGGTTTTGATTGAATTTTGTTTACAATAACTTTCTGGAACCGGTCTGTGAGGTATGAAGTAAACCAGGTGAGGGCTGTGCCATTAATACCAAACGTATTTTGGAGGCGAGAAAGAAGAATTGAGTGATCTATGGTATCAAAGGCTGCAGATAAGTCAAGAAGAGTGGGGAGGGAGATTTTTCCTGCATCAGAAGCAAGTAGAAGTGTATCTAAAGTATGGACTAGGGTGGTTTCGGTGCTGTGGGTTGGGGCGATAGGCAGACTGAAAAGTGGAAGAAGATCATTGGAATGAAGGTGACTGTTGAGCTGTTTGAGAACAACTTTTTCTAGTACTTTAGAGACAAAGGGTAAGTTTGAGACAGGCCTATAAATTCTTCAGAATGTTGGGATCGAGGTCGTGCTTTTTCAGTAGAGGTGTGACTATTGCTGTTTTAAGAGCTGATGGAAAATTTCCTGACTGAAGAGATGATTTACTATTTTAGTGATAATAGGCACAAGTTGTGGAAGGCATTGTGAGAAAACAGGAGCAGGTATGGGATCAAGGTCGCATGATTTTATAGTCATTTCCTTCAGAATTGTCATGATTTCTTTTTCACTTGTGGATGGAAGGAAAAGAGAAGGAGTGCCAGTGAACTGGGGGTCAGGAGGCACAGGCTGGAATTGAGTTTGATCAAGTCTGGAGCGTATGTTTCGAACTTATCTGAAAAGAAGGCAGAAAATATGGATTGAAGTTCAGACAGGCGTGGGTGTTGGGCAGAGGAGTTGTTTTTGCAGATCCAAGGAAAATTTGAGGTGAGGGAAAAAAGAGATTTTATGGATGTAGCACAGAGAATTTGGGAAGAGTAGTAGTCTGTCTTTGCTGAATGGATTAAGAGTTTGACTTTGTTTATTTGTTTTCGGAAAAGCTGTTTGTATCTATTGCTAAAACTATTAAAATAAGTTAGAAACAAAACCTGAAACCTTTGCATATTTTCAGCACTCAAACATACATATGACACTAAGAAGAACCATAAGAGGAATAAAACAAACACAGCCCATCACCTTCATGCTAGAACCTTTTATGACCTGTTGTTGATGTTGCAGATGACTTCAGTTCTCCAACATGACCCAGGGCAACCCAGCAAAGCCAGCATGAAGACAGAGGATTCTTCAGCACAGACCAACACAGCTGTCAACACTGATGCTGTGACTGAACATGAACATGGCCAAGACCTGCCTCAGACATGTGGATTCCCAGAACAGACAACTGAAAGCGATCAGAACATGCAGTGCAAGCTGGAAACCACTGGATACTGCTACATTGCAGCTGACAGTATTGGAAATGTCGACATTGTCTGTAATTGTAACTGCAATGACACTGCAGTAATTTTTGATACAAAAGATGGCGTGAATATCACTGCTCAATATGAGATCCTAGATTCAGGTGTTTCTTTCCCAGGTGAGGTCAAGCTGACCAAGGACTCGTGTGAATTTACTGTAGGTGTTCACAGCTCAATATTTTCAAGGGGTGTTATTGATGGGCTTAGCATCGAAGAGTTAAAGATTAATATAGTGAGACTTTTACACAACACAAATAAAAATGAGGAAGACATATCCACATACAACAATCCTGATTATGTTCAAACCACAAAAGATGACTGTGATACACCTGAGAGAAAAACAGCAGAAAATGCTCTAACTCAAAACAAAAAATACACATGCATAAAGTGTGGTGAGGATTCTATCTGTATTTTTTCTGTTAAACAGCATATTTTCACTCCTGATGAAAATAAGCCATACCACTGTGAAAAGTGTACATCAGCCATTCAGACATCAGACTGTTCAAGGCAGGTAAACCTGGAAACGATTCCTGACAGTGGAGAAGGCACTGAACAAAACACTGCTGTCAACCTCGTGAACAATAATAACTTTATGCCTGATGATTTGGGTGAGGATCATGATGCTGACTGTGACACAACTCAGAGTAAACAGACTGCTTCAGAAGGTGGCGTGAATGTTTGTGCAAAGAAAAAATCTCATATGTGTGAAAACTGTGGAAAAATATGTTATGAAAAAAGCAAACTGAAAAAACACATGCGAGTACACACAGGAGAAAGGCCATACAAGTGTTCACAATGTGAAAAGACGTTCAAATACAACGCAGGCTTAAAAGCACATATGCAAATCCACACTGGAAAACGACCGCACAAATGCACATATTGTGATATGACATTTACCCAGAAATGTCACTTAAGTAGCCACCTTCGAACCCACACAGAAGAAAGACCATACAAATGTTCACAGTGTGGAAAGACATACAAGTATCACAGAAGCTTGAAATCCCACATGCTAGCACATAAAGAAGAAAGTCTATACAAATGCACATACTGTCAGAAAACGTTTACAACTAAACATGACGTAACAGAGCACAAGAAAACCCACACAGACGGAAAGCTACACAGTTGTGCAAATTGTAATAAGACTTTTACCAGGAAAAACAGGTTAACAGGACACATTCGAACCCACACAGGAGAAAAGCCACACAAGTGCACATATTGTGATATGACTTTTGCTGAGAAAAGTAATTTAACTCGTCACATTAGAACCCACACAGGAGAAAAGCCACACAAGTGCACATATTGTGATATGACGTTTACCCAGAAAACTAGTTTAGCTTTTCACATCAGAACCCACACAGGAGAAAAGCCATACAAGTGCACGTATTGTCATATGAAGTTTACCTTGAAACATCATTTAACAGACCACATTAGAACCCACACAGGAGAAAAGCCACACAAGTGCACATATTGTGATATGACTTTTACCAAAAAAAGTAATTTAACTGTCCACATTAGAACCCACACAGGAGAAAAGCCATACACGTGTACATTCTGTGGAAAGAAGTTCACCGTAAAAAGAAATTTAAGAGCACACATATTACTCCACAAAAAACACTGACCACAGTAATGCCCAGACTATAGACAAGGATCTGCCCCAAACCCCATGGATCAGAAACAGGCTAGTCCAAGCAAACAGAGGCCATAGTGTAGAGTGGGACCTTCAGTCCAGTCAGACACATTCACAACCACACAGAACATGGGTAACCCCAGTTAGACAGAGCTAAAGAACGCACCTAGAAAACAGCTCACAGTACAACACATGACACACTTGTACACAACATATGTGACGTCCATCATGAAACAATAACACGAAATAATCAAGAGAGCCAGTTTTCACCTGTATGGATTTCTGTGATCCCTGGTCATGCATACATGATAAGCTCTGTGAATGGTAAGTGAAACCAAATAAGCAAGACACTTTGTCTACTGAACATCTGTGTGTGTGTCATGTCTGTTTCATTGTGCATTGTATTATGGGTTTTGTTATTTCTATCGACATACTGTTTTCAGACCCATAATGACAAGTTATTAAAATGGATACAGTTGAAGTTTCCAGGAACATTTTCCCTAATTAATGAACGTGATGTTATGTGGTGGTGTGTTGTTTTTATTCTTGATTTTTAACATGACTGGAGCTCCCTTGACTGTAACTAGTGCGCAGTTGACTTTGTCACAATCATTATTAGAAAACTAGTCATTTTTTAATAGGCAGCTCAGAATGGCTTAGAAGATAATTATTAAAGACGTTTTACCTGTAACAAGTGTCAGTGAAGTACCTGATCCTAAAACATGCACACCCCTTTCTGTACTGTAATGGAAACAGCTCCCGATATATTGGTATCCTTTCATTGAAACTGATATATCTGGACAGCAATGTTCATGTGCATCTGTTCATTAACTACTTCTTTTGATGTTTCCTTTGTGTCTAGGTCACACAACCTGGAACAGATGCAAACATCAAAATCCAGGTTTCCCTTTTTAACAATGCCATCCTCACAGTTTTTCACTTTAAAAAGTGTTCTTCACAAACTGATTCTCTTTAACAAAAATAAGGCACATTCTTTATGACTTGGTATAAAGCTTTCAAGAGGTGTATAGCATTTAGAATGATGTTTGTAAAAAAAAAGTGTGTTGCATAGATTATGAAGATACGTTAGAAGTGTGTCGAATGTATGTGATTTGTTTTGTACTTTAACATTTGATTACTCTTTAACCAAGCTTTCAAACTAATGTTAGAGTTTAGAAGCCATGTTTATATAAAGCCAGTGTATTAAATTATCATTTCATTGGATTTTGTGATGTGTACAACGTTTTATTGTTTCTATTTTAACAGTGTTTTTAAAATAAAAATGTAATTTATCAAAAACGCAGTTTGTTTGTGATGTGCCTGTACAAATGTGTAATGAGTAATGGGTGTAAAGGTCTGATCACCCACATGTGTGATAGCAGCCTTGTGTGAGAAAGAAACAGAAGAGAGAGGCCAGCTAAATGTGTGGCTGATAGTGCTAAAAATAATCGTCACCCCCCCTCACACACACACACACACACACACACAAGCACGCATGGGAAAGGTGATCTAGAGGTAACCCACCTGCCTAGAAAACAAAAAGTTCAGGTTCAAAGCGTGTAGAGAAGTGATCCCCATTTGTATCTGAAACTGGTACCCTATCCTTTAGACCTGGAGTGGTGGTCTGAGTGCAAGTCTTTTGGATGAGATGATAAACCAAGAACCTGTTTGCAACATGCATTTACAACATGTAAAAGACCCGCAGCATTAAGAGAATTTTCCCTCACAAAATTTTGTAAATAAAAAGGTCACTATGATAGAGAAATAAATACAATTGCAGACAGAGAGAAAATAATGGGTGGTGTTGCTCTTGTGGCCACGAGGTCTTCCCAGGGAGAGCAACCAGAATTCCACACAGAGAAGTTTATCATGACTTGAAGTGGTAGACAGTATGTGTGTTATATAATATACAACACTCTCACACGCACACAGGCACACACACACACACACACACACACACAAAACACAGCTCTTAGTTATATACATACATCACCTTTTATCCTATATGTATTTCTCATCAGTAGTTGCTAATAGGTAACACTGCACATACTAACGTGTGTGCATGTTCGCATCAAGTGCTCACAAACACAACGCACGCACACACACACACACACACACACACACATACACACACACGCACGCATGAACACACCAAATGTGCACATGCGCATATCCCCTTGTCCATGCATACGAAAAAATATGAATGCTCACACACACATGCACACTCATAGACACGTACACACACACACACACACACACACACACACACACACACACACACACACACACACACGCCGCGCACACACACACACACACACACACACACACACACACACACACACACACACACACACACGCACGCACACAGAGGGAAACATACAGACAAATAACAGACACTATAGCTCAGTGGTTAAGATCATTCAACGTCAATCATTTGAATCCATTAAGTCATGGGATTGAACCTCATTGGTGTCTGGTTAATTAAGAATTGAAATGTTTTCTATCTCTCAGGTCAACTTCAAGAGCAGACATGCAGAAGATTAAAATATGCAAGTTAAAGATCCCATAAATCATGTCTGCATTGATAGGTTATGGAAACACCAAGCATATGGAGCCTACACTTTCTGAAGTTGGAATGTGGCTACCTTCATGGTGGGCAAAAGCGATTGCACTCGCTGAATCTCACCAATATAGGTGAATCCTAGAGTTCTAGCAAAATAATGAAAAAGAGACAAACATAAAAACAGATAGTCAGTTAATAAGTTGGCTAGACAGACAGATAGTTGAAAGTAATACACACATTCCTAAAAGTAATACACATATAGATTTGATTAATACACAGATAGATGAAAGTAAAACAATGGGCAAACAGACACAATGACAAATACAGCTATGCATAACAATGCTGCCAAGAGCTATAAAAGAAGGAAGGCATTATTTCAACTTTTTTCTCAAGTTCCTTCACTACCACCTTGACCATAGCCACAGTTCACAATAAAAAGAAAATCGTGCAGCACGTGCATTGTGTTCATTGTCCTAGAACACTGAGCACACCCATGGCTCTACAGATGTCTGAGCACAGTTCAGGATACTTTGAGAGCTGGGTGTGTGGTCCACTGTCAGTTTGTGGATGAATGTCATTGGGAAGATATGGAAAAGGTAATTCATTGTTTCTCTGTGTTTGTCTGTCATGTGTGCAAGTACTTTCGTCATACATGCATGCTTTCTAGTCATCTTTGATGCCCTGAACTTTACAGTCTATGTTTTTTATTCATTTACACCACTTAAATTCATGACAGATTCCTCTGCATTAAATTATGGCTGCTCTCCCCAGGGAGAGTGATTCACCATATAGGCAGCATCTTCCTTGCTTTTTTCTATTTTTCCTGTCTGCATGTGTATTTGTTTCCCTATCAGAGTGGCGTTTTCTACATAATTTTTGCCAGGAACAACTCTGTTGTTTTTGTGGTTTCCTATTCGTGCACTAAAAAAATATGTGTAACACACAGGACTTCAGTTTATCATCTCATCTAAATGACAAACGGGATTCGAACAAAAAAAATGTTACCTTTAGACCACCGATCTAGTGTGTGTGTGTGTGTGTGTGTGTGTGTGTGTGTGTGTGTGTGTGTGTGTGGTGTGTGTGTGTGTGTGTGTGTGTGTGTGTAAAAATGGAAGGGGAAAGAAGATGAAAAAGGAATAATAAATATTCTCCTTTGTTTTCTGTATGTAAAATATGTCAAGCTTTGTCAAGCAAACCTTTAAAGAAAACTATCCACTATTAGGTTTTTGGTTTTAGTGAAAATAACTTCTCTATTTCTCTCTCTCTCTCTCTCTCTCTCTCTCTCTCTCTCTCTCTCTCTCTCTCTCTCTCTCTCTCTCTCTCTCTCTCTCTCTCTCCCTCTTTCTCTCTCTCACTCTTTCTCTCTCTCTCTCTCTCTCCTCTCTCTCTCTCTCCTCTCTCTTCACTCTTTCTCTCTCTCACTCTCTCTCTCTCTCTCTCTCTCTCTCTCGTCTCTCTCTCTCTCTCTCTCTCTCTCTCTCCTCTCTCTCCTCTCTCTCTCTCTCTCTGCTCCTCTCCCCTCCCTCTCTCTCGCTCTTTCTGTTGATGCTGATATTATTACTAAGCACAGGGGGAAGGGGGCAAGGGGGTCAAATCTTCACCTCTTGGGCATATTTCTTTGCTGAGGACAGATATAATTTTGCTAGAAAGTGTTTCTAAGATTTATTGTGTAATTCTTTCTCCTGTATCAAGGATTTATATATATGAGACAAAGGAAGACAAACACATGTGGACTGTTAAACCAAAGAATTCACATGTTTTAGCTACTTGCTTTAACTCAATGGAGTCCCAGTGAAATGGTTCCCGCCATTTTTTGGTGAGGCGTGAATTTTGCTCTATTAGAAAACTTCAGTAGACTTAACCAATATAATAATGACATACACATTATACATCATTGAAAAGTTAATAATGTCCACTTTTGAGATTGTTTAACAGTTTTTTTAATAGATGACTGTATTTACTTTTTACAAATTTTGAAAATATGTCACTGAATGCTGAAAAATAAAAAGTTTTGAAAATTAGGGCTGCGTATCTTACATGGCTTGAACTGTTCATCAACTAGTCCCCTTGAGGCAATGTGATGATTTTTTGCCAAGTAAAGTTCCCTGAAGCTGGCTGAATCCATCTGATGTCACTTTTTGTACAACATATATTTTTTCTAAAGAATCATAACACTGGAGAGCCTGAATCCCAAAGTTATCACTTGTTGACATGTCAAACAAAATTAGCCAACAGACAAAAACTAGGAAAGCTTATGGTCAAGGAAAGGAACTGTCTTTAGAAAAATGATTGCCCAACAGGTCAGAGTACTTTCCCTTGAGTTAAACATCACTAAGTGTTTGTTTTTTAAATTCGTAGGTCTATTGATTCTTAATCTTCGGCACGTCACAGTAAAGAAAAAGAGTGTCAAGCTTCGACACAACCTCAATGAGTAAAGTGCTTCAGTATATATTGTTAAAACTATGAAAGAGAGAGATGAAAGCAAATCTTCAACTCTTTGCATGTTACCAGCTCTCAAAAACTCACATAACACTTTCAAGAATCATAACAGGAATAGAACTAAAACAGCATATCACCTTGCTACCAGCAACTATCATGAACTGTTATTGATATTGCAGATGACTTCACTTCTCCAACATGACCCAGGGCAACCCAGCAAAGCAAACATCAAGACAGAAGACTATTCAGAACAGACCATCACAGCTGTCAACACAGATGCTGTGACTAAACATGAACATGCCCAAAACTTGCCTGAGACAAGTGGATTCCCAGAACAGACAAATGGAAGCTATCAGAACATTCAGTGCAAGCAGGAAACCACTCGGTACTGCCACACTACAGCTGACAATAGTGGAAATGTTGACTTTTCCTGTACTTGTAACTGTAACGACACTGCAGATATTCATGATACAAAAGAAGGCGTGACTGTCGCTGCTAAATATGAGATCCTTGGTACAGGTGTTTCTTTCTCAGGTGAAGTCAAACTGATCAATGACACGTGTGAATTTACTGTATGTGTTCACAATTCCCTGTTTTCAAAAGGAGTTATAGATGGTCTTGGCATTGAAGATTTAAAGAATAATATAGTCAGATTTGTACAGAACACAAATAATAATGAGGAAGACATATTAAGATACAACAAAACTAATTATGGTCAGATCACACAAGATGACTGTGACCCACCTTGTGTACTACCTCAAGACAAAAAATACACATGCGTTAAGTGTGGTGATGATTTTATCTGCACCTTTTCTGTTAAACAGCATATTTTAGCTCCTGAAGAATTTAATCCATACCTCTGTGAAAAGTGTATAATAGCCAGTCAGACATCAGACAGTACAAGGCAGGTAAACTTGGAAATGATTCCTGACAGTAGAGAAGGCACTGAACAAAACACTGCTGTCAACCTAGTGGACAATGATAACTTTATACATGATGATTTGTGTGATGATAAGGATGCTGACTGTGACACAACTCAGACTAAACAGACTGTTTCACAACGAGACATGAATGTTTGTACAAAGAAAAAATATCATATGTGTGAGCAATGTGGAAAAATATGTTACAATAAAATCAAGCTGGAAAAGAACATGATTGTCCACACAGCAGAAAGGCCATACAAGTGTTCACATTGTGGAAAGACATACAAATACAACACAGCTTTAGAAGCACATATGCGAATCCACACTGGCGAAAGATCATACAAATGCACATACTGTGCTAAGACGTTTATGCAGAAATGTAACTTGAAGAGCCACCTTCGAACCCACACGGGAGAAAGACCATACAAATGCTCACAGTGTGGGAAGAAATACAAGGGTAATACAGAGTTAAAAATACATTTGCGAGCACATACAGGAGAACGACCATACAAATGCGCATACTGTCATAAAACGTTTACAATTAAACAAAGCTTAATAGAGCACATTAGAACACACACAGGTGAAATGCCATACAAGTGTACGTATTGTGAAAAATGTTTTACCCAGAAAAGTACTTTAACTGTCCACCTCAGAACCCACACAGGAGAAAAGCCACACAAGTGTACATATTGTAATATGGCTTTTACCCAGAAACGTAGTTTAACTGTCCACATCAGAACCCACACAGGAGAAAGGCCACACAAGTGCACATATTGTGATATGACTTTTGCCCAGGAAAGTAATTTAACTGGTCACCTCAGAACCCACACAGGAGAAAAGCCATACAAGTGCACATATTGCGATATGACTTTTACCCAGAAAAGTCATTTAACTGCCCACATCAGAACCCACACAAGAGAAAAGCCATACACTTGTACATTCTGTGGAAAGAAGTTCACCCAAACAGGACATCTAAGAGCACACACAGTACTTCACACAAAACACTGACCACAGTAATGCCCACACTAAGGACAAGGATCTGCCCCCAAATCCCATGAATCAGACATAGGCTAGTCCAAACAGACTGTAGTCATAGTGCAGAGTGTAACCTTCAGTTCAGTCAGGCGCATCAAAAGAACGCACCTAGAAATCAGCTCACAGTACAACCCATGACAATCTTGTAAAAACACATGTGACGTCCATCTTGAAACAAGAACACAATATATAACTCAAGAGAGCCAATTTTCACATGTATGGAATTCCGTGTTCCTTGGTCATGCCCACAGGAGAAACTCAGTGAATGGTGAGTAAAACCAGATGAGCAAGACACTTTGTCTACTGAAAATGTGTGTGTCCTTATGTTCCATTGTGCATTGTATTGTGGGTTTTTTTCACGCAATATACTGTTTTCAGACTGATAGTTACATTTTATTAAAATGGATAACGTTGAATTCACCATGCCCATTTCCCCTTATTATTTACCTTGATGTCATGTGATGGTGTATTATTTTTAATCTTCATTTTTAATATTACTGGAGCTCCACTGATTTTAAATAATGTGGAGCTTACTTTGTCAAACCATTATTAAGAAAACTACTCAATTTTTAACAGGCAGCTTAGAATGTCTTAAGAGATAATTATGAAAGATGTTTCACCTTTAACACACGTCAGTGAAGTATCTGGTCTGAAAAACGTGCACATCACTTTCTGTATTATAATCAGAAAGATCCAGATATGTTGGTATCATTTCATTGAAACTGATATATCTGGACAGCAATGTTCAAATGCATCTGTTCATAAACTTGCTCCTTTGATGTTTCATTTCGTCAAAGGCATACAACATGGAACAGATGCAAACATCAAAATCCAGGTTGGAACTTTAAGTGTGTACATTGTTTGTCACAATGTTTGATAAGTTAGTTGAATTCCTGTCGTAATTTGGTACTATAACTTTTGATAATACTTGGCCAAGCTTTAAAAATATGGTTAGACTTGAGAAGCTGGGTTTGTATAAATCCAAATTGATATGTAATTCTCCTTTTACTGGATTTTATTGATGTGTCCAACTTTTATCTTTACTATGTTATTTATGTTTCTCAAATAAAAGGTATTTAATTAAAACGCAGTTGGTTTGTGATTTGACAGTGCCAATGAATAATTTGTAATGGGTGTAAAGATCTGATCACCTATAGGTGTGACTGCAGCCTTGAGCTAGAGGAAAACAGTAGAGGGAGATGATCACGCACACGCGCGCGCGCACGCACACACACACACACACACACACACACACACACACACACACACAAACACAAACACACAAACACATACACATACACTTATCACACACACATCACATACATTCAAGCACGCACGCACGCATGCACGATTCATGATTCAAGATTGAATTCCTTTTACCCCTTTTAGGGTATGGAGGATTATAAACAACGTGAACAAGAGAAAAAACCTAACAGCAATCCACCTAAAATAATATGACTAGTAACAGGAACTGAAAATCAAGAGTTCATCGCAGAATGAGAAGCAAACACTAGTAAAGACACACACGCAAGGTGGTCTAGAGGTAACCCACCTGCCTAGAAAGAAAGAAGTTCAGGTTCAATGGATGAGGTGGTATGATCCCCGTTTGTGCCTGAAACTGGTACCCCATCCTCTAGACTGTGAGTGGTGGTCTGAGTGCAAGTCTTTTGGATGAGATGATAAACCAAGGACGTGTATGCAGCATGAATTTAGCACATGTAAAAGAACCAACAGCATCAGGAGATTTTTCCCTTGCAAAATTTTGTAAATGAAAAGGGCACTCTGATAGAAAAATAAATACACATGCAGACAGGAACAAAATAATGGTGGTGTTGCTCTTGTGGCCACAAGGTCTTTCCAGGGGGAGCAGCCAGATATCCAGCCATAAAAGTTGATCATGACGTGAAGTGGTATACATTATGTGTATTATACATACAACACATATATTTAAAAAAATCACTCTTTAAAGAAGGTACCAAAAAAAATGTTTCAAGTTATACCCATATATCTACTTAAATCATTTATGTATTTTTTTAATCAAAGGTTACTAATGGCTAACATGCACACACACATGCGTGCAAGCGTATATGCAGATGAGTATTCATGTGCACATATGAGTGCTCACACAAACACATACACACACACACATGTGCACAAGTGCATATCCCCATGTGCATGCATAGGCATATACGAGTGCACACACACACACCACACACACACACCACACACACACACACACACACACACACACACACACACACACAAAGACACAAACGAACACTATCTGTCTATCTATCTGTCCCGTAGTCTGACGACCGTGCGGGCACCCTCAAAGACTCAACAACCAGTTCCCTCCATTCCTCTCTCTGTTCTGCCTTTCTGAGGGTTTTGTTGAGTTCTAGGCTTGTCCATTCGATGATGTTATCCTCCCAGCTCTTCCTTGGTCTGCCTCTTCTTCTTCCTCCTTGGACAGTGCCTTGTAAAACTGTCTTTGCAAGTCATTTGGATCTTGTGACATGCCCATACCATTTAAGTTTACGCTTTTTCACGATTGTTAGAAGGTTCTCATAGGGTCCAATGGTTTGCTGGATTCTGTTATGCACGCTTTCGTTGCTTATATGGTCTTTGTAGGAGATGCCAAGGAGTCTCTGAAAGCATCTCATCTCCACTGCCTGTACTCTTCTCTCCAAATCTGCAGTCAGGGTCCATGATTCACAGGCATACAGAAATATGGATATGACAAGGGAGCGCATTAGTCTGATCTTGGAGATAAGTGAGATATTTTTTTATCCCTCCAGGTGGTTTTTAGTTTTGACAGTGCTGTTATTGTCTGTGGAATCCTGCAGACTACTTCTGGCTTGGATCCCTGGTCTGATACAATGGCTCCCAGGTACTTGAAGCTTTGACCTGTTTCCAGCTTCTGGTCATTAACCCTGATATCAGTGCTAATGCCGTTGGTGTTATTAGTCATCATTTTTGGTCTTCTCTGCACTGATTTCCAAATGCCGTAAGTTTTGGGAGGCCTTATTCAGGTGTTCTGTTAGGCTGCAAACTCTTTTTTCTGATCCTGCTATTCCCACAATGTCACCCGCGAACAGAGTTTGTGATCGTTCTCCCCCCCCCCAAATGCTGACTGATCCTTCATGAAGTTCCAGTGCATCAACCATGATTCTCTCAAGGAAGATTTGAAATAAGTGGGTGAGAGTAGACAGCCCTGCCTTACTCCAACTTTTGTTCGAAACCTTTCACCAATGTTGTTGTTGTAGTACACTGCACTGGTGGCCTCTCTGTACAGCTGTTTGATGACTCTGATCAGGTTTGCATTGATGCTGTACAAATTCATGGTTGCCCACAAAGCTGCATGCCACACCCTGTCAAATCTATCTATCTATCTATCTATCTATCTGTCCCGTAGTCTGACGACCGTGGGGGCACCCTCAAAGACTCAGCAATCAGTTCCCTCCATTCCTCTCTCTGTTCTGCCTTTCTCAGGGTTTTGTTGAGTTCTAGGCCTGTCCATTCACTGATGTTATCCTCCCAGCTCTTCCTTGGTCTGCCTCTTCTTCTTCCTCCTTGGACAGTGCCTTGCAAAACTGTCTTTGTAATTCCTTGGGATCTTGTGACATGCCCATACCATTTAAGTTTACGCTTTTTCACGATCGTTAGAAGGTTCTCATAGGGTCCAATGGTTTGCTGGATTCTGTTATGCACGCTTTCGTTGCTTATGTGGTCTTTGTAGGAGATGCCAAGGAGTCTCCGAAAGCATCTCATCTCCACTGCCTGTACTCTTCTCTCCAAATCTGCAGTCAGGGTCCATAATTCACAGGCATACAGAAATATGGATATGACAAGGGAGCGCATTAGTCTGATCTTGGAGATAAGTGAGTATCTTATCTCTCCAGATGGTGTTTAGTTTTGACAAAGCTGTTATTGTCTGTGCAGTCCTGCATACTACTTCTGGCTTGGATCCCTGGTCGGATACAATGGCTCCCAGGTACTTGAAGCTTTGAACTGTTTCCAGCTTCTGGTCATTAACCCTGATATCAGTGCTAATGCCGTTGGTGTTATTAGTCATCAGTTTGGTCTTCTCTGCACTGATTTCCATGCCGTATGTTTTGGAGGCCTTATTCAGGTGTTCTGTTAGGCTGGCAAGCTCTTTTTCTGATCCTGCTATTCCATCAATGTCATCTGCGAAGCGGAGGTTTGTGATCGTTCTGCCACCAATGCTGACTGATCCTTCATGATGTTCCAGTGCATCAGCCATGATTCTCTCAGGGAAGATGTTGAAAAGAGTGGGTGAGAGTAGACAGCCCTGCCTTACTCCAACTGTTGTTCGAAACCATTCTCCAATGTTGTTGTTGTAGTACACTGCACTGGTGGCCTCGCTGTACAGCTGTTTGATGACTCTGATCAGGTTTGCATTGATGCTGTACAAATTCATGGTTGCCCACAAAGCTGCATGCCACACCCTGTCAAATGCCTTCTTAAAATCGATAAATACGTGGTAAAGGTCTTGTTGATGTTGAAGGTACCGCTCACATAGTATTCTGAGGTTGCATATCTGTTCTGTTGTGCTGCGCCCTGCTCTGAAACCTGCTTGTTCCTCAGCAATGATGGTCTCTGCTTGTGGCTTCAGTCTATTCAATATGTATCTGCAGCATGACCTTGCTTGGTGACATATGAGGCTGATTGTGCGGTAATTATGGCATTGTTGTAGATTTCCTTTCTTGGGGAGGGTGATGATGAGTGACTGCGTCCATGGTGTTGGCCATTTTCCTGTCTGCCAGATCTTGTTGCAGATTCTTAGTAGGGCGCTGATCATGGCTTCCCCTCCAGCTTGGACCAACTCAGCTGGAATGTTGTCAGCCCCTGCTGACTTCCCCTTTTTCAGCGATCTGACTGCTGTTTCCACTTCTTCTCGGAGGATAGGGTGACTGTCTGTGTCTTTGCTTTCGGGTACATTAAGGACTTCTGGATCTCCTGCGGTTCTATAGTTATACAGGTCGGAGCAGTATTCTGTCCATCTGTTCAGAATATCCTGGTCGTCAGTGAGACACTTCCCATTTTTGTCTTGGATTGTTAAACCTTTTCTCTGTTTCGTGCTAGTCAGGTCTTTCACCAGCTGATATGCTTTTCTTGCTATTGTTTTTCTTGATGTTCTCTTCAATGTCTTGGCACTGTTCACCGATCCATTTCTCTTTTGCCTCCGTCATGGACTTCCTGATTCTTTTGTTGACTGCCCTATATTGTTTCTGCTCTTTCTTTGTTTCATTTTTCTTTTTCTTCAACTCTTTTACGCTTGTCGCATAGTTGTAGGATTTAGGTGTGACCCATGGTTTTTTGACTGGTCGGCGTTTGCCAAGAAGCTCGTTTGCTGTTTCAGTCACCGCTGTATTGAAACTATTCGTCAGTGATCTAGGGCTTAGTCTATCACAGTGAGTGCTGCAAACTTTCCACCTATCCTTGCTTGAAAAATTTCTAATACCTCTGGGTCCTTTAGCTTCTCGAGGTCAAATTTGATCCTGATGTTGTTCCGCTTGTGGATTTTCTTTAGACGTAGTCGGAAGTCATCATCACAAGATCATGATCACTCCCTATGTCTTTCTCCTGGAAAACTTTGTGTCTGTGCGATGTTAACGCTAGACTGAAACCGTCTTTTCCCCCATGATGTAATCTATTTGGGTTTTGGTGTTCTCCATTTGGCTATGCCATGTCCATTTTTTGGATTTTTTGTGTGGGCC
>CM054154.1:41909344-41954947 GCA_028751875.1 Rapana venosa
CCCAAAGGGGAAAAAAATGGGTGGCCCCTTTAAAAAAAAAACCCAGGTTTGGCTGAAACCACCGCTTTAAACCAGAGCAGCCCCTTTCACACAGGGTGGTCAAGCTACCCACCAACACAGATCATGGTGATGAAGTAGTAGAGGAATTTTGCATGCAACTCCAGGGCATCCTCAACAAAAAAAACAAGAAAGACATCCTGGTCATTCAGGGAGACAGGAATGCTAAGGTAGGCGCTGACACACTGAAAGACTGGAGCAAATTCTGTGGACCCTCCTGTAATGCAGATGCCAACGAGAGAGGACTCTGACTACTGCATTTGCCAGCTACTTTATTTATTTATTAATTTATTTTGTTTTTTTTATATCGCAGATAATGGACTAAGCACTTTTGAGCTTTTTACATCTAGTCCCCGTGTCTATGCGGTTTTGTAAATTCTGTCATCTGTTCCCACTGGCACATAATAGCCTACTCTTCCAAAGAGCAAAACAGGATTTAACATGTGCTCAAGCTGATCTGTGTGCGTTCGCACACGGGGCCTCTGTTTATAGTCACATGCGAAGGATGACAGGATGACAATGGCATGGTGCTTGTAAACAGCCATGGGGAGCACAAGGCATCACGACGCTGGACGTGGCGTGCACCCAATGGAACCCATCACAGCCAGATCAACTATGTACTGGTACAACACTGGTTCAGATCTGGCATCAACAGAGACAAGTCGAGGACATTTCCAGGTGCAGACGTGGGCAGTGACCACGACCTGGTGATCCTGAACTTCAGAATCTGGCTGAAAAAGATCAGCAAGCCAAGGAACATCAGGCTACAATTCAACTCAGAAAGATTGAAGGACCCTACCATCGCAGAAACCTTCCGAGCAAAAGTGGGTGAAACATTTCCTGTACTGCTTCCACTCAATAAGGATGCAGAGACAATAACCAACAGCGTCAGTGCTGCTCTTGGAATTGACCTGGCAGATAGAAAACATCCCCATCCTTAATTAACCAAACACCAATAAGGTTCCATCCCATGACTTAATGGACACAAAGTTGAATGTCCTTAACCACTAAGCTATAGTGTCTGTCATCTGTCTATATGTTTGCCTCTGTGTGTGTTTTATTTTATCTTTGTATTTATTTTATTCTTTAGAATCAAAGATAGAGGAATTAGCACTTTTGTGCTTTTTTACATCCAGTGCCGGTGTGTATACAGATTTTGGACTTCTGTCATCTGTTCCCTGATGTTCTGTGTGTGTGTGTGTGGGGGGGGGGGGTGTCTGTGTGTCTGTGTGTGTGTGCGTGGGTGTATGTGGTTTGTGTATGTGTGTCGATGTATGTGAATAGGAGTGTGTGGGTGTGGGTGGGTGGGTGTTAACACTTATATGTGTGTATACATGCATATGGGAATATACGCTTGTTCAATTGTGTGTGTGTGTGTGTGTTTGTGTGTGTTTTATTTATTTATTTTTTATTTTATACAACTTTAAGTCACGAGATTTCTCTGCGTGAAATTCGGGCTGCCTCCTCCCCGGGGAGCGCGTCGCCACAAGAGCAGCGCCACCCTTTTTTTTTCTTTTGGTCTGCAACTCTGTGTGTGTGTGTGTGTGTGTGTGTGTTGTGTGTGTGGTGTGTGTGTGTGTATCAGTACTGATGTATGTTTGTGTTTGTGAGTGGTCATATGTGCACATGTACCCACATGTGCATATGAGCTTGCACGTGCCAGTAGTTGAGTTACCTATTAGTAACTTGATGAAGAAATACATAGATGATAACTTAGAGCTGTGGTTTTTTCATGTGTGTGTGTATGTGTGTGTGTATGTGCGTGCGTGTGTGTGTGTGTGTGTGTGTGTGCGCGCTTTATGTATAATATGCATAATGTACACCACCTCAAGTCATGATAAACTACTCTGTGTGCACATCTGGCTGCTCTCCCTGGGAAGACCTCGTGGCCACAAGAGCAACACCACCCCTATTTTTGTTTCCAGTCTGCATGTGTATTTATGATATTTTTCACAATTTTTTGGAGAGAAAATTCTCTTAATGATGTGGGTTCTTTTACATGTGCTAAATGCATGTTGCATACAATGTCCTGGATTTTTCATCTCACCCATAAGCGTAACAGTCAGACAACCACTCAGTAAAAGTTTCAAGCACGAAAGGGGATCTAACCACTGCACCCTTTGAACCTAGACTTTTTGTTTTCTAGGCAGGTGGGCTACCTCTTAACCACATTGCACGTGTTGTGCATGCTTGAGTGCATATGTGTGTGCATGTTTGTGCATGAGCGTGGGCGGGCATGGGTGTGTATGGGTGATGATTTTGCTTAGCACATCAACCACTCATTCCAGCTGGTCTCTCTCTCTACTGTTTCTTCCTCTCCCAAGGCTGCAATCACACCAACAGCTAATCCGATCGTTACTCCCATTACAAATTATACCTTAATACAGTCACATCACAAACAGACTGCGTTTTAATAAAATATCTTTTATTTGAAAACATAAATAAAATAGTAAAAGAAAACGTCGTACACATCAAGAAAAATCCAGTAAAATGAGGATATATACATTTTGATTTATACAAACAAAGTTTCTAAAGTCTAACCTCAATTTGAAAGCTTGGCAAAGTGTAATCAAAAGTTTACGTACAAAATAATGACAGGCATTCAACTTATTTCTCAGGCATCATAATAAACCATGTAAACACTTTTCAAAAACTATCCCAAATGCAATAGACATTTTGAAAGCTTCATACCAAGTCATGAAGCATGTGTCTTACTATTGCTATAGAGAATCAGCTTGTGAAGAAATTGTTTAGGCGCAATACTAATAGCATGTCATTGTTAAAATTCAAACCTTGATGTTTGAATCTGCTCCAGTTTGTATGACGTTGACAAAATGAAACATCAGATAAAATATTCTGTGAATAGATGGACTTCAACAATGCTGTGTAGATATATCAGTTTTATTGAAATGTGATCAATATATCTGGATGTGTTAAGACCAGGTACTTCACTGACATCTCTTAAAAGTAAGACATCTTTCAAAATTATCTCCTAAGACATTCTGATTGCCTATAAACAAAAATGTTGCTTCCTAATAATGATTGGGACAAAGTCAATTGCAGAATGGTTACAGATAGGGGAGCTCAAGTGGTATTAAAAGTGAAGAATAAAAAACCCCACACCATTACACAACAGCAAGGTAATTAATCAGGGAAATATTAATATGCCTGGAAACTTCAACTTTATCAATGATAATAACATCTCATTATCAGTCTGAAAACAGTATTTTGAGGGGAATAACAAAACCCACAACAACACAATGGGCAACGAAACAAAAGGACACATTTACAGAGTTTCTCCTGTGGGCATGACCAGGGATCACATAAATCCATACAGGTTAAAACTGGCTTTCTTGATTGATATCATGTTCTTGTTTCAAGATGGATGGCACATGTTCTATGTACAAGCTTGTCATGTGTTTTACTGTGAGTTGATTTCTAGGTGCGTTCTTTACCTGTGCACAACAGGTGTTACTTTTGTCAAGTGTAGCTGTGAATGTGTCTGACTGAAGTGAAGGTTCCACTCTGCACTATGGGCACTGTCTGCTTGGACTAGCCTGCGTCTGATTCATGGGGTTTGGGGGAAGATCCTTGTCCTTAGTGTGGACATTGCTGTGGTCAGTGTTTTGTGTGAAGTAGTGTGTGTGCTCTTAAATTTCCTTTTTGGGTGAACTTCTTTCCACAGAATGTACAACTGTATGGCTTTTCTCCTGTGTGGGTTCTGATGTGGTTAGTCAAATGATATTTCAAGGTAAACTTCATATTACAATACGTGCATTTGTATGGCTTTTCTCCTGTGTGGGTTCTGACGTGGTCTATCAAATGATGTTTCTGGGTAAAAGTCATATTACAATACGTGCATTTGTATGGCTTTTCTGCTGTGTGGGTTCTGAGGTGGAGGGTTAAAGCACTTGTCTGGGTAAAAGTCATATCACAATATGTGCATTTGTATGGTTTTTCTCCTGTGTGGGTTCGAATGTGGTTTGCTAAATTGTTTTTCCAGGTAAAAGTCTTATCACAATGGGTACACTGGTATGGCTTTTCTTCTGTATGGGTTCTAATGTGCTCTGTTAAGGTCTGATTAGCTGTAAAAGTTGTATGACAGTATGTGCATTTGTATGGTCGTTCTCCTGTATGTGCTCGCAAGTGTCTTTTTAAATGGGCATTATGCTTGTATGTCTTTCCACACTGTGAACATATGTATGGTCTGTCTCCAGTGTGGAGTGGATAATGGCTATTCAAGTGACATTTCTGGTTAAAGGTCCTATGACAGTATGTGCATCTGTGTGGTCTTTCTCCTGTGTGGATTCGCATATGTGCTTTTAAGCCTGTATTATTTCTGTATGTCTTTTCACATTGTGAACACTTGTATGGCCTTTCTCCCGTGTGTACTCGTATGTGCTTTTTCAGTGTGCTTTTATCATAAAATATTTTTCCACAGTGTTCACAAAGGTGAAATTTTTTCTTCATACAAACATGCACGTCTCCTTCTGAAGCAGTCTCTTTACTCTGAGTTGTGTCACAGTCAGCATCATTATCCTCACCCAAATCATCAGGCATAAAGTTATCATTGTCCACCAGGTTGACAGCAGTGTTTTGTTCAGTGCCTTCTCCACTGTCAGGAATCGTTTCCAGGTTTACCTGCCTTGTACTGTCTGATGTCTGACTGGATGTTGTACACTTTTCACAGAGGTATGGCTTAAATTCTTCATGAGCTAAAATATGCTGTTGTAAAGAAAAGTCGCAGATAGATTCATCAGCACACTTCATGCATGTGTACTTTTTGTTTTGTGTTCGTACATATTCTGCTGCTTTTCTTTCAGGTGTGTCACATAGATCTTTAATGATCTGGTCATAATCAGGTTTGTTGCATGTGGATAAGTTTTCCTCATTATTATTTGCATTGTGTAAAAATCTTACTATGTTATGTTTTAGCTCCGCAACGCCAAGCCCATCTATAACACCCCTTGAAAACAGGATCTTGTGAACACCTACAGTAAATTCACACGTGTCCCTGATTAGTTTGATTTCACCTGAGAAAGAAACACCTACACCAAAGATTGCATGTTTAGAAGTGACAGTCACGCCATCTTTTGTATCATGAATATCAGCAGTGTCATTACAGTTGCAAGTACAGGCACTGTCGACATTTCCAATGATGTCAGCTGTAGTGTGGCAGTACCCAGTGGTTTCCTGCTTGCACTGAATGTTCTGATAGTTTTCAGTTGACTTTTCTGGGAATCCACTTGTCTGATGTAGGTCTTGGGCATGTTCATGTTCAGTCACAGCATCTGTGTTGACAGCTGCGTTTGTCTGTGCTGAAGAGTCCTCTGTCTTGATGTTTTCTTTGCTGGCTTGCCCTGGTTCATGTTGGAGAACTGAAGTCATCTGCAATATCAACGATACGTCATAATAGTTTCTAGCATGAAGGTGATAGGCCGTGTTTTGTTTTATCCCTCTTATGGTTCTTGTAAGTGTCATGTGTATGTTTTAGAGCTGGTAATATACAAGGTTTTAAGGTTTTCTTTCTACCTCCCTTTCATAGTTTTAAAAATAGATACTAAAGCACTTAAAGAAAATAGATGAAAAATGTGATTTTGGGGGATTTTACTGTAAACGTGGTTTTTGCCTTCGTTTTTCTAAGAGAAAGAGGGAAAGGAACACACAATAAATCTTAGCAACACTCTCTAGCAAAGTGTGTATATCTTACAGGCTGTCTTCAGCAAAGAAATATGCCCAAGAGGTGGTACATTTAACGACCTCCCCCTTCCCCATGTGTGTTTGCAATAATACCAGCATCACCAACTGCAGAAGATATAACATGTCAATAAATCACCAACTGCAGAATATATAACATGTCAATAAATCACCAACTGCAGAAGAAATAACATGTCAATAAATCACCAACTGCAGAATATATAACATGTCAATAAATCACCAACTGCAGAATATATAACATGTCAATAAATCACCAACTGCAGAAGATATAACATGTCAATAAATCACCAACTGCAGAAGATATAACATGTCAATAAATCACCAACTGCAGAATATATAACATGTCAATAAATCACCAACTGCAGAATATATAACATGTCAATAAATCACCAACTGCAGAAGATATAACGTCAATAAATCACCAACTGCAGAAGATATAACATGTCAATAAATCACCAACTGCAGAAGATATAACATGTCAATAAATCACCAACTGCAGAAGATATAACATGTCAATAAATCACCAACTGCAGAATATATAACATGTCAATAAATCACCAACTGCAGCAGATGTAACATGTCAATAAATCACCAACTGCAGAATATATAACATGTCAATAAATCACCAACTGCAGAAGATGTAATATGTCAATAAATCACCAACTGCAGAAGATGTAACATGACAATAAATCACCAACTGCAGAAGATGTAACATGTCAATAAATCACCAACTGCAGAAGATATAACATGTCAATAAATCACCAACTGCAGAAGATATAACATGACAATAAATCACCAACTGCAGAAGATATAACATGTCAATAAATCACCAACTGCAGAAGATGTAACATGTCAATAATTCACCAACTGCAGAATATATAACATGTTAATAAATCACCAACTGCAGAAGATATAACATGTCAATAAATCACCAACTGCAGAAGATATAACATGTCAATAAATCACCAACTGCAGAAGATATAACATGTCAATAAATCACCAACTGCAGAAGATATAACATGTCAATAAATCACCAACTGCAGAAGATATAACATGTCAATAAATCACCAACTGCAGAATATATAACATGTCAATAAATCACCAACTGCAGAAATATAACGTCAATATAATCACCAACTGCAGAAATATAACATGTCAATAAATCACCAACTGCAGAAATATAACACTCAAAAATCACCAACGCAAAGATATAACATGTCAATAAATCACCAACTGCAGAAGATGTAACATGTCAATAAATCACCAACTGCAGAATATATAACATGTCAATAAATCACCAACTGCAGAAGATATAACATGTCAATAAATCACCAACTGCAGAATATATAACATGTCAATAAATCACCAACTCCCCCTCCCCACCATGTAACCCCACTTCATTTTATTGTATCTCTGTATTACCATCCACTTCCTGTTATGTTTTGTTTAAATCCTCAAATCACTTTGGAAATATTCTACAATACATAAGACAGCTTTTGTTGTACAATTACAATAACTGTTTTCATATGTGAATGTTTAAACTCCTTATATGCATGTAATGTATGTAGAATTGTTTAGACGGGAGTTTGCATACTACTTTTTTGTTTGTACAAAAAGAATGCAGCCATAGCCATGCATTTATGTTTTTCAGTGTACAGAGAGAGAGAGAGAGAGAGAGAAGAGAGAGAAGAGAGAGAGAGAGAGAGAGAGAGAGAGAGAGAGAGAGAGAGAGAGAGAGAGATAGAGAAACTCGAAACTTGTTTAATGTTCATGTGCCATAAAGTTTAGTATTCTTGTTTCATCTTATTTCCCATACCTCACTCACACACACACGCACACACACAACACATACACAACACACACACACTCACACACACACACACACACACAACACACACACACACACACGCAAACACACACAAACAACATACACACACACTCACTCACAACAAAAACTGCACACACACACACACACACAAACACACACACAAACGCGCGCGTGCGCGCGATACAGTGGTCAAGAGGTAACGCACCTGCCCATACAGTGAAAAGTCTGGGTTGGAAGTGTGCGCTAGTTCGAATAATGATTGGGCCTGAAACTTTTCCCCTTCCATTAGAGAATGAGTGGTGGTCTGGGTGCTAGTCTTGCAGATGAGATGATAAACCATGGACCTGTGTGTTACAGATAATTATTTAACACACATAAAAGAACCCATGGCAACAAGAGAGTTGTCCCTGGCAAAATTCTGTAGGAAAACGCCACTCTGATAAAGGGAAAAAAATGCCGTTGCAGACATGAAAAAAAAGGAGTGGCAATGCTCTTGTGGTAACTCACTCTCCCAAGAGATAGCAGCCTTAATTTTATGTAGAGAAATTTACCATGACTTAAAGTGGTAAAAATAAAATAAATACATACATAAATACAAATAAATAAATACACAATAGTAAATTTCATGGCAACATAAATGAAACTAAAATAACAAAATGTATAAAGAAAAATACTTGTACACATGACAAACAGACACACATAAACAAAGAATTACCTTTTCCATATCTTCCCAATGACATTCATCCACAAACTGACAGTGGACCACACACCCAGCTCTCAAAGTGTCCTGAACTGTGTTCAGACATATGTAGAGCTATGGGTGTTCTCAGTGTTCTAGGTCAATGAACACAGTGCACGTGCTGCACGATTTTCTTGTTGTTGTGAACTGTGGCTATGGTCAAGGTGGTAGTGAAGGAACTTGAGAAAAAATGTTGAAATAATGTGTTCCTTCTTTTGAAGGACCCGTCCTTCTTTTTCCTTCTTTCCTGCTCTTGACAGCATTTTATTGGATAGCTGTATATTTTTTCCATTGTGTTTGTTTGCCCATTGTTTTACTTGCATCTATCTATGTATTATTTTCATATATCTGTGTAGTACTTTCATATGTCAGTGTATTACTTTTATCAATATGTGTATTGCTTTCATCTATCTGTCTGTCTAGCCAGCTTGTTAACTGACTTTCTGTGGGGTTTGTTTTGCTTTTTATTATTTTGCTAGACATCTAGGGTTTACCAATAGTGGTGACATTCAGCGTATACAATCGTTTCACCCCCACCCTGAAGGTAGGGGCATTCCAACTTTAGAAAATGAATGCTGCATACGCTTGGTGTTTCCATAGCCCATGAATTACAGACATGATTCATTGGATCTTTAACATGCATGTTTTAATCTTCTGCATGTCTGCTCTTGAAGTTGACCTGGGAGATAGAAAAAATCTCCACCCTTAATAAACCAGACACTAATGAGGTTCAATTTCGTGACTTAATGGACCCCAAAAATTGAAGTTGAATGGTCTTAACCACTGAGCTATAGTGTCTGTCATCTGTCTGTATGTTTGCCTCTTTGTGCGTGCATGTGTGTGTGTGTGTGTGGTGTGTGTGTGTGTGTGTGTGTTTGCCCGTGAGTGTGCATGTGTGTGCATGAACACTCATAATTATGTGCCTATCCATGGAAAGAATCCCCTAACACTGACCTCATCAGGAGAACTGACAACAGAGAGGAATAAAAGGTCATGATCACCGATGTCTGCAACAGACCTGGCACATGAAGAAGAAGAAGAAGAAGAAGAAGAAGAAGAAGAAGAAGAAGAAGAAGAAGAAGAAGAAGAAGAAGAAAAGAAAGAGAAGAAGAAGAAGAAGAAGAAGAAGAAGAAGAAGAAGAATCCATGCACATGGAATATGCGCATGTACACATTGGTGTGGTGTGTGTGTGTGTGTGTGTGTGTGTTTGTGTGTGCGTGTGTTTGCGTGTGCGTGCGTGCGTGTGTGGTGTGTGTGTGTGTGCGCACGCATTTGTGTGTGTGTGTGTGTGCGTGTCTGTGTGTGTATGTGCATGTATGAGCACTCATATGTGCACATGCACACACATTAGCATATGCGCTTACATGCATGTGTGTGTTACCTATTAGCAACTATTGATGAAAAAATACATAAAGGATGAAAGGTGATGTGTATGACTAACTTAGAGCTGTGTTTTTTTTAGTGTGTGTGTGTGTGTGTGTGTGTGTGTGTGTGTGTGTTGTATATTATAAAATATACATAGTGTATACCATTTCAAGTCATGATAAACTTCTATGTGTGGAATTCTGGCTGCTCTCCCTGGGAAGACCCCGTGGCCACAAGAGCAACGCCATCCCTTATTTTACCTGTCTGCATCTGTATCTATTTCTCTATCAGAGTGACCTTTTCACAAAATTGTGTGAGGGGAATTTCTCCTTATGCCGTGGGTGCTTTACATGTGCTAAATGCACGTTACATACAGGCCCTGGGTTTATCATCTCACCCAAAAGCCTAACAGTCAGACAACCACTCTGGGGAACATTTTTAAAGCCTAAAGGGGATCTAGCCACACACACTTTGAACCTAAAATTTTTTTGCTTCTGGGCAGGGGGGTTCCCTTTTAACCCAAACGCACGTGGTGTCCCATTTGGTTACATGTGTTAGTGTGGTGTGTGTGTGTACTCACGGTGTGCGCGTGGTGTGAAACAAGCTTTTTTGCTTCTAGGCAGGGGGGTTCCCCTTTTGACCACCTTGCACGGTTTGCATCCCTAAGGGGGAATTTTTTGGAGTGGTGTGTGTGTTGTGTGTGTGTGTGTGTGCGCATGTGTCTTGGTGCGGGCCATGGATGTGTAGTGTTATGTTTAAATTTTTAGCACATCACCACTCTTTCCAGCGGTCTCTCTATTTACGATTCTTTCCTCTAAAATGCGCAATCACCAAATATGATCAAAACCTTTTAAAACCCCATTAAAAATTTAACTTTGTACAAACATCAAAAAAAAACCACTTTTTTTGATAAAATATTTTTATTTAAAAAACAAAAATAAAAAAGTAAAAGAAAAACTTTTGTACACTCAAGAAAACCCCTGAAAAGAGAATATATACATTTTGTTTTATAAAAACGAATTTTTCAAAACAAAGCCTAATTTAAAGTTGGCAAAGTGAATCAAAAGTTCAAGACAAAATAATAACAACAAAAACCCATTTCCAAAAATCAAAATAAATCATGTAAAAACTTTTAAAAACAAATCCCAATTGCAAAGACATTTTTAAAATTCATAAAATCAGTAAAAATTGCTTTTTAACTATTCTACGATAATCAGCTTGAGAGAAATTTTTTTCAAAGTTAAAATATTTATAGCAAGTATTTTTAAAATTCAAATATGGATCTTGATTTTGCATCTTTTCCAATTGAAATATAAATGAAAATAAAAGGAAAGAAGTTTTAGAAAAATGCACTGAACATTCTGCCCAGATAATCATTTCAGTAAAAGGGAAAACCAATATATCTGGAGTTTTTCAAATGGTACATAAAGTAGGCAGGGTTTTAAACAAATTTTTTACTGACACATTTAAATTTAAAATGTATTTCAAAAATATCTTCAAGTTTTTCGAGCTGACATTAAAAAGATTTTTTTCCTAATAAAGTTTGTGACAAGGTCAAAACACACTTTACGTGGGGGGAGCTCCATCATGGAAAAATAAAGAATAAAACCAACACAAACAATCACATAACATCAAGGTAAAAATTACGAAAATCTCCCAAAGGGAACTTCAATTTCATTAATTTTGTGATTTGTAAATTTTTTATTGAAGACGGAAATCGGGGGTAATCAATGGGAAAAACAAATACGCAAAACAATGCACAAGGAAACAAAGGACACATACAAATGTCAGCAAAAAAGTTCGCTCATCGGTTTTACTTACCATCACAGACTTTCCCTGTGGGATGACCAAAGGGATTATAACCATTCAGTAGAAATGACTCTCTTGATTTATATTATTTCTTGTTTCAAATGGATGTTAGATGTGGGGGTACAAGGGTTTTCATGGAGTACTGAACGATTTCTATTTGCGTTTTTTAGCTGTGTAAACTGGGGTTATTTTTTTTAGTGTAGATTAAACTTTGGGCTGAACTGAAACTTTCCACTCTGCACTAGGACACCCGTCCTTGACTAGCCGTGTCCATTCATGGATTTGGGGGGCAGACCATATCCAAAAGTGGACAGTAAGTGTCATGTTTTGTGGAGCATGTGTGTTCTCTTAATTGTCCTTTTTGGGTGAAACTCTTTTCCCCAAAAAAGTACAAAAATAAGGCTTTTTCCCCCTTGTGGGTTCTGAGGGTTATCAATGATGCTTCGGGTAAAAGTCATATCACAATATGTACACTGGTGGTTTTCCCCCCTGTGTGGGTTCTAATGTGAAAGTTTAAATTATTTTCTTGGGAAAAGCTTCTTTCAAATGTGCACTTGTTGGGTTTCTCCTTGTGGTCTAATGGGTCAGTTAAACCATTTTTAGGTAAAACGTTTTTTACATATTGCACTTGTATGGGTTTTCTCCGTTGGGTTCTAAATTTCTCTGTTAAGATAAATTTACTGTAAACGTTTTTTTGACAATGGCATTTTTATGGTCTTTCCCGTATGTGCTCGGAAGTGTATTTTTAATTGTGCGTTATGCCCTTTCCACACGTAACATTTGTTGGGGCTTTTTTTGCGTGGTTCGAAGGGACATTCAAGTGGCATTTCTGTAAACCCAAATCACAGAGTGCATTTGTTGGTCTTTCCCTGTTTTGGGGTTCAAGGTGCATTCAAGTTTTATTTTCGGGGAAACCCATACACAGTATGGCATCGTGTGGGCTTTCCCCTGTGTGGTTCGAAGGTGGCTTTTAAATACTTTCTGGTAAATTTTAATTTTACAGAAGGCATTGTAGGCTTTCTCCGGGTGGATTCGAAGGGGTTTTTTTCAATTAAAGTTGTGGAAACCTCATGTCCCCCGGATGTCATTTGGGGGGGTTTTTCCCTGTGGGATTTTTTATAGCGTTTAAGCTTCCTTTTTTTTCTTATTTTTTTTTCACATTGTGCACTTGTATTTTTTCTCCCGTGGGACTGGCATGTGCTTTTTTGCCGCTTTTCTTTTAAAATAGTTTTCCACAGTTTTCACACGGGAGATTTTTCTTTTTACAAACATTTACGCCACCCTTTTGAACTTCGTTTTCTCTGAGTGTGCAAGTCAAAAAATCATTATTTTCGCCCCAAAACATCAGGCATAAATTATCAAGTCCACCAGGGTTGACAGCAGTGGTTTTGTCAGGCCTTCTCCCTGTCAAAATTTTGTCCATTTACCTGCCTTGTATTTTCGATTCGACTGGATAAGTACCTTTTCACGATGTATGGCTTAAAACTTTAGGAAAAATATTCCCGTTTTAAAAGAAAAGGGAAAAAGAAGACCCTCACCCCACTTTTCACAGGAAAATTTTTGTCTTGGATATACTGTCTTCTGTTTTTGTTTCAGTGTGTCACAGTATCTTTGGTTGTTTAAATAATCAGGATTGCTGCATTTTATATTCTTCCCCATTTTATTTTTTGGGTTTTGTAGAACCCACTATATTATTTCTTTAAAAAATTTCAAGGCAAGCCCATCTATCCCCCTCTTTAAACAGTGACTTGAATACCTACAGTGAATTCATACATTTCCAGATCAGTTTTCTTCACCGGGGAAAAAAAACCCCCAACCAAAGATCCCCTATGTAGCATATAGTCACACCCTTTTATTTACAGAATACTTCAGTGTCATTACGTTACATGTACAGGGAAGGTGAAAGTTCGCATTTGCTGACTGTAAGGGCATAAAACCCGTGGTTCCTGCTTGCACTGAATGTTCGACTTTCCACTACTGTTCTGGGATTTTTATTGTTGAGGGAGGTTTGGCATGTTTTATGTTCATACAGCATCTGTTTGACAGCTGGTTTTGGGATGGCGAATAGTCTTCTTTTGATGTTTGTTTTGCGGTTTTCCCTGGGTCAGTTGGGGAAATAAGACATCTGCAATACAAAAAACGTTCATGATAGTTCTTGTACAAGGTGATATCGTTTTTAGTTCTATTCCTGTTTTATCTTTAAAGTGTTATGGGATTTTTTGAGAGCGGAACATGCAAAGATTAAGATTTTTTTCATCTCTCTCTTTTTTAGTTTAAAAATAAACGAAGCACTTTACCATTAGGGGTTTTGTCGAAGCTTGACACTCTTTTTTTTACGTGACTGCCGAACTTAAGAATCATAGACCACGAATTTAAAAAAACAAAAAAACCTTAGTGTGTTTAACTCAAGGAAAAACTCTGACCTTTGGGAATCATTTTTTTAAAGACAGTTCCTTTCCTTGACCATAAGCTTTCCTAGTTTTTGTCTGTTGGCTAATTTTGTTTGACATGTCAACAGGTGATAACTTTGGGATTCAGGCTCTCCAGTGTTATGATTCTTTAGAAAAAATATATGTTGTACAAAAAGTGACATCAGATGGATTCAGCCAGCTTCAGGGAACTTTACTTGGTAAAAAAATCATCGCATTGATTCAAAGAGACTAATTGATGAACAGTTCAAGCCATGTAAGATATGCAGCCCTAATTTTCAAAACTTTTTATTTTTCAGCATTCAGTGACTTATTTTCAAAATTTGTAAAATGTAAATACAGTCATCTATTAAAAAACTGTTAAACAATCTCAAAAGTGGACATTATTAACTTTTCAATGATGTATAATGTGTATGTCATTATTATATTGGTTAAGTCTACTGAATTTTTCAAATAAAGCAAAATTCACGCCTCACCAAAAAATGGCGGGAACCATTTCACTGCGACTCCATTGAGTTAAAGCAAGTAGCTAAAACATGTGAATTCTTTGGTTTAACAGTCCACATGTGTTCGTCTTCCTTTGTCTCATATACATAAATCCTTGATACAGGAGAAAGAAATACACAATAAATCTTAGAAACACTTTCTAGCAAAATTATATCTGTCTTCAGCAAAGAAATATGCCCAAGAGGTGAAGATTTGACCCCCTTGCCCCCTTCCCCCTGTGCCTTAGTAATAATATCAGCATCAAAAGAAAGAGCGAGAGAGAGGGAGGGGAGAGAGAGAGAGAGAGAGAGAAGAGAGAGAGAGAGAGAGAGAGAGAGGAGAGAGAGAGGAGAGAGAGAGAGAGAGACGAGAGAAATAGAGAAGTTATTTTCACTAAAACCAAAAACCTAATGGTGGATAGTTTTGTTTAAAGGTTTGCTTGACAAGCTTGACATATTTTACATACAGAAAACAAAGCGGAATATTTAGTATTCCTTTTCATCTTCTTTCCCCTTCCATTTTTACACACACACCACACACACACACACAACACACACACACACACACACACACACACACACACACACACACACACACACACACACACACACACACACACACACACACACACTAGATCGGTGGTCTAAAGGTAACTTTTTTTTTGGTTCGAATCCCGTTTGTCATTTAGATGAGATGATAAACTGAAGTCCTGTGTGTTACACATTTTTTTTAGTGCACGAATAGGAACCCACAAAAACAACAGAGTTGTTCCTGGCAAAAATTATGTAGAAAAAGCCACTCTGATAGGGAAACAAATACATATGCAGACAGGAAAAATAGAAAAAAGCAAGGAAGATGCTGCCTATATGGTGAATCACTCTCCCTGGGGAGAGCAGCCATAATTTAATGCAGAGGAATCTGCCATGAATTTAAGTGGTGTAAATGAATAAAAAAAAATAGACTGTAAAGTTCAGGGCATCAAAGATGACTAGAAAGCATGCATGTATGACGAAAGTACTTGCACACATGACAGACAAACACAGAGAAACAATGGATTACCTTTTCCATATCTTCCCAATAACATTCATCCACAAACTGACAGTGGACCACACACCCAGCTCTCAAAGTATCCTTAACTGTACTCAGACATCTGTAGAGCTGTGGGTGTGCTCAGTGTTCTAGGACACTGAACACAATGCACGTGCTGCACGAATTTCTTTTTATTGTGAACTGTGGCTATGGTGGAGGTGGTAGTGGAGGAACTTGAGAAAAAAGTTGAAATAATGTCTTCCTTCTTTTGTAGCTCTTGGCAGCATTGTTATGGATAGCTGTATTTGTCATTTTGTCTGTTTGCCCATTGTTTTACTTTCATCTATCTGTGTATTAATCAATCTATATGTGTATTACTTTTAGGAATGTGTGTATTACTTTCAACTATCTGTCTGTCTAGCCAACTTATTAACTGACTATCTGTTTTTAATGTTGTCTCTTTTTCATTATTTTGCTAGAACTCTAGGATTCACCTATATTGGTGAGATTCAGCGAGTGCAATCGCTTTTGCCCACCATGAAGGTAGCCACATTCCAACTTCAGAAAGTGTAGGCTCCATATGCTTGGTGTTTCCATAACCTATCAATGCAGACATGATTTATGGGATCTTTAACTTGCATATTTTAATCTTCTGCATGTCTGCTCTTAAAGTTGACCTGGGAGATCTAAAACATCCTTACCCTTATTTAACCTGACACACAAGTATAACATGGGACAAAAGATCATCCAGACCATCAAAGAGCTACACCCAAAATCCACAGTGCAATGCTTGTCCAAGGCACGGTTGGAGAATGGTTCCATACCTCAAGGGGAGTCTGTCAAAGCTGTCTCCTATCACTGACACTGTTCAATGTCTTCCTTGAGCGCATAATGACTGATGTCTTAGAAGATCACACTAGCACAGTCAGTATTGGAGGGCGGACAATCACCATCCTCAGGTTTGCCGATGACATTGACAGACTGGCAGGAAACGAACAGGATCTAGCCAACCTAGTGTAGTCAAGTCAAAGTCAAAAGTCAAAAACACTTAAATCATCCCATGAAGGGCAATTACAATACTGACAGGCAGATTGATACTCATCAAATATATCAAAGACACAAAAGCTATATTTCATATTGGTTTTCAAATAAAATGTCACGACACACACACACACACACACACCACACACACGCGCGCATGCGCCACACACACGCAAAACGCCCGCACGCACACACATCAATTGTGAACACAATTTTAAACCCATTGACTAGAAGACATAAAAACTTATTTTACGCACGCATATACGCAGCACGTACACACGCACGTACGTGTGTGTGCGAACACACGCCCACGCACACCCACACCATACACCAATATATGAATTCAATGTTTTAAGACAGTTGACTAGAACACAGACTTATTTCACACACCCACGCACCCACCCACACACACACACAACACACACACACACAATTATGTATTGACTACACTCGTAACAATGACAATCAGGCAGATTAATTCAGAGAAATGTAAGAACTAGGTAGTCAACATCATGTGAATTCAGAAGTCGAATGTTTACTGGCACAAAAAATTTCTTTTTCTGTTGGTTTTGCTGATGGGACACTGAAAACGGCGTCCGAAGGCAACATTTGAAATTCTGGAAACAAAGCATGAGAAGGATCAGCCAAAATGGCTGTGGCTTTGCGTACAAGCTGCTGATTGCAGAATGACATGAGATCTCTTTGTTCTTTTCCAATTATTTTTTAGCAGATTCTTACAATTCTCTTGCAGGCCATTCTTGTTTTTAACACTAAGGTTATTGTACCAACAAATGAAAGCAAAACTTAGAACACTCTCTATGTAAGACTTGTAAAACAAGGAAAGGATCTTTTTGTCTACAAAAAATGAGTTCAGTTTGCTCAGAAAATACAGACGTTGTTGTCCCTTTTTGACAATAGCATCAGTGTTAATGTCCCAGTTTAACTTTTCCCATTTTTAACCCCCGTAGCCCGCCGCTGCCCGCTCGCCCGCATCTATTTATACCCGCCGCAGCCCGCCGGACGTCATTTCAGCCTAGTGGGGAATTTCCCTCACGCACTAAGCTCTACCTAGTACATGCACACTATGAATGAACATTCCACTGAGGTCAGCATAAACTAAGGAAGGAATGGACCCCAAATTCAGTGCTACACAGCCTCCCTTTCACACGAAATTGGCCAGTGACTGGCTTTGTCTTTCCCACGCTTTCTTGTAGCTAAAAATGGCAGCAAAGATTAGCATACAATTTGGGAGGATATACTGATGTGGAAATTGAAGCTATTTGGCTCAAGTGGAACAGTTCGAAAGAGAATAAAATGTTGAATCCGATGTTTGAAGTAGATGTAGAAGAAAAAGATGAAATAGGAGAAGGTAGTGAGTCAGAAAGTGATGCTGAGGTTAACATTCCGTTGCTTCATAGCAGACGACATGGCGCAGCGCACAAGTGCCTTGCTCAGTGCAAGACTTCACGCTGCCGACTGGGCCGGCACAAACTCTCCCACTGAATGCCAAGCTCTTAGATTACTTTGTTTTGTTTGTGCCCCAACATTTTGTTCAAATTGTAGCAGATGAAACTAACAATTATGCCAGGCAAAAGATCGCTGTGAAAGGCTTAGTCATAGATCCATTACGGACAGAAACAACACCTAATGAAATTTGGGCTTACCTGTCAGTTTTGATCATGATGGGGATCAAGCGTTTGCCAAGGCTGTATCTCTGCTGGTCTACTGAATTGACATTTTCTGAGTCACGGATCAGTAATATTATGACGAAAACCAGATTTCTCAAAATTAATCAGTATTTTCACCTGAGAAACACGCCAACACACCTGGACGCGACACTGGCTGTGACACCTGCATTATGACAGCCATGTAGCTAGCTATTGGTGAAGGACACACTAGTGTCTGTAAATAGTAGGCGTCAGCATATATTTGTAAATAATGTATATACGCGCATTAGTCAACGTCGTTTTCAATATGTTTGAATACTTTCCACTGAGGAAGTGTAGACTTGGTGACAGTAATTTTGTGATGTGTGAATGTTCGATTGGATTACCATGACGGTGGATGCGATGGAGGACACATTCAGGCAGGACCACACATATTTTTTTTTTTAATCACATACCTATATTGCGCATGTTAGAGGGTAGTTGTAGACTAACAGCATGATGTCACTGCATTGTTACCTGTATTTGGTGACAAAGAGAGGACAGCAGCACGACACATGTAGGTAGGACACACATCTTGGGGTGCAGAACAAAGTATGACATCATATGAATACTTTGGCCAAATATGACTGCTCTGCGAACAATAGTAACTGTACAGGACTATGTGTACTTGAGGTACCTTATTCTCTGAAAAAACAGCGTAAATTTCCGAATACTACAGAGAGTTTCTCTGTAAGAAATGCGAATGGTAAAGGGTTAACTTGTGGTCAAAAAGAGTTCCCAGATACTTATAGTTCAAAACGTTTTCAACCTCTTGATTATGGATAATAATATTCTTAGGAGTATGCCCTGATCTTCTGAAGTCGATAGGCAGGTCTTTAGTTTTAGAAACATTTAGCTCCAGATAGGCCTCGTCACACCAGTGTACGAACTCGGTGAGGGCTGGACCATGGTCTAAGACTGATCCGGATAAGAGGGATAACAGAGCACTATCGTCTGCGAACTTTACCAGAAAGGAATTTCCATAGTTGCTTCTGCAATCATCTGTGTATAGAATGTACAGAAGTGGTGAGAGGACGCAACCCTGCGGAGAACCAGTGCAGGTAAATCTAACCGAAGAAGATATTTTGTTGGCCAAAACAGGCTGTGGTCTGTTGGTTATAAATTCAATCAGCCAACGAACAAGTTGATTGTCTACGTCAAATTTTGAAATTTGTACAACCTGGTCAAAACATCCTCCAGATATGGCATGTAGATCAGTGCCGGGAAGTCAAAACTCATGACTAACAGAGCCCAGCCAATCACGTCCAAGATCACAGTCAGTGGAAAAGAGCTTGAGGTTGTAGATCACTTCAAGTACCTTGAAGCTATTATTAGTGAAGAAGGTTCAAAGAATGCAATCCTTGCAAGTGCGTTACAAACAGTAGTGTATCACCTCTCACAAAGGGGTACTTTGGTGTTTGGTGTTACTAAGCATAATTAAGGGAACTAACTTCCTTGTGTAATAAAAGTTTTTACCCCTTGCTGTTAATTCCCATGGTTCTAAACTTCCTGTCAGTCAAACCCTCATTCCTTCCTGAGCAGTGGAGTAGAGAGCATGTGTGCTTGAGACTCTCTTGAGTCTGGTGTTCCCCATTAAAGAACATGGTCTATCATTGTTATTTTTGAGCTTTTCTTCCTTTTCATCATTTCCTTTATTTGATAATTTGTGAATCTTTTGGTCTATGATCTGAGATGGGATCTTGATTCTATTAATTGTGTATTGAGGATTGGACATTTTGTTTTGGAGTAGTTGAACAAAAGTAGCAAAATAGTTTGTGTTTGAATTGTACCTGTAGTACAATTTGTGTATGCTTTTAGTTGGGTAGTAGTGTGTTGAGTGAAATATTGTTGCATGGGGTCATTTGACATTTTGACTTCACTTTCTTTGATTGACTTCGGTCTTTTGCTATGCCCCTTTGCGTTTTGAAGTCTTGTCAACCACAGGCATTGCAGCTGGATTTGGTACTGTTCCCTAACTGCCTGGGTGGACTTTGACTTGCATACATCGGCATAAGTGGGACTAGATCTGCTTGTGCTAGTCTGACAAGGCCTGTCTATTTCAGCCATACTGTCTGTCTGTGTTTCTCTGTCTGTTACACAAACAGATCTAATCAATGTTTTTGTTTGGAATGCATTTATTGACTTCTTTTGGTCTTTGACCGTTTTTCCTGGGTTAGGATACTTCACATAGAGATTTAATGACTTTTCTTCAAATCATTAACAGTACTTACTGCATCAACAACAACAACGGAAAGTGCCGGCTGTTCCTGGGGTTGGCCGTCATCAACAGTGGAGGCAGCAGATCCAATCAGGGCAGGGAGGCCTGGTTCTACAGCCCCTGCACTACCTTTCCCACAGCTTGTGGGATTTTTTCACTGCTGGGAAAGATGCAGAGCGCCCTGACTTTAAGATCTGATAGTCTTGGTCATACCACCAGTACACTTGCCAATGAATAACTTGGTGGGCTGGAGTCTAGCGACTGACCATTTCCATCATCGTGTGTGTGTGTGTGTGTGTGTTGTTGTGGTGTGTTTGTATGTGTGTGTTTGGTTGTATGTGGAGAGTGTGTGTGTGTTGTGGCGGGGTGTATGGTGTGTGTGTGAGCACTCATATGTGCATATGCATGGACATTGATATATGCGCTTGTGCGCATTGTGTGTGTGCTCATGATTGAGTGTGTGTGTATGTGAACACTTATATGTGCACATGTACACACATGTGCATATGAGCATGAACGTATGGGTGTCTGTATGTTATCTTTTAGTAACTTTTGATGAGGAAATACACAGAGGATGAATAAGAGGTGTGTTTTTAAATGTCTGTGTGTATGTGTTGTATGTATAATATACATAATGTATACCACTTCAAGTTATGATAAACTTCTATGTGTAGATTTCTGGCTGCTCTCCCTGGGAAGACCTCGTGGCCACAAGAGCAACACCACCCATTGTTTCCTGTCTGTATGTGTATTTATTTCTCTACCAGAGTGACTTTTTTAACAAAATTTTGTGAGGGAATATTCTCTTAATGCTGTGAATTTTTTTACATGTGCTAAATGCATGTTGCATACAGGTACCAGATTTATCATCTAAGCCAAAATCCTAACAGTCAGACAACCACTCATAGTGACAGTTTCAAGCACAAAGAGGGATTTACCCACTACCCACTTGGAACCTAGACTTTTTGCTTTCTAGCAAGGTGGGTTACCTCTAAACCAACTTGCACGTGGTGTGCACGCTTTAGTGTCTATGTGTGTGTGTGTGTGTGTGTGTGTGTGTGTGTGTGTGTGTTGGCTTCAATTTTATGTCTGTTCACTTCTAGTGATATTAGACGAGGGGGAACAAATGGAGGGGTGGATGTCTTATTTACAACAAAAATAAGATAAATAAATAAAAAAATTATAAAAATTAGCCCCCCCCAAAAAAAATAAAAACAAAACAACCCAACACCAACCATGCTTTTACAAAAAAAAAATCACATCAAGAAACTTGGCAATGCAACAGGAATTATAAAAACCTAAAAACATGTCATTAACATGATTTTTGTTCTAGTAAGCTGTACCCCTCTTTTAAGGATAGAGGCAAATGCAATTCTATTGCATCCCGTTCATGTTTTGCACCTTTTTTGGCAGCTCTATCCGCCCACTCATTTGGAAAGAATCCAGTGTGTGAAGGCACCCAACAAAAATTAACACTTATGCCCTTTAAGGTTAAGAGATGGATAACATGCTTAATTTCTAATATAATTTTTGAAGTTTTCTTATAACATGGAGATTTTAAAGCATACAATACCGACTTAGAATCAACGCAAAGAAGGATTTGAAATATATACAATGGCAAATCAAGAATATAAGTAAGACCCATTAATATTGCTTATAGTTCTGCTGTAAATATCGAGTGATATTTACCAACATAGTATGATTTTTCAATTTTCAACGCTGGTATAACAAAAGCAGAACCTGTTTCTTGATTATCTAGACGTGATCCGTCTGTATAAATTTGTAAATGGTCAACATATTTATGATGAATGTGGGATCGGACATCAGAAACCATTACATTCAAATTGTCATTCTTGTTTACATTAGACACCTCTATGTCAAAGTGTGCTTTATTCATCTCCCATGATGGACAAGGTAAGATTGCTTCTCGTGTATCCATGCTGAGTTGATTGACTTCAGAGTTTTGTACCAGATCAGACACATATGTACTTATGGGCATTATAGAGGCGATATATTTCGCTCTTTTAGGAAAATCCAATTCTGATTGTACTTCTATTTCTTCTGAAATAAAGTTTTCAGTCGTTTTGTTTCTAAGCACATATTTAGCACATGCCAGTTGACGGTAATCATCCAAAGGCAACATGCCGACTTCGTTATATGTTCCCAGGGCTGAGGCGTGATAGGGCACACCAAGAGCCAGCCTGTATGCTTTGCAGTCTATACTTTGTAACTTTTTAAGTAAATACTTAGAGCACTGAAAAATACCTCTTGGCCATACGATAATTTTGAACGAATAAGAGAAGTAGCTAAATATCTCAGATTTAATGTGTCTTGGCCCCAGAACTGTTTACTTACCATCTTCAAAAAGTTTAAGCCTTTCTTTGCTTTAGTTAAATTGTGTTCAATATGTGCATTCCAAGTTAGCTTGGAAGTGAGAATAACACCCAAGAACTTTACAGTATCTTTAAACTCAATAACGTCGGTCCCAATTCTAAATGCTGGTAGCTCATCTAGATTACAGCTATTGTTAAAAAGCGCAGTGTACGTTATTTCTGTGGATAAAGTAAATCCATTTTCGAGCATATAGTTATCGATGTTGTTAAGTTGGTTCTGGTATACCTTTTTAATGTAGTTTAACGCTCTTTTTGGTGTGTTTCGTTTCATAGAAACATTCATCCACATGCATATATCATCTGCATATTGCACTAAGACGACTTCCTTTGACAATTCCACAGGGAGATCATGCAGCAAAACATTAAACAAGAGAGGCGATATTACAGAACCTTGAGGTAGTCCCATATGAAGAGATCTAATACTTGAATATGATTTAGCTACTCTAACCTGTATACTTCTGTTAGTCAAAAATCCTTTAATATAGTGATAGAAATACCCAGAAAAACCCAGATTCTTAAGTTTATGTAGCAACTTCGCATGCCAAACTTGATCATACGCCTTTTGTATATCAAAAAATGTTGCAAGAACGTTCTTTCTTCTTGCAAACTGAATTTTTATATGCGTTGATAGCTTAACCAAGTTATCTATGGCATATCTATCTTTTGAAAACCCGCTTGATTAACCGGATTATTTTATTTTTATCACAGAAGTACATAAGCCTTTTAATAATAATTCTCGCCATCAACTTGCAAGTATGTGAGGTCAAAGCAATTGGTCTGTAGCTAGATTTGTCTGTTCTGGGCTTTCCCTGTTTATGAATTGGAACGACAATGGACTGTTTCCACCTTACTGGCATAACACCTTCAATCCAACATTTATTGAACAGTTTATGAAGTAGAAAAATGAAGTTTGCTGGTAAGTGTTTTAACATGTCATTAGAAACTGCATCTAATCCAACAGATGTTTTTTTGTTAGAGAGAGACAATAAAGCATCTCTAACTTCATCCACTGAAATTGGAGCATTAATGTATGAACTGTTGTCAGAGACTGGGTCGGCATATTCTGTTTTACTTTCCTCTTCTGTTCTATATTTCTTACACTTAAGTGACAAGCCTTCAAGACACATTGATTTTGAAAACATGTCTGCAAATGCCTCTGCCTTTTCTAAATTTGATGGAAATTCTTTGTTCTCCAGTCTCACTGGACAAGTTGATAAACTAACACCTCTTTTCATTTCATGAAAGTTTTCCCAAACCTTTTTAAGGTCCTTCTATCTATCTATCTATCTGTCCCGTAGTCTGACGACCGTGGGGGCACCCTCAAAGACTCAGCAACCAGTTCCCTCCATTCCTCTCTCTGTTCTGCCTTTCTCAGGGTTTTGTTGAGTTCTAGGCCTGTCCATTCACTGATGTTATCCTCCCAGCTCTTCCTTGGTCTGCCTCTTCTTCTTCCTCCTTGGACAGTGCCTTGCAAAACTGTCTTTGTAATTCCTTGGGATCTTGTGACATGCCCATACCACTTAAGTTTACGCTTTTTCACGATCGTTAGAAGGTTCTCATAGGGTCCAATGGTTTGCTGGATTCTGTTATGCACGTTTTCGTTGCTTATGTGGTCTTTGTAGGAGATGCCAAGGAGTCTCCGAAAGCATCTCATCTCCACTGCCTGTACTCTTCTCTCCAAATCTGCAGTCAGGGTCCATGATTCACAGGGATACAGAAATATGGATATGACAAGGGAGCGCATTAGTCTGATCTTGGAGATAAGTGAGATATTCTTATCTCTCCAGATGGTGTTTAGTTTGACAAAGCTGTTATTGTTGTGCAGCTGCAACTATTTCGGCTTGGATCCCGGTCGGATAAAGGGGCCCCCAGTACGAAGTTTAAAAAATGTTTCCACTCGGTCATTAACCCGAATCAGTGCAAATCCCTTTGGGTGTTTTTTCATCATTTGTTCTCTGCACTGATTTTCCCGCCGTATGTTTTTGGGGGCCTTTTCCAAGTTTCTTTGGCGGCAACTCTTTTTTCTATCCTGCTATTATCAAGTCCGCGAAGCGGGGGTTTGTGATGGTTTTGCACCAAGCTGACTGATCCTTCATGATGTTCCAGTGATCAGCCATGATTCTTCTCAAGGAAGATGTTGAAAAGAGTGGGTGAAGTAGACAGCCTGCCTTACTCCAACTGTGTTCGAAACCATTCTCCAATGTTTGTGTTGTAGTACACTGCACTGGTGGCCTCGCTGACAGCTGTTTGATGACTCTGACCAGTTGCATTGATGCTGTACAATATTCATGGTTGCCCAAAAGCTGCATGCCACACCCTGTCAAATGCCTTCTTAAAATCGATAAATTACGTGGTAAAGTCTTGTTGATGTTGAAGGTACCGCTCACATAGTAATCTGAGGTTGAATATCTGTTTGTTGTGCTGCGCCCTGCTCTGAAACTGCTTGTTCTCAGCAATGATGGTCTCTGCTGTGGGCTCAGTTATTCAATATTATCTGCAGCATACCTTGCTTGGGTGACATATGAGCTGATTGTGCGGTAATTATGGCATTGTTGAGATTCCTTTCTTGGGAGGTGATGATGAGATGACTGCGTCCATGGTGTGGCCATTTTCCTGTCTGCCAGATCTTGTTGCAGATTCTTAGTAGGGCGCTGATCATGGCTTCCCCCCAGCTTGACCAACTCAGCTGAATGTTGTCAGCCCCTGCTGACTTCCCCTTTTTCAGCGATCTGACTGCTGTTCCACTTCTCTCCGGAGGATAGGTGACTGTCTGTGTCTTGCTTTCGGGTACATTAAGGACTTCTGGATCTCCTGCGGTTCTATAGTTATAACAGGTCGGAGCAGTATTCTGTCCATCTGTTCAGAATATCCTGGTCGTCAGTGAGACACTTCCCATTTTTGTCTTGGATTGTTAAACCTTTTCTCTGTTTCGTGCTAGTCAGGTCTTTCACCAGCTGATATGCTTTCTTGCTATTGTTTTTTCTTGATGTTCTTTTCAATGTCTTGGCACTGTTCACCGATCCATTTCTCTTTTGCCTCCGTCATGGACTTCCTGATTCTTTTGTTGACTGCCCTATATTGTTCTGCTCTTTCTTTTGTTTCATTTTTTCTTTTTCTTCAACTCTCTACGCTTGTCGCATAGTTGTAGGATGTTAGGTGTGACCCATGGTTTTTTGACTGGTCGGCGTTTGCCAAGAAGCTCGTTTGCTGTTTCAGTCACCGCTGTATTGAAACTATTCGTCAGTGTATCTATGTCTGAGTCTATCACAGTGAGTGCTGCAAACTTTCCACCTATCCTTGCTTGAAAAATTTCTAATACCTCTGGGTCCTTCAGCTTCTCGAGGTCAAATTTGATCCTGATGTTGTTCCGCTTGTGGATTTTCTTTAGACGTAGTCGGAAAGTCATCATCACAAGATCATGATCACTCCCTATGTCTGCTCCTGGAAAACTTCGTGTCTGTGCGATGTTAAGGTCCTTATGATTTGAAATTTCGGTTGTACAAAAAGAAGTCCAAAATTGTCTCTTAGCCTGAGCTACAACAAGGTTACAATGAATTTTAGCTTGTTTCTGTTTTACACTATTTTCTGATGTTTTATCTTTTAAATAAATTTTATACATTAAGCTTTTATTTTTAACTGCTTCCTCACAAGTTGGTGTCCACCATATATTTCCCTGATGTTTATTTGTTTTTAACGTATTAATTTTGGGGATAGATAAAGTGGCAGCATGAAGGATGGTCTTAGTAAAAAGTGGAATAGAAGTGGTCAATGTTGTCAGTGTCAAAGCCGTCAGTGTTGTAAACTGCTAGATGTCTTCAAACTTCTGCCAATCAGCTTTTTATAGTTAAATTTGGGGATTTTGTCTTCCTTAGTGTCACAGAAAGTTGTTGTTCCACCAAAAGTTGTGATAATAGGCAGGTGATCGCTGCCGAGGGTGTCCTTATACGTTGACCACTCACACTCTGGAGCTAATGCAGGAGACACAAATGATAGATCTAAAGCTGATGCTTTGTTCCTAGCAATGTCTGGAATTCTGGTGACACTGCCGTCATTTAGCAAGCATAGACATGAATCAACTATGTTTTCTACAAATCGACTATGAGATATTTTTCTACATTCTTTATCCCAGAAGGGAGCATGTGCATTAAAGTCTCCTGCAATGAACCACTTTTCATTATCTTTAAGGTTGTGTATCCACTCAGTATTCAGTTCATTTGGTCCCTTGGGCAGATATACAGACACAGTATTTATTATTATATTCTTTCCAAAACTTACTCGTGCTGCACATGAATGTATATCTGGGGTCTGGTTAGGCACTGGTGAGGGACATATGCAGTAATCCACCCCTTCCTCAATGTATATGGCTGCACTGATTTTTGTTACAGCATCGACTTGCTGATAGACAGGTGGATAATAATAGCCAGGCAGCTTGGGCAGCTTACTTTTATTTACTTTGAGTGATTGTAACATCACTACTTTGATTTTTAGCAAGATGCTGGGTTAAATAGGGCAGATTAGTGGAAAAAGATCTAGCATTCCACTGCATGATGGAAAACGTGCTTCGTTGTTTGGTAGGAATACTAAAGTACAACGTTAAAAAACAACAACCCACTAATTGATTAATAACAAAAAACAAAACAAACCCAACCCAGAAAAATACTTTACCAAACAAACTATACAAAATACAAAGAAAAAATAATAAACAACGTTAACTGACTAAAGAATTTGAAGAAAGTTCACACTGGATCAAGTAAAAACAGCTGGTACAGATGTGAGCAAAACTGAATAATACCATAGCTAGTGCACTGCAAGTTACTACACATAAATTACCAGTCAGTGTTTCTTAACACATTAAAATGATTAGGTCTAGGCTGTCTCCGCCATGGGTACTGGCAGTCCTGGAAAGTGAATGGCCACTGGCTAGATCTGTACACTGGTTGTTGAACGTAGTGGTCGTAGGTAGATCTATAGGAGGGTACCTGGCGTGGATTGTTGTAGAACCAGCGTCTAGGTTTCCTCTTCTGCTTTTCCCAGAGCAATGCGTGCACGTGTCGGTCAATGTTTCTGGCCAGAACACGTGACCCCTGAGCATTAGGGTGCAGCTGGTCTCTGAAATTACTATGTTGAGGGTTCAGGTTTTCATGTGGTATGAAAGAGACATTTTTCTGTTCAAACAATTCAGAACATGTTATAGCATTGAACACATCTCTTTTCCTCTGCAGATCAGCATTTTTGGTAGGAGTAATTTTGCTAATTACAACTTTGGTATCAGGGAAAGAGGTAATAACATTTTTCACATTCTGAACCATGTTCTTACTGGCTTCCTGTGGATCTGTGTCTTTCAAATCAATAATTCCACAATGGATAATGACACATTGTGGTTTCTGGACATCAGACTTTGCTTTCACAGACTGGTGAATCTCCCCAATTTTCAGTGTTTTCACTTTGACAGCGTCAAAGCCATAGGAGTTACCTAGGTGCTTGCTGTTAATCCCGTGTAGAATGGAGTCGTGAACGATCAGTACGGTAGGGAGACTAGAATTCTTTTCCATCAAAGTAGAATTTGACTTGACATCATCATTCTTTTTCATCACTGGGGTCTTCTTTTGACGTAGGTTATCAGGCCTTTTAGCTTTTCTTTCTAATTTCTCAATTTGCACTGACCTCTTTGGTGTTGTGCCAGTGCTGGGTGAAGAGGGCAGAGGGCTGGGTGAAGAGGGCAGTCCTTTTGCTGCTTGAGCGTAGGTGGTGGCTGGCAGGGGGGAGGAGTGTGGTGCCGAAGAACAGTCGGTCTGAGTTCCTCTGGTCACCATGCTGGAGGTTCTGGTCACAGGTGTTTCGATGTCCCTAGCAGTAGGCTGATGGTGACCAGGAGGCGTCCCTGGTCTGCCAGGTCCTAGGCTCCTCTCCAGAGCCGTGATCTTTTCGCTCAAAGACAAGATCATCTGCCTCAGTTCAGGAAGGATGGATTAGGAATGGTCTGGAAGATCTGAATCGTTAGGCCTAGCAGCGTTGCCATTGGTAGAAGTGTTCGTAGAACAGCTGCTTTTCCGTTTGTGGTTTTGGCCGTAGCATCTTCTATGTTTTCTTGATCAGCCTTTTTCCTTGATGTGTGTACATCTAAGTAACTAGCGGCTGACCGTTGACGTCGTGTTTTCGTCATTTTTTATGCAATAACAAGCCTGTGCACTAGGCTCATTTTAGTGGCTGCTTACTGTCGCCATGTTGTGACGTCATCCTGTGTGTGTGTGTGTGTGTGTGTGTGTGTGTGTGTGTGTGTGTGCGCAAGAGTGTGTGCAAGCACGTGTGCACGTATATGTTAACTTTAGTACATCAACCACTCATTCCAGCTGGTCTCTCTATTGTTTCTTTCTCTCACAAAGCGGTAATCAAACCTATCAGTAATCAGATATTTACACCCATTACATATTATACATTTGTACAGTCGCATCACAAACAAACCGCGTTTCAATAAAATACCTTTTATTTGAGAGACAGAAATAAAAAAAAAAGTAAAGAGAATGCATTGTACACCTCAAGAGCATCCAGTGAAAAGAACAAAATATATATTTCGATTTATACAAACAAAGCCTCTAAAGTCTAACCTCAATCTTAAAGCTTATCAAAGTGTAATCAAAAGTTTAAGTACAAAATAATGACATATATTCAACTTATTTCTCAAGCGTCCTGATAAACTATGTACAAACTTAAAGAAAACATGATCCCAAATGCAATACAGTTTTGAAAGCACAATACCAAAGAAAACAACAAAACATAGTTTACTATTGCTACATAGAATAAGCTTCTGAAACATCTTTTTAAAAATGAAATACTTTTAGCATGGCATTGTTAAAATTCAATCCTGGATTTTGAAGTTTGCAACTGTTCCAGGTTGTATGACCTAGACAAAATGAAAGAGTAGGTGAAATAGTTTATGAACAGATGCACTTGAACATTGCAGTCCAGATATATCAGTTTCAGTGAAAGGATACCAATGTACCTGGAGATTTTCAATTATTTTACAGAAAGTGATGTGCATGTTTTAGGACCAGGTACTTTTCTGACGCCTGTTAAATGTAAAATGTCATTCATAATTATCTTCTAAGTCATTCTGATCTGCCTGTTAAAGAAATTTATAAGTTCCATAAGTATGATTGTCATGAAAAAAAGAAGAATAAAAACAAAACACCATCAAATATCATCAATTTAATTGTTTAGGAAAAATGTGCCTGGAAACTTCAAATTTATCCATGTCAATAACCTGTCAATATCATTTTTAGTACAGTATGTTGAGGAAAATAACAAAACCCACAATACAATGCACAATGACACAGAAGGACACATACATAAATTACTGTTTGGTGGACAAAGTGTCCTCCTAATCTGGTTTCTCCTGTGGGCATGACAAGAGGTCACAGAAATCCAAACAGGTGAAAACTGGGCCTCTTGATTAAAGTTGTGTTCTTCTTTCTAGATGGACATCACATATGTTGTGTACAAGGTTGTCATGTGTTCTAGTGTGAGCAGATTTCTATGTTCGATCTTTACCTATGTAAAACTGGGGTTATTTTTTGTCCAGGGTAGTTGTGAATGTGTCTGACTGAACCGAATGTTCCACTCTGCACTATGGCCACTATCCGCTTGGACTAACCTGAATCTGATTCATGGGATTTCGGGGCAAATTCGTATGCATAATGTGAGTATTACTGTGGACAGTGGTTTGTGTGAAGTAGTGTATGGGCTTTTAAAATTCGTTTTCGGGTGAACTTTTTTCCACAGAATGTACACGTGTGTGGCTTTTCTCCTGTGTGGGTTCTGATGTGGACAGTTAAATTACTTTTCTGGGTAAAAGTCATATGACAATATGTGCACTTGTATGGTTTTTCTCTTGTGTGGGTTCTGATGTGATCAGTTAAATTACTTTTCTGGGTAAAAGTCATATCACAATATGTGCACTTGTATGGCTTTTCTCCTGTGTGGGTTCTAATGTGATCAGTTAAACTAGTTTTATTGGTAAAATTCATATGACAAAATGTGCACTTGTGTGGCTTTTCTCCTGTGTGGGTTCGAATGTGGTTTGTTAAAGTAATTTTTTGTGTGAAACTCATATCACAATACGTGCACTTGAAGGGCTTTTCTCCTGTGTGGGTTCTAATGTGAGCCGTTAAACTACTTTTATGGTTAAAAGTCTTGTTACAATATTCACAGCCGTGTAGCTTCTTTCCTGTGTGGGTTCTAATGTGCTTTGTTAAGTTTTGTTTAGTTGTAAGCGTTTTATGACAGCATGTGCATGTGTATAGACTTTCTTCAGTATGTCCTCGCAAGTCTAATTTTAAATTTCTGTGATACTTGTATGTCTTCCCACACTGTGAACATGTGTATGGTCTTCCTCCTGTGTGGGTTCGAAGGTGCCAATTCAAGTCAACTTCTTGGTAAACCTCATATCACAGTGTGTGCATTTGTGTGGTCTTTCTCCTGTGTGGATTCGCATATGTGCTCTTAAGCCAGTGTTGTATTTGAATGTCTTCTCACATTGTGAACAATTATATGGCCTTTCTCCTGTGTGTACTCGCATGTGCTTTTGCAGAGTGCTTTTATTATAAAATATTTTTCCACACTTTTCACACAGGTAAGATTTTTTCTCGGTAAAAACATTCATGTCGCCTTCTAAAGCAGTCACTTTACTTTGAGTTCTGTCACAGTCAGCATTATTATCATCACACAAATCATCAGGCATACAGTTATTATTGTCCACCAGGTTGACCGCAGAGTTTTGTTCAGTGCCATATCCACTGTCAGGAATCATTTCCAGTTTTACCTGTCTTGTACTGTCTGATTTCTGACTGGCTGTTGCACACTGTTCACAGAGGTACGGCTTAAATTCTTCAGGAGCTAAAATATGCTGATTAACAGCAAGGGTACAGAGAAAATTCTCACCACACTTCATGCATGTGTATTTTTTGTTTTGAGTTCGTACATATTCTGCTGCTTTTCTTTCAGATGTGTCACCGTCATCGTTTATGAACTGGTCATACTCAGGTTTGTTGCATGTGGATATGTCCTCCTCATTAGTATTTGCAGTGTGTACAAATATCACTATGTTATGTTTTAGCTCCTCAACGCCAAGCCCATCTAGAACACTCCTTGAAAACAGGGACTTGTGAACACCTACAGTGAAATTACACGTGTCCCTGATCAGTTTGACTTCATCTGGGAAAGAAACGCCTGTACTAATGATCCCATATTTAGCAGCATCAGTCACACCTTCTTTTGTCTCATGAATGTCTGCAGTGTCATTACAGTTGCAAGTACAGGCAAGGTCAGCATTTCCACTATTGTCAGCTGTAGTGTTCCAGTACCCAGTGGTTTCCTGCTTGCATTGAAATTTCTGATAGTTTCCAGTTGTGTGTTCTGGGAATCCACTTTTCTCAGGCAGGTCTTGGGCATGTTCATGGTCAGTCACAGCATCTGTGTTGACAGCTGTGTTGGTCTGTGCTGAAGACTCCTCTGTCTTGATGTTGGCTTTGCTGGGTTGCCCTGGGTCATGTTGGAGAACTGAAGTCATCTGCAACATGAATATCATGTCATTATAGTTTCAAGTATCAAGGCGACAGGTTCTGTTTAGTTATATTGCTGTTATGGTTTTTCTAAGTGTTATGTGTATGTCTGAGAATTGGTAATATGCAAAGAGTTGACGTTTTGGTTCTGCCTCCCTTCCATAGTTGTGTCTCCCTTTGTCTCAGATACATAAATCATCAACAGAAGAGAAAAAAATGAATCTTAGCAACACTCTCTTGCAAAAAGTGCATCTCCTACACCCTGTCTTCAGCAAAGAAATATGCCAAGAGGTGGAACATTTATTCCCCTCCCCCACTGTGTAATTGTAATGATATCAGCATCAACAACTGCAACAGATGTAAATGTCAATAACTCACCAACTCTCCTCATGCCTTACCCTTTACCCAACTATATGTTATATTTATCTTTTAACAACCACTTCCTGTCATATATGAAAGAAATACTTTGTATTGTTTGGAAAATGTTTAACTAAAAATGGATAAGACATATTTTCATGCACAAATACAATTAGAACATTTTTAATTTGTAATGAGTTTAAGTCCCTGTACAATAATGAATGTAACAGTCCTAGATGGGAGTTTACATACTATTTTAACGTTTGTTTATAAACATGTAAGCAGTCATATCACACACACACACACACACACACAAACACGAACACTCACACACACACAGAGCTTTTGATCAATTAAATAAAAACCAACCTAATAATAGATTTTTTCTTTGAAGGTTTGCTTACAAATGTTTTACATATTTTAGATAAAGAGAACAAACAGGAATATGTGGTATTCGCTCTTCATTTTCTTTCCTTTACCACTTCCACAAAAACACACACACAAACAGAGAACCGTTTAGCTCAGGGTATCATAAATGACTAGAATATATACAGGAATGAAGAAAAAACACTTGTAAAACTCACAGGCAAAGACAGAGAATCATACAGGTGAGAAACAAAGAATTACCTTTTCCATATCTTCCCAATGACATTCATCCACAAACTGACAGTGGACCACACACCCAGCTCTCAAAGTATCCTGAACTGTGCTCAGACATCTGTAGAGCCATGGGTGTGCTCAGTGTTCTAGGACAATGAACACAATGCACGTGCTGCACGATTTTCTCTTTATTGTGAACTGTGGCTATGGTTGAAGTGGTAGTGAAAGAACTTGAGAAAAGTTGAAATACTGTTTTCCTTCTTTTATAGCTCTTGATAGCATTTTTATGGATAGCCGTATTTGTCATTGTGTTTTTTGCCCAGTGTATTTTTTGTTATCAGTCTGTCTAGCCTGCTTGAAAACTGACTATCTTTTTGTCTAGGTTTTTGTTTTTCATTATTTTGCTAGAACTCTAGGGTTCACCAATGGTGATGAGATTCATCGTATGCAATCGTTTTTGCTTACCGTGAAGGTAGCCGCATTCCAACTTTAGAAAATGCATGCTGCATAGCCTTGGTGTGTCCATAACCCATCAAATGCTAACATGAGTTTTTGTTTCTTTAACGTGCATATTTCAGTCTTCTGTATGGCTGCTCTTTAGTTGACCTGGGAGATAGAAAATATCCCCATCCTTAATTAAGCAGACACCAAAGAGGTTCAATCCCATGAATCCATGGACCCAAAAGATTGAGGTTGAATGGTCTTAACCACAGAGGTATAGTGTCTGTCATCTGTCTTATGTTTTTCTCTATGTGTGTGTGTGTGTGTGTGTGTGTGTGTGTGTATGTGTGTGTGTGTGTGTGTTTGTGCCTGTTTTAAATATCGAGAAGCATGGAATAAGCACTTATATGCTTTTTTACATCCAGTCCACGTGTTTATGCGCTTTTGTAAATTATGTCATATGTTCCCACGGCACACAATGGCTTACTCTTACAAAAAACGGAACAGGATTTAACTGTGCGAAAGATGTTCTGCGCGCCTTCGCACATGGGGCCTCAGTTTATAGGCTCATCCAAAGTACTTTTGGGGAGAGTGGAGTCTGCACTGATATTAACTCTAGGGGAAAATATCCCCTTGAACGGGAATCGAACCTTGGTTGTCAGATTGCCAGCAAAATGTTCTATCCACTAGGCTATCCCTTCCCCTGAGTGTGAATGTGCATGTGTGTGTGTGAGCATTCATATTTGTGTATGCATGGACATGGGGATATGCGCATGTGCACATTTTGTGTGTGCATGCGCGTGTGTGTTCGTGTGTGTGTGTATGTGTGTGTGTGCTTGTGTGCGTGCGTGTGTGTTTGAGCACTCAATGTGCACATGCACACACATTAGCATATGCACTTGCGTGCATATGTGTGTGTTACCTATTAACAACTATTGATAAAGAAATACATATAGGATCAAAGGTGATGTATGTGTATAACTAAGACCTGTGTTTTTATGTGTGTGTGTTTTGTTGTGTGTGTGTGTGTGTGTGTGTGTGAGTGTGTGTTTATGTTGGTGTGTGTGTGTGTGTGTGTGTGTGTGTGTGTGTTTGTGAGTGGGTTATATATTTTATAACACACATAATGTATGCCACTTCACCGTCACCGTCATGGTCACCAATCCCTCAGATTCCGAATCCTTTGGGTCAACTTCGAAGCTTTGTCAACCACCTTTTTCCAGTCCTCTCGACTCTCAGCCGCCCTCAGGGTGTCTCTCAGCTCCATGTCTGTCTTCTCTCGAATGTTGTCCTCCCATCTCTTCCTTTGTCTGCCTCTTCTTCTTCTTCCTCCCCTCACTGTGCCTTGTAGAATTGTTTTAGCAAGACCTGAGGAGCCTGTGACATGACCAAACCACTTCAGTTTTTGTTGTCTGACGAGTGTTTGAAGATAAGTATAGGGCTCGATGTCATTGCCTATGCGTCTCTTGACTTCTTCATTCGTGATGTGGTATTTGTACGAGATGCCTAAATGTCTTCGGAAATACCTATTTCTACAGCTTTTATTCTTCTATTTAAGTCTGTTGAGAGGGTCCATGATTCACATGCATATAAGAAGATTGATATGACCAGAGATCGCATCAATCTAATTTTTGGAACTGATGGCAATGTTTCTGTTGCTCCAGATGGGTTTGGGCTTGGTCATTGCGACTGTGGCATGGGCAAGTCTTGACAGCATTTCTGGTTTTGATCCCTTGTCTGTCACGATAGAACCAAGATATTTGAATCTGTGAACATTTTCAAGTTTCTGGTCTTTCATTTTGATTTCTGATGTAAAGTTGCTGTTTGTCATCGCTTTTGTTTTTACCCGCTGATTTCCATACCGAATTTCGATGATTTTTTTCTTTTATGCGGTTAACTAAGTCTGTTAACTCTTGCCCGTGTCCAGCTAATCCGTCAATATTATCAGCAAAGCCCAAGTTTGTGATTGCTCGCCCTCCAATACTCACTGTTCCTTCATGTTCTTCTAGTGCTTCTTCCATAATTCTCTCAAGAAATAGATTGAAGAGAGTAGGGGAGAGCAGGCAGCCCTGGCGCACACCGACTGTCGTCCGAAACCAATCACCTGTTATGTTGTTGTTGTGAAACACTGCACTTGTTGCATTCTCATGGAGGCTCTGTACAACTTTGATTAGGTTGGCATTGATGTTGTAGAGGTTCATAGTGGCCCACAGTGCAGCGTGCCAAACTCTGTCGAATGCTTTTTTAAAAATCGATAAAGACATGGTAGAGGTCCTGTTGATGCTGGAGATATTTTACCATTATGGGTCTTATGTTGAAGATCTGCTCTGTTGTACTTCGTCCAGGTCTGAAAGCAGCTTGTTCTTCTGCGATGATTCTTTCAGCCTGTGGTTTAAGCCTGTTCAGTAAGATCTTCAGCATCCCTTTGCTTGGGTGACTGATGAGACTAATGGTGCAGTAGTTCTGGCATTGTTGGAGGTTGCCTTTTTTAGGAAGTGTTATTATAAGGGATTGTGTCCACGCTTTTGGCCATACTCCAGTCTGCCAGATCTTATTGCAGATGCGATGGAGTACGTCTATGCATGAATCACCTCCTTCTTGCCTAATTTCACCTAGGACGTTATCAACACCTGCAGTATTTGCCGGTTTTAGAGATGAGACTGCTTTTACAACTTTCTCACTCAGTAAACTACATGAGGTTGTTTCAGATGACAGTGGGACATTTAGCACTTCATAACCTCCAGTTGCTCTATGCGAGTATAACTCCTCAAAAAATTATATCCATCTGTTCATTATGTCTTCCTCTTCTGTCAAGCACTTTCCGCTTTATCTTGTATGGTGGAGGTTCTTGATGATGTTGTGTTGTATTTAGATCTTTTTTCAAGTTGATAGGCATTCTTACTCTCATTTTTTTCCATGCTGGTTTCTATCTCCTCACATCTCTCCTCTATCTGATTTTTTCCATATCAACTTTCATTCCTTTCTTCACCTTTTTGGTTGCTTCTTTATACTTTCTTGCCCCTTCTTCACACTGCTTCTGCCTCTTCAGTTCTCTGCGCTTGTCATAAAGCTCTAGGACTTCCTCGGAAACCCATGGTTTTTTTTATTATCCTCTTTCTTCCAAGGAGCTCTTTTCCTGCTTCAGTGAAGGGGTCATTGAATGTGTTGATCATGCTTTCCATTTCGATGTCTTCTTCCAGTGCCAAGAGGGGTGCAAATTTCCCGTCAATGTTTGCTTGGAATGATTCTAATATGTTTGGGTAATTCAACTTATCTAGATTGAACTTCATTCGGAAGCTTCCCTGATTTCTGTTCTTCTTTGAGCGTACTGCGAATGTCATCACTACTAGCTCATGGTCTCTGCCGATGTCTGCACCTGGACAGCTTCTGGTTTGGGCAATGTTTACGCTTGTCTGGAAACGGCGTTGTACCAAGATACAATCTATCTGGTTGTGGTATTCTCCCCCTGGGATGTGCCGTGTCCATCTCCTCGACGCTGTGTGTGCTCCAAAGGTGTTTGTGAGTTTAAGATCATTGCACCTGGCAAATTCCAATAGTCTTAAACCTCTGTCTTTGTTTTGTTTTGTTTTTGTTTTAATGTCCATTTACTACTTGGTGATAAGGACACACCCGCATTCAAAACAACATCTCTCTCTCCTCTCTCTCTCTCTCTCTCTCAGCTCTCTCTCTCCTCTCTCTCTCTCTGTCTCTGTCTCTGCTCTCTCCTCTCTCTCTCTCTCTCTCTCCTCTCTCCTCTCTCTCTCTCTCCTCTCTCTCTCTCTCCCTCTCTCTCTCTCTCTCCTCTCTCTCTTTAATGTACGTATATTTATATTATTACAACTATCTACAGTAGTGATCTTACTGGGGCAGAATATTTAATTTCAGCAACTGATGTTATGAACTGCTTAGAGTCATATAAAAATTCTTGAACAGTGGCATATTTTTTTTTTATGAATATCTTTTCCTTTCATTTTAAACAGGTCAGTTAGGATTGGGCAGTCAAACAATAAATGGTGGATTGAAAGAGATTGAGAACAGCAACATCTAATATTTTTAGAGTATTTGGTGTTCCATGCATTTAGCCTCATTTTATATATTAAAATGTCTAATTTCCGTGAGCAAGAAATGTTTTCAAAGTGTGTTTTCTTCATTTTGGAATGCACACAATTCATCAATTTAGCATTAACTTCATCGGAGGACAATGCGAGATTGGAATCAAACGTTTCAGTGTTGCAATCAGAGGCACCTTGTTTTGCTAAAGAATCAACCAACTCATTCCAATAGATTCCACAGTGAGGAGGGACACAGCAAAAAGTTATTTGTATGCCTCTGCTTGCAATACAATGTATCAGGAATTTTATCTCAAATACAATATCTTTCCTCATGTTCCCCTGCCAGTGCTTTAGTGTCATCAATACTGCTTTTGAGTCAACGCAAAAAAGAATGTGGTGAATATCAAGTGCAGTATTTGACAATAAATTCAAGGCCATAAGGATGCAAACAATTCACACGTAAAAAGAGAGCAATGTTTTCCTAAATGAAATGATTTTTGTACTTTTAAAACAGGAATCACAAATGCTGCGCCATTTTTTCCTGATTCCAGTACAGATCCATCAGTATACACTTTTAAATAATTAGCATAATTGCTTTCAATGTGACTTTTAAATCAACAGTGAGCAAATTTGGATCTTCATTCTTTGTTACATCCGTGTAGTCAGAGTCAAAATTAGCTGATATATGTCCCCAAAGGGGGCCCTTTTAAAGGAAACCCTTTGGAAAAATTTGGGAAATTTGGGTTGTTGGGTTTCAATCCCAAAGTTTTTCTTTAAAGGAAAACTTTTTAAAATTTTTTCAATTGGAAGGGGAAAATAAAATTTATTAAAACCCTCTTTCATTTGTGCTGTTGTTAAAAATTTTTCCCCCACAAGTCCCTTTTCCAGCCCTTTTTCGCATCTTCAAAAAAAACTTGCAAACGGGCCCACCATTTTGTAGTCTAGAGGAGGGGGGAACTAGTTTCAGGCAAAAATTGAACCAAAACATAATGCTTAACCCTGAACATATTTTTTTCTAGACAGGGGTTACCTCTAGACCCCCTTTGCGCATGCTTTGCGTGCCTGCAAAGCTTGGTGTGTGGGTGTTTTTGTGGTGTGGGGTGTGGTGGTGTGTGTGTTTGTGTTTTGTGGGTGTGTAAATTTGTTTTTGTGTGGATATGTGTTTTTTTGATGGGGGGGGTTTTTCCCCAAAAAGTCCAACCCCTCGTCCACGTGGGGGAAAAGGGGAAAAAACGGGGTCAAGCTGACAAACCCGGGGCTCTGGGTGAAGCTGGACTGGCCTAGAAAAAACCGACAGTGGTTTTTTTAACTGCAAAAAAACGGGAAAAGAAAACCCCAAACGGACGGTTACCAACGGAAAACGAAACCGAAAGGGAAAACGGAATCAAAATTGGAACAGGATTTAACTGAAACAGGGGAACATTGCACCCCAAAACAAAAAAAAGGGAATTTGGAAATTTTTTTGGAATTCAGGAAAAAAAGAAAGTTTCTTTTCAGGGGCATTTCGAACTGGGAAAAAAGGGGAAAAAGGGGAACAAAGAAATCCTTTTCAAATTTTGTTCTAAATTACAGTGGGGGCAAAAAAGACCAAAGCAACGCGGGTGGGGGATTCATCCTACACCCAACAAGAAAAAATTTCTCATGGGGTACAAAAACACTCCAGAAAGATTTTTTTAAAAAATTTAAGTGAAAGAAAGTCCAAAAAAACCCGTTTCTATACCCAAAGCATATCCCCCCGTTTTAACATTCATACCCCAGAAGTGAGAAAAAACTCATTCTATCAAAAGCTCCCGCCCCCCTCAATAGCACCCCTGACAAAGAGGACCGTATGTCAGGGTGATTTCAAGGGAAAGATTTGGTGAGAAAAAAGAAACCCACGGAAAAACTTTTTGGACCCCCCAAATGACCCCAGAACACCTTGCAATTTTCAACGGGGAAACCCCGTGCTTTGGGAAATATTGCCGGGGGAAAAAAGATCTGATCATCAAACCCAAAACCTTTTTCCAACACCTAGCCTCCCCAAATTTTTTCACCTGGTACAAATGAAACGACCTCAACATCTGCTCAAAACACTTTATACTAGAAGATCTAAAAAAACACGTTACCCATCAAAGGGGCTCAAAAAACCATCCCCAATGCCAACCTTGACACTGACCCCAGGCCCCCTTTATTCTAAACCCCAGTGCCCCATAAGAAGAAAAAAACAAATTCCCGGGTGAAAAACCCGCCCGAAAAAAATCAAACCCCCCTCAAACTGGGAAAAGAAAGAAGTGCAAGAAAGTTAAAGGCATCAGGTAAAATTGACCCTTGATAAACATTCTCAACTGGAGCAAGTCTGGGACCCTTCAACCCAGTTTCCCTTAACACCTTTAAGGGAATTTTTCGGGAAAAAGAAATGTGGAGGTAAAAAACAGGAAAGCTACGCTTGGTGGAAAACCAAGAGGTAAAGGGAACCCACAAGAAAAAAAAGCGCTAATAAAGCTTGGGCAAGCCCAAGCAGAAAAGGCTCGTAAAGTAAAAAATCGCAAAAAGACAAAAACTGTTGTAAAAGCCCCCAAAAAGAAAACTCTTGGGCGATTTGGAGAAAGTTAAGGGAAATTTGCAAGAACCCCCCAAGAAATTTTTAAAAGTTGGAAAACGAGGAGTAAGGTTTAGCCATTTAACCCCAAAAACTGTAGTGAATGATGCAAATGGAAGGCACTGCACAAAGAAAAGGAATTCTGAAAACGATGGGAAAAAAATTTTTTTAAAATCTTTTTAAAACCCCTCTGGAGTAAAAGCTTCCAGCTCCAGTTCTACCAGCTATAAAACAGTTTTTAAACCCAAATCCCTTTAAGCTGAAACAAGAAAGCAAAATTTTTAACCCCCCAAAGGGAAAAAAGCAGGGATGACGGCATAACAAATGAAGCCCTCTTTTCACGGAAAAACGGGAGTTAAATGGTCACCATATCTTCCAGAAAGTGGAAGGAGGAAAGTCCAAAAGGCTGGCCAAAAAGCAATAGTGGTGCCAATTTTGGAAAAAAAGGGGAGCAAGAGAGACTGCAGCACCTACAGAGGCATTTTACTTCAAAACCAGTAGGGAAAATGTAGCAAAGATTCTGGAACAGCGCACAAAGAGCCAAAACAGAACACCCCTTTTACAATGCCCCCTTTGGCTTTCGAAAGAAAGAGGGGGCACAGATCCATTTTCGCAAATCGAAGCTTTTGAAAGAGCCATCGAATAAACAGACCCGCATACAGTATTCTTGATAAGAAAAAAACTTTCGACCGAGTCAACAGAGACAAAACTCGGGGAAAATCCGGGGCGTACGAGGAAGGGGGAGTTGCTTGATAACTTAGGCAATCATGCCAACGTATGGGCATCCGAACAGCCAGGGAACCCCATGGTTTTCCGTTACATGGGGGTCAGGCAAGGGGGTACTTTTCCCCCTTCTCTTCGTGATCACAGGCCCCAGATACAAAAGAACCAACCGATTTTGGGCCTGAACGAACATTATTTGCTGAGACCCCCTTTGATAATCAAACAAAGCAGCTCTTCAAAACCACAGACCAACCAAAAAAGCTGGGGGGTTTATGCATGAAGATCAGATCCCCAAAAAACAGAAAGTTATGTCTGCAGCAAAAACCCCGGAAGCGGGACATCAACATCAACGGCCCCCAGTGAAAAGACCAAAGAATTTAAATACCTTGGCAGCCTTTTCACTGAAGAGGGAAATTGGACGAAGATAGAAAAAAGATCCCAGAAAGCGAAGAAGTCATTACCAACTCCCCCCCTTCAAAAAAAAAGGGGTTCCCAAATGGACAAGGCAAAACCATCAACGCCATCTTCGTTCCAAACTCACATCCAGTGTCAGACATGGGCCCAAAACAAAAGCCTTAGAGAAAAAATTGGTCACATGTGAATGCCTGCCTGAGAAAATGTCAACAAGCCCAGACGCGACAAGACAGAATGAGGTGATCAAGACTGGTGGCTAACACCAATTTCTCCCCTATCGAAAAACAAAGGAAAGTTGGTTTGGTCACCTCACTAAAGGGCCCCCCCACCCCCACGGCATTAACACCCAAAACAAGGCGGAAAAAGAGGTAACCCGGGGAATGGGCGATCCGTGGTGACACCCCCCCCCTTTAAAATCAAACCCCCGCCTTTAGGAGAGTTGTGTCCCCCGCAAAGCCGAAAAAACAAAGGATGAAAAGAAAAAAAAAAGAAAAGGGGGTTCGGTTTTTTATTTTTTTGGTGGGTTTCCTTCAAAAATTTTTTTTCACTTTGAAATTTTTTCCCGTCCTCCTTAAGGTTTTTTTTCCCACCGGGGGTATCCCCTTTGGGTCAGATTTTAAAATTAAAAAAAACCTTTCCCCCAAACAAAATTTTAAAACTTTTTTTTGGAAAAAAAAAAAACTAACACGCCCAAAAGTTTAAAAAAAAAACAGGAAACAAACCATCCTTCCCTTTAAAATTAAAAAAAATTTTCCCTCCCCAAAAAAAATTTTTTCAGGGAAATGCTGGCTTCCTTTTTTTCTTTTTTTAATCCCCCCCAAACTTTTAAAAAAGTTCGGGAAAATTTAAAAAACCCCTTCTGTCCAAACCGGGCCTTAAAAAACAGTTAACAAAAAACTTCTCCTGGTACCCTTCCATTCACTTCCCCTTTCAACCTGAAAAAAACCTAGGGTTTTTTTTTATTTTTTTTTGTTTTAAATGGGTTTTCCTTTTTGGAAATTTTTGTGTTTTGTCTTTTCATCCTTTTTCCCCGGTTAAATTTCTTTCCATTTTTGTTTTTTCTGACTGAAATGAAGGTTCCCTTTCCCGGCCCTCTTGGCTTTGGTCTACAAAATTTTTTGGGGGCCCGGGGCCAGTTACAATTTTCCCTTTTTTATAGGGGTTTTTCAAAATTTTTTTCGGGGGAAATTTTTCCCACAAAATTCAATTTCTTTATTCCCCGTTTTCTTTAATTAAAATTTTTTAAAACAAAAGCTTCAAAAATAATTGGTATTTTTCCCCGGTGGGTTCTAATGGAAAAAGTTAAAAAAATGTTTTGGGGAAAATCTTCCCAATTCCTATTTTTTCCCTTTTTTCAAAAAGGGGGTTAAACCTTTTTGGGTAAAAAACCAAAAGGGGTTTTGGGGTTTTTCCTTTGGGGGGGTTTTTAATTTACCATTTCTACCTTTTTTGGAAAAAAAAACCCTTTCCCAAAGGCTTTTTCCCCTTTTTTATTTAAATTTTAAAACCTTTTAAAAAAGGGCACCAATATTTCTTGATGCTTTTCCCGGTTGGGAAGGAAAAAAAACTTTATGTTAAAAAAAATCAAATTGCATTTTCTTTTTCCTTTTTTTAAAGGAATTAAAAAACTTTTTTTGATAAGTTTTTAAATACCCTTTTTTTACCTTTGGGTTTTAATTTAAAAGTTAAATTCTTTTCGGGGAAAGAACCTTGTATTTTTGGGTTTTTCCCGATGGTTTTAACTGCCCCGTTAAAAAACTTTTTTAAAAAATTTTTTTTCCAAAATTCATTGTATCTTTTCTTCCTTTGGGGTTTAAAGTAAAAATTTAAAAATTTTTGGGTAAAAACATATAATATGGATTTTGTTCTTTTTTTGTGGGGGCTAAACTTTTATTTTTTTAGTTTTAAATTTTATACAAATTTTTTTTTTGGGCTTCCCGTATTTCCAATGCCTTTTAAATTTTTTCTTTTTCCCCCCTTCAGGGGCTTTCCCATTTGGGAATTAATGTGGTTTATTTAAACTCCTTTCCTTGGAAAATTTTTTTGGAAAATTTTCCTTTAATTGTTCCCTTTCCCTTTTCATTTTTTTCCAAAATTTTACCCCCTAATTTTTCTGTTAAACCCTTTTCTTCAAGCGTTTGACTCATTTTTGGAATCACTCTATCCTCCCCAAATTATCAAAAAAAATTTTTTTTGTCCAAAACCGGTTTTTTTTTATCCTTCTAAAGCGGTTTTTGGTTTTCTCCCCCCTTTTCGATGGGGTTTTTTTCAATTTTCCCAAAAAACTGGGTTTTGGGGCTAAAAAAAAATTAAAAAAAATTTTTCAAAATAAACCACGTAAAAACCCTTTCCCTGGGGAAGAAAACAATTCTTTCAAGTTTTGATCACCAAGAAAAATTTTTTTCCCCCATATTTTTTGGATCCCGCAAAACAAGCTTGCCTATAAAATTTACATCACTCGAACTTCCTTGTATATTTTCCTCGTTTTTTCTGACAAGTCGTAACATTTCGCTCCAGTCTGGATCGGGTCTTTCCACCTGTACCTCCTGATCCCCATTCAATGGCCTCCTCTCCTTTCCTTTCAGCTAAAGTGTCAAAGAAATCTGGAAAATTTTAAAATGATAATGACCATTAAATCATGCGATCTCGATCCTGTACCTGCTTTTTGTCTTTTCACCAGTGCCTTCCGCAGTGATACCACTATCACAAAAATAGTAAACATCATCTCTCTTTCAGGGAATTTTCCACGCTCTCAAAACTGCAATTATTCACCTTTACTCAAAAAGCAGACCTTTGACCCAACATTCAGAAAATTACGTCTGTTTCTAACCTACTTTCCTCCAAGTCTTGAAAAAGTCGTTCTGAAACAATTAACAGCATCTCAATTCAAATAGTCTCCATCCGCATTTTCTCTGCCTTCGCTCAACCACAGCATGAAACCACCCTAGCCACACTTTAACATGCTTCTCACGCTCTGACTCAGGAAATCTCTCTTCACTCTTCCGATTATCTGCACATTTGAACTATAGATCACTTATTCTTATCGCCGTCTCAAAATCGTTCGGTACAAAGTGGCGCCTTTCACCTTTGTTTCGATCATACTTTCACAAGACGATACCAGACAGTTGCAATAGACAAGATTCAATCAATATGCCAAACTGGAATGCGGAGTCCCGCAGGATCCGTTCTGGCTGAATCTCTCACTCTCTAAAATGCTCACTAGTCCAATATAATAACCGTCACCATATAACCATCACTCGCTGATGACTCCAGATTCAATCAGTTACTCCTGAAACTGCACTCTCTCTTGCAATATGTCCATCACTGCTCCAAGATATAAAACTGTGATACAAAACTATTACGCTAAACGCTAGATAAACGGAAGCCAAGATTGTAGAGACCAATACAATTTCCTTCCAGATCACTCAATAGAATTTGGAATTTAATTTCCTCTAGCCACAGTCAAGTATCTGGTGTTGTTTCGGAACACGCTTTCTATGCAAAAATTCATTCACCCAGACCTGTCAGTCGCTGTCTTATCATTAGCGGCGTATTAGTGCAATTCGAAAGTACTCTGTCCACTGGTATTTGCAACATCAAAAACTGCCACATCTCAATCTTCATCTGGATATTGCAATTCTCTTTTGGCTGGCTTCCAGCATCATTTTACTCTCCCTTCATCGCATTCAAAACTCTGCTACTCGACTTGTTCTCAAAAAGAAAAAATCTGATCATACTACTTCCTCTTCTTGCGATTCTCTCCACTGGTTGCTGTGCACAGAAATAAAAGTACAAGATCTGTACACCTCGTTACAAATTTTCCATATAACAGACCTCCTACCTCTGTGAAAGTCTTCATCTGATACACTATTAGTTCCCTCCGCTCTGCGCAGTATACCATGTGCTTTAAAACCTAATTCAAACATCCACCGTTGGCCGTCGCTTTCTCTGTTTCTGTCCATCAATCTGAATACCTCCCTCTCATCCCTTTGCGAAAAGCCCACTTACAACACTTTTAAATCCAGCCCAAGACAAAACCTTTTTCCCCAAAACCCCCCCCAA
>CM054154.1:41955447-41995811 GCA_028751875.1 Rapana venosa
GTTTTTTACTTTATAACTGGGGTTCCCTATTTTCTGTGCTTTGTGAATGTGTCTAAACTAAAAAAGGGGTCCCTCTCCTAGGCCTTTTGCTTGGACTTGCCTGTGTCCCTGATTCATGAGATTTGGGGGAAGATCCTTGTCCATGGTGTGGGCATTATTGTGTTAAGTGTTTTGTATGAAGTAGTGTGTGTGTTCTTAAAGTTCCTTTTTGGGTGAACTTTTTTCCACAGAATGTACAGCTGAATGGTTTTTCGCATTGTGTGGGTTCTGATGTGGTTTGTTAAATGATTTTTCAATGTAAACTTCATATCACAATATGTGCACTTATGTGGCTTTTCTCCTGTGTGGATTCTTATGTGATCAGTTAAATTGCTTTTCTTAGTAAAAGCCATATCACAATATGTGCACTTGTGTGGCTTTTCTCCTGTGTGAGTTCTAATGTGACAAGTTAAACTACCTTTCTGGTTAAAAGTCATATCACAATATGTGCACTTGTATGACTTTTCCCCTGTATGGGTTCTAATGTGAACAGTTAAATTACCTTTCTCTGCAAAATACATATCACAATATGTGCACTTATGTGTCTTTTCTCCTGTGTGGGTTCTAATGTGAACAGTTAAACTATTTTTCTTGGTAAAAGTCATATCACAATATGTGCACTTGTATGGCTTTTCTCCTGTGTGGGTTCTAATGTGAGCAGTTAAACTACTTTTCTGGGTAAAAGTCATATCACAATATGTGCACTTGTATGGCTTTTCTCCTGTGTGGGTTCTAATGTGAACAGTTAAACTATTTTTATGAGTAAAAGTTTTATCACAATATGTGCACTTGTATGGCTTTTCTCCTATGTGGGTTCTAATGTGCTCTGTCAAGTTATATTTAGTTGTAAATGTTTTATGACAGTATGTGCATTTGTATGGTCGTTCTCCTGTATGTGCTCGCAAGTGTCTTTTTAAATGTGTATTATGCTTGTATTTCTTCCCACACTGTGAGCATTCGTGTGGTCTTTCTCCTGTGTGGGTTCGAAGGTGGCTATTCAAGTAAGATTTCTGGGTAAACCTCATATCACAGTATGTGCATTTGTGTGGTCGTTCTCCTGTGTGGATTCGGATATGTGCTCTTAAGCCTGTGTTGCATTTGTATGTTTGTTCACATTGTGAACATTCGTATCGCCTTTCTCCTGTGTGCACTTGCATGTGCTTTTCCAGAGTGCTTTTATTATAAAATATTTTTCCACACTTCTCACACAGGTAAGATTTGTTCTCCCTAAAAACATCCACGTCGCCTTCTGAAGCACTCACTTTACTCTGAGTTGTGTCACAGTCAGCATCATTATCATCACATAAATCATCAGTAATAAAGTTATCATTGTCCACCAGGTTGACAGCAGTGTTTTGTTCAGTGCCTTCTCTACTGTCAGGAATCGTTTTCAGATTTGCCTGCCTTGTAATGTCTGATGTCTGACTGGCTGTTGTACACTTTTCACAGAGGTATGGCTTAAATTCTTCAGGAGCTAACATATGCTGATTCACAGCGACGGTACAGAGAAAATCCTCACCACACTTTATACATGTGTATTTTTTGTTTTGAGTTCGTACATATTCTGCTGCTATTCTTTCAGGTGTGTCACAGTCATCGTTTATGAACTGGTCATACTCAGGTTTGTTGCATATAGATATGTCCTCCTCATTAGTATTTGCATTGTGTAAAAATCTCACTATGTTATGTTTTAGCTCCTCAACGCCAAGCCCATCTATAACACCCCTTGAAAACAGGGACTTGTGAACACCTACAGTGAAATTACACGTGTCCCTGATCAGTTTGACTTCACCTGGGAAAGAAACGCCTGTACCAAAAATTGCATATTTAGCAGCATCAGTCACACCTGCTTTTGTATCATGAATGTCTGCAGTGTCATTACAGTTACAAGTACAGGCAAGGTCAGCATTTCCACTATTGTCAGCTGTAGTGTTACAGTATCCAGTGGTTTCCTGCTTGCATTGGAATTTCTGATAGTTTCCAGTTGTGTGTTCTGGATATCCACTTGTCTGAGGCAGGTCTTGGGCATGTTCATGTTCAGTGACAGCATATGTGTTGACAGCTGCGTTGGTCTGTGCTGAAGAGTCCTCTGTCTTGATGTTGGCTTTGCTGGGTTGCCCTGGGTCATGTTGGAGAACTGAAGTCATCTGTAACATCAACAACAGGTTATGCTAGTGTCTACCTTGTACAGGGACGGAATAGCCTATTGGTTAGAACATTTTGTTTGCAATGTGATGAGCCGGGTGCGATTCCCATTCCAAAGGATATTTTCCTTTGGATTTAACATCAATGCAGATTCAACTATCCCCAAACGGTCTTCAGATGAGACTATAAACGGAGGCCCCGTGTGCAAACGCACGCAAAAGTCTTGCACACACGTTAAATCCTGACCGCTTTTCGTAATTGTACATCATTGTGTGCTGCTTGGAATGTATGACAACGTTTACAAAACCTCATACCACGGGGACTGGATGTAAAAAGCACATAAGTGCTTAATGCATCATCCTCGATACAAAAGAATAAAATGCATAAATACAAACTATTAAGGTGATATAGTGTGTTTAGTTTATTACCGTCATAGATTTTTTTAAGTGTCATGTGTATGTCTGAGAGTTGACAATATGGAGAGTTGAGGTTTTGTTTCTACTTCTCTGCAACACCTGTTATACTAGATGCTAAAGCACTTATGGCAAGTAGCTGAAAAATGTGTATCTTTTTATATTTTATTTATTAATTTTCTTTGCTGTCTCATCTTCTGTGACGTTCCCCATCCTGCTGTTCTCACGCCGCTCATTCAAATCTCCCCGCCACAGCCATACCAAAATTTGTTATGTCTCATCCTCAGGGTCGGAAGTCCACATTGAGCCCATAGCTATCAGGCCGCCGTGGGGCCACAAGCCAGAGGGGCCCTGCACTGCTACTGGGTCAAACTGGTAGTTTTCAGTGGTGCCTATTATGAGCTAACATACGCAGCACACCACCTACTAACAACATTATTAGCTCAGTCGCAGAGCCAGACTGAGGGAGTTGCCCACCCGAGGTGACAACCACCATAACGTCCCTCAAACGATGGTCCCCTCTGAACCCCCAACCCCAAAGGTTTTGACATAATCTCACCACAGGCACAAAAGTGTATGGGGAAACCATATCTGAGGTCACCATGAGACCAGAGCAGCTGGGACCACCGAATCACAGGCATTTGTTGTTTATTGCATAATGATTAATGACACTGAAGATGACGCAATGCTGCTTCTGTGGAAATGCATAAAATGCTTTTAGACTACTTGACAGGGAAATTTGTTCTTAGATAGATGGCTTGGTGAAAAAAGAAAATGCATTGCTTATTCAATGTACCATCTGGAAATAAACATTTGACTTTGACTTGACTTTGACTTTGACTTTGACTTGCACTCTATACTTATCTATCATAATATATGCCCACGTCAACTGGGCCCAACATACCCAAGAGATACAGACACCTGCAGTGTTGGTCAGTAATTTGAGCAACACTCCAACTGGCATCCATTAAGTGGATGAAGCTCGACTGTGTGGTCCCAGTCTTCCCACTGAGCCCACAGCACACTCGCTCTGGGTAAGAACTGACCGGAATCCGAAAAATCCTGTGAATCTTATGGGAATCGAACCCACGACCTTCCAGTCCATAACCCAAGGCGCTAATCACTACGCCATGGCGGCTGGTTTACATAAAAAGGTAATTGTAAATACATTTCTCCCTTAAGCTTGATCTAAATACCTTTGCAGACTGTTAACGTTGAAAGTCACTTTACAATTATCCCCATTTCAGAAGGATATCTCTCGTCAGCTTCATAAAAATCATTCAAACTGAAAATTGTCTATCTAACCTAGCAGCCTGACAAGTTAGAGAGATGTACAATAATTCTATTCATGATGCATGAGAGGGAAAAAAAAGAGAAAAGTTTTTTTTCATAAATAAAACGAAAAATGTAATCGTTGTTTTTTTTTTTAAAGGCTGCTTACAAAGCTTGACATATTTTACATACAGAAAACAGAGGGGGATGTTAAGTATCCTTTTTTATTTCTTTCTTCAACCATTTACACACACACACACACACACACACACACACACACACACACACACACACACAACACACACACACACACACACACACACACACACACACACACACACACACACACACACACACACACACACACACACACACACACAGCAGCTGGACACACACACACTCACACACACACACAACACACACACACACACACACACACACACACACACACACACACACACATATATATAGAGGTAACACTCTGCTAGAAAGGGAAAAGTCTGGGTAGAACTGTTGATAGTTCGAAATCAATTTAGGCTGATAACATTTCTACATCCTTTAAGACATGAGTGGTGGTTCTGGGTTAGTCACTCGGATGAGAGATAACAGTGGTCTGTGTATTACACATAATTAGTGGCGCAGTGAAAAACCATGCACAGGAGATATGTCCCTGCAAATCCATGTGGACGGGGAAAAAAGGACTATGTAGATAAAGAAATACAGTGCAGACAGGGTCATGGTAAAAAGGTGCGCTTCTTGTGGCGACGCTCCCAGGAGAGAGAACCAGAATGTCACAGAGAATATATGACTTTAAGTGCTATAAAACTAACTAAATAAATGAATAAAAAATATGACAGTCTGTAAGTCAGTTGATCATAAATGACTAGGGCATGCAGGCAGCGAATAATTGACTTGCCCATACAGCACGAAATGAAGATTACCTTTTCCATTCTTCTGCAAAACATCATCACCAAACTTTGACAGTGGACCACTACACTCTACAAAGTATAATAATTAACAATCTGAAAGGTTTCAATGTTATAGGGTATTTAAAAAACAATGCACGTGCTGCCACGATTTTTTTTTTTCATTGTGAACTGTGGCTATGGGTTTGGAAAAGGTTGGGTTTGTGGGAAAGGGAAATTTTTGAAAATGTTGAAATAATTGGTTGCTTTTTTTTTTAAAAATTTTAACAACATTTTTTTTGGGTTTGCGGGTTTTAATTTGTAAAATGGGTTTGTTTTTTGCCCATTTTTTTATCCCTTATCGTGTAGACTTTCCCCTTCTGTGTAAAAACTTTATGGGAAATTTTTTGTCTAAAACCCGTTGTGAATGGCTCCCCGTTTGGCTGGGTTTTTTATTATTTTTCCTTGGGAAATCCAAAGGGTTCACCAATGGTTGGGGTTTTTGATTCGAGGTTTTCATTGTTTTTTGCCCAAAATTTAAGGTAGTCGCATTCCCAAAAATTTAGATAATGGATTTCTGCCTAAGCTTGATATTTTCTAAAACCCATAAAAATGCAAGCATGTTTTTTGGAATCTTTTTTAAAGGTTTATTTTAATGTTTTGCAAAGTTGCTCTTGAAGTTCACCCGGGGATAGAAAGATCCCAATCTTAAATTTAAACCCTGACTTCCCGTGATTTCCCCCATTTAATTTGGGCCCTTTAATGGGCCCCTTTAAAAGAGGGGGGTTGGGGTTTTTAACCCCTGAGCTTTTAGTTTTATGTCATCTGTCTGGTGTTTGCCCGTTTTTGTTTTTTGTGTGTTTTTTGTGTGGGGTGAAGTGAAAAGTGTGATTTGGTTTCATGTGGTGTTGTTTTGAGTGGTTTTTGGGGGGTAGGGGTGGGTTTGGGGTTTTGGGTGTGTGTCAGCACTAAATGTCGGGTTTGGGGACATGGGTTAAATTTATATTTCCCTTTTGAAAATTTTTGGGGGGTGCGTGTGTGTGGTTTGTGGGGGTGGGTTATGTGGGTTTGGGGCAATCATTTATGCACTGTACTTTAAAATTTTGCATTTCCTTTTTTCCCAAAAAGTAAAATGAAAAGGAAATTAAGCAAAAAACAAAAAAAAAAAAATAATTTTAATATCAGCCCTTTCACGTTTGGGGTGTTTACATAAAAGTTTAACCCCTTTTTATGAAAGAAATGCAAAAGGAAAAATAAAAAAGTGGGTTTTTTTTTTTAAATTTTTTTATAAGGTATGGGTCACAAGCATAATTTTTCCATAAAATTGGGGATACCATTCGGTCATGGGTCAACTTCTCTTGTGGGTTTTTTGGCTGCTCTCCCTGGGGAAAACCTCATGGCCACTAAAAGCAAAACCCTTTTTTTATTTCTGTCTGAAGGGTTTTGTTTCTCTTTTCAGAGTTTTTTCCTTTTTAAAACCAAATTTTTTTTGAGGGAAAAATTTTCTATGCTGTTTAGGTTTTTTTTCCTGGGTTAAAATTTTTATTGAAAGAGGTTTTGGTTTTTCCTTTTCCCTCCAAAAGGGGTTTTCCCTCCGCCCAAACCCCTCCAGTCTTTTGACATGGGGTTTCAAGTTTCAGGCACCAAACGGGTAAACACAAAAACCCCGTGGGTTTTGAACCCCAAATCTTTTTTCTAAGGAAAGGGGGGTACCTCCTTTGACCTCTAGCGTGTGGTGGCCCCGTGCGTGCTTGCTTTTGTGGTGTGCGTGGGGTGAGAGTGTTTTGGTGTGTTTGTGTGGTATTTTTGCGTTGGGGGGGGTAGGTTTTTCTTTTCCCCTATTTACCCTTTTTTCCAAAAAAATCTCTCTCTAGTGTTTTTTTTCTTCACAAGGCTGCAATCCAAACCCATGTGGGATCAAAAACCTTACAACCCTTACCCAAAATTAAAAATGTGTTTCAGTAATACAATTACCAAAAACCAGGTTTTGATAAATACTTTTTATTGGAGGAAAGGGAAAAAGGGATAAAAAAGTAAAGAAAAAAAAGTTTCTTCCCCATCATAAAAATCCGGGGGAACAGAGAATTTATACATTTTGGGGTTCATACAAAAAAACCCTTTTTAAAATCTATCCCCCCATTTTTTTTAAAACTTTGGGGGAGGGGGTAATCAATCGTTTAAATATAAACCCTAATGCAGGGGAATTTTCCCTTTTTTCGCAGGGTCATAAAAAAACCATGTGCACACTTTTTAAAAAACATTGTTTCAAAACCCAAAAAGTTTTGAAAACTTTTTCCAAGTTTTAAAAAAAAACAAAAAATTGTGTTTTCTATTTATACCCGAAAAAATTAAACTTTTGACAAATCTTTTTAAAATTGGGGAAAAATGGTTTGCAATTTTTGTTTTAAAATTTTAAACCTTTTATTTTTTTTGTTTGTAAACTGTTTAAAGTTGGGGATGTTTTTTTTAAAATGAAAAAATCAGAGGGGAAATATTTTTATGAAAAAGATTTTCCCCTTTAAAATTTCTTGTCCAGATAAATATCGTGTAAAAGGAAAAAGGTTTCCCAAAATTTCTGGGTTTTCAATTTTAAAATACAAAAAAGTGATGTTTAAAAGTTTTTTGTACCAGGTTATTTTTCTGACACCCGTTAAAGGTGAAACACTTTCATAAAACATTTTTTAAGACCTTTTGGGGCTGCCTAAAAAAGTTAGTTGTTTCCCTTTTAAATGATTGGGAAAAAAGTTTTGCTGTACACCCCGGTTACAGTAAAGGAAAAACCTCAGTTTATGTTTTTAAAAAAAAAGATTAAAAAATAAAAAAACCAAACACAAACAAATGTAATTTTTTTGGGGTAATTTTACTGGAAGCTTTAACCCTTTATCCTTTTTAAAAACTTTTCATTTTCAAGGGTTTGAAAGCGTATGTTGAGGGAAATTTAAAAAAAAACCTAAAGCACTGTATAATGAAACAAAAAGGGGCACATACAAATTTTTCAGGGCCAAAAATGTCTTGCTCATTGGTTTCCACTCATTCAAAGATTTTCTCCCGTTTGGCTGGGGGGCCCGGGATTTACAGAAAATCCCTACAGATGAAAACTGGCTCTCTTGATTTACCTTTTTGTTCTTGTTGGGGAAAATGGGGGCGTCACTGGGGTTGTGTTTCAAGGCTGTGTGGTTTTGTTACTGGGGAGCTGTTTTTTAGGTGGGCTCTTTTAATGTGTTTAATTTTTGGGGGTTTCTTTTAGTCCCGTGTGGATGTGAAAAGTGTTGGGCTAAAAAAGAAGGTTCCCCTCTTTACTAGGGCCCCGTCTGCTTGGGCTAGCCCGGGGTTTTTTCATGGGGTTTGGAGGCAGAAAACCTTGTCCATAGTGTTTGACATTATTGTGGGTTTTGGGGTTTTTTGTGAAGTAATGTGTGTGCTCTTTAAAATTTTGTTTGGGTGGGAAGGGAACCCTTTTTCCACAAATGTACAAGTGTAAGGTTTTCTCCGGGGGGGGTTCTTTTTGTGGTTTAAACAAATGATGTTTCTGGGTTAAAAATCTTATCACAATATGTAAATTTTGGCGGCCCTTTTTTTGTTGGGTTTTTGATTTGGGGTTTACAAAAGATGGGTTTTTGGGTTTAAAAATCCCTTTTACAATTTTGCACCCCTTTGTGCGGTTTTTTTCCTTTTGGGGGTTCTAATGTGACAAGGATTAACTTTTTTCTGGGTTAAAAAATCGTATGACTTTTTTGATTGTGTGGCCCTTTTTCTGTTTTTGGGGTTTTTTAAGGGGAACGTTTTTTAAAATTTCCCCTTTTTCAGCCAATTATCATCTTAATTTTCACTTGTGTGTCTTTTTTCCTGGTTTTTGGGTTCCCTTTTTGGGCCCGTTAAACCCATTTTTATGGGAAAAGTCAAACAAATATGTCATTTGTATGGGTTTTTTTCGGGGGGGGTTTAATTTTGCCCCGTTAAAATTCTTTTTATGGGTAAAAGTATATCCTTTTTGGGGCACTTTTTATGGCTTTTTTTCCTGTGTGGGTTTTTTAAAAATGAACCGTTAAAGTACTTTTTTTAAAGGGGAAAAAATTTTTTTTAAAATAAGTGCCTCCTTTTATGGTTTGTCTCCCCGCCGTGGGAATTTTTAGGTGAACAGTTAAATTATTTTTTCTTGGGTTTAAAACCCAAGGGGGACCACTATGTAACTTTTGGCTTTTCTTTTTTGGGGTTTGGGGTTTTTAAAGGCTCTGTTTAGGGTTTATTTTTAAATTTTGAACATTTTATGACGGGGTATGGGCAATTTTTATTTTATTGGGTTTTTCCCCCTTTTTGCTCGAACGGTTTTTTTTAATCAGTTTTTCGCTCGGGGCCTTTCCACACTGTGAAATGTGTATTTTTCTTTCTCCTGTTGTGCGTGGAAGGGGGGGCATTTTAAAAAATACTTTCTTGGGAAACGCCAAATCACGTTGTACATTTTTGTTGGTCTTTCTCCCCGTTTTGGATTTGTAATTCGCGCTCTAAGCTTTATTGTATTTGTTTTGTCTTCCAAAATTTTGGAAAAATGGTTGGCCTTTCTCCCGGTGTAGTCGCATGTGCTTTCCCGCGTGCTTTTTTATAAAAAGTTTTTCCCCGTTTTCACAAGGGGAGATTTCTTTTTTGTAAAAAAAACTCACGCCTTCGGAAAAACAAACGGGTTTTTCTTTTAGTTGGTCCCCAGTCAACCCTTTTTATCATCACCCCCAAAATTATTTAGGGATAAAATTTTCTTTTTCCACCCGGTTTGGGGAGGTGTTTTGCCCCGTGCCTTTTTCCCCTGTTTAGGAATGTTTCCTTTCACCTTCCCCGTACTGTTGATGTTTGGGCTGGGTTTTTTACCTTTTCACAGGGTTTTGGCTTTTTAAACCCTTCCCGGAGCTATTGTATGTTGTTTAACAGAAAAAAGGGACAGAGAGAAAACCCCACCCCAAAAATTTTTGCCTGTGTATTTTTTATATTGAAAATTGTACCCTTTAAAACTGTGTTTTTTTTTGCAGGGGTGTCCTGTTTTTTTTTGATCTGATCATTAAAAAAGGTCTGTGCATCTGGATTTTATTTCCTTTTTTTTTATTTGCGTTTTGTAAAAAAACTCACCCCTTATTCTTTTTTAAAATTTCAATTTCCTAAAACCCCCCTACAAACCCCTTGAAAAAAAGGGGCTTGTGAAAAAACCCAAAAAGTGAATTCACAAAGTGTTCCTTGAATTTATTTTGAAATTTAGGGGAAGGGTTTAACACCCGTACCAAGGGGTTTTTTTATTTAGCAAACTTCAGTCACACCCTTTGTTTGTATCATGAAAACCCCTGCCCGTTTTCCTTACAGTTACAAGCACAGGCAAGTTTAAAAATTTTTATATTGCCTGCGTTTGTAAATCCCGTACCCCCAGTAGTTTTTTGCTTTCCTGTAAGGGGTTTTGATGGTTACCCGGTTTTTGTTTTTGGGGAAACCCCTTTTTTAATTTAGGGCAGGTGTTGGGCTGTTCATGTTGTCAAGCATCTTTTTGAAAGCGTGTTTGGTTTTGTGCTGGGAAAGGGGGTCCTTGTCTTGTTTTTGGCTTTGCTGGGTTTCCCGGGTTTATGTTTGGAAAAAGGTTTAAGTCATCTGCCTATCAAAAAAGGTTTATGATTTTTTGTAGTTTTTTTGGTGAAGGCTTGTGCTTTTGTTCTATTTCCCGTTTTGGTTTTTTTTAAGTTCTTTGGGGTATTTCTTTAGGGTTTTTAAATTTGCAATGGTTTACGTTTTTGGGGGGTTTTACCCCCCTTCCTAATTTTGTTTTATTGTCTCCATTGTAAAAACCATAACCCGAAAAAAAAAGAAGGTTAAAAAAAAGGGAAACTTGCAACACTCACTACCAAAAGGGGTATCCCCTTTCAGCCGTCTTTTTAAAAAAAAATTTTTAAACCCCCAAGTGATTCATTTAACTCCCTTCAAATTTTGGTTTCATTTTTAAAAGATAATACCCAAAAACAAATCTCGAGGATTTCGCCCTTTTTACTTTAATTCAAAACCCGAAAAGGTAGATTTTTTCTTTAAAAAGGGTTGCTTGACAAAGCTTTTAATATTTTGCACAACCCGGGAAAAAAAGGGGGAAAAATTGTTATAGTAAATTTTTTTTTCCTTTTACTTTTTCCCCTAACCCCCCTTTTCCCCCCACACACACACACACACCCCCCAAAACACACACAAGAACACACACAAAACACAAACACACACAACCCAAAAAACCAACGCACGCACGCACGCCGCAGCCCCAAAGCACGCACGCCCCACGCACGCAAAACACGCACGCACCACCCCACGCACGCACGCCACACCTCACCCCCAAATACACACAAAACACACACACGGAGGAAGGGAGGGTGGGGTGGTCTTTGGGTAATTTTTTTAACTAGTTTTTTAAATTTGGGTTGGGCCTGAAACTTTTCCCCCCCCCCCTTTATTAAAACCAAAAACTGGGGTTTTTTTTGGGTTTATTTTTTTTCTGGATGAGATGATAAAAAATTTGGGGCCCCGGGGTTACACCCCTTAGTTATCTTGGGCATGTAAAATAACCCACGGCAAAAAAACAGAGGTTTACCCTGGCAAAATTATGTAAAAAAAAAAGCCATCCGGGTAGGGAAAAAAAATACAGGTTGCAACCAAAATTTGGGGGAAAAAGATGGCGTTTTTTCTTGTGGTGATGAGTTCCCCCGGGGGAGTGAACCCGAATTCAAGGGAGAGAAAAACGCCATGATTTAAGTTTTTATTTAAAAAAAAATTTTAATAGATTTAAATGTTTTCATATATAAAAAAAAATGACAATTTTTAAAGTGACTAGAAAACATAGACATTAGGAAAATTCTTTCCCCAACCCTAACGGCAAAAAAAAATTTAAAAAAAAAATTTACCTTTTTTTTTATGTTTTCCCCAAAGCATTCAAACCACAAAAATGGGCAGTGGCCACAAACCCAAAATAAAGTGAAACCGGGGAAATTGGGGGGGGGCTTAAATTTAGGGGAGAGCCTTTTGGGGGTGGGGGGGCAACCTGGGGGTTTTAGGGGGCAATTTTAACACAAAGCACGTGCTGCCGATTTTTAAAAAAAATTGTTAAATGTGGCTATTGTGGAGGTGGGGTTTTTGTGAAAGGGGTTTCAGAAAAAGTTTTTAAATAATTTTTGTTCCTTCTTTTATTAAACTTTTTTTAATAATAAAAAATTTAAAAATGTTTGGAATTTTTTTAGCGCTGAATTTTTTGTAAAGAAAAAAATTTAAAAAGGCCCCCAGATTTTATTTCCCCTACCACTTTAAGTTTACGGCAGATTTTTTCTCCTGGAAAAAAGAGCGGGGACGCCCTCGGGCCCTCCCTTAAACGGCTTTTCGCCACCCCTTTTCACCTTTTTTTTTTTTTTTTGGGAGCTGTATTTGTTTTTCCCTTTTCAGCTCTTGACGCATTTCTTTTGTGGGGAAATGTATTTGGCCTTTTTTGTTTCTTTTTCTTATTGTTTTTCTTTCATCTTGTGTGTATTTTTTTTATAATTGTGTTTTTACTTTTCCTTTTAATAAGTTTTATTTACTTCCCTTCTATCTGTTGTTAGCCCGGGGTTGGGGGAAACTATCTACTCTGTCGGTTTTTTTTTCCTTTTTCATTGGGTTTTTCTAGAACTTCTTGGGTTCACCCCTTTGGGGGGGGTTTAGAAATTTAGTGTATGCAGTCATTTTTTCCTACCCGGGTGTTAGCCCTTTTTCTGACTTTTTTTAAAAAACCTGTGTTTTGGCTTTTGGGGGGGTTTTTATAACCCTCAAAAGAAAAAAACATGTTTTTGGGGATTTTTTAAGGCGGTTTTTAGGGCTCCCGCTTTTCTGCTCTTTAACTGGGCCTTTGGGAAAATAGAACCCAAAAACCCCACCCCAATTTAACCCACACACCAAAAAAGGTTCATTTTTCCCGGGGCTTAGGGGGACCCCTTGGATTGAAGTTGAAGGGTTTTAACCCTGGGTTTTTAAAAGTCGTAAACTGTTTGGGTGTTTGCCCGTTTTTTGTGTTTGTGTGAGTAAATTTCGTTTTAAACGCGTGGGTGGGCCCTTGGTTTTTGTGCTTGGCCCTTTTTTGCCTATGTGTGTGTGCCCGAGGGGTTTTGCTATGTGTGTGTATGTGTGGTTCTTTTCTTTAATTTAAAATTTTGTTCATCACGGTGGGTATTAGACCCAAAACTAAAAAAGGGTTTCAAATTTTTTAGAAGGGAAGTGCGGGGTTTTTTGTGTTTTGTTGTGTGTGTGTGTGTTTTGAGGGGGGGGGGGTTGTCTGCGTTTTTTGCCCAAAGGGGGGCCCCCGGCGGGTTTTTGGGTTTTTCCCTGTTGGGGGTGTGGGGGGTTTTTTGTGTGTATTTAGGGTGGCCTTGTAAGAAGTGGTAGATGTGTTTTTGGGGGTTTTGGTTGGGGTGTTTTTTGGTGCGTGTATGTATTTTTATACGTGGTTGCGTTTTCGAGTTTTGTTTCCTTTAGTGTCTGTGGGATGTAAAAGAAAACAAAAAAAAAAGAAAGGGGAAATTTTGGAAAGGGACGGGGGGGGGGCATTTAACCGCCCCCAAAATTTAGCAAAAAGCAAACACATCTGTTTTCCAAAAAGGGTTTTAACCCAAACAATTAACCATTTTCCATAACCCCATTTTTCGGCCAATAATTGTTTTAAATGGGCCTTTTTTGAAATCTTCCTACAACTGTACCCGAAAAAAAAATGGGGCAAAGTATTCCCCATGAAAAAAAGAAATTTTCTTAAGGGGATAAAACCGAATCATTTGCAAGTGATCTGGGTTTTTGAATTTTGTTTTAAAAGCATCCAAAAAGATTAGACTTCCAGCAGTTTTTGTTTTTGAAAAGACACCTCTGGCATTGTTTGAATGTCCATGTAAAGAATACTTTGTTGGGTCTTTTTTCTTTAAAACCCTTGATGATCCCCCCAGTGGATTACAACAGCAAATTTGGGATTTTCCGATTTAAAAAACATTTTTTTAAAAATTGTGCTATGTTTTCCTTATACATGGTTTTTTTACAGAACCCACCTATGTATTGGAAACAGCAAAGGCCCCTTTAATTTATTTACTCTGTTTGCTACAGAGTCATGGGCATGACTAATTTAGGGGGGTCGGAAAAATGGTTTCTATTTTATTTTTTTTGTTGGAAGTGGGGGGCCCTTCATTTGGGGGGTTTTTTATGTCATTTCTTGTTTTCTTTAGGCCTTTCTCTATTCCCCTTTTTTTTTTTTGAATTTCTTGGGCAACCACCCCGGTTTTCAGTGGCTTTTGGGAATTTTTCCCCCAACTGCTGGGGTGGGACTTTGAATTGCATTCATCGGCATAAGTGGGAATAAATCTGTTTTTGGTAGGGTTTACCCAAGGGGGCCCCCCATTTAGCCATGCTGTCTGTTGTGGGTTTTTCTTTTAAACACAAGCAGATCCAATCCCCATGTTTTTTAAGGGAAGGCCCTTTATTTTTTTCTTTTTGGTTTTTGACCGTTTATTTAAGGTTTTGATACGGGGCCCCTTAGAGGTTTATGCTTTTCTTCTCAAATTTTATTAAAAAAAAATTACTGCATAAACCCCCTGCTTTCCCGGGGTTGGGCCTCAATTTTTTTAGTGGAGGGAGCAGAAAACCGTCAGGGGGGGGAAAGGGCCTTTGGTTTTTTCAAACCCCGGGACTACTTTCCCCCAGTTGTGGGTTTTTTTTTGTTGGGGAAATGCAAAGAGGGGCCCCAACTTTAAGATCGGTAGTCTTGGGTTTTAACCCCAGTAAAACTTGCCAAAAAGAAAAACTTTGGGGGGCTGGAGTCTAGCAGTTTACCATTTTCGTATCCCTTTTTTTTTTCATTTTTGGGGGGTGTGTGTTTTTTTGTTTTTTTGTATTTTTTGGGGGTGTGTGTGGTTTTTTTTGATGTGTTTTTTGTGTGAGGGGGTGTGTTGTTGGTGGGTTTTAAAATTTGTGTTTTGTGTGTGTGTGTGTTTTTCACTTTTTTTTTTATTTATGTTGTATGCATGGGGATGGGGTTTAAAAGGTTTTTGCTTTTTTTTTGGGTGTGTGTGTGTGTGTGTGTGTGTGTGTGGTGTTGTGTGCTTTTGGGGTATGTGTGAAAAACTTATATTTGCACATGTAACGGGCATAGGGGCCTGCACGTATGTGTGTTTATCTTTTAGTATCTTTATTTTTATCTATTATTATCTGTCCCCTGTTGAAAACCCCGGGGGGACCCTCCCCCAAAGCCCCAACAACCATTCCCTCCATTCCCCCTCTTTTTTGCCCTTTTTCAGGGTTTTTTTGAGTTCTAGGCCTGGATTGCCTGATTGTTATCCCCCCGCTCTTTTCCCTTTGGGTTTCCTTCTTCTCCCCTTGGACAGGGCCCTTGTTTAAAAATGTTTTTGCCCGTTCCCTTTTGGGTTTTGTGGGCATTTCCCCCTTTTCCCTTTAAATTTCGTTTTTTTCCCCGGGTCGTTAGAAGGTTCTCATTTGGGGTTCCCAAATTTTTTGCTGGATTCGTTATGCACGCTTTCGGGTTTCTTATGTTTGGGCTTTGTTGGAGTTTTCCCAAGGAGTTGGAAGGCTTTTTCATCTCCCCCGCTGTATCTTCTCTCCAAACTGCCGTCAAAGGTCCATGATTTACCCGGCATACAGAAATTGGATTTTGACCCCAAGGGGGCCCTTAGTTGATTTGGAGATAAGTGAAAATTTTTTTTTATTCCAAAGATGGGGGTTTAGTTTTGGCAAGCTGTTATTGTCTGTGCCAGGGCCCGCATTTTACTTCTGGCTTGGTCCCTGGGCTGATACAATGGTTCCCAGGTTCTTGAAGCTTTGGAAAATTGTTTTCAGTTTGGTAACTTAACCCTGATATTTAGTGTAATTTCCCTTGGGGTTATTTTTCTTCCGTTTGGTCTTTTGCAAAGGGTTTTCCCTGCCCTTGTTTTGGGGGCCTTTTCCAAATTTTCTGTTAGACTGGCAAGCTCTTTTTTTTTGATCCTGGGGATTCCTTTTAATGTATCTGCGAAGGGAGGTTTGTATCGTTCTGCCCCAAAGCTGATAGACCCTTTAAGATTCTTCAAGGAAGGGCGTTGAAAAAGGGTTGGGTTGGGAGTTTTTCGCCCTGCCTTACTTTCCAATTGTTGGGTTTAAAAAACCTTCCCCCAATGTTGGTTTTTGTAGTACATGCCCCCGGGGGCCTCCCCTATAAAGCTGTTTTTTAAGACTTTTATAGGTTTGCATTTATGGGGTCAAATTTGTATGCCCACGGCTGCATGCCCCCCCTTTTAAAAGCCCTTTTTTAAAAACGTTAAAAAAAGGGGATTTAGGTCTTGGGGGGTTTTTGAGGGGCCCTTAACATTTTGTTTTCTGAAAGGGTTTAATTTTCTGTTTGTTGTGCTGCGCCCTTTCTTTTTTGAAAACCCGCTTGTTCCTTTAGCAATGATGGTCTTTGTTGTGGCTTAGTCTATTCAATATTTCGCAGCAAAGCCCTTTTTGGGGGGGCAAAATTTTAGGTTTATTGTGTGGTTTAATTTTGGGCATTGTTTTTAGTTTTCCTTTTTGGGGGGGAGGGTGGTTTAAGAGGATGGGTTTCCTTTGGGTTGGCCCTTTTCGTTTTCGGCCCCGATCTTTTGCAGATTCCTTTGTAGGGTGCTGATCATGGGTTTCCCCAGTTGGGGAAACCCAAAAAAAGGGGGGGAAAAAATTGTCAAACCCCCTGCTGACTTCCCCCTTTTTCCGCGTTTCCCGATTGTTTCCACTTCGTTCCGGGGGGTTTGGGTGATTTTGTGTTTTTTTGCTTGCGGGTACTTTTAAGGGGTTCAGGATCTTCCGGGGGTTTATTGGGTTTCCGGTCGGAGCATTGTTTTTGTCCATTGTTCAGAATATCCCCGGTCGTCAGGGGAGCATTCCTTTTTTGTCTTGGATTGTTTTTTAAAACCCTTTTCCCCGTTTTTGTGTAGTCAGGAAATTTGCCCAGCTTTATTTTGTTTCTTTTCTAAATTTTTTTTCTTTTGTTCTCTTCAATGGGTTTGGGACTGTTTTACCGATCCTTTTTTTCTTTTTTCCCCCCGTCCCTGGACTTCCTGATTCTTTTGTTTTAATTTCCCCAAAATTGTTCTGCTCTTTTTTGGTTTTATTTAAATTTTTTTTCTTCAAATCTCTACGCTTGTCGCATGGGTTTTAGGTTTTAAGGTGTGACCCCTTTTTTTTTTTCTTTTGGGCGGTGTTTGCCAAAAGCTCGCTTGCTGTTTCCGTCACCCGCTGTTTGAAACTTTCGTCTTTTTGGGACATGTTTGTAAGGAAAAAAAAAAGCTGAAAGGGGAAAAGTGAAAGAACTGGGAAATATAGATGGGTCCCAGATAAACAATAGGCCCAAACCCCCGGGGGTTTTGCGAAGTAAGGTGGAAAAACATGGGAGAAACAACGACCCAGGAAGACCACAAATATACTACAGTGAAAAAACAGGATAAATCATGAACACAGCGTGGGGTTTCTCGTTCACAAAGGACACCGTGAACACCGTCATGAGCTGTCAGCCTGTGACCAGCAGACTTTTTCCCATCCCCTGAGAGCAACCCCCTTTAACATAACTGAAAGTACAGCATACGCCTACATCAGACTGCACGGGATAACCCATAAAAGAATTTTATAAACCAGCTACAAGAGGTTTCTGAATCAAAACTCCCAAGAAAGACATCCTCGTTGTGCAAGGTGACTGGAACGCCAAGGTAGGAGAAGATGCAGGGAAAAGATTGGGAAGTCGTTTGTGGGCCACATTGTAATAACCAATCAAATGAAAGAGGCTTGAGACCCCTGGAGTTTGCCAGTAACAACCCCCTCCAGCTAGTGAATTACACTTGGCCCCACACAAGAAATCCAGAAAAATGGACATGGCATAGCCAAATGGAGAACACCACAACCAAATAGATTACATCTGGTGAAAAGACGGTTTCATTTCTAGCTTAACCTCGCACAGACAAAAAGTTTTCCAGGAGCAGACATGGGGTGTCATGATCTTGTGATGAGACTTTCCGACTACGTCTAAAGAAAATCCACAAGCGGAACAACAAGGATTAAATTTGACCTCGAGAAGCTAAAGGAACCCCGAGGGAGTAGAAATTTTTCAAGCAAGGGATAGGTGGAAACTTTGCAGCACTCCCCTGTGATAGACTCAGACATAGATACACTTAGTTCTTATGATGAGGAAATACACAAAGGATAACTAAGAGGTGTGGGTTTTTAATGTGTGTGTATGTGTGATTGTATGTAAATGCACATACTTTATTTCTACTTCAAGTCATTATAAACTTTTGTGTGTGGAATTCTGGCTGCTCTCCCTAAGAAGGCCTCGAGGCCACAAGAGAGACACCATCCTTCATTGCTGGTTTTTTCTGTCTGCGAGTGTATTTATTTCTATATCAGACAGACTTTTTTTTACAAAAATGTATAAGGGACAATTTTCTTTATGCACTTGATTCATTTAACATGTGCTTAAATCATTTGCATACAGTTCCCTTGATTTATCATATACACCCAAAAAGTCTACCTTTCAATACAACCACCACACACGACAGATTCAAGAACAAAGGGATCTTACCCACACACACTTTTGAACCTAGACCTTTATTTCTTTTTTCGTGCCTAATCAGGGGGTTTACCTCAAACTAACCTTGCCCATGTTGTGCATTCGCTTGATGAGAATTTGTGTGAGTGTGGTTTGGTGTGTGTGTTGTGTGTGCATCAAGTTTGCACGTGTGTGAATGTGTGATATTGTTTAGCACAAGAACCACACAGTCCTGCTGACTCTCTCATACTGTTATCTTCCCCTCACAAGGCAGCAATCACACCTATGGGTTATCAGACCTTTTACAACCCTTTACAAATTGTACATTTGTAAAGAGAGATATGGTAAAAAGCCGAGCAAGCTCAACCATTTAAATGTTTATCCAAAACCAGGAAATTTTTTTTGGGCCCCATTCAGTTCCCCTCAGGGGCCCAAAAAATTCATATTTTTCTTAAAAAACCAAGCATTTTACCTTGACTGGTTTTTTTACCCTATCTCTTACTAAAATGAAAGTAATACAAATTTTTTTCTAATGAGCAAATAAAAAAAATTAGGGGGAATTTATCTAAAAAAATACTTGTCAAAAACTAATACAAAAATAAAAAAAAAAATAAACAATCTTCTTCTTTATTTTTGATTTATATGAATTTTTTTTTTTAAAAAAGTAAAAACCCTTCTCCGCTACCCAGGTCGTTACAGGAGAAATTTGGAGGACCTGCAAAGGGATTTGGGTGCAGAAAGTTTTCGGGCATTCACGATTTTGGGAATCCCGGGACACAGCTTCACACACACACGCATTCCACAAACAAAAACAGGACAACATAATACACATCACACAAAAAACAAGTACAACAGGACAAAACACAAAACATTTAAAGCACAAACATATACACACAAACAACACAACAATATATAAATTAGGCCCTGGCCTAACTCCCCTACCGGATTCGAACCGGCCTGCCTTCTGCCTGCCTCCCCATTACGCATTCTGACTTCCCCCACTGGGTGCCCAAGGCGAAGAAAGATGAAAATTAATAAATAAAAACCCTTTTCCTATTGATGGCGCATATTAGCCACCCCTCCTTTTGCCCCGTGTTTAGAAAAAATTTGGGGCATTTCCCAATACAACCACAGAGAGGCCTACCGCTGAGAGACAGGACATATTAGGGTTTGGTTGTGTGTGGAGGATGTGTTTTTTTGTGTTTTCTGGCGTCTGGTTTTGTGTGTGTTTAAAAAAAAAGCTTTTGGGGGTTTTACCTCCTATTTAGTCGGGGTCTGTTTTGAGATTATTTACTATGTTTGAGGTTCTCATTTTAGTTTTATTCTTTCTGTTTTTGTCCTCTGAAATAACTCATTCCCCCAAAGGGCAATTTTTAAAACCCCCATCTTTTTTCAGTGAAAAATTACAACATTTTGTTTGTTCACGGTAATTTTTTAAATATGCTATTATTTTTTTGTGTAGAAACCCAAACGATACTTGCAGTCTCCCATGAAACAACTTAGAAAAACTTTTCCCTTTTCTTAACAAGTCCGCTCTGCTACGTGTCTATTAAAAAAAGGGGGCCCCTATTTCAAAGAGCCGTAATAGTATTCTAAACACTCGCTACCCGTGAGGGATTAACAATAATTATATTCTATCTGCCCAAAAAAAAATTTTTCTTCTCTGTATTTTTATTGTTGTGCAGTGTTGGACGGAATTTAAAACAATGAACAAAAAAATGATTTTTGTACACTGTTTGTAAAAAATCAAAACAAATACATTTTTTTCCCAACAGTTGCCCGTTTTTTTTGGGCAGGTGCTTTTTTTTGGTAAAAACTTAGCGGCCCATTATAAACAATTTTTTTGTTTTTCCCTTCTATGTTGGCGTGCATCCACACTAAAATAGTATTTTTTTGGGTCATTTTTCTTCTTTTTCCCTTTTTTGTATGTTTTTCCTTCTGAGCCTTTTTCTTACGTCTTCTAAACCCATGCACTTATCATCATCTGTAGATCTTAAGTCAAACCCACAATGAAATTTTTAGATTTAGTTTCATTAAAGCCTAAATTTGTAGAGTAAAGATTTGCTTGAAACCCCAGTATGGTATCATTGGTTGCCCAAACCAAAGTATTTTTTACCTCTAAAAGTTTGAATGGTAATGCCTGAGGGAGACTTGATTTGGTTCCCCTCTATAGTACTGAAAAATTTTAATACGGTTTTAATAAACATCTCATTAATCGGGAAAAAAGGGGGTGGGGGTTCTTAAAACAGTTTAATATTCCTTTTAATGATCTTCCCGGGAGTGTTCAGATTTAGTTCCACACGTATCTGCTTTCCCTTCTTTTAATGTGCTTTGTTTTTGGGCCCTCGTTTAATAGAACAAGCGGCTGATATTGCTGTGAAATCAAGCGTGAAAGTTGGGTGATTTTGGACAAATTTCATTTCTAAAGTTTATCCAGTTATTTTGTACTTTGCTTTCAGTGTCAAAAATGGATTTTTAATAACCGAGCACTGTTTTTTAAAAGTCAGCCATACACGTCTGCTCGGGAGGCCCCTGATAAAAGGGGTAATGTGGGCTGAAGCAGTTCAAAGAAGGGATACAAAACCTGTTTACCCTAAAGTTTTTTTTTCTATGGCCATCTTTTTTCCCTGTTTCCCTTATCCAGAACCTATTTTTTGTGTTTAGCCCCAAAAAAATCCTTTATGCCTTGATAAATAAGATCATCCTTTTTTTTTTTTGTCATCCATAAACATAAGATCAAAAAAAGGTTGTTTAATAGAGAGTTTGGTTGAATTTTTTTTTTAAATAGCCCTAACTAAGTTTTTTCCTCCCTTTTTTGGGATCATTTAAACTTAGTTCAATCAAAAGCAAGATTTGGCCTGAAAAATAATCACTTTTCTAAATTAAAACCCAAAAAGGAATCTATTTATCTGGGGGGTTTTTTTAAAAAACGTTTTGTTTTTTCTTTAAGAATTGGTTTTGGCCTGCCATCAACCCCGAAGGCAAACTTTTTTTTTTTTTTCTTATATTGTGGCCCTAAAGCCCGGGTTTTTGTTCTGGGTTCATCTCCCAAAACAAGGGGGGGCTTTTTTACCTTTTAGCGGGTTTCCGCTTCACATTGGTCAGGCCCAAAAAAGGGGCTGTGTAACTCGGTTTTTTTCCCTTACCGAGGGTTTTAGGTTTGTGTTAGGAAAAAAGACTGAATTTTTGTTTTTATTTAAAAATTTGAAAAAATTGGGAAAACTAAGAAAAAAACAATAAAAGGGGGGGTGGACAAAGACTAAAAATTTTTTAACAAAACCCCGAAAGTTTCCCAACCCAGTAAAACCAAAAAAAGAGTTAAACAAAAATCAACTCTTTAACGCCAACTTTTTAAAAAGGGGGGTTTTTCCCAAAAGGACCTTTTCGTTCGGAAACCCAGGGTTAAAAAATAACGCGGGGGAAAAGGGGGTTTTCCACATAAAAAGACTTTTGGGAAGAAAAATTAAACACTACCGGGGGGCTTTAAACCTTTTTTTCCTCGGTTTTTTTAAAAAAGCTTTTATTTTTTTTTTTAAATTTTTAAGAAAGGTCTAAGCAATCTATTTGGGAATAGGTCATTTTTTTGAGAAATTTACCCCTGTATTTAAACCCCAAATAAATATAAACTTGAAACTATATGTAAAAAAAAAAACCCTTTAACTTTTTGGGCTTTAAGGGGGCGCCAAGTTTTCCTTCCCCCCGGGGTCCGACCCAAAACTGGTTTTCTTGCCCAGAATCTGTTTTTGGGAAAACCCAAATCACCCCCAAAAAAATCCTTTAAACCTCGGTTTTGACCTGATTTAAATTTTTTGAGTGGAAAGATCTTTTAAATTTTTTTTCATTTTCTTTTGTTTACATAAAAAAAAACCTTACCCCCAATAAAATTTGGGGTTAAAAAACTAAATTTTTAAAAAAAAAGGTATATTTTGGAAAAAACCAAAAAAAATTTAAAAAAAGGAAAAAATTTTTTTGGGGGCCGACTTTATTAAAAAAAAATTTAAAAAATTTTGCAGAAAAACGTTCTGGGGTTAAAAAAAAATTTAAATTTTTTTGGGTGGGGAAAAATTTAAAAGTCTTTTGCTAGGGGATAACAACTTCCAGCCTTAAAAAAAATTTTTTCTCGTTAAAAAGGATTTTCAGAATTTTTGGTCCACCCTGTTTCTAAAAAGCATTTTGAAAAGAAATTTTTGAAATTCCTTTTAAAAATTCCCCCCGGCCAGAGGGAATGGGGGGAAAACCCCTTTCGGTCACTTGCCGGGGTCCCCACCTTCTTCAGGGTTTGCAGCCTTTATTTAAAAATTTAATGTTTTTTAAAAAAACCTGCCTACTTTTTTAGAAGTTCACATCTCTTGTAAAAACCTAAAAAGAGTAAAAACTTTTGAAAAAAAAGATTGAATTTTGCAAAGGGTTTGGGGTTAAAAAAAAACTATTTTTTAAAAGGGACAAACCCCCCTCGGGTATTTTCCCCTTTTGAGAAAAATGACCTCATTTTTTAACAAAAATTTCCCTTTGGAAAAACAACCCTTTGGGGGTTGAATTTTCCCCCCATTTTTTTTGGAAAAAATACTTTTGGTTAAACCCGATGGCTGCAGGTTGGCCCTCTCAAAAATTATAAAAAGAACAAAGGAAATTCTTCTTTAAAGTTGCAAAAGGGCTTTGTTATCCTTTTATGCTTTGTTCCAGAATTTCACAGGGTTGGGGGCCTTCGGAGCCTTTTTTCAAAAATGCCCATCGCCAAAAAACCCGGGGAAAAAGAATTTTTTTCCATTAGATTAAAACTTTTGAAAAAAAATTTTGGGAATGGTTTTTGCCCACAGTTCTATTTCCTGAATTATCGGGCCAATTGTTTTTTTAAATGTAGTCAAAAAATCCCCCCCTTTTTTTCTCTTTGGGGTTTGTTTGTTTTTTGTTGGTTTTGGGTTCGGGGGGTGGGGAATTTTAAGTCTGTAAAAAATAAGGGAAAAAAAAAGAATTCATTTTTTAATGGTTGTTGAAAACCCGTTTTTGGCACCCCGTTTTTTTTAAGTCCCTTGGGGGTTTCGTCCCCTAAAAAAAAAAAAGTTTTTTGTCCAGTAAGTTATTTGTTCACAATGATTTTGTCCGCTTCTTTTGTTTTGGGGTTTGTTTTTTAAATTATAAAAACAAATTGTTGTTTTGGTGTTTTGTTTTTTGTGGTTTTGTGTGTTTGTTTGGGGGTTCTGGGTTTAAATTTTTTCTGAACTGCAAAAACTTAAAATTTAAGGTTTTAGGTTGGGGGTTTTTGGGGTTTGACAAAATTTGTGGTTTTTTCCTTAGGTGCAAAAAAAATAATTTTTTATGAGCAGGGGTTTTAAATTGGAAATGATGTTTTCCCCGCTTGGGGGTTGGGTGGGGGGTTTGTTGTTCTTTTTATTTGAAAAATAAAAAAAGCGGTTTTTTAAAGTTTTTAAACCCCAGTTTGAAACCCCAGGGTATAAATTTTTTATGACTTGATGACACGGGGTTTTTTAAATCTGAAAGGACAAGGACCCAAAGGGGTTTTTTTTTTTTCTAAAGAAAATAAAAAACAATAATTTAAAAATCACTAAAAAAGGATAGTTTGCTATGAAGGGGAACCCCGAGTCTAACCCCCTTGTTCGCAAAAAGGTTTTAAAAAAAACTTTAAAGATTTTTTTTGGGGCCCAACCCCAAGTTAAATATCTTTTATACCAAGCAACTTATCAAAAACTGCACGGAAAAAAATTTTTTAAAAAAAAAAAACCCCCTGTTTTAAAAAAATTAACTAAACAATTTTGATGCGAAAAACTTTAAAGCAAACTACTAAAGTCAACCCGGGCACAACACAAAACTAAAAAACCACCAAAAAAATTTGAAAGGTCACCACTTGCCCACAGCCCAACAACCCAGAAAACAGACAAACGGGCCCCCCAAACACACCAAAACTTAAATGTCAACCCCCCCCCCTTGCGGAAAAATGGGTCTAAATAAAGCACTACGATTTTTAGGGGCAACTGTAAATAATTTAGAAAAGCTGGGCATTTGGACTCCCATAAAACTAGTAAAGAAAAAACTAGCAAAAGCAGATGACCCAAATCTTGATCAAAAAGAAAGAAAAAATACACAGCGCAAAAAAAATCTGCAAGATAAAACGCCAAGCAAGTTTAGGGTCTTTTAAAAAATAACAGACAAACAACTACAATCTCAGGTTAGCAGAATAAAAGAAAAAATCCCCCAAAATTCTTTATGAAAACGTACACTAGCGGAAAAGAATCTGTATACTGTTTCCAGCAAGGATAACACTTGTCATATAATTAAGCAGGGGGTTTCGCTTTTAGACACTTGTGTATGGCTGACAGGAAGCAACTACCCCCACCCCACCACCACGCCTTCTGCCCCCACGGCACGCCGGGTTTTAGAAACCTCTCCTTAGTGAGTTTTTAAAAAAAATTCTTACATATGGCCCCATTTCCCTGGTATAATTGGGTTCTTTTGTTAGGGATTTCAACAGCAAAAAAAGTTTGGGGTTTATGGAGACATTTTGGGTGTTATTTTTTTAGTTGTTGGTTTTTTTTTCTAAAATAAAAGATAACAACCCCTTTTTTAAAAATTTTAACTTGTTAAAGCATTTTTTATCATATGACTGTCTCTTACAAGGGAATAATTATTGTTTTTTTTCTTTGCTCTGGGGTGGTAGTGTTTTTCCCTTGTTGTGACTCCCTTTTTTTGCTTTGGTACTAGTATCACTGCTGGTGTATTGTTTACATTTTATTTTTTCCAATGCCCCACTCCCCTAAAATTATTTTTGTTGTTTTTTGTATTTGTTCCTATTTGTAACTGATGTTGGAAGGAGCATATAAAAAACCATGTCCTAAGCAAAGTTACCTTAACCTGCATGTGAAAAACATCTTGAAAATGCTTGTGCTTGATGGTAGGAAAAGGGCCGAGTTAATACTGTTTTTCAAGATTTGCTAGAAACTGTTTCTGTGCATAAAACCCCATTTCCACCATAATACTTGATCTTGTTGTGCCGGCACCAAGCAAGCCCCACAATGGGCCGAACAGAGTAAAAAAATCCTCTCTAATCCGGTCTTTTTAAAACCCTTCACCTTATCAAAAATAAAAGTCGTCCATGATACATGTGCATTTGCTCTATTGAACAAGAACAACTCTTGCACCGCGTGAGAAAGATTATAGGGAGGCCACCAGTATATTATAACCGTGCTCCCCCACCAATACGAGTCCCATGCCGGGTTTTTTTTTTCCTGTGTTTGCTGAATGCATTTAGAATCAATATTAAAACTCATTGACCCTCTCATACCCTTCTGTTAATCTACTATTAAAGGGGTTTGAAGTTGTATCAGGGGCCGTGGGACCTGCAGCTCAGAAACCACCCCTAAACGTAGACACATAAACTTTGTACCAGACTTTACAAAACGGGTTTGGGATGGTTCATGTGGTCAGATATGACAACCACAGCCCGTAGTTGCCAGTGGATAAAAGTTTAAGGGGTTTTGTAGAACTTTTAGGATTAGAAAAACCAGCTTTCGCATGGCTCACCCTTAATTGGGGGTTTAAGTAGATTTCAGTTGGGTTGGGAATTTTTACTTCGAAATCAATGTCTCTGACACAGCAAATCTATTAAAAAAAAACCAATTTTTGGGTTTATATGAATCCACCTCGTTTTTGCATCTTTTTTATTTTTACTTTTTTTCTATAGTATAAAATTTTATAACACTAACAAAGATCCAATCAGGTGTACCTTTAAACTAGCCATCCCATTTACAACCGCTTAAAATAAAACATTGCTTGAGGTCTTCTACAAAGTATCATGAATAAACATGACAGCAGCAGCAATGGATTCAAGTTTAGATCTAAACTAATGTTTTTAATAAAATTTTCTGTACATGAAGGTATTACACTTCCACCTGGAAAAGGAGTCTTTTTGTCCCGCTGGCATCACACAAAACTCAAAACCAAAATTGTCTAAAGTAACTCACAGACTTCTTCTTGTATAAGGTGTCATACGCTTGCAGAAATCTTGGGTTTTAAACCCTAATTCAAAAAGAAGGGGCCTGATGGGTTGGGAAAAAGTTTTTTGGGATTATTTTATGAGAGAGGGCAAACCCTTTTCGGTGAAAGAACTTGAATGGCAGAAAACTCTTTGCTTTTTGTACCCTGTTCAGTTTTAAAACAACACAAAACCAAGTGGTACAAGGGCTTTTTCCCTTTTTATCAGTCCCTTCTGATCACTAAGAATCCTTTTCCCCCTAGCAGAGCAAAGTACGTAAACCGCACATAGTTTATAACTTCAATTCAAAGGCAGAAGAAGGCTTATGAAAAATCTGAAACAATCAAAAACGCAGCACAAAAAACATTACTTAAAAATTTACATTTACATTAGAAAAAAAAATAATAAAATGAATTACAAAACCATTCACGCGGTCCGTAATAAACACCCAAAACATGCCCAAAATTGAGTTAAAGATCTTGGGATGACAAAAAGTTTGAGAAGGATGGGAAATTGGTGAAGTTTCGCTTTTGAGTACACAAATAATGGTACTACAAGGTACACAATAGAAGAAGCTAAGAAACCTCCCAGTTTCCTAAACTTGAACGTTTTGTAAATTTTAAGCTGAAGCATTAGCAATGATGATTTTCTTACAAAGTAACATTTAAAGCTAATAAATGGCCATCAAACCAAGCATGATGGGAGATCAATTTTGAGTTTATTAGCCAACACCTTTTTATGCACCCCCGAACTTTCTGTAAAGCCAAAATGCTGGACCATAAACATCACTAGCATATCAATCAGCCAGCAGAAATAAGTAGAATAAAGATTTCCCAATAAGGGACGTTACTTTCTTCTAGAAAAAGACTCATGACAAACCTCAACCACATTGCTACTTCCCCCCATACTTTCCTCTGGGTGATCAGTACACATTGGTTTTTTTGTTTTGGTTTTCAAAAGAAACAGGCTTCTTTTTTGTTCATGGATGGGATTTCTATAAATGGAAAGACCTCGAGTGATGCCCTAGATTTGCAATTTCTTTCGAACAGCGGTGGTTTACAAGACATTGAAGGGAACATTTCCTAAAAAGTCAAATTGCTCCTAGACCCCCCACAACTACACAATTACAACCCCCCAATCTACACCACATTGACCTTGTTGCTCTATTTTCACAGATGTTGTATGCCCGACAATCAAATTTCAAGCTTACTGATGATCCCAAAAAAATTACACACACACATTTTTTTTTTAAAAAGATAAAAAAGAAAATTTATACTGCTAAATATCCTAAAGTTCCCAGTGCACCAAACCTGAACCTCTTTTAATGTAATGCAATACCCTTCGTTTGACAAACTTCCCGATAGATCATTGGCAAAATAGCAAAGTATACAAAATGCAGGGGTAGGTACAATCAGATTTACTGTTTGAGTCTATTACTACAGGACGCAACACTGTCTACAGTGCAGCAGGGAAAAGGGATTGCTTCTTGGGGACTGGAATTGGGGCTCCTGCTCAATACTTGGGGTCGTTTCAATAACAGCAGGGCCCTTTTATTTGTCCATCGTCTTTTCAAGAAGGTTTGCGTAAAAATAAAAAAGATGCTGTGGTTGCCTTGACATTAGCCCCAAGCTAAGTCATTTAGGCTCATTATTTCAAAGCCCCCAACAATTCCCAATTAAAAAGGATTTTAAGCGTCTTCAGGATGACACGATGATACAAGCGTCAAATTCGACCCCAGAACAAAAAACACAAACATGCCCGTGGACATTGACCAAAAAAAAAGGAATATATAAAAAAGGGGTTTTCGTTTGGGAAACGTGCTTTTAAAGGATCAGTGAATTTTTATTAAGGACTAAGATTACTTGTGGTAGATTCACTCTTTTATACCGAGAAAAAAAAAAAAAACAAGAAGCAATTTTAAATTTAATTTAAATTAAATTTTTTTTTTTACTATATGATTGAATTTTGTTGAGGCCCTTGGAAAAGGTTTCAGACAATAGAGCAAATTTTAACAACCAAAAAGTGGTACAAAGCATTCAAAATGAATCGCCAAATACCAACAACCTAAAAATATCCCCCATAAAGTGCAGTTTGGGTTCTAATTTATACAACACGGCAAATAAAACGAAGAATTAACTGACATTTCACAAAACAACAAACACTGAACTCTTTGAAGAGCTCAACACAACTGGGGAAATGAGATGATGGGGAACTTTAACATCTCAGAAACAGCAAAATGAGGGGATCAGGGTGGGGCAGTTTAAGGGTTTTCGCTAGAAAAAAAGCAACAAAGTTTATCCCATTTTTTTGTAAAGTTACATTCCCTTTCCACCAGATGTTGACAAAAAAAGGGGTGCTTAAAATTCAGAACAAAGATACAAGGTTTTATGTGGGTTGCTGGCTAGGGGTGTTTTATGTGACAAAGAATGCAGAGAGGTTTAAATTATGAACATCGTGACAAGCTTACTTCCTGCATTTGCTTTCTTTGGGGTTAGGAGTATTGAAAGTTTGAGGAACTAAACCCACCCCTCAGTGTGAATGGTACACCTGGAAAATGGACCATGGGGTAAGCCACTTAGGATCTCAAAAAGGGGCTCCCCCCAAAGGTAATTTATAAGAACCCTGTAGACCTCTTGTGGGTAATGAAACCAGTTATCATTATACACTCATTAGAAGAATGAGTAGACTTATTGCACAGAAAAAAAATAGCACAAAAAAAGAGTTTTGCAGACAATCTTGGGTTCGTTTCCATCTTTGCAAACAGCAGACAAACACAGAAAACATTGTAAAGTGAAAGTGAAGCAATCACGTCTTTAAACCAAAAGGCCCGGGAAAAGGTGTACTTCAAAATATAAAAAAAAACTACAAAAAAGTCCCCATGTATGATGCTGATTTGGGGCATCATTGGCCTACCAAGGGCCGGACCGGAACTATGCCCAAAACAGTTTACCGTAATCACAGTCTGTTCCTTTGCTTATGTTGTTGTTAGATAGATGGGGCACACTCGAGCCCCTTTTTGTATAGAGGACCAACCAGCCCAAGCTTTTTCTGAACACATGAAAAAGAATCATAATCACTTTCTCCCCAAAGCCCTAAACCCACAAAAGATATTATGACAGAAGAAGCCAGGGGAATATTATGCTTCTTACACATTTCGGATTTGGGTAATTTATTAACACCAGCAGGGAAACAATCACACAGTAGAGTTTATGACCACACAGTGTAAGTTTTATGGAGAGCACATATTAAAGTGTAATCTACAACTAAAGTAGTCCCCAAAAAAGGAAGCTGCCAGTCTTCTTCCAAATCTAAGAGGGTTTTGACTACACCTAATCATGACATAACTGATGATATAAGGCTTACTGCATTGCTCAGTCACAAGAAATACCTGACTTTTACCTAAAAAACTTATCCTCTCTGATTCTGCACAACATCTTGGGGTTCTAAATCCTTGTCTTCATCATGAGTTCTTGCTCAATTACAAAAAATCTTCTACACAAATTGCAAGAAAAAGGGGTTCTATCCTTAAATTTAAAGGGCTCGGGGAAAACTTTGATGAAAAGACTCCCCCCAAAAAAACTTCTTTAGCAGATTGACGGGGAAAGGAATCAGTGTTGACTACAACAGCTCGTGGGCATGGCAAAAGATGCAGTGTCGGACAATGGGCGATTCCATGATCATATTACTTGTGATGCTGTTTGCTTTTCTGTCTTTGAGAAAAACAGAAAGACTGGGGATAAACATTATAGACTAACCCATCACACTATATTACAGCACCAGGGAAGTCTTGGGGTGCTTTCTTGAAATTTACGGGGGGGGGTGATTTGTTGTCTGATTGCCCAAAGCCCAAATGATTAGGATGGGGTTGCGTGGTGGGATCATATGGCATCGCACAATTACTGTAAGGCCAACAAAAAATATTTTAAAAACTAAAGTCCCAGCAAACTTTTAACTCATCTGTACTTTTGGGCGCAAACAATCTGTTGGATGGGCGTGGTCACAACCCCCCTAAGAAACTTTTAGTTGTTTTAAAAGGTCCTTTTTGTTTGATGAGACTCTAAAAAGCTGTCCAAAAGTCTCCTGTCAAGCTGGGTGGATTTGAAGTAGATTGTCTATCCCCCGAAAATACATGATGCGCACAATGATACCCAAGGCTGCGAAAGGCTCAAAACTTCCCCAAAAAAACCCCCAAAAAACTTGTCCAATTTTAAAAGACAAAGCAAGATGTTTTTTCACTACAGACTGCCCAGTTTTTCCCCAAGGGATGGGTTAAATTTTTTGTGTTCATGTTCATTGTGTTTGACCAAAAGCAATTTATGAAACCCTGCTCATGAAGAACACTGATCTGAGAATAAGGCAACCCCATGCATCGAAAAGGATTACTTTTAAGTCATGAACAACAGCTGCTTTGGTAAAACAAAGGGAACCCCCAAAAGAAAAGATTTTGATATCACAAAGAAAATGAACCATAAAAACAAATCAAAACCCAAACTATCAAACTCAGCAATTTCATGACAGTCTGTATGGTCATGAGAAGATTTGAGGTTAAATAGACAAACCCGTTTTTGGGGTTTTGTGTGCGGAGCTGCAAAGCGTTGATGCTGGAGTTCTTGTTTGATTACTCAAGGCTAAAAATTTTCCTGCTGAAGGGTCTTTTAACCAGACACGACCTTTCATCCCGACATACCCCCAAGGTATAACAAAAACCTTGTAGAGCGTAGCGCTGGATCAGAGTCAGGTATGACACCATATTATCCAAAAACAGTCCCTTGCATTATCAGTAAACAAAAAGTTATGGCAAGATAGGGGTGAGATGAAAGGCACTTTAAAAAAAAGAATATTTGGGGTAGGGGGCCAAGATGTATAGCGTTGCAAACCAACGGTGTTATAAAAAAAACAAAAGGTGTTGGGAAAAAGGGGGTCAAATAGCCAGTCATATAAATAAAAAAGGCTTCTTTGAAAGGGAAGTATTTCATCATGACAAACCCCAAAAACTTGCTCAACCCGCACCAAATCAACACAAATGTGGTTGAAAAAAAACATTGTTGCCAGATACAAAACGAGTATATTTTTCACCAAGCACTCATAGGCATTGGACACTGGGGAACAAAAATAATTAATTAAATTTTTATTATTATTATTTATTTTTTCATTTTATACTATTAAAAATTTTTATTTAATCACAAGGATTTTTACTCTTTATCAAATACTATGGTATGGGACGATGCCCCGCTTGTTTTACATGCTGACATTTAAAGACTTTGGCCCCAATAAATTAAAAAATTGTCAGGTACAAAAAAAAGGGGGTAAATAGTTTTAGGAGGGGGGTATGATGAGAGGGTCCCCCCCCTTCATATTATCAAAATGTTTCCCTAAATTGTAGTAACAAAAAACAGTTAGATGGAAACCCTCAGTCACTTTTCTTTTGATGAAAAGTAGCCCACCTTATGAGCGGACAGTATTAATGGGACTGCTCATTCCCTCAACAAACCCGCTGGGGCTGGCAATACAAATAAAAATGGAGGATCCATTCCCCAAAAATTTTTTTTATTTTATAAGTGTCTATCTCCAAGGGGGCTGTTGCCGTTTGGGACTGTCGCTGGCTTCAGCTTCTCAAGGAGCATACAGATATCTCATTTCTTCCCGAAGGATTAGGGTTTTCTTAGAAAGGGGTGTTGTTTTGGGTGTCTGTTGTATGTTTTGCCTTTGATAGCGTCACAGGTTTTAACCCTGTGGCTTTAGTTATTCAGAGTTCATTGCTCTCAAACTGCAGGCAGTCTTCTTACCCCCTTGTATTTGTGTGCTGGGATATATTTCCCTTTGGGGGACTGAATGCAAACGTCTTTTTTGCTAACAGCTTGTTAAAAATTTAACCCCGTGCTTGAATCTGTGGGTTCCTGGTATACCCTTTTTATTGCTACTCTTCTTTAGTAACAGTGATTTAAAAGCTCCTTTAAACTCTTTACCACATCGACTGAATAATTGAGATTTTTATGGGCCCGTATAGAGTCTTGCAAAGCAACTGCTTGGGGGGGCACTTTTTTCTAAGGGCTCGCATCTTTAATTAGAAGCTAATCCATACAGTAAGACATACTTAATTTTTTTATTTTCAAATTTATATAAAAATTTTTTAAAAATTTTTCTTCCTTTAAAGGGGGGCTATTAAAATTCCTTTTCATAAAAAACCCATTTCTTTTTAACAACCTTTCACTTCGGAACTTATTCCGTCACCCCAAAATACCCCCCCCCAACCCTTTTTTTAAACTTTAAATTTCATCCCTTTTTTAATATTAATAAAAAAAAAAAAACCAAACCCAATTCTTTAAAAATTAAAACAACCCCCAAATAAAAATCCCCCTTTTTTCCTGGGTTTTATTTTTAAAAACACAACTTCATAAAAGGGATTTTTTCCCCTTCACAAATACCACCCTCAAACAAAAACCACCTTTTTACAATTTTTTTAAAAAAACTAACTACAACTTTTTCTTTTACTCCCACGTAATTTTTATTTCTTTAAAATTTCTTTTTTTCTTTTTTTTAAATTAAAAACAAAATTCCCCCTTTTAAAACCCCAATCGTTAACCCAAAAACCCCCCCATCATCACCCTAAAAACCATTTTCTATTTTTTTGGAATTTTTTTTGGAATATTCCCCGTTAAAAGAAAAATCTTTTGTTCAATGGTTCTGTTAAAACATTTGTTGGTGCGGTTTATAGTTATTTCCCTTGTAGCAGGGCCCTTTTTGAAGACTTTTCCCCTGTATGCCGAATTAAAGGGCTGCCTTTCAGCGGTGGGAAGGGAAAATTGGCATCTTTTCTTTTTATATTTTTTAAAAAAAAATTTTTAATTCTTTAAAATTTAATGGTCTTTCACTGTTTGCTTTCTGGTTTGGGGTGTGGTTGTTTTTGGCTTTTTTTAGTTGGGTTTTTTGTTTTCTTCTGTAACTCTATGGGGTAAACCCAAAATTTTTTTTACATTTTATTTAGAGTTTTTTGTTTTTGTTTGGTTTTTTCTTGTTTCTTAGGATCTGTTTTTTTATGTTTTCCCAAAAAGTCTTTTCTTTGTTGGCTGTAAGTTTTTTCGTGTTCCTTCTGCTAACCGCCCCCCAACTCTCCAAAGGTTTTTTGGACAAATTTTCCTTTTGGAAGGGGGGGTTGTTCGTTTTGGCATTTCCTTTTTCCTGTTGGTTTTTTGGGGTGTTTCCTTCCACTTTTTTTTTGAAATTTTTAATTTTTAATGAAAATACGAGCCGGTGTAAAGAGACCAAAAGGAATACTTCACCCAATTCTCCATTTAAAAATAATTTTAATATATTAATGGTTTTGAGGGTCCAATTGCCCATTGTTGGGTTGCTTGCCAAACGTTTTGTTGGCTTTTACTTTTTGCTCAAAAGGGTTATACCTATTAAAAATTAATGTTTTTTGGTGGGTTTTTTTTTGCTGACCTTTTTCAACTGTTAGTTTTTGTTCCTAAAATTTTTTTTTTATACGCACAAGGTTACAACTCTTTTTATCCGTAGGGGGTCTTTTTCTGATTTTTTCTTGTGCCGTGGTTCAACGTTTCCCCAATTCTGTTTGTTATTTTATAAAATTTTTGTTAAAATAATTGGTTTTTCGACAAGTTTTGAAAAGTTTTATAGGGTTTGTTTTTTTTGCAAGTTTTATTAGCTTGTTTTGTTTCTTATAAAATTTTGATATTTTGTAAGTTCTTTAATTTTAATAAGTTTTGGGGTTTCTTGTTTAATTTTTAGTTGTTTAAGATTTTTTTTAAAAAAAATATTTTTATAATTCTTGACTTCTTATTGTATTTTTTTTGAAAACCCCTAATTTTGTTTTACCACAAAAATAAATTAGTTTACTTTCATTTTTTGTGAAATAAGGTGCCGAAAGGTAAATGTTAGTTTTTATTAAAACTATGCTTGTTTTGGGGTTTGATGGGGGCGAAGCCCAAACGGACCAAAAGTTTTCCTGGTTTTGGTTTAAAAAGTAAGTGGTTGACATGAATCCCGGGTTTTAACCCCATCTCTGTTTCGGTCAAAATCACAAAAAAAAAAGGGTTGATAAAATACCTTTTTTTCGAAAAAACAGAAATAAAATAATAAAAAAAACCGGGCATACACAACAAGAACATCCCGTGAAAAAGGGAAAATTTACGTTTGGGTTTTTTCAAACAAAGCTTCTAAAAATCTAACCCAATTCTAAGCTGGAAAAGTGTACTCAAAACTTTAGTAAAAAAATAATGGGAAAACATTAACTTATTGCTCAGGGCGTTTATAAGAAAACCCCCGTACAAATTTTAAAACTTTTTTTGAAAAGGGCCCTACAGTTTTGAAAAGCGCCATTTCCAAAGTAAAAAAAATGGTTTACCCTTGCTAAAGGAAAAAGTTGAAAAAATTTAAAAAAAACGTTTCCCTAATTTTAAAATTCAAAAACCTTTATTTGATGTTTATTTTTCCCCCAAAAAAATGAGTAAGGAACCCCCAAAAAAACTTTTTAAAAAAAAATAGTTTTAAAAACCAAACCCTTTTCGTTTCCCCTTAAAACCAAGTTTGAAAAATACCGGAAAAAACTGGACCTTTTTTGAAAAACAGTACCGAAAGGGAAATTTCAATTTTTTAAAAAACCCGGGACTTCCATTTTACCCCTGTTAAAGGGAAAAAACTTTTAAGTTAATTTTTTTTGTCATTTTGAGAAGCTTCCGTTTAAAAAAAATTATATTTTGGAAAAATTTGGGGAAAAACAACTGCCCCCAATAGTTTCCCAAACAGGAGCCCCAGTTAAAAGTGAAAAAAAGAAAATAGTTAAAACCCCCCATCACATCAAATCAAAAAAATTAAATCAGAAAAAGGTCTATAAAATTCAACTGCATCCCGATCCATAGTCCCTCTAAAAACATAAAAAACCCGGAAACATTTTGAAGGGAAAAAAACCCAAAACCCCCCATTCACTTCACACTGAAACAGAAGGACACAACAAAAGCAGTAGACAAAGAGTCTTGCTCTTCTGGTTTTTAAACCCTCCAAGGCTTCTCCTGTATGCATGACCCGGATCCGGGAATCCCTACCCCCCGTGGGAAAAAAAATTGATTTAAATTTTTACGGCTTATTTCCATTTTCCCCCATATAAAAAAATAAAATAAAAAAAAAAATAAACAAAAAAATTCCCTGTTCTTGTTTCCCAAAATGAAAAGTCACATGTGTTGTGTACAAGGTTGCCCGTGTTGTTTTGTGACTTTATTTTTAGGTGATTTTCCCAGCTGTGTTAAAGGGGTTTCCCTTTTTCTTGTGATATTGTTTATTGGTTTAACGAACTGAAGGGTTTCCCCTCTGCCCCTATGACCCCCTTTTTGCTTGGACTACCTGTGTCTGATTCATGGGGGGTTTTTGGGGAGATCCCTTTCCTTTGTGTGGGCATTATGTGGTCAGTGTTTTGTGTAAGTTTGTGTGTGTTTTTCTTAAAAAACTTCCTTTTTGGGGGAAAATTTTTCCACAAATGTACAAGTGTGTGGCTTTTCTCCTGTGTGGGGTTTTGATGTGAACAGTTAAAGTACTTTTTGGTAAAAGTCATCACAATATGTGCAATTGTGTGGCTTTTTTGTGGTTCTGATGTGGTTTGTTTAAATGATGTTTAAGTAAACTTATATGACAATCGTGCACTTGTATGGCTTTTTCCTGTTGGGTTCTGATGTGTAAAAGTAATAGTTTTCTGGGTAAAAGTCTATTACAATATGTTAAATTTTGTGGCTTTTTCCTGTGTGGGGTTTGATAGTGAATTCAGTCAGATGTTTTGGGTGGAAGTCATATTATCATATGTACATGTGTGGCCTTTCTCCTGTTTGGGTGCTTAAAGTGACCCGTTAAATACATTTAAGGGTAAAAGTCATTTCACAAGTGGCATTTGTATGGGTTTTCTCCTGGTGTGTTTTAAGTGCATGTTAAAACTATTTCTGGGAAAAGTCATTCACAAATGTCACTTGAAGGGTTTTTTCCTGGTGGGTTTCTAAAGTGCTCGCAAAATCTGTTTAGTTGTAAAGGGTTTTTGCGTATGTGCTTTGTAGGTCGTTCTCCTGCGGCCGCAAGTGTCTTTTAAATTTTTATTATGCTTGTATGTCTTTCCCCTGTGGACTTTTTAGGGCTCCCCCTGTGTGGGGTTTGAAGGTGGCTATTCAAATGTATTTTCGGGAAACCCTATTCACTATGTGCATTGTGTGGTTTTTCCTGTGTGGGTTCGAAGGGGGTATTTAAATACATTTCGGGGAAATTTATATCACGTAGTCATTGGGATGGTCTTTCTCGGTTGGATCGAAATGGTTATTCAATTGAAAATTTGGGTAAAACCCATGTCAAGGATGGCATTTGTTGGTCTTTCTCCCTTTTGGATTTTATATGTGCTGTTAAGCTCGCATTGTATTTGATGTCTTTTTAATTGTGAACACTTTATGGTTTCCCTATGTGTATCGCTGTGCTTTTTTCAGGGGGCTTTTATCAAAACTTTGTTTTCCCCACTTTTCACACAGATGAGAGTTTCTTGAAAAATACACGTCCTTTCTAAAGATCTGTTTACTCTGTTTTGTCACAGTCAGCTCATTTTCTCCCCCCAAATCATCAGGCAAAAAAACTTATCTTGCCCACCAGGTTGACGCAGTGTTTTGTTCGTGCCTTCTCCCTGTCAGGAATTTTTCCCGGGTGCGGCAAAAAACTTTAGGAGCAAAGTTGCTGTTTAAAAAGAAAATTGACAGATGAATCCTCCCACACTTTTTGCATTGTATTTTTTTCTCTTGATTAGTGCATTTTTTGCTTATTTCTTTTAGGTTTTCACATCACCTTTTTGTGGTTTGACTATAAACAGGTATTTTACATGTGAAAATGTCTTTCCCCAATTATGTGTGTTGTGTAAAATCTCCCTATACTATTCTTTAACTCTTTAAAATCAAACCATCTGAAATCCCTTTGGAAACGGGATTGTAAACCCTACAGTTTCACACGTGTCCTTGATCAGTTTAAAATCATCTGGGAAAAAAACGCTGTCCCAAGGTCCCCTATTTAGCACACAGTCACCCCCTTTTTTTGTATCATATATCTGCAGTGCTTACGTTCCCAAGTACAGGCAAGATCAAATGTCCACTATTCAGCTGAGTGTTCCCGCCCCATGGTTTCCTGTTTGACGAATTTTTGTTTTTTCCTTTGATTTTCGGAAATACATTTTTTTGAGGAAAAGGTCTTGGCTGTTCTTGTTCGTACAGCTCTCTTTTGAAAGCGGGTTTTTTGTCTTCTAAAAGGTCCTCTGTCTTCATGCTGGTTGCGGGTTTTGCCCGGGGCCATGTTGGAAACTGAAGTCTCTGAAACATCAACAACAGGTTTTATTGTGTCTCTTTTTACGGCGAGGGGGATGTTTAGTGGTTGTATTTGCTTAATCTGTGACCCGGGGTTCGTTTTCCGTTCAAAGGATATTTTCCCTTGGATTAAATTAGTGGGGACTCCATTTCTCCAAAAGTCCAAAAAGGAGCCCAAAAACCCGAGGCTCCGTGGAAAACGCACGAAAAACGTCTTGCGCCACGTAAAATCCGTCGTTTTTTGTAAGAGATATCTTGTGTGCCGTTGGGAATGTATGACAGAATTTTCAAAACCGCATACCCCCACAGGGTATAAACAAGCACTAATGCAAATGCTAACCCCTCGTAAAAAAAAGAATAAAATGAATGAATAAATAAAAAAAAATAAAAATTCAAGTGACAAAGTGTGTTTAAAATTTTAATACTGTAGGGTTTTTTAAGGAGGTATTTTGGGTTGGTTTGCGAGTTGGGTTTTTTTTTTACTTCCCCTCAAAACTTTTATATAATGCTAAAGCATTTTTAGGGCAATTGCTGGAAATGTTTTTCTTTCTTGTTTTTTTTTTATTTTTTTAAATTTTCTGTGCTGTTCATCTCTGTGACATCCCCTCCTGCTTTTCCCACACGCCCCTTCAATCTCCCCGCCACAAAACCACACCCCGATTTGTTTTGGGCTTTCCCCCAGGTCGGAAGTCCACAGGGGTCCCCTCACTATCAGGCCGCCTGGGGCCACCAGCCAGGGGGCCCTGCAACTTTTCCCGCTGGGTCACTTTGTGGTGTTTAGTGGTGCCTGTTCTGAGTAAAATACACGTACACCACCTCTAAGCCCCCTATAACGCAGCATTAGCTCAGTCGCGGAGCCAACTGGTGGTTCCCCCTTTGATTTTGGAAACCACCACAACGTCCCTCCAACGCGGTCCCGGAGCCTCCCGCCCCCAAAAGGGTTTGATACAAAAATCAACAAGGCACAGGGGTTTGGAAAAAAATTTAAGTTACATGGAAAAGCAACGAACCACGATTCAGAGGTTTTTTTTTATTGATGATGGCAATGAAATGAGGGGGGACAAATGTGCTGCTGTGGGAAATGCATATACTTTGAATTACTTTCAGGGTCGTACCCTTTCCTTACTATCAATATATGGGGTTTTTCAAAGGGCAACATGCCCCAAAATACAAACCTGCGTTTGGTCAGGTAATTTTTGCAACACTTCAAAATCGCATCCTTAAGTGGAAAAAGTTGAAAGTGTGGTCCCCGTCTGCCCCCTGAGCCCACAGCACACTCCCTTTAGGGCCGCTGGAGTCCTAAAAAATTTCTAAAGTGATAAGAAACGAACCCCCAACTTCCAGTCATAACCAAGGGGCTAAAACCCCTCCCATGGCGGTAGTTCACATTAAAAAGGTAAGTGTAAATACATTTTCCTTTCCCCGATGAAAAATATTTGCGACTGTTAAAAGTTGACAGTCACTTTACAGTTGCGCCATTTTTAGAAGGGGTATTTCATCAGCTTCATAAAAAAAAAAAAACCCAAAATTGGGAAAAAAAACCCCGAAAGGACAGGTTAGAGGATTACAATACTTTTTTAAGGACATTGAAGAGAGGTTTGAGGAAGAGAGAGAGAGAGAGAGAGAAAAAGGGGAAGGGAGAGAGAGAGAGAGAGAGGAGAGGGGAGAGAGGGGAGAGAAGAGAGGAGGAGGAAGGTGAGGGGAAAAGAGAGAGAAATGTCTTTTAATATTTCCCCCCCAAAAAATCGAGGGATGGGTTTTTCTTTGAATTTTTGTTCCAACGATTGAATTTTTTACTTTACGAAAAACAGAGGAAGTTTAGTTTTCCTTTCCCATTTCTTCACCAACACATCACACCACCCCCGCCGCACCAACACACAAAATTTTACACAATCAGTGGTCTAGAGGAAACCCCACTGTCTAAAAGGGAAAATCGGGGTTTGGATCTGTGCAGTTTTTAAAACCCTTTTTGGGCCAAAAATTTTCCCACACCCTTTAAAAACCTGATGGTTGGGGGTTAGTCTTTGGATAATTTATCAACCATGGTCCTGGTGTTACACATGATTATGGAACAGAATTTGGGGGCTGGCAAAAATTAGTAAAAAAAAAATCCCTTGGATGGGGAAACAAATCGTTGTAGACAGAAGAAGGGGAAAAAAAGGGTGACGTGCTCTTGGCGAGGGGCTATCCCCAAAGAGCAGCCCAAATTTTCATACACATTTGCTTCCTTAAAAGGGGTATAAATAGATAAAGAAAAAAATGCTGTTAATTTAGGCATCAGGGAACTAGAAAACATAAGACATAAAGAAAAAACATGCACACTAACAGACAAGCAAAAGGAAATAAAAAATTCCTTTGTCCATATCTTCCCAAGAAAATGCATCCACAAACTACAGGGCCACAAAAACCCCGCTCTTAAAAGTACCTGAACTTGCTCAACATCTGTAGAGCCATGGGTGGCCCGTGTTCTAGGCAATGAAACAATGCCGTGCTGCAGATTGTGTTTTATTGTGAACTGTGGCTTGGGTAAGGTGGTACGAAGGGGAATTGAGAAAAAGTTGTTCCTTTTTTTATAGCTCTTTACAGCAATTTTATGGGAGTGTATATGTATTTTTTTTTCCATTGTTTTATTTATTATCTTTGTTTAATACGTAATAATCTGTGCATTTCTGTTATTATCTGGTGTTATTTTACCAAATTTTT
>CM054154.1:41996311-42018811 GCA_028751875.1 Rapana venosa
TGAATAAGCCTGTGCTTTTTACATCTTAACAATCCCTGCCCCATCATGTTCGACGATGACCTCCAAAACAGCAGAGGGGGGCAGCTGCTGTTTCAGAAACTGGGCAAAAAATTTGTTATAGTGGAGATGCCTTGCCCACAGACATCCCACTCTCTCGGCCAAGTGGGCATAAGGACTGTCAGCTTTGGAGATGTTCTCCAAAGGCCAACCAGCCCCCAAGGGCTGCAGCACAAAAAGACTGTAGCAAGTCAAGCCTCCTGAGGAGTCATGAATAGTGATCACTAAGCTTGTAAAGTGGAATTCTATGAGGGGGAAAGAAAGCCACTCCCTCATAAGCCTGTCACTTTGCTGTTGCCCCAGCGTCAAGGGTTTTAATCGAAAAACTGTGATAAAGCCCAGCACTTAAGGTCACTGTGTATTTATGCATTTTTTCTCAATTTTGTCATCCGTTCCCCACCGGCCCCACATTGTAAGTAGGTGTTGTGTGTAACTTTTAAAAAATCAAAAAAGCAATACCTGCCTACTGGGAAATAAAAATAAAGAACAGCTGGGTTTTTCTTCACTAAAATTAAGAAGAAATTTGAACAAAACGGGGAGGGGTGGGGGGGGGGAGATTCACAATTTAATCATAACTGACCTTTAAAAACTTTTTCCTTTCCTTTCCTTTCTTCTTTCTCACTCCTAAGCTAACCTAGAGTTCACCAAGGGGAAAATTTTGCGTTGGCAACCTTTTTTTGCCCACCAAGAAGGTAGCCACATTCCAACTTTGGGGATGCATGCTGGTTTTTTTTCCCTGTTTCCGTAACCCACCAAACGCTCAATGAACTACGGACCTTTAACCTGCATATCTGATCTTCTGCATGTGTATACACACAAAGGGTATGAAGGCACTGGCAGGTCTGCATTTGAAGCTGACTTGGGAGATCATAAAAATCCCCACCCTTCATTCACCAGACGCTGCCGGATTTGAACCCACGAAAAAAAAAGGGGGAAGCAGTTTTGCCTTAACAAAACTATTTACCGGAGTCCCGTTGATGCCAGCTAGCTGTATGACTGACCACTATAAACATCCCCTCCTCTACAAACCTTTACGCTGGAAAACCGGGCTGACGGGACTGAAGGGTAGAGAGCAGGGGAAAAAAATTCAGGACAGGGGAAGTAATTGTCAGCAGATATCTAGTACTGTAAGGTTAATTAAAATAACAAACCAACAACAACAAAAAAAACCCCCTGAACCACCCAGTAAACGACAAACAACTCCCCCTCCCCCCTGGCCCGAATAATAATAAATAATAATATATGGAATTTATATAGCGCTGAATCTTGTAAAAAACAAACAAATCGAAGCGCTTGCACTCAATCTTTTTACACTTACAGGCATGCAACTCTCCTTAAACATAATGAACAACAGATTTCAAATCCAGGGCGCGCGCACGTACGCCTCACACGCACGCACACACACACACACAACACACACACACAAAACAAAACACTTAGAGGGAAAGATTTTGAAAATTAGGAGATATTTTGGGGGGAAAGTCAGGTGGAAATAAGGTTTTTAGGTGGATTTGAAGGTATCAAGAAGGCTTTTGGCGATAAAAAGGGGTTCTTCCAGAAAAAGGGCCAAGGAAGGGGGAAGGCCCAAAGAATGGGGAACGGGTTTGGGGAAAAAAAGGGAAGCTTGAAAAAAAGAAGGAAACTTAAAAAAATAATTAAATTATAAATATAAAAATAATAAAAAATAAGGCCTAATTAAAAAAAAAAAATAATTGGTTTAAATACCCGAATTTAAAAACAAAAAAAAACCCCTCATTCCCCAAATTTTTTAAAAGGGAAATTTTAAAAGGGTTAAAAAAAAAGAAGCCGCCTTCAACAACAGCTGTTTGATCCAATGGTTGAGGCCGACTAACACCCTTGGGTCAAAGTCCCCCCCTTTCCCCAAAACGGTTGGGGTCCTGCGGTTTGTTGATTTGGGTGTTGGACAGAAAATCCGGCAGTTTCGGAGGGAGTCCGTGACCCTTCCGAAAATGGGCCAATTTTCGGAAAAACTGAAAAACAAGGTAAAAATTTTTTAAACTTTGGGACGGGGAAGGGTTTGGGGCCCCCCCCCCCAAAGGGAACCAAAAACGTGGTTACCTTAAAAATAACCCCGTTTTAAAAAAAAACCCCCCCAGTTCACCCCCTAAAGGGCTCAAGGAGAAAGGGGGCAGCGGGGGAATGGGGCCCCCGGGGGTTTGCTTCCCGGAGGTGGCCCCCACCCCGGGTATGCCAAAGGTTTGGGGCCCTTTCTTCCTTAATTTTCACCATAAAGCCTGCACTTTCGGGTTTTACATTCCCCTGGAAGCGGTTTTAATTTTTTGGCCCCGACCGGTGGCCGTTACGGGCAAGTGCCGGCTGTTCGGGGAAATGGTGTGTTGGGCGGTGTGTGGATGTGATGAGTTAATTATGTTATGAATGCTTTTGGGAGGAAATCTTGGATTAAAAAAAAGGGAAGCCGGTAGTATTACCAGAACACACCCTTATACACACCCCCCATTTACCAGGTAGTTCGCTCCTTCCGAAACCCATGTCCTGTTAAAAAAGTTCCACGCAACAAAACGGCCCTTTTATCAGCTGGTTTTCTCGGGTGGGTTTTCTTTGGGAGTCAGGCAAAGCCCCAAGCCCCCTGGTAATGGCCCCCAGTTTCCGGGCCCGGGTTCCCCAAGGGCTGTGGGGTTGATCTTGGGTTGGAGGCAACGGGACGTTTTGGAAACTGGAAAAATAATCCCTTTTTGGGGAGGGATGGTTGGCGGAGGCTTTCTTCCCAGCCGGGTGCGCGCCAACCTGGTTCATTTGATGGTTACCTTTCGCCCTGGTTCAGTCATTCCGTTAAATTCCTTAATGTACCGCTCTTTAATCCCAAAGAAACCCAGGGGGAATGGGCCCAGCCCCAATGCGGTAAAAGTTATCTAAAACTTTTGGGACTAAATTTTAAGTATTTTGGGGAAATTTATTTATTTTAAAATTCCTTTTAAAAACGATTAAAACACTCATGGTTCCAATCCAAATTCCCAAAAATTCGTTTGGCAATTTTTCATTGTTTTACACGATGCCTGTTTTAAAGTCGAGATGTTTTCTGTTAAAACAGTTTTTGTTTTACAGGGTTTTAGTTTTGATATAAAGAGTAATTTGAAGAATATCCCAAGGTAGGGAACACATTTTAGATAAGATGTTTACCAGGTTTTTAGGGCGTTTTTGAAAGGGGAGGATATTATTTTGGTGTGAACGTTTTGATAAGAGATGTTTATGGAAAAGATTTCGTGTTGGTATGGTGATTATGGGAAATTGGGGTAAAGGCGTTAGAGGTTGGGGAGTATGGATGAGAAGGGGTGGGAAAAAGTGTTAGAGATTAGGTTGGTAGGTTTCATTTTGACTTATAATGTATGGGATTATTAATTTTTATTTTTTAAAGAGGGTAAAGATTTATTTTTGTTAGGACAGGCGGTTTTGGGGGTTTGATATTTGATTTAAAGGGAGGCTACCTTGGGGATAGGTTTAAGTGTGAAATGTTGGTGTGTTGAACAGGGGATAGTTTTTTTTGAAAGATTTTGGTGGGAGGAAAGCGGTGTTAATGATGGATAAATATTTGTGAGGGAACGAATTTATCGAGATGATGCAATGTTTTAGGACCGGCCCTGTGAGATGGGAATGGATGATATAGTGTGGTTTTAGAAAGAAGATGATGTGATGATGATACAGTGTGTGTGTAGGAACAGGCGGGTGATATGATTTTAGATGAATGGATGATGAGATATGATAGATAGATTTGTTGGGCAGGGGTTTTATATTGAATTTAATTATAATATTTTTTTGGAAAAAGGGGGGAAATGTGTTTTTTATTTTTTTTTTAAAAAAATATAAGATATCTGATGATATCAGTTGTTGTAAACTGTGTTTGATGTATTAATTAATGTAAAGTTTTTTGGGGGCGGTTGTATTGTCCGTTTTTTTAAATAACAAATTATTTTTGATTTAAAAATAAAAATGTTTATAAGAAATAAAAATTTTATTTATTTTTTTAAAGGGAACACGGCCCTTTGTGATATATTTTGGTTGATAATAGGTGTTTTGTGGGGAAACGGGCGGTTTTTGATGATTGTTTGGAGGATGATAATAGTGTTGTTGGGGAACGGGATGTGATGAACGATGAGGGGTTGAAAGGGGGGATACAGGAGTGTGTGAATTTTGGGTGTGATATGTGATGATGATTTTTACAGTGTGTGTGTAGGAACAGGAAAAATTTTGGGTGGGGTGTGATGATGATGATGATGAAGATAATGTGTGTGTGTGTTGTGTTGTGGTTTTGTGTAGGGAACAGGGGTGTGAGGGATAAATGAAAAAGGAAAATTTGTGTGTAGGGAAAGCGTTGATGATGTTTGATGATGATGATAAACAGTGGTTTTGGGGAAACCAGAGTGTGATAAAGTTTGATGATAGTGATGAAGGGATGATGATGATAAGTGTGTTTGTTGTAGGGAACGGGGGAGTGTGGGGGGATTGATGATGATGAGGGAAAAGGGGGGAGGAAAAAAATACAGTTGTGGGGGAACCAGGCGGGGTGATAAAGATGATGATGATAAATGTTGATCCAGGGGTTTTTTGTAGGGAACAGGGGTTGTGATAAATTGATGATGATGATGAGATGAGGGGAAGAATAAATACAGTGTTTTTGGGGGGGAACGGGGCGGTTGAAAAAAGGGGAGGGTAAAGTTTGTTGTGTGAAAAAGGATTGTAAAGATGATGATGTGATGTATAAAACCTTTGGTTTTAGGGAAACGGGGTGTGATATGAAAATGGATGATAAGTGTTTTTTGTGGGGAACAGGCGGTGTGATAAAGAAGATAAGTTGGCGGGTTGGGCCCCCAGGCGGTGTGTTGATTTGATGAACATTTTTGGTCCCTTGCTTTATCAGGTGTTTTGCGCCTGTGTTTTGCATGTGTGTGAGAATACAAAGTAAATGTGGGTGTGATGAAATTATTATATGTCTTACTGTGTACTTTAAAAGCAAAATTTTCCCTATTAAAGTTTAACTCTCTCTCCCCACTCTCACACACATGGGGCAATTTTCATTGTTGTTTTTCCCAAAACTGCCTGAAAAACAGTGAGAATCGGGGCATCGGGGAAAACCACCCCATTTTCTCTGCTTTGACTGATGACCAAAGGGCCCTTTCCCAAAAAGCCTGTGATGGTTTACCTTTTTCCTTGCCCGGGGACTCCCCGGGGTTTCCCTTTATGTATGAGCCCACAATGTCAAACCCAATTCAAGAAAAAGGGAACACCCTGTGGGCCTATAGAAAGGGACTACAGAGATTGCGTAACAGAAATTTAATACACTTTCGTTTGTTTTTATATTTTGACCGGGCCCAGGAGAGCTGTGAGAAGCCCCGCAAAACCAAAAATTTGGGCGTTATGGCTGTCACGTCAGAAAAAAGGGCCCCCAAAATTACTTTTAATTAGGCTTTTAAATTGTCACACGCAAAAACCCCGACAAAAAATGAAATGTACATAACTAGTGATCAACGAAAAAAAATTTAAAATTAACGAGGCCCCAGCAGTTTAAAATTTGGATGTGATCATACTTTTTGTATGTACAGTACATCATTTGAAAAGGGGATAATCAGTGCAACAGCTAAATTGATTTAAAAATTTTATTTGTTGTTTTTTAAATTTTTCTAGTTTCAGTTACAAAAAAAAAAACCCAACTACAAGCAAAAAAAAAACCCCCAATTATAAAAAATTAAACCAGTATCCCTTTTTATTTTCAGAAACGGGCCCAATGCAACTTTTTTTTTTAAAAAAAGGGGGGATGTTCACAAAAACTGACGGGGAAACCTTACTTTAAAATTGCCCCTTGTGTGAATTACTAAATCGATGTAGGCTTGTAAACCTTGTAAAGGGGTGTTTTTGTCACCTGGGTTTATGAGTTTAAAACCCGTTGGGGCCTTCCCTATTTTTTTGCTATCAAAGGGTTGGGGGCTCCATGACTTGTTTGATAAATTTTGCCAACAAGAGAATTTTTCCCAGCGTTTTTCCCAAGTTGTTAAAACCCCAAAATGAATGTGCCCCCCCAACCAACTTTACCTCCCCAGAAAAAAAGGGGCCCAAAACCCGTGGAAAGTCTATCTCCAATTTGTTTCCCCCACCTTGAAAAAAAATAAAACCCTTCTTCTACAAAAGGGCTTGTTTGTGTTCCCTCGGTAAAAAAAAAATTATACCAAAATTTACTAATCCATTTGGCCTGCACAACTCAATTTAAAATGGCTGGGCGATCGGGGCCCCGATGAAGTGGGCTAAAAAAAAAAAAAAGGGCCAAAGATTTTAAAAAACGATTCCCAAAGACCCAAAAAAGAAAAAATAGCAAAGGGAAAATTTAATCTAAAAATTTCTTTTCCTTTTGTACACTTTTATTATTCCTTACTTTTGGAAATTTCGAAAATTTTCAGCAAAAAAAACACCACATGTAAGATGGGCCCATCTCGCTCCCCTGTTGGAAACGCTGGGTTTTTTAAACCTACCCTAGGCCTAACTGTTCTTCCCCTGTTTTTCCCTTCCCCAGGGTCGGGGGACCTCCCTTTCAAGGTGCGCAGTAGGTTTGGCCAAACCCCCTGTCCAGTCATTTAACGGACGCGTTGTTTCCCCTTTAAATGAGTGGGGGATGGTCTTTTTTTTCCCAAACAGAAATTTTTTCCCCCAAAGATTGTATAGGAAACCTGTTTTGCTTTAAATCTTTATGATTCAATTTTTAAACCATTTTTGTGGGAACACTGCTGGCCCCGGGCCCAGTCCCAAGGTTTTGGAAAGGGAGAAAACTTTTTGATATGGTTTTTTTGGGGGACTGCTTTTAAAAAACAACTGTCCATGTCCCTTTTGCTCTGCCTTTGTCTTCCAACCACCTAATTAAAGAAAGAAACTGGCAGACAGTTACCCAGTTTTTATAAAATTTTCTGGTTTTGGGTTTTAGAAAAGCAATTTTTTGCCAACCTTTGGGTTTTTGGAGTGGTTTAATGGGGTTTGTTAGCTTCGTGTTTTGATCTATTTTTTTAGCGGGGGTGAAAATTTTTTAAAACCCCAAACTACAAAGCCAGGGGACAGGGCCCAAATTTCATTGGCTGATTTTTTAAAAACTGGCCTAGGACCCTACCCTGGGCCCAGTCTTTTAAAAAAAAAAAAAGGGAAAAATGGGCCATTTTGATTCTTTTTTGTTTTTGCTTTTAAAGAGCTTGCCTAAAATTGTTTTTAAGGGGAAAAGGGGTAGGGGCCCAAAATTCTAGCCACCTTTTTCCCTTTTTCAGTGGAGTCTTTTTTTTTTTTTAAAAAAATTGGGGGGGGGGGGGGGGGGGGGGGGGGGGGCGGGCTTGAGAAAGTTTTAAAAAAACTTACACCACACACACAAACAAAACACCCTCACTCCCACCAGGGGCCCAAAACCCAAAAGTGCCCCTATGTGATTTGAGGGGAACTCCCCAAAATAAATAAAATTTAAGACTACTACAGTCCGGCACGGGGGTTTCTTTTTAGATTTCTCAGAGCCATGGAGTGAGTCTATGGTACTTACCCTACGGGAAGTAAGGTAAATAAAACCCCAGGACAGATTTCAAAACAAAAAAAAAGCGGGCCCAACCCCTTTTTCCCACCCCTTTTTTTCCTCAAGAGTTAACATCAGTACAGACTCCCCCCTTTTCCCCAAAAAAAGCCCTTTTTTTTTTTAGGATGGGACTTTTAACCCGGGGCCCCCGTGTGCAAAACGCACGCAGAACATCTTCCCCCCCCAATTTTAAAATCCTTTTTCCGCTTTTCGAAAGAGTAGGGCTATTGTGTGCCGGGGGGAAACAGAAAATTTACAAAACCGCATACCCACGGGGACAATTTTTGTAAAATAAACAAAAGGTGGGTATTCCATTATCCTCAAAAATAAAAAAAAATTAAATAGATAAAAATGACTTCGCTAAAGAAACTTTAAAAAAAATTCTGACTATAATAATAAAAAAATAAAAATAAAAATAATAATAAAAAATAATAAAAATGATGATGATGATGATAAAGATGATAATGAGGGAATGATATGAAATGATGTGAGGGGATTATATTATTATTTATTTTTAATTTTTTAAAAAATTTTAAAAAGGGGCTGAATTTTTTTAAAACAAACAAATCGAAGTACTGTCAAAGAAAACCCACTAAAAACATTTAAAATGAACAATCGGGAATTCGAGGGGAAAAATTTTTAAAAGACTTTATAATTATAAAAATTTCAAAGGAAAATTTTCCAAAATAAATGAGTGTGTGTTGTGTGTGTGGGGTGTGTGTGTGTGGGGGTTTGGTGTGGTTTTGGTGTGTATTTAATTATTTTTTTTATTTTTGTTTGATTTTTTATTTTTTTATATCTTTTATATGAATGGGGGGTCTAGGGGGTTAACGGGGCCCTGCCCTAAAAAAGCAAAAAGTCCGGGTTCGTATCCCGTCGGGGGCCCCAAATTTTTCCCCCCAAACCCTTTTTAGAACCTTTGAGTGGTGGTCTGGGCGCTGGTTTTTTCGGTTGGGGGCGAAAAACCGAGGCCCCGGGTGTGTTACAAAAAATTTTGCAGCGCCCCGAAAAAAAAAACCCAGGGCCCAACAAGAGATTTGCCCGGGCCAAAATTCTTAGAAAAAAAGCCACTCTGATAGGGAAAAGAAATACAGTTGCAGACCAAAAAAAAAAGGGGTTGGGGGGGCGCGGGCTCTTGTGGCGACGGCTCCCCCCGGGGGAGGCACCCCGAATTTCACCAGAAAAATTTCCGTGAAAAAAAAAAAAAGGGAAAAAAGGGAAAAAGGAGTCCCATCCCCTAAAAGGTTCGTGGGGGAAAAGCGGGGGCGTAAAGGACCTCACTTCTTGGGGCCAGAAAAATTGAGGGGGGCGCCCATTCCTCTCCCTCGCGGTTTTCCCTTTCCCCTGCCCAAAAGGGGGGCAGGTACCCATTTACAGCTGGGTGAACTGGGGGGAACTTTTACTTAAAAGGGCCAAAGGCCCGCGCAAAGGGTCCCCCACCCCAACTGGTAACCACGTTTCGACGCTGCTTAACTTGGCGGGGGGGAAAGGGGAAGTGCTCCGACCACTGAGCTATCCCCGCCCCCCACGGAACACACACACAAAGGGGGAATTTTCGTGATTTTTAATGGTTAAATAAATAAAAAAATAAAAAAATCGGGGAATAAGGGAAATTTAAGCACTTTGGGGTTTTTTTTTAAAATCCAGCCCCCGTGTATATCGGATTCGGAATTCTTTATTTTTCCCCAAACCGGCACAACAATGCCTATTTTAAACGAAAAGCGGAACCCGGGTTTAAAAGTGTGCGCAAGATGGTTGCGTGCGTTCGCACACAGGACCTTGGTTTATAGTCTTATCTGAAAGACTTTGGGGGGGAGTGGAGCCCGCATGGGGTTTTAAATCCCCGAGGAAAAAAACCCCCTTTGGTGTTTTGTGTATGTGTTTGTGTGTGTGTGTGTGTGTGTGTGTGTGTAAAACAACTAACTCACTCACAAAATCGCATGTGTGCCAACACTGGGGGACACGGTTTTTTTTTTCACTAAAAACTATGGTATAGTGTAGTTAGTAGTAGTGTAAATAGTAGTGTTAATAAAATATTAAAATGAATAGCATTTATTAGCACATTTCTCCCAAAACAAAAGCCTTTTAAAGGGGCTTTTATACCATCCCCATTTATTTCACATGCACACCCCGAAAATAATAAAACAACAAAAAACAACAGCAAAAATGAAAATGAGGGATTTTAAAGCGCAAATAAATTTCAAGAGATACCTATCGCACTGTAAAAACAACACTTTTCGCCCCGGGCCCCACCTAGCAGGGCAATTTAAAATAAACCAAGAGAAAAGGGGGCCCAGCCAAAAAAACATAAAATAACCCAAAAAAACAAAAAAACCCCTAAAACCCAAAAGCCCGGGATGCACTTTAAGTAGCCTACATTGGGAAAAAACGGCGACCGGCAAGAAAAAGCACAAAATATTAACTAGCAAGAAATACCTTAAAGAGAATTTCTTTAATGAAGATTAAAAATGGGGTAAATTTGGGGGCATGTCCCGACGGCCCGGGGGCAGAGATTCCAATTTGTGGGGCGCAGCAACACCAAAAAAATCTACGCCTGCGGTTTTTTTTTGGGGTTTTAATGGGGTTTCAACAAAATAAGTTATCATTCGAAGAAACCCCCCAGGGTTCTTTTTTGGGTTTTTTTTCGTTTTTTTGGGGGTGGGGATTTTTTGGGCCGCCCAGCCTAGATTAAGGTGCCGGGGCCCTTTTTTAATTTTAACAGGGGTGCCCCTTTTGGTTTTTAAACCAATTTTTAAGCCCCCGGGGTTTTTTTGGGGTTAATTTGGGGCCCTTTTTTGCTTCTTTCCAAAGGTAACCTTTTGGCATTCAGAGTTTGGTTTGGTTTCGGGTGTTCTTGGGTTTTCCTTTTTTACCCTCCGGGGTTGGTTTTTGTTTTCCCGCGGCAAGGACGGCGGTGGGGAAACCAGCCCTTGGGGTACGGATCCCCGGGGCAAAATTTTCTAAAGGTGCCCAATAAAACCCGAGCCCTAAAAACATGGGGGGGCCCGGTTCCCCTTTTGTCTTTCCCCGGAGGAGTGGACCAAACTGAACCCCAAAAAGGCAACAAACCAAAAAAACTATTTTCAAAGCCACCCAAACCCCGAAAACCCTTTTACACCCGAAAGAACTTTTAAAGGTGAAAACCGCCCTCTTTGGTCTTGGGTTCTTTTTTTTAAAGGGGGGTTTGGGGTTGCTGCCCCCAAAACCCCAAACCCTTTTAAGGACCCCCAGTTTTCCCCCTGGCAATTTGCCAATGTTCTGTCGTCTGAAAATTTTGAGGTTTTTTGCCCTTTCCCAAAAATTTCGTTAATTCCCCTTTCAAAAATTTTTTTTGAAACCGGAATTTTTGTTAATCACCCCAATTTTGAAAATGGAATATTGTGGAACAATAACGGGGAAAAAAACCCCCGAACCAGAAAACCCTTTAGGTACGGGCCCTACAGGGGGGGGGGCCGGTTGGACTTTAAAACCCCTTTTTTTCCCCCTATCACCGCTCTGCGCCTATCCGAGGGAAAAAAGGGGAAAACCCTTCCAAAGGAACACCTCTTATTCCAAAAAGTAAATTTTGTCTTTTGGGCCCAAAAAGAGTGGTTTAAGCGTGTCGAATGCTGCAAGAGGTCCCAAAAACCCCCTGAAAGCCAAATCTGCGGTCGTCCCTTCCCGCAAAAACAGGGTGTTGGGGACACTCAGGAAAAGGGAGTTCCGTGCTGTGGCCAGCCCTTACGCGGGGTGATGATCCCCCCAAAAAGGTTTGGGTTTCCAAACGGTTTCTTTGAAAACCGTTTGAGGGCGACTCTTTTCCAGAACTTTTGAAAGGAAAAAGGGAAATTGGAAAAACCGGGCCCGTAATTTTTTATATTTTTGCAGTCTTGAAACCCTTTTTTCTTGAGGGGGTGGGATAAAAAATAGATTTTTTTAAATTTCCCGGGTACCGAGCCCCCCGACAAAGGGTTGGGTGAAAATCTGTTTCCCAAAAAGCCAAAAAAATTTTAAGGTTTTTTCTTTATCCCAAAAAAGGGGGGCAAGGAACTAAACAAAGCTTTTTGTTGGCATGGACAGAATTATTCAAGGATGTCTTTCCCCAAAAAACTGGTTGAAAGGATGAAAAATGGGTAGTTTGGGTAGTAGTGTGGGTAGTTAGTCGTAGTAGTAGTAGTAGTAGTAGTAGGGTAGTAGTAGTAGTAATAGTAAAATGGTAAATATTTTAGTCGAAATAGTGGTTTGTGGGGGTATGTATTAGTAGTGTAGTAGTTTTTTGGGGAAATAGTGGGAGTAGTTAGAGTGGGTTTAGTAGTAGTAGTAAGGAGTAAATAGTAGAAGCAGTTTTGTGTAGTAGTAGTAATGTAGAATAGTAGTAAAGTAGTGTAGTAGTAGTAGTAGTATTTGTAGTAGTAGTAGTGTAGTGTTGTAGTGTACAGCAGCAGCGCCCCAATAGTAATATATAGTAGGGGTAGTAGAGTAGTATATAGAGGAGTGGTTGTGTGTAGAGACACAGCAGCAGCAAAAATGTAATAGTAGTAGTAAACAGCAGCAGTAGTAGTAGTAGTAGTTTGTAAATATTTGTTTGTATTGTAGTACTAGTAGTAGTTTGTAGTAGGGTAAAAAGTACCCATAGTAATATTATTAATAGTAGTAGTTTGTAGTGGAGTAAATACATAGTAGTATAGTAAGTGTAGTTTTTCAGCAGCGCACAGCAGCAAAATTTGAAATAGTATTTGTAGTAGGGGTTTGTACACAGTTTGTAGTAGTAGTAGTAGTAGTAGGGGATCAAACAGCGCAGCAGCAATTTTAGTAGTAGTAAATGCAGCGCGTTGTATTATATTGTTTGTAGTTCCCAGTGTATTGTAGTAGTAAATGGTAGTAGTACTATAGTGAAATAGTTTGTAGTAGTAGTGGAAGGGAGTCATAGTTTTGTAGTAGTGTAGTAGTAGTAGTTAGTAGTAGTGGTAGTGTACTAAGTAGGTTGGGAGTAGTAGTAGTAGGGGGTGTGTACTAGTAAATAGTAGTAGTTGTAGTAGATAAATAGTAGCCGTAGTAGTAGTAGTAGCCGTAGTAGTTGTAGAATATTTGTATTTTGTATAGTTTGAAATAAAAAGTATTTGTTAAATTGTAGTAAATAGTAGTAGTAAAAGTAGTAGTAGTGTTAGTTAGTAGTAGTAGAAAAAAGTAGTAGAAAGTATTGTAGTAGAATAGAAAAGTGGGAGTAAAAGTAGTTTTAGTAGAGTAGTTAGTGTGTAGAAGTTGTTTTAGTAGTAGTTGTAGGAGTAGTATTCAGAGCAGCAGCAAACAAAAAGTAGTAAATAGTAGTAGTAGTATTTGCGCAGAGTGTGTATAGTAGAGCAGCAGGGACAGCAGTAGTATAGTTTAGTTTGTTAAATATTATAGTAGTAGTGTAATTAAATTGTGTAGTAGCGCAAACAGCAACAACCCCAAAAAAAACCCAAAATAATAATAAATATTTTTATTAATTTATAATATATTTTATAACAACAAGACTGCAAGGAAATGTACAGGTGTCGTGTTTTTAAAAACCCCCTCCCCCAAGCCTCTGCTTTCAAGATATCCCAAAAAATGAATGATGGGAACAAGGGACAAATAAAAAGCTGATAAAATGAAAGGGCCCTGCTTGGGAAGGGGCCAAAAACAAAAACCCCCTTCCATTACCAGCTTTTAATAGAATTTGACAATGCACCAATCCCTTTTATTTCCCCTGCTGTAAAGATCTCATTATTGACAACCCCCCAAATCTCTATGGGGAAAAATTCCTCACCCCCGAACCCCGCCCGTATGCTTCCCATCAATTTCCCCCGGGGATTGTGCCTTTGAAAATCCCCCGTTCACCGACCAAAAAAAAACTCGTGGCATCTCTCATTCTTTTTACAAATTTGGGCTATTGCAATTCTCTTTTTGGGTGGTCGCCAGCATCATCTATTTCCCCTCCCTTCAACGTATTCAAAACTCTGCCCCGCTGACTAGTCCCCAGAAAAAAAAATCCTTTAAACAACCCTTTCCCCCCTTTTTTTCGATTTTCTCCACTGGCTGCCTGTACCACAAAGAAAAAAAATAAAAAGTTTAGGGAAAAAAAAATAAAAACCAAAAATAATAAATAAATAATTTTAAAAATTTAAAAATAATAATAATAATAAAAATTTTTTAAAAATAATGTTGGAATTTATAAAAGCGCCCGAATCTTGTTTAAAACAACAAAACAAAGGGGCTCAGATTTTATTTTATACCACTTTTAAATCCCCGGGGCCCGATTTCTCTCCCTTGGAAAATTTGGGCTGCTCTCCCCCGGGGGAGCGGGGATAACGCGTCGCCACCCTTTGCGCTTTCGCCACCCTTTCATTTTTTTTTTTTTTTTTTTTTTTTTTTTTTTTTTTTTCAGTTCCCCTTTTTACAAATGGGGCCCCCACCAAAAAAAGCACCCTCCTACCTTTTGTAATTTCTCCACCGTTCACCCCCCCTCGTTTCCCTTTTGCTCTGCTGCAGAATTTCCCTTTTGCCTTACAAACACCTAGATTCACGGGGCCACTGTTGGCTGTTGCTTTTTTCTCTTTTTCTGGTCCATTTGGTTTGGAAAAACCTCCCCCAAAAACTCTTTGCCAAAACCCTTCTTGTGAAAACTTTTAAAAACTGGCCTCAAGACAATTAAATTTTTTTTCAAACTAAGATTTTATCCCGTTTCATTTCATGCTTTCCCTGGGTTTTTAACAGCCAAAAAAATTTTACCCCCCCTTTCCAAAGTGTATGTGTGGTGTGTGTGTGGGGTTGTGTGTGTGGTTTTGTGTGTGTGTGTGTGTGTGGTGTGTGTGGTGTGTGGGGGGTGGGTTTGTTTTAGGGATAAAAACTAAAATATAAAATTTTCAAAACAGTACCCCCACCGTCAACACTTATTTTGATTTTACCATACAAATTAAAAGCCAAAAAGAAAAAAAAAACCCAAATTGGAAAAAAGAAAAGGAAAAAAAAAAGGAAGCGAGAGGAGAGGAGGAGAAAAGAGGGGGGGGGGGTGGGGGGTGGGTGGGTGGTGTGGTGTGTGGGGTGTGTGTTTTTCCCGGGTAACATAAAAAATATAATTTTTAAAAAAGTTTTCAAAATCACCCTCAACAAATTTTTTGATTTTACTCATACAAATTAAGGGCAGAGAGAGAGAGAGGGAGAGGGGAGAGAGAGAGAGAGAGAAAAGGGTGGGGGGAGGGGGGGGGGGTGGGGGGGGAAAAAAGGGAAACCTAAATATTAATTCCTTTTAAAAAGTTTTAACAAAACACCGGGGAACATTTTTTGATTTTTCTTTAACCTTATTTTAAAGGAAGGAAGAGTTTTTTGGAAAGGGGAAAAGGGAGAAGAAAAAGGGGAAGGAAAAGGCCCTTTAATGTTTAAGCCAAAATTTTTCATTCCCGCCCCTTTAATGTGGCCCCCCCCTTGATTTATCATTTAAGTCTTCTGGGAATTACGCAATTTTCCCGGAAAAATTTAAAAAAAAATTTAAAAAAAAGGAAAAAAATTTTAAACAAACCATTTATTTAAAAAAAACCAAAGGGGAAAAAAAAAAAAAATAATTTTAAAAAAACCAAAACAAAAATTTTCCCCCCATCCTTTTATACAATCCTCTTTTTGGAAAATGACTTAAACGAAGGGGGACAGCAGAGCAGGCGAGCCCTTTATTATGAAGGGGCTTGTTGCCGCCCTGGGGGTTTTTCTCAATAATGAACCCGAACGCTAAAAAAATGACGGACGAAATACAGTTTTGCGAAATTTTTTTTAAAAGTGAAGGGGTTAGCTAACCAGAAAACATTAAATTTACGAAATTGGGGGAGGGGGGGGGGGGGGGAATAGTGCTTAATTTTTGGGGATTATTTTCAAACAGAGTTGCCAAGGGGGCATGTTTGTTCAAAAAACGTGCTTTTTCTGAAGTTGTTTGTTTTCCCCTCGGTTTAAATAAAAATTTTCCTAAATACAAATTTCCTTTGGGCCCTGCACAACTCAAGTTTCAAATGGCTAGCGATCTAGTGCGCGATGAAGTCGGCTAAAAACAAAAAAAATGGCCATGATTTTGAAAACGATTGCAAAGATCCGATAAGCAAAATAGCGAAGTAAAATTATCTATAATTCTCTACCTATGTACTACTCTTATTATTACTTACAATTTTGGATCGCATATATCAGCAGAAGAAACACCACATGTAAGATCGCTGCCATCTCGCTACCTGTTGGTAACGCTGGGTTGTTTAGCCTAGCCTAGGCCTAACTGTTCTTCCCCTGCTTTTCTTCCCAGGTGTCGTGACCTACTTTCAAGGCTGCGCAGTAGGCTTGGCCTAAGCCTAGTCCAGTCAGTTAACGGACGCGCTTGTTTCGCCTTATGAGTGAGGGATGGTCATATTGTTTTCAAACAGAAATATTTTCGCCAAGATTGTATAGGAACCTGTGTTTGCTTTGATCTTTATGTATGTCAATGTTTAACCATGTTTGTCGGAACACTGCTAGGCTACCGCAGATGCAAGTGTCTTGGAGGGAGAAAACTTTTTGATATGGTTGTTTAGTGACTGCTTTTCAAAACAACTGTCCACTGTGCATTGCTCTGAACATGTCTTCCAACCACCTAATTAAAGAAAGAAACTGAGCAGACATGTTATCAGTTTTTATACAATTTTCTGGATTGGTTTAGAAAAGCAATTTTTTGCCAACCATATGGTTTGGAGTGGTTTAATGAGGTTGTATAGCTTCGCTGTGTTGATCTATATTTTAGCGCGGAGTGATAATTTTTAACACAACTACAGAAGCCACGGGACACGGCCATTTCATTGGCTGATGTTTACAACTGGCCTACGAGCCTATCTGGGCGCCAGTCTATTAAAAAAAAAATGGAATGGGCCACTGTTGATTCTATTTGCTTGTTGCTATATTAAGAGCTTGATCTACATTGCTTTAAGGGAAGGGGTAGGAGGCATAATTCTAGCCACCTATTTCCATTTCAGCTGGAGTCTTTTTTTTATTTTAAAAAATAGGGGGGGGGGGCAGCTTGAGAAAGTTTTAAAAAAACTTACACACACACACACAATACACAACACTCACTCACATCACCACCAGAGGCAAACACACAAAAGTGATCATATGTGATGAATGAGCGTAACTGCACATATATAATGAAATATAGACTACATACAGTCCGGCACTGTGTTTCTTTTTAGATTTCTCATGAGCCATGGAGTGAGTCTATGGTGACTTAGCATACTGAAGTAAGGTAAATCAACCCATGACAGATTTCAAAACAAAACAAAGCAGGCACACTGTTCAGCCATTTTTTTCCTCAAGAGTTAACATCAGTACAGACTCCACCCTTTTCCCCAAAAAAAGCCCTTTTTTTTTTTAGGATGGGACTTTTAACCCGGGGCCCCCGTGTGCAAAACGCACGCAGAACATCTTCCCCCCCCAATTTTAAAATCCTTTTTCCGCTTTTCGAAAGAGTAGGGCTATTGTGTGCCGGGGGGAAACAGAAAATTTACAAAACCGCATACCCACGGGGACAATTTTTGTAAAATAAACAAAAGGTGGGTATTCCATTATCCTCAAAAATAAAAAAAAATTAAATAGATAAAAATGACTTCGCTAAAGAAACTTTAAAAAAAATTCTGACTATAATAATAAAAAAATAAAAATAAAAATAATAATAAAAAATAATAAAAATGATGATGATGATGATAAAGATGATAATGAGGGAATGATATGAAATGATGTGAGGGGATTATATTATTATTTATTTTTAATTTTTTAAAAAATTTTAAAAAGGGGCTGAATTTTTTTAAAACAAACAAATCGAAGTACTGTCAAAGAAAACCCACTAAAAACATTTAAAATGAACAATCGGGAATTCGAGGGGAAAAATTTTTAAAAGACTTTATAATTATAAAAATTTCAAAGGAAAATTTTCCAAAATAAATGAGTGTGTGTTGTGTGTGTGGGGTGTGTGTGTGTGGGGGTTTGGTGTGGTTTTGGTGTGTATTTAATTATTTTTTTTATTTTTGTTTGATTTTTTATTTTTTTATATCTTTTATATGAATGGGGGGTCTAGGGGGTTAACGGGGCCCTGCCCTAAAAAAGCAAAAAGTCCGGGTTCGTATCCCGTCGGGGGCCCCAAATTTTTCCCCCCAAACCCTTTTTAGAACCTTTGAGTGGTGGTCTGGGCGCTGGTTTTTTCGGTTGGGGGCGAAAAACCGAGGCCCCGGGTGTGTTACAAAAAATTTTGCAGCGCCCCGAAAAAAAAAACCCAGGGCCCAACAAGAGATTTGCCCGGGCCAAAATTCTTAGAAAAAAAGCCACTCTGATAGGGAAAAGAAATACAGTTGCAGACCAAAAAAAAAAGGGGTTGGGGGGGCGCGGGCTCTTGTGGCGACGGCTCCCCCCGGGGGAGGCACCCCGAATTTCACCAGAAAAATTTCCGTGAAAAAAAAAAAAAGGGAAAAAAGGGAAAAAGGAGTCCCATCCCCTAAAAGGTTCGTGGGGGAAAAGCGGGGGCGTAAAGGACCTCACTTCTTGGGGCCAGAAAAATTGAGGGGGGCGCCCATTCCTCTCCCTCGCGGTTTTCCCTTTCCCCTGCCCAAAAGGGGGGCAGGTACCCATTTACAGCTGGGTGAACTGGGGGGAACTTTTACTTAAAAGGGCCAAAGGCCCGCGCAAAGGGTCCCCCACCCCAACTGGTAACCACGTTTCGACGCTGCTTAACTTGGCGGGGGGGAAAGGGGAAGTGCTCCGACCACTGAGCTATCCCCGCCCCCCACGGAACACACACACAAAGGGGGAATTTTCGTGATTTTTAATGGTTAAATAAATAAAAAAATAAAAAAATCGGGGAATAAGGGAAATTTAAGCACTTTGGGGTTTTTTTTTAAAATCCAGCCCCCGTGTATATCGGATTCGGAATTCTTTATTTTTCCCCAAACCGGCACAACAATGCCTATTTTAAACGAAAAGGGGAAACCGGGTTTTAAAACGTGTGCGCAAGATGGTTGCGTGCGTTCGCACACAGGACCTTGGTTTATAGTTTTATCTGAAAGATTTTGGGGGGAGAGTGGAGTTTTGCATGGTTTAACCCCCAGGGGAAAAAAATTCCCCCTTTTGGTTTTGTGTGTATGTGTTTGTGTGTGTGTGTGTGTGTGTGTGTGTGTAAAACAACTAACTCACTCACAAACTCGCATGTGTGCCAACACTGGGGGACACGGTTTTAAATTTTTCACAAACAACTATGGTATAGTGTAGTTGAGTAGTAGTCAGTAGTAGTGTTAATAAAATATTAAAATGAATAGCATTTATTAGCACATTTCCCCAAAGAAAATGTTTTAAAGGGCGTTTTCATACCATCCGCATTTTTTACACATGCACCCCACGAACAAAATAAAACAAAAAACAACAACAGCAAAAATAAAAATGGGGCATTTTAAAGCGCAAATAAATTTCAAGAGATACCTATCGCACTAAAAAGGGCAACATTTTGCCCCCGGGCCCACACCTAGCAGGGAAATTTAACATAACCAAAGAAAAAAGGGCCTAAAAAAATAACAAAAACAAACCAAACAAAAAAAAAACCCAAAAACCAAACCCCGGGGCATGAAAGGGGCCACTTGGGGAAAAGGGTAAGCCCTACATTGGAAAAAACCAAAACCGGCAAAACCGGGCCAAGACCAAGGGCCCACAAAAAAATTAATTTTTTTTATTTTAAGGGGAAAAAAAAACATTAAAAGGGGGATTTTTTTTCTTTTTTTTTTTTGGGGAAGATTAACTGGGGGATAAATTTGGGGCCCCCCATTTTTTCCTGGGCCCCGGGGTTTTGGCGGGTTTTATAGGGGGTTTGGGCGAGCAACACCAAAAGATTTTTTAGTGCGGTTTTGGGTTTGTTGGGGTTCCTTTGTTTCATTTCGGCCGGGGTTTTTTTTTTGTGCGTGTTTTCAAGGCAGCTGACGGATGGAGCAAGCGACCCTTTCGGGATAAACGGAATCCCAAAGGACCGAAACCTTTGTACTGACAGCGTGCCCCCTTTCAGGTAAACCCAAAGAAATCCCAAAACATGGGAGTCCATGGTCCCTTTTTTCTCTTTCCAAGGATGGGGCCTGGCAGCAGAGTTCTGAATTCGCTTCAGGCGTGTAAACTGGTCATCACTTTTACCGATAAAAAAGGAGTTGCAATTTGTCCCGCGCGACAAGACCCGGGCGCTGAAACCGCTTGTCATGCATCACGAGGCCCAAAAATTTTTTTAAAAGTGTGCAAAACGGGGCCGCTCCCCGAAAACATGCCTCAGCCCTTACTAATGTTGGGTTTTTATGGGGAGAGTGGGGTCCCCGCTGAACCCCCCAAAACCGCAAAAGAAAATCGAAAAAACTATGTCAAAAGCCCCCAAACCCCCAGAAAATCCTGACACCCGATAAGGGCTAGATGGTTTAACCCAACCCGAAACTTCGGGCTTGGGCTGTAAATTAAAAATTTTTGTTTGTTGCTGTCCAAACCCCTGAAGGACACGTGCGTTTCAATCTGCCAGTGTGCGTTTTGGGGTTGAAAAAATTTTTAGGTGTTGTTTGCCAAAATTTTTGTTTTCAAATTCATAAATTTTGAAAATGGCAATCATTTTAAAAAGGGCACACATTTGCAGAGGGTAGAAAATTTGTGTGGAAAAAATAGGGACCCAGAACCAGAAAACCCTTTAGGTACGGGCCCTACAGGGGGGGGGGCCGGTTGGACTTTAAAACCCCTTTTTTTCCCCCTATCACCGCTCTGCGCCTATCCGAGGGAAAAAAGGGGAAAACCCTTCCAAAGGAACACCTCTTATTCCAAAAAGTAAATTTTGTCTTTTGGGCCCAAAAAGAGTGGTTTAAGCGTGTCGAATGCTGCAAGAGGTCCCAAAAACCCCCTGAAAGCCAAATCTGCGGTCGTCCCTTCCCGCAAAAACAGGGTGTTGGGGACACTCAGGAAAAGGGAGTTCCGTGCTGTGGCCAGCCCTTACGCGGGGTGATGATCCCCCCAAAAAGGTTTGGGTTTCCAAACGGTTTCTTTGAAAACCGTTTGAGGGCGACTCTTTTCCAGAACTTTTGAAAGGAAAAAGGGAAATTGGAAAAACCGGGCCCGTAATTTTTTATATTTTTGCAGTCTTGAAACCCTTTTTTCTTGAGGGGGTGGGATAAAAAATAGATTTTTTTAAATTTCCCGGGTACCGAGCCCCCCGACAAAGGGTTGGGTGAAAATCTGTTTCCCAAAAAGCCAAAAAAATTTTAAGGTTTTTTCTTTATCCCAAAAAAGGGGGGCAAGGAACTAAACAAAGCTTTTTGTTGGCATGGACAGAATTATTCAAGGATGTCTTTCCCCAAAAAACTGGTTGAAAGGATGAAAAATGGGTAGTTTGGGTAGTAGTGTGGGTAGTTAGTCGTAGTAGTAGTAGTAGTAGTAGTAGGGTAGTAGTAGTAGTAATAGTAAAATGGTAAATATTTTAGTCGAAATAGTGGTTTGTGGGGGTATGTATTAGTAGTGTAGTAGTTTTTTGGGGAAATAGTGGGAGTAGTTAGAGTGGGTTTAGTAGTAGTAGTAAGGAGTAAATAGTAGAAGCAGTTTTGTGTAGTAGTAGTAATGTAGAATAGTAGTAAAGTAGTGTAGTAGTAGTAGTAGTATTTGTAGTAGTAGTAGTGTAGTGTTGTAGTGTACAGCAGCAGCGCCCCAATAGTAATATATAGTAGGGGTAGTAGAGTAGTATATAGAGGAGTGGGGTTGTGTGTAGACACAGCAGCAGCAGCAATGTAGATATTTGTAGTAGAGCAGCAGCAGTAGTAGTAGTAGTAGTTTGTAAATATTTGTTTGTATTGTAGTACTAGTAGTAGTTTGTAGTAGGGTAAAAAGTACCCATAGTAATATTATTAATAGTAGTAGTTTGTAGTGGAGTAAATACATAGTAGTATAGTAAGTGTAGTTTTTCAGCAGCGCACAGCAGCAAAATTTGAAATAGTATTTGTAGTAGGGGTTTGTACACAGTTTGTAGTAGTAGTAGTAGTAGTAGGGGATCAAACAGCGCAGCAGCAATTTTAGTAGTAGTAAATGCAGCGCGTTGTATTATATTGTTTGTAGTTCCCAGTGTATTGTAGTAGTAAATGGTAGTAGTACTATAGTGAAATAGTTTGTAGTAGTAGTGGAAGGGAGTCATAGTTTTGTAGTAGTGTAGTAGTAGTAGTTAGTAGTAGTGGTAGTGTACTAAGTAGGTTGGGAGTAGTAGTAGTAGGGGGTGTGTACTAGTAAATAGTAGTAGTTGTAGTAGATAAATAGTAGCCGTAGTAGTAGTAGTAGCCGTAGTAGTTGTAGAATATTTGTATTTTGTATAGTTTGAAATAAAAAGTATTTGTTAAATTGTAGTAAATAGTAGTAGTAAAAGTAGTAGTAGTGTTAGTTAGTAGTAGTAGAAAAAAGTAGTAGAAAGTATTGTAGTAGAATAGAAAAGTGGGAGTAAAAGTAGTTTTAGTAGAGTAGTTAGTGTGTAGAAGTTGTTTTAGTAGTAGTTGTAGGAGTAGTATTCAGAGCAGCAGCAAACAAAAAGTAGTAAATAGTAGTAGTAGTATTTGCGCAGAGTGTGTATAGTAGAGCAGCAGGGACAGCAGTAGTATAGTTTAGTTTGTTAAATATTATAGTAGTAGTGTAATTAAATTGTGTAGTAGCGCAAACAGCAACAACCCCAAAAAAAACCCAAAATAATAATAAATATTTTTATTAATTTATAATATATTTTATAACAACAAGACTGCAAGGAAATGTACAGGTGTCGTGTTTTTAAAAACCCCCTCCCCCAAGCCTCTGCTTTCAAGATATCCCAAAAAATGAATGATGGGAACAAGGGACAAATAAAAAGCTGA
>CM054154.1:42021311-42029865 GCA_028751875.1 Rapana venosa
TCATTGTAAGAAAACAAAAAAAAAAGAAACAAAACAACTATCAAGATAATTTTATCATCCGAAAACTGACCAACGTATCTATCAAGATAACTTTATCATCCAAAAACTGACCAATGTATCTTTCAAGATAATTTTATCTTCTAAAAATTTTTTTTAAAGATAATTCTATATGATCTATCAAAATTATTATCTAGACTATAATCTCAAAAACGACAAAGCCATGCATTTTTTTTTTAACTTGATCTCTGAGGTTGTGGTGACATTTTGCATGAGTGACCATTTTTGCCCACTGAAGGTTTCTTTCTGCCCACCATGAAGGTAGCCGCATTCCGACTTTGGGAATGCATGCTGGGTCTATTCGTGTTTTCGTATGAGACCATGCGCCTGGGCTTAATCACAATTCTTGATTAAACCATTGACGCTGGGGGCAACAACAGCAAAGCGAGAGGCTGTATGACCAGTGGCTTTCTTTCCCACTCATGGAATTCCACTTTACAGCTTAGTCTTTAGTGATCGACTATGACTCTCTGACTAGGAGGCTTGACTCGCACAGTCCTTATGTGCTGCAGCCCTGGGGGCTGGTTGGCCTTTCGAGAACATCTCCAACGCTGACTGTCCTTATGCCCACTTGGCCGAGAGAGTGGGAGGGATGTACTGTGGGGCAAGGCATCTCCACTATAATCAAATTTCTGCCCAGTTTCCGAAACAGCAGCTGCCTCCTCTTTCATTTTGGAGCGAATTTGTGGTGTGGCGAGTATTTTTTTCACACACGCGCGCACCCACACATCCGCAAGTTGTGTTAAATTTCATGAGCGCTTTGATTTGTTTGCTTTACAAGATTCAGCGCTATATAAATTCCATACATTATTATTATTATTATTATTATTATTATTATTGGGCATCTTGGCAGACCAAGGCAGAGCTGGGAGGATAACATCAGCGAATGGACAGGCCTAGAACTCCACAAAACCCTGAGAAAGGCAGAACAGAGAAGATAGGAATGGAGGGAACTGGTTGTTGAGTCTTTGAGGGTGCCCCCACGGTCGTCAGACTACGGGACAGATAGATAGATAGATAGATAGACCACCTTGGGGGGAAGGGGGATTCTGGAAATAAAATCTTGAATCTGGACTCTACTCACCGGTGGCAGTGACCGAGCCCACACACTGTAGTGAATCTGTGATGTGGCGAGTATTTTTTTCCACACACGCGCCCACATCCGCAAGTTTTGTTAAATTTCATGAAATACCTCTTAGGGGGGAGGGGGGTTTTCCTTGAAATAAAATCTCAAATCTGGACTCTACTGCACTCACCGACGGACAAGAGAAACCGTTATGGAGTGGCAAAATCTGCGGGAAACAAGAGTAGAGGGAAGACAAACCGCACAAACTTCACAGACAGCTTAAAAACAAATTCGCAACGAATAAAGAGGGCACCAACAATGAGCTCGTGAGAGGGACCGGAGAACAGGGAAAAATGGAGAGCCATGATCGTCGATGTCTGCAGGACCAGACCGGACACTTGAAGAAGAAGAAGAAGAAGATAAAGGAGGAGGAGGAGAAGAAGAAGAAGAAGAAAAGGAGAGAGAGGAAGAGAAGAAGAGAAGAAGAAGAAGAAAGAAGAAGAGAAGAAGAAGAAGAGAAGAAGAAGAAGAAGAAGAAGATAAGAAGAAGAAGAAGAAAGAAAAAAAGGGAAGAAGAAGAAAGAAGAAGAAGAAGAAGAAGAAGAAGAAGAAAAAGGGAGAAGAAGAAAAAGAAGATAAAGAAGGAGAAGAGAAGAAGAAGAAGAAGAAGAAAAGAAGGGAAAGAAGAAGAAGAAGAAGAAGAAAGAAGAAGAAGATAAGAAGAAGAAAAAGGGAAGAAGACGAAGAAGAAGAAGAAGAAGAAGAAGAAGAAGAAAAAGAAGAAGAAGAAGAAGAAGAAGAAGAAGAAGAAGAAGAAGACTCTACTCACCAGTGGCGGTGACCGATCCCACGCTGTAACTCTGAGCCAGCTGGGGAAAACCCTGGTTGCCGCGCGTCACGAAGCAGCGGTACTCTCGCTGGGAGTCCTGCAAGGTCAGGCGGCGGGTCAGGGTGCTGGTCTGCGTCTTGTAGCAGGAGCGGTTGATCAGCGGCTGCGTGACGATGTCGCTGCTGCTGTCTCCGTCGTAAGGAGACCAGCTCAGGCCGGCTGTCTGTGCTCCCACTGCCAGCGGATCTGTAACGTGCCACCGCCGCGGCGCCACCAACAACGATGATGATGCGTTTCAGGGTTGGTTTGATTTTGGTTTTGTTAAGTTCATTCGTTTATTCTTGTTTATATATATATATATATATATATATATTATATATATCAGCCCGGCCATATAATCAGGGCTTCTTCTTCTTCGAACGCTCAGACAGCAACTATTGTTGTCAGTTATATGAGCGAAAATGCGTCGCGCTGCCGTTAAGCGCCTGACAAGTCAGGCCCAGCGCATCCGACTTCGGCACACAAGAGAGAATAGTTACCTTTTTAAGTTCTTTCTGGAAAAAAAGGCAGGAGAATGGACCAAGAAGGCAGAAAATAAGACAAGGAGGAGGAGGTGACAGGAAGAAAAGGAACACGGCAGAAACAAAGAGAGTGATAGAAAAGAGGAAATTTCTAGCACAGAATTTCCAGAATGTGGGGATGCTATTTATACTGATAGGCCCCCGGCATCCCCTCGGGGGAAAATAATCAGGGCTGAGATGGGATGGGATTGGCTGGGTTGGGCTGGGATTGGCTGGGCTGGGCTGGGCTGGGATTGGCTGGGATGGGATTGGCTGGGATGGGATTGGCTGGGTTGGGATTGGCTGGGCTGGGATGGGATTGGCTGGGCTGGGATTGGCTGGGCTGGGATTGGCTGGGCTGGGCTGGGATTGGCTGGGCTGGGCTGGGCTGGGCTGGGCTGGGATTGGCTGGGCTGGGTTGGGATTGGCTGGGCTGGGATTGGCTGGGATAGGATTGGCTGGGCTGGGATGGGATTGGCTGGGTTGGGATGGGATTGGCTGGGATGGATTGGCTGGGTTGGGATGGGATTGGCTGGGCTGGGTTGGGATGGGATTGGCTGGGATGGGCTGGGTTGGGATTGGCTGGGATAGGATTGGCTGGGATGGGATTGGCTGGGTTGGGCTAGGATTGGCTGGGCTGGGTTGGGATTGGCTGGGATGGGATTGGCTGGGATAGGATTGGCTGGGCTGGGATGGGATTGGCTGGGATGGGATTGGCTGGGATAGGATGGGCTGGGATGGGTTGGGATGGGATTGGGGTGGGATAGGATTGGCTGGGATGGGATTGGCTGGGATGGGATTGGCTGGGATGGGATGTGCTTACTTATTTATTCTTTTTTATATATATCAGCCCGGCCATATAATCAGGGCTGACGGACTAGAGAAGCTGTTATGGAGTGGCAAAATACGTGGAAACAAGAGCAGAGGAAGACAACGCACAAAATTCACAGACAGCTTAAACAAATTCGCAACGAATAAAGAGGGCACCAACAATGAGCTCATGAGAGGGACCGAGAACAGGAAGAATGGAGAGCCATGATCGTCGATGTCTGCAGGACCAGACCGGACACTTGAGAGAGAGAGATATATAATCAATATTTGTTTTATATTGAGAATAATGGAATAAACACTTGTATGCTTTTTGTTGTTGTTATATCGAGGATAATGGAATAAACACTTGCATGCTTTTTTCCTCATCTTTTTGTTTTTGTTTTTTGGTTATATCGAGGATAATGGAATAAACACTTGTGTGCTTTTTTCCCATCTTGTTGTTGTTGTTATATCAAGGATAATGGAATAAACACTTGCGTGCTTTTTGTTGTCGTTGTTGTTATATCGAGGATAATGGAATAAGCACTGGTGTGCTTTTTTCCCCCATCCAGTCCCCGTGTGTATGTAGTTTTTGTAAATTTTGTCATCAGTTCCCACCGCCACACTATGGCCTACTCTTTTAAAAAGCGGAACAGGATTTAACATGTGCGCAAGATGCTCTGCATGCGTTCGCACACGGGGCCTCATTTTTTAGTCTCATCCACAGAACTTTAAGGGCGAGTGGAGTCGGCACTGATGTTAACTATCCACTCGGCACTGATGTTCACTCCAGGGGAAAAATCCCTGACATGGTGTGAATGTGTGCAGGCAGGCAGGTGTGCTGTTACCTCTGTGTGTGCACACACACAGACAGACACACACATAGGGACACACACACACAGGAACAGCACGCACTAAGTGCTTATTCATATCTTCGATATAAAAGACTACAATAAAATTAAAATAAATCATTAACACACACAACACAGACACACTTAACGAACAGAACACACACAGACAAACACACACACACACACACAGACACCCAGCTACATAATATAACTTGTGTGATTGTTGTTTCTTTTTTTCACTGTCCAAGGGGAGAAGCAGTGATCCATTGTCCTTTGCCACAGTCGTGTGTGTATGTTCAGAGAGGATGGAGAAGGCTCATTTCAATGTCAAACATCCCCTGGGAGAACCATGACACAAAGGAGAAGAGTGTGTAAGTTTCAGAGAGAGATCGGCGAAGGGTCATCAATGTCAACCTCCCTGGGAGGAACGTACAAAAAAGGAAGAAGAAGCAGTGTGTGTATGTTCAGAGGAGATGGAGAAGGCTCATCAATGTCAAACCTCACCTGGGAGAAACATGACACAAAGGAAGAGAAGTGTGTTGTATGTGTGTGTGTGGTGTGTGTGCTGTGTGTGTGTGTGTGTGTGTGTGTGTGTGTGTGCGTGTTTGTGGTGTGTGTGTGTGTGTGTGGTGGAGTGTGTGTATGGTGTATTGTATGTGAGTGTGGGTGGGTATGTGTGTGTGTGTGTGGGTGTGTGTGTGTGTGTGTGTGTGTGGGTTTGTTGTGTGTTTATGTGTTGGGTGTATGTGTGTGTGGTGTATGTATGTGTGTATGTGTATGTGTGTGTATGTCTGTGTGAGTGTTTGTGTGTGTGTGTAATGTTGAGTGTGTGTGGGTGTATGTGTGTGTGTGTGTGTGTGTGTGTGTGTGTGTGTGTGTGTGTGAGATGTTTCGCGGGTCGGGTTATAGTGTGTGTGTGTGTGTGTGTGCGTGCGTGCGTGCGCTGCGCAGAGATGTTTCCACGTGTATAAATACGGGGCTTCGGTTTCTAATCTCATCCGAAAAAGACTTTCGACATTCGTTCCACTATCCGGTTAAGACGTTTGCTCACCGACCAGGCAAACTGGTTGGGGCTTGGGATTCCATTCCCAGCCTCCTGCCCTTTTATTCCCGTCAACTGGGAGGAAGAAAGGGCGTAGGAGGCTGGGAATTGAACCCCAGAACCTCACGGTTTACTTGTCCGGCGAGCAAACGTCTCAACCGTCTGCCACCACCTTCAAGGATGGGATCAAGCGGCCTGGGATGTGTGGCAACAGTCAGGGAAGATCCGCTCTGCCCGGACCACCCCAGGGGTGCTGTTGGGGAGGTTCTTCTGTCAGCGCCTGTCTATTTCCCAGGGGTCTATTTATTTATTTATTTATTTATATTTATACCACTTTAAGTCACGGCAGATTTCTCTGTGTGAAATTCGGGCTGCTCTCTCTCCCCGGGGAGAGAGAGCGCGTCAACGCCACAAGAGCAGCGCCACCCTTTTTTTTTTTTTTTCCTTGTCTGCAACAGTATTTGTTTCCCTATCAGAGTGGCTTTTTTCTACATAATTTTGCCAGGGACAACTCTCTTGTTGCCGTGGGTTCTTTTACGTGCGCTAAATAATTATGCGCAACACACGGGACCTCGGTTTATCGTCTCATCCGAAAGACTAGCGCCCAGACCACCACTCATGATCTAATGGATGGGGGAAAAGTTTCAGGTCCAAACGGGATATGAACCGCCGCACACTTCCGACCCGGACTTTTCGCTTTCTAGACAGGCGCGTTACCTCTAGACCACCGATCCACCTACCTGAGGGTCATCGGTGCTGCCTGAAGTGTTCACCGAACCCACGGGGCCGCTGCAGGTCAAGGTCAGTGTCTCGTTCACTTTCCACATGCGGCTGGGGTTAGGGGGAGTGGACGTCATCTGCAGCTCTCCTGGGTCAACTGAAAAGGTCAAACAAAAAACGAAATGAATGTTGATGATATCAAGCACCGGTCATTTCCCCCTAAGTGGGAGGGGGCGGCTTCAATGAAATAGCCTACCCTACCTGCTGGAAATTCTGTGCTACCCATTCCCTCTTTTCTATCCCTCCCTCTGTTTCTTCCTTCTTTGGGATTTCGGGCATGCATGTGTTGTGTGACTAGAACTGTAGACGTGAGACTGTGAGTGTGTGTGTGTTTATTATTTTGTTTATTGACTTATTTCGTTAGTGTTCTAGTTTATTCTTTGATTGAATTCTTTCGTTTTGAGGATAGTGTTGAATAAGCACATGTGCTTTTTACATCTTAACAATGCCTGTCCATCATGTTCGACGATGACCTCCAAAACAGCAGAGGAGGCAGCTGCTGTTTCAGAAACTGGGCAGAAATTTGATTATAGTGGAGATGCCTTGCCCACAGTACATCCCCCACTCTCTCGGCCAAGTGGGCATAAGGACTGTCAGCGTTGGAGATGTTCTCCAAAGGCCAACCAGCCCCCAGGGCTGCAGCACATAAAAGACTGTAGCAAGTCAAGCCTCCTGAGAGTCATGAATAGTGGATCACTAAGCTGTAAAGTGGAATTCTATGAGTGGGAAAGAAAGCCACTGCTCATACAGCCTGTCACTTTGCTGTTGCCCCCAGCGTCAATGGTTTAATCGAGAACTGTGATAAAGCTCAGGCACTTAAGGTCACTGTGTATTTATGCAGTTTTCTCAATTTTGTCATCCGTTCCCACCGGCACACATTGTAAGTAGGTGTGTGTGTGTAACTTTTAAAAATCAAAATAAGCAATACTGCCTACTGGGAAATAAAAATAAAGAACAGCTGGTTTTTCTTCACTAAAAATTAAGAAGAAAAAAAAATTTCAATGAAGAGCAAAAACGGGGGGATGGGGTGGGGGGGGGGGGGTGGAGAGATTCAACAATTTAATCATAACTGACCTTTAGAAAAACTTTTTCCTTTCCTTTCCTTTCTTCTTTCTCACTCCTAAGCTAACCTAGAGGTTCACCAAGGGGGAGATTTTGCGTTGGCAACCATTTTTGCCCACCATGAAGGTAGCCACATTCCAACTTTGGGGATGCATGCTGGGTATGTTCCTGTTTCCGTAACCCACCAAACGCTCAATGAACTACGGGACCTTTAACCTGCATATCTGATCTTCTGCATGTGTATACACACAAAGAGTATGAAGGCACTGGCAGGTCTGCATTTGAAGCTGACTTGGGAGATCATAAAAATCCCCACCCTTCATTCACCAGACGCTGCCAGGATTTGAACCCACGAAAAAAAAAGGAGAAGCAGTGTTTGCCTTAACAAAACTATTTACCGGAGTCCCGTTGATGCCAGCTAGCTGTATGACTGACCACTATAAACATCCCCTCCTCTACTACCTTTATCGCTGGAAAACCGGCTGACAGGACTGAAGGGTAGAGAGCAGGGGAAAAAAATTCAGGACAGGGGAAGTAATTGTCAGCAGATATCTAGTACTGTAAGGGTTAATTAAAATAACAAACCAACAACAACAAAAAACCACCCTGAACCACCCAGTAAACGACAAACAACTCCCCCTCCCCCCTGGCCCGAATAATAATAATAATAATAATATATGGAATTTATATAGCGCTGAATCTTGTAAAAAACAAACAAATCGAAGCGCTTGCACTCAATCATTTACACTTACAGGCATGCAACTCTCCTTAAACATAATGAACAACAGATTTCAAATCCATGCGCGCGCACGTACGCACTCACACGCACGCACACACACACACACCACACACACACACACACACGGAACAACACTTAGACGGTGAAAGATGCTGTTGAAAATTAGGGACAGATATTTGGGGGGAAGTCTCAGGTAGGAAATAAGTGTGTTTTGAGGCTGGATTTGAAGGTATCAAGTGAAGGCTTTTGGCGAAGTGAAAGAGGGAGGTCATTCCAGGGAGATGGACCAGAAACAGAGAAGGAGCGACGGCCAACAGTGGTTTGTTTGAATCTGGGTGTTGGAAAGCACAAAGTATCTGCAGCTGAACGAAGGGAACGGGATGGGGTGTACAGGTGAAGACAGTCTTGTAAAACAAACAAATCGAAGCGCTTACCATTAATAATAATAATAATAATAATATATGGAATTTATATATAGCGCTGAATCTTGTAAAAAACAAACAAATCGAACTGCTTACAACACGAAACTACACCCGACTAGTAACCCTACAAAAAAACTCACCCTCCAGTTTCAGCTCCTTCTCTTTTTTGAAAAGCTGAATGCTTTCGGAGTAGTAGTTGACGAGGCAGACGTACACGCCTTCATCATCACAGCTGGCTTTGTGCATCACCAGGCTGATGGTTCGCTCCTGGAGGCTCCCAGAGGCCGATGCTCCAGACACCCCTTGGTTCAAAGTGCCCTTCCCATCGTTCTGGTT
>CM054154.1:42032865-42046658 GCA_028751875.1 Rapana venosa
ATCATGTAGTATGTAATTATGTATATAAATTATTATGTTATATAGTATTATTATGTATATGTAATTATGAGTATGTATGTAGTATGTATATACATGTATTAATATAATTCATAATGTTTCATCGATGACGCTGATGTTTTTACTTCGTTTGTTGTGTTATACAAGTGTGTTATGTATAGGTTATTCTCAGAACATGTGAGGTATTTTGTGACATAGCCTGAAAATATTGTCTTGGAAGTTTCATGCTTTTTGTTCTGATTAGAGTACTTTGCAAAGACTGCATTCTTTTGAAAATTTGAAATATTAATTGGTTTCCTAGTATTTTGTTTTAAAGTCTATTTTTAGCCAGTGTTGCGTTGTTGTCAGGAAACAAAAGTACATACTACTTTGTACTCAGAATAAACAAAAACACTCAAATGCTGTTTTTTCATTTATAAAACAAATACGAACATTTGGAAGATGACAATCACGTGACGTAAGCATTTTGGCCATTTTTTTTTTTCTATGACACTCTAAGACAGTTTTGTACGCCCATATTTAAAGTTTTGTTTTTTTGTGCTAGTTTGACCACAGGAAGCATCACAATTAGCCTAAACTTTAACCACAGAAATCATTTAAATAAAACAACAATTTTCTTTACACAAGAATGGAAGCTATTCAAATTAATACCTTAATAAATAATATGTTGCGGTTGTGACATGGAAACCGTTTGGTTGTGACATGGAAACCACACCCTTCAAAAATAACAAATCATGGAAGTGTAGCAATTTTAAACATACATTTAAACAAAACACACCAACTTAAATGGAAACAATGCATTTGTAACATTATTCATACTGTATTTATCATTTATATAATATATTATGGTTGTGACATCGAGACCGTTTGGTTGTGACATGGAAACCACACCCCTCAAAAGCACAAATCATGAAAGTGTAGCAATTTAAGATCAAATTGAAAAAACACATCATCTCAAATGAGAAACAATGCATTCTTGTAACTTTATTTACATGATTTATTATGTTAAGACTTAGAGTGACATGATATTATATCAATAAACATTATCTACATTTGATTTATCATGCTGGAGTGATATAATATCAATCAACACAGCTAAGTCCAGTTTCTCTCATCTGACCTAGCGCATCCTTCATAATTAATGATAAAATATGAGCTCATGAGTGCATAGTGCTTTTATATCAAGTACAAAATGCATGTTTTGAAAAACGACAAAAAAAACAATGAAATCATATTCATTCTTGGCATTTTTTATAGCAAAAACCAAAACTTACTTGTCGATCAAACTTTGTTATGATTGTCAATTGATTACAAATCATCACCTTTGCTGTGTTGTTGGGGTTTCTTCGTTTAATATTAACAACACTTTGAATAACAGAATAATCTAAGGTTATTTCTTCTTCATTTCTTGTTTTACAGGCAAATTAATTCTTTTATTTTATGGGCAAATAGAATCCTTCAAGCACTCTCAGCATTTGCTGGTGCTTTTTTTTTCCTCACATGCAGCTGCTTTTTTGTCCCACATCTAACATGATCTAACATAATTTCAAACTGATTTAGGACTGTTAAGTTCTCTCTCTCTCTCTCTCCTCTCTCATCTCTCCTCTCTCTCTCTCTCTCTCTCACTCTCTCTCTCTCTCTCTCTCTTCTCTCTCTCCTCTCTCTCTCTCTCTCTCACACACACACACACACACACAACATGATTTGATTTATATTGTAACAGTTAAAAAAAAATGTTGGTCATAATCACATGCATCCATATGTATAGTGGGCACCCTGCCCCCCTTTATTCTCTATCATAAGACTCCCACCTGATAAAGATCTACTTTTCTTAGACACTGCTCTTCTTTGTAACTGTACCCCCCTCATTAGACTTCTCCTTTATAACACATAATTTTGTGTGTGTGTTGGTGTGTGTGTGTGTTGTGTGAGAGAGAGAGAGAGAGAGAGAGAGAGATGAGAGAGAAGAGAGAGAGCAAATAATTATATGTATGTAAATGTATGTGTTTGTGTGTGTGATGTGTGTGTGTGTGTGTGTGTACAAGCGCCATGATGAGAGAGAGAGTGTGTGTGTGTATGTATGTGTGTGCGTGAATGTGGAATGCGGATGTGTGTGTGTGTGTGTGTGTGTGTGTGTGTGTGTGTGTGTGTGTGTACACCACAAATAAAATTTTTAAGCATGTGAATTGCTTATTCTGCTCAATACTTGTCATAACCAATTTCAACTGTAGTGTTCTTGCTTTTTATGTCAATGTGAATGTGTGTCAGTTGTGTGTTATTTGTTTTATCAACGCTTGTCTTGCACATTTAAAGAGGAATTGGTTCCAAATGTTGACAAGGAAAACGGAAACGAAGGAAAAACAAAACAAAAAAGCCCATCCTCATGATGTGGTTTTCATCATAACTGATCAGGACTTGTAAAGTTTTAGGAGTTTGAAAAATGTTAAGCTTAGGACTTCCAGCATTGTATCCTATCTCTCAAATGAACATATTTAATCGGAAGAACGTCATTGTTTGATTACATTTGAAGCCTAGGGAACATAGTGGTAGAAAACGAGTGACGTGTTTTGGTCGTGACCAGGAACGCCGAGCTCCGTCATCGGCGCAGTTTGTAGCAAACATTAACGTCACTGCGATGACGTTTAGCGTGCGTTTACGGTTGACTCATTACGATTAACAACGATTGTGTAGATCAATCACTTCCCTGAAATCAACACTAGAAATCTGTATCCGAGGAAAAGGGGACGATTTATTACAGTAGATCAGAGTCGTGACACAAAACCATAATCCGTTTCCTGTCACGACTAACACGAGCTAAACGTTTTACGGCCAAATTTCAACGTGCGAGATAACCACAGAACAAAATTGCTGCAGGTTTATATTTTCAACAACATAACCAGAGCATCCATATAAAGAATCAATAACTGAATGAGGAAAACGCGAGACTAATTTTACGTATGCTTCTAGTCTATCTAACGGCCGAGACAGAAACCACGCTATCTTGGTTTCGTGTCACAACCAACGTGGTTAATACATGAGTTTACAGATCAACGAAAATATTCCCATAAAATACATTCAAACACTGAAAATAATCACTTCTGTCGCTAATTGTTCGAAATAAAACACGAATAGCATCTATAAAAGAAAGAGAAAGTAAAACTTCAACAAGAATGTTGCGGTTGTAGAAGAAACCGTACTATTTTCGTTTCATGTCCTAACCGTAACGACCGCACAACAAAAACTGGATCTATTTAATATTTTGTGCAAAATTATTTCTTGCACATAACAATCATTTCCACAAATTACAGGTAGATGGCTTTTTATTTCTTCTGAGTAAGAATAAGCGGTCATCAAATGAAACGATCGGTAAATGTTACCCACAGCTAACAAGCCAAAGCTGTTGACAAGAAAAGAGAACCTGACAAAAACAAGCAATTTCGTAATTTAAACACGAGTTTTACGATTATTAAACCCTGGTTGGCAAGAGTAAAATACTTTGAAAAGAAAATATTCCTTCTCCTTCGATAAAAAATGCGACAGAAGCGAGTAAAGGCATCTTGATCAAATGCTGCCGTGCTTTAGCGGTCGGTCGTGACATGAGAAATTTTGGAAGAAGACAAAGACCGGCACACTAGTATAGCATCGCGATGTTCCTTTGGCGGGAAAAAGTACGTGCCAGAGATATTTTAGGTCAAGGTGAAGTGCCAGCGATAAAAATCTCGGTCAGTGAAGGAATGTGCCGAGTTTTGCACCAAATTTATGTCGGTCGGTTGTGACGTTAAAAATGAGAAACCATGCTGATAATCTGGAGTTTCAAGCCATGAACGAGGGTAGGAGGCTTGCTGATCAAAAACATCGTTTTTTATATACTGTTAACTGTTTACTTTATCAGTGGAAGCTATAATGTGTTGATGATATCGTATAGTTCTTTGTGATTGAATTTAAAAAATTGGGCCTGACTTTGGAAACTAAGCGTCACGACCACAACGGGTATTTAATCCACCCTCTATTTAATGTTCATGATAAAAAAGGAAGATGTTTCTGCTTGGAGTTTGGAACAACATCTGGGCATTAATTTAATACAAATTGTGTTTCAAATTAGCGTCTTGAAGTAGAAGAACAATCTGAATAAGGTATGCACCATCATGTCACAAATCCGCCATGTTGGAATGAGCACATTTTGTAAAAGAAAATTCAATATTTTTAAAAACAAGCACAAGTACTCATTACAACTTTTAAAATTTATTTCTTTATTCAAACATAACCAGTTACCACATTCACTACAGTTACAAACTAAATTCAGTCAAATGGTAGATGTGTGAAGTAGGTCACTATCATACCTCACATGTTTCTGAGAATGACCTATATATGTATGTATACATGTGTGTGTATGTATATATGTATGTATACATGTATGTACTATATAATATCATATATGTATTTCATCCCGACAATGACGTCTGATGTTTTTTTACTTGGTGTGTGTGTGTGTGTGTATGTATACATGTGTGTGTATGTATATATGTATGTATACATGTATGTACTATATATGTATTTCATACCGACAGTGACGTCTGATGTTTTTTTACTTGGTGTGTGTGTGTGTGTATGTATACATGTGTGTGTATGTATATATGTATGTATACATGTATGTACTATATATGTATTTCATCCCGACAATGACGTCTGATGTTTTTTTACCTGGTGTGTGTGTGTGTGTGTATGTATACATGTGTGTGTATGTATGTATATATGTATGTATACACTATATAATATATATGTATTTCATCCCGACAATGACATCTGATGTTTTTTTACTTGGTGTGTGTGTGTGTGTGTGTATGTATACATGTGTGTGTATGTATATGTGTAGTTATGTATGTATGTATGTATGTATATACATGTATGTACTATATAATATCATATATGTATTTCATCCCGGCAGTGACGTCTGATGTTTTTTACTTGGTGTGTGTGTATGTATACATGTGTGTGTATGTATATGTGTTATTATGTATGTATGTATATACATGTATGTACTATATAATATCATATATGTATTTCATCCCGGCAGTGACGTCTGATGTTGTTTAACTTGGTGTGTGTGTGGTATGTATGTTGTGTTTACATGTGTGTACTATATAATATCATATATGTATTTCATCCCGGCAGTGAGTTTCTGATGTTTTTTTACTTGGTGTTTGTGTTGTTGTATGTATGTATGTATGTATATATGTATGTATACATTATGACTATATAATATCATATATGTATTTCACCCGCAATGACGTCTGATGTTTTTTACTTGGTGTTGTGTGTGTGTGTATGTATACATGTGTGTGTATGTATATATGTATGTATACATGATGTACTATATTATGTATTTCATCCCGGCAGTGACGTCTGATGTTTTTTTACTTGGTGTGTGTGTATGTATGTATACATGTGTGTGTATGTATATATGTATGTATACATGTATGTACTATATAATATCATATATGTATTTCATCCCGGCAATGACGTCTGATGTTTTTTTACTTGGTGTGTGTGTGTATGTATATATGTATGTATACATGTATGTACTATATATGTATTTCATACCGGCAATGACATCTGATGTTTTTTACTTGGTGTGTGTGTGTATGTATATATGTATGTATATACATGTATGTACTATATAATATCATATATGTATTTCATCCCGGCAGTGACGTCGATGTTTTTTACTTGGGTGGGTGTGTGCAGGCAACCCGAACCTCCCCCGAAGGGTTGCGGACAGTGAGTGGCCGCCCCGGGAAAACCAACTCGCCGCCCCCCAAAAAACCCCCCAAAACTCCCGGCGTGCCCCCTCGCCCCCCTCCCCTCCACCTCTCCCTCCCCCCCCCCCCCCTCCCCCCCTCCCCTCCCCTCCCCCCCTCCTCCCCCCTCCCCCTCCCCCCTCCCCCCCCCATCCTCCCCTCCCTCCTCCCCCCCGCCCCTCCTCCCTTCTCCCTCTCCCTCCCTCCCCCTCTCCCCCCCATCCTCCCCCCCTCTCCCCCCTCCCTCCCTCCTCTCTCCTCCTCCCCCTCCCCTCCCCCCTCCCACCCTCCCCCCCTCTCCCTCCTCCCCTCTCCTCCTCCCTTTCCCCCTCTCTCCCCCCCCCCTCCCCCTCTCCCTCCGTCCCCCTCTCCCTCCCCCCCATCCCCCCTCCCCCTCTCCCTCCCCCCTCCTCCCTCCCCCCCCTTTCCCCCCTCTCCCCTCTCCCTTCCCCCCCTCTCCTCCTCCCTCCTCCCTCTTCCCCCCTCTCCCTCCCTCCCCTCCCCCCCTTTTCCCTCCCCCTCTCCCCCCCTCTCCCTCCTCCCCTCTCTCCCTCTCCGCTGTCATTAAAACATTCAAGTTTGAGTTCTAGTCTCTCTCTCTCTCTTGTTGCTTTTGTCCTCTTTTGCCTTGTCTCCCTTGTTTCCCCGTCGTCTTGTTGCTCTTGTCCCCCTTTGTTGCTCTTGTCTCCCCTTTTGCTCTTGTCTCCCTTGTTGCTCTTGTCTCCCTTGTTGCTCTTGTCTCCCTTGTTGCTCTTGTCGCTCTTGTTCCCTCTTGTCTCCCTTGTTGCTCTTGTCTCCCTTGCCTCGTTGCTCTTGTCTCCCTTGTGCTCTTGTTGCTCTTGTCTCCCTTGCTCTTGTCGCTCCCTTGCTTTTGTTGCTCCCTTGCTTTTTTTGCTCCCTTGTTTTCTTGTCGCCTTGCTTTGTCGCTTTGTCGCTCTTGTTTTTTTGTCGCTCTTGTTGCTCTTGCGCTCTTTTGGCCCTTGTGTCTTGCTTTTGTCTCCCTTGTCGCTTTGTCGCCCCTTGCTCTTGTCGCTCTTGTCCCCCCTTGCTCTTTTTGCTTTTGGGCCGCTTTTGGGCTCCTTGTCGCTTTGCCCCTTGCTCTTGCCCCGCTTTTGTCCCCCTTGCCTTGTTGTCTTTCGCTCTTGTTGCTTGGGTCGCTTTTTGCCCCTTTCTTGCGCTTTTTTGCTCTTGTAATAATAATAATAATATATGGAATTTATATAGCGCTGAATCTTGCAAAACACAAACAAATCGAAGCGCTTGCACTCAATCATTTACAGGCATGCAACTCTCCTTAAACATAATGAGCAACAGATTTCAAATCCATGCGCGCGCATGTACGCACGCACACGCACACGCACACACACACACACTCAGAACAACACTTAGAAGGTGAAAGATGCTGTTGAAAATTAGGGACAGATATTTGGGGGGAAAGTGTCAGGTAGGAAATAAGTGTGTTTTGAGGCTGGATTTGAAAGAATCAAGTGAAGGCTTTTGGCGAAGTGAAAGAGGAGGTCATTCAGGTGGATGGACCAGAAACAGAGGAGCGACGGCCAGCAGTGGTTTTTTGAATCTGGTGTTGGAAAGCACAATAGTATCTGTGGCTGAACGAAGGGAACGGGATGGAGTGTACAGGTGAAGACAGTTACAGAGATAAGAGGGTGCAGATTTGTGGAGACATTTGCAACAGAGGGTATTGATCTTATACTCCAGTCTTTGTGAGACAGGCAACCAGTGAAGAGATCGCAGAAGAGGAGTGATGTGTTCAGATTTTTTCTTTCTTAGGACCAGTGGAGCTGCAGAGTTTTGTATGCGTTGAAGAGAGTGGATAGATGATGCTGGTAGGCCAGCCAAAAGAGAATTACAGTAGTCTAAACGTGAAAGAATGCTCTTGTCTCTTGCGCTTGTTGCTCTTGTCTCCCTTGCTCTTGTTGCTCTTGTCACTCTTGCTATTATGGATTATCTTTGCAGATGGTAAAGCTAAACATGGTAATGGAGTTCAGACCTGTTGTTTGTTTGGGTCTTGGGTCTGCGCTGTTGTTCGTGGTTATGTTGAAATGTGCATAGTGATGATGTCTGGACGTGTGTGCTGCGGGGTTTTTTGTTGTTGTTTTGGGTAGGGGGGGTGGTGGGGGTTGTTGTTGTTGTTTTGTGTTGCCAAGGTCTGAACGGAGCTTGTGAGAAGTTATGTTTGATCAATTGGCGTTGTTGTTTTTTGTTGTTTGTTGGTTTTTTGTTGTTGTTCCTCTTTCCATTCTTTGTGCCTGGAAATAAATTGTGGCCAAAAAGGCGGATGTGCATTATTAAACAAGTTCAGAGTTCTCTCTCTGTCTGTCTCTGTCATTGTCGCTCTCCATCTCTGTCTCTGACTGTGTCTCTCTTTGTGTGTGTCTTTGTCTCTCTCTCTCTTTGTCTTTCTCTCTCACTGTCTCTGTCTGTGTGTGTGTGTGTGTGTGTTACTTTCTGTCTCTCTCTCTCCTCTCTCTCTCTCTCTCTCTCTCTCTCTCTCTCTCTCGTCTGTCTTATTCTCATTCTCATTCTCTCTCTCCTTCCCTCCTCCCTCCCTCTCTCTCTGTCTGTCTGTCTGTCTGTCTGTCTTATTCTCGTTCTCTCTCTCTCTCTCTCTCTCTCTGTCTGTCTGTCTCTCTTTCTCATCTGTCTGTCTCTCTTATTCTCATTCTCTCTCTCATTCTCGTTCTCTCTCTCTTATTCTCGTTCTCTCTCTCTCAGAGTTTGTGGTTTGTTTTGCATTCACTTTAAAGTTGTGCTTGTTTCGCTTTCTTTGCTTATTTAAAATTGTATTGTATTGGTATTTTCACTTTCAAATTTTGATCTCTACTTTTTTGTGTGTGTGCTTGTTGGTGGAGAAAGTGTTGTGGAGATATATTTTTGCATTAATTATTAGTCTCCTTTTGAAACTTTGTATTGTTGTTTGCTAAAATTGTGAGATTTCAGAACAAGATTATTATAGTGTATCAGTTTTCCATTGTTTTGACTAATTCTATAAACTATGACTAAACTGTCCAATTCCAATGGTTGGCTAACTGCATATGGCTTCAAAGTAGGCTTTTTAAATGTTTGTCATCTGCTAAATAAAGTTTCAGACTTGCCCTCCATTTTGTCAAATGTAAATAGTCCCTTTCATATTTTTGGCTTTTCTGAGTCAAGGTTGTCACATAGTGTTGCAGATGATATAATATCAGTTCCGAGCTATAGTTCTATCAGACGAGATGCCAAAACCAAATTAGAAACAGGGTTAATAACTTATATACATCAGTCAGTAAATTATAAGCAGATAACATTATTTGATAATTATGGCATTGAATGTATATGGCTAGAAGTACGCCTGAAAGGCGCCAAACCAATACTAGTCGGATTTTTGTATCGAAACCCACAAGAACGCATTAGTTGGTTTGATAATTTTGAACAAATGATGGATGACGTTTGTAACTATTCAACTGAAATTATTTTACTCGGTGATTTCAATATTGATTTACTTAAGCCTAATGATAAATGGGAAAAAATATTTGAGGTGTATAATCTGTCGCAATTAGTAAAAACTCCCACAAGGAAAACACTACACTCTGAAACACTGATTGACCATATATACACAACCACTCCACTTAACATTGTAGAACTGTCTGTACCTGTCTATGGTCTTAGTGATCACTTTCCTGTATGTATTACATGGTCTAAAAAAGGTGCTAAAATACCCAGATGCAAACACAAATACATTTCTTTTCGCAGCTATAGAACGTTTAATGCAGAAAATTTTTTGTTCGACTTATGTAAAGCAAACTTCTCTAATGTTTATCAGTTTACTGACCCAGACAAAGCACTTGAAATTTGGTATAGTATCTTTTCGTCAATCTTTGATGGTCATTGCCCCTCTTAGAATCAAACGTGTTAAAGCTAGAGATAAACCACCCTGGTTAACGGATGAAATCATTGAAGCTATAGCTGTCCAAGAAAAACTTATTAAAATCAACAGGAAAAGATGAAAAATTTAAGGAGCAACGTAATAAAGTGACATTTATGAAACGAATTGCAAAAAAGAAATATTTTAGTGAGTTAAGGACACAAAGTCTACATGGAAAGCAATTAATCAGTTATCCGGTAAATCATCTTCACCATGTGCTTCATCATGTATGGGTCTATCTGCAGAAAAGATCAATAAACACTTTTGTTCTATTGCAGAAAAAATTGTAAACATTGACTGCTCAGAATTCAACAACTTACCTCTTTTACAGGATTTTTGTAACTCGAAGTCAATAAAGTCTAAACTGTCCTTCAAATATATTGGTGTGCATGAAGTGCATAAGGAATTGTGTTCATTAAAGCAAACAAGCTCCCGTCGGTTTAGATAATTTAGACAGCAAAATTTTGAAGATTTCCGCGCAAGTAATCTCTGAACATCTTACATATATCTATAATCTCTGTATTGAAAAAAGTTGCTATCCTTTAAATGTTTAAAGATGCCAAAGTATACCTGTTCTTAAATCTGGAGATCCAAATGACCCTTCCAAAATATCGACCTATTTCGATTCTATCTATCTTATCTAAACCTTTAGAAAAGCATCTAAAGCAACATCTTCTGTCACACTTTACTAAACATAACTTATTTCATCCTAATCAAAGTGGCTTTAGAGAAAATCATTCATGCCATACTGCACTCACCAATCTCATAGAGCAATGGCATTTAAATATTAACAATAATATCTTAACTGGAGCAATTTTTGTAGACTTTGCCAAGGCATTTGACTGTATTGATCACAACCTCCTAGTAAAGAAACTGGCTATGTATGGTTTATGCGCAGACTCACTAAAACTAATTACCTCTTTTCTTGATAAAAGAAGACAAGCTGTTTATCAAGATTCAATTATGTCGTCCCTTTTCCCAGTAAAGTATGGTATTCCTCAAGGTTCCGTGCTAGGGCCAGTCCTCTTTTCAATATATATCAATGATCTTCCTCTCCATGTTTCTTCCACTTGTGAACTCTTTGCCGACGACACTACCATACATACAGCAGATCATGATGTGAACTCTGTAGGTAAAATTTTGCAAAAAGACTTAAACAATCTAGCAGCATGGACAGAGTGCAACCACATGGCTCTCCATCCACTGAAATCAAAATTCATGGTTGTTGCAACAAGACAAAAGCGCCAAAACTTTAAAACCAAACTAAATGGAATAAAGATTTACGATAAAGTAAATTTGAAGAAGTCAGCTCATATAAACTACTTGGTCTACATATAGATAATAACTTGTCATGGTCTGATCATGTTTTTAGTATTTCCAAAAAATTATCTAAGAAGCTATTCCAACTTAACCGAATAAAACATTTCCTTGATCAGCATACTCGAAAACTATTCTTCTATGCTTACATTAAACCTGATCTTGATTATGCCTCTACATGCTGGGATTTGGCAAGTAAAAACTGTTTACGACAACTTGAGAGAGTATATAAACGTTCTCTCAAGTTAATTCTGCTTAGAACTACTTCCTTAGAAACTAATAGCTACAAAGAGTTGAACATTCTTCCTTTTAGTTTACATTGTCTCTTTAATAAAGGTGTATTTATGTATAAGATTATGAATAAACTAGCCCCTCATTATCTTTGTCAGCGGTTCCCTGTTAAAACTGTTCGTAACAAAAGCAGTGTTGTTACTCCTCGGCCAAGAACCGATCTGTTTATGTCATCCCTTGTTTATTCTGGTAGCAAATTATGGAACGAAATCCCAGTCATTATAAAAGAGAAAAGTAGTCTATCATCTTTCAAAAAAGCGTACCACACACACTTGTTTAATTTTCTGTAATATGCATTGGGTGAGCTGCTTGTTGAACTCTGTGTGTGTGAGTGCGTGTGCGTGCAAGCGCGTGCAAATGTGTGTGTGTGAATGTGTGTGTGTGTATGGGCGCGCGGCGCGCGCGCGCGCGCGCGTGTGTGTGTGTGTGTGACGTGTGAGTGTGGGGGTGGGGAAGGGTTGTCTTGATGCTCTTGTTTTTTTGTTTTTGTTTGTTTGTTTGTTTTTTTTTCTCGCGCTTCAAATAATGTTCATTGTTTGGTTTTGACGGTGTAATGTGTGGTTATGGTATTCTGATGATTATGACATAAGGCTGTTATAATATGTGAGGTAATGTACATGTGTATGGATTTATATCCTGGACGATTTGTATGATTTGTGCAAGCTCGCACGTGTAGTTGCGTGTCCGTGCATATGTACGCGTAGTGTGTGTGTGTGTTGTGTGTGTGTGTGTGTGTGTGCGTGCGTGCGTGCGTGCGTGCGTTCGCGCGTGCGAGCGTGCGTGCGTGCGGTGTGTGTGTGTTGTGTGTGTGTTGTTGATTTTTGGGGGAGGGTTGTCTGTTTAGGGGAGGGGTGTGTCAAGGAGGGGAGTTTGTCAGTGTTTAATTGGTTTTGTCTATTTATTCGATTGGTTTACTTCTGTGGTCTTTCATTGATTTCATGACTTCAGTCAATAATTGAAGGGCTATTTGAATGATTCATTTCTTTGCTTTTTGACATTATCTTGTTTATTGATCAATTGGTTTATTCATGTTTGTTTCACTTTTTCCCCTTGAGGGCCTGGTGTAAAGAAGCCTCTGGCTTATCCAATTACCCTCATTAAAATATTCGAGTTCGAGTTCGAGTTCTCTCTCTCCCTCTCTCCCTCCTTCTCTCGCTCTCTCTATCTCTCCCCTCCCTCTCTCTCTCCCTCTCTTTCTTTCTCCCTCTCTTTCTGTCTGTCCCTGATAATGGTTGTAGGGGATGCTCTGCGTACAACAGTTGGACGTCTTCAAGTTCTTGAAGTGGTTTTGTACGCTAACATCTTCAGGATCCAAAGGATGTTAGTGCACACACGTCATGAGTGGTTGGTGTTTCCAAATCAATGTCCCGTTAATGTTTCAACGCTCACCTCATTTTCCCCCTTCTCATAACATCAGTTGCAAGTTCTTTGCGTGAGACTGTAAACCGAGGTCCCGTGTGCGAACGCACGCAGAATGTTCATCTTGCATGTACGTTAAAACCCGTTCCGCTTTTCGGGGAAGAGTAGGCCATTGTGTGCAGGGTGGGAACGGATGACAAAATTTACATACACACGGGGACTGGATGAGAAAAAGCGCATGTGTGCTTATTCCATTCTATCTATCTATCTATCTGTCCCGTGGTCTGACGACCGTGGGGGCACCCTCAAAGACTCAACGACCAGTTCCCTCCATTCCTCTCTCGGTTCTGCCTTTCTCAGGGTTTTGTTGAGTTCTAGGCTTGTCCATTCGCTGATGTTATCCTCCCAGTTCTTCCTTGGTCTGCCTCTTCTTCTTCCTCCTTGGACAGTGCCTTGTAAAACTGTCTTTGCAAGTCCTTTGGATCTTGTGACATGCCCATACCATTTAAGTTTACGCTTTTTCATGATCGTTAGAAGGTTCTCATAGGGTCCGATGGTTTGCTGGATTCTGTTATGCACGCTTTCGTTGCTTATGTGGTCTTTGTAGGAGATGCTAAGGAGTCTCCGAAAGCATCTCATCTCCACTGCCTGTACTCTTCTCTCCAAATCTGCAGTCAGGGTCCATGATTAACAGGCATACAGAAATATGGATATGACAAGGGAGCGCATTAGTCTGATCTTGGAGATAAGTGAGATATTTTTATCTCTCAAAGATGGTGTTTAGTTTTGACAAAGCTGTTATTGTCTGTGCAGTCCTGTATACTACTTCTGGCTTGGATCCCTGGTCTGATACAATGGCTCCCAGGTACTTGAAGCTTTGAACTGTTTCCAGCTTCTGGTCATTAACCCTGATATCAGTGCTAATGCCGTTGGTGTTATTAGTCATCAGTTTGGTCTTCTCTGCACTGATTTCCATGCCGTATATTTTGGAGGCCTTATTCAAATGTTCTGTTAGGCTGGCAAGCTCTTTTTCTGATCCTGCTATTCATCAATGTCATCTGCAAAGCGGAGGTTTGTGATCGTTCTGC
>CM054154.1:42047158-42082158 GCA_028751875.1 Rapana venosa
TTTAAATGGTTGGGAGTTTGGTTGGCTAAACAGTCCTCTGCCTTGATGTTGGTTTTGCTGGGTTGCCCTGGTTCATGTTGGAGAACTGAAGCCATCTGCAACATCAACAACAGGTCATGGTAGTTGCTAGTATCAAGGTAACAGGCTGTGTTAAGTTCTTCTTGTGTTATGATACTTCTGTATAAAGTGTGTTTGTTTGAGAGCTGGTAATATGCAAAGAGTTGAGGCTTTATTTCTACCTCCGGTTCATAGTTTTAACAAAATATACTAAAGAACTTTAAAGCAAGTAGCTAAAAAATGTTGAATGCTATTGTTTTACAGACCCTGTGTGTTTGCCTTCCTTTGTCACAGATAGATAAATCCTTGACAGAGGATAAAGAAACACACAATAAATCTTAGCAACACTCTCTAGCAAATTGTGTATTTCTTACAGCCTGTCTTCAGCAAAGAAATATGCCCAAGAGGTGGTACATTCAACCCCCTCCCCCTGTGTGTTTTAGTGATACCAGCATCAACAACTGCAACATATCTAAAATGTCAATAACTCACCAACTCTCAACATGCCTTACCTTCTACCCCAACTTAATGTTGTTATATTCATTTATCAACAACCACTTCCTATCATATATGAAAAAAACCAGTTTGAATGACTTGGGAGTAATTTTTCCTAAAAAAGATAAGACAACTTGTGGATTATAAAACACAATGACAACATTTTACATTTGTAATGATTTTAAGTCCTTATACATAATAATGAATGTAGCCATGTTTAGATTGGAGTTTACATACTATTTTAACGTTTGTTTGCAAAAAATGCAAGCACTCATACCCATGTAGTTTTGTTTTTGAGTCCCCACAACACACACATGCACACACACATGCACACACATGCGCACGCACACATTTTTGTTATTAATAACGAAATAACAAGTAGTTTTGTTCAAAGGTTTGCTTACAAAGCTATTTTGCATAAAGAAAACAGAACAGAACAGTCTTTTCTCTACCACTTCCAAACAAACACGCACACACGCACGCACTCATGCACGCGCATGGACACACACACACACACACACATACACACACACACACACACACACACACACACACACAACACACACACACACACACACACACACACATAAATGACAATTTAGTTCAGCGCATCATAAATGACTAGAAAATATATATGCAGGAAGAAGAATACTTGTGCACATGACAGACAGACACAAAGATACAAAAAATTACCTTTTCCATATCTTCCCAATGATATTCATCCAAACACTGACAATGGACCACACTCCCAGCTCTCAAAGTATCCTGAACTGTGCTCAGACACCTGTAGCGCCATTGGTGTACCTAGTGTTTTTGGACAATGAACACAATGCACGTGCTGCATGATTATAATTTTTATTGTGAACTATTGCTATGGTCGAGGTGGTAGTGAAGGAACTCGGAAAAAGTTGAAATAATGTGTTCCTTCTTTTATAGCTTTTGACAGCATTGTTATGGATTGCTGTATTCGTCATCGTGTTTGTTTGCCCATTGTTTTACGTTCATCTGTCTTTGCATTACTTTCATCTATCTGTGTACCACTTTCATCAGCATGTGAAATATTTTCATGAATATGTGTGTTATTTTCATTTATCTGTGTATTACTTCCATCTATCTGTTTGTCTAGCCAACTTGTTAACTGAATATCAGTTTGTATGTTTGCGTATTTTTCATTATTTTGCTAGAACTCTAGGATTCACAAATGGTGGTGAGAATCAGGTATGCAATCGTTTTTGCCCATCATGAAGGTAGCTTCATTCCAACTTTGAAAAATGTATGCTGCATATGCTTGGTGTTTCCATAACCCATCAAATGCAGACATGATTTATGGGATCTTTAACGTGCATATTTTTATCTTTTGTATGTCTGCTCTTGAAGTTGACCTGGGAAATTGAAATAAATTCCCACCCTTAATTTACCAGACACCAATACGAGGTTAATCCCATGGACGAAATGGACCCAAAGAATTCAAGGTGAATGATTCTTAAAGACTGCTGAGCTATAGTGTCTGTCATTCTTGTCTGTATGTTTTGCGCTCTGTGTTGTCTGCAGTAGTGTGGTGCTATTGTTTTGTTGTTTATATTATTTTTATTTTTTTTTTTTGGTTTGTTTGTGTGGTATATGTATGTACCTGTATCTGGTGTGTCTGTGTGTGAAGTGTCGTTATAGTATGCTTCTAGTCTCTATAACTGGGCGCATAATGACTGCACATGGGTATATGCTCTCTGCACATTGTGGAGTATGTATGTTGTGTGGTTATGTGTGTGTGTTTGATGTGGTTTGTGTTGTGTTGTTGTGTTTTCTTGTTGGTGTTTGTGTAGTTGTGGGTGGGAACAAAGAGTGGTAAGACTTTTTGTGTGTAGTAGTAGGTGTGTTGGGTCCGTGCTTGCGTTACATGATGTTGTTTGTGAGCATGGGCAGCACTTCATGACGTTATTGTGCACATGTCAGTACACACATGTGCATATGAGCTGACGGCATTCTGTATGTGTGTGTGTGTTACCTATTAGTAATTTTGATGAAGAATAATACATAAAGGAAATAACTTAGCAGGCTCTGTGGTTTGTTTTTTTTTAAATTTGTGTTGTTTCGTGTGTTTGTTGGTATGTCATATACCTTATTATGTTATATACCACTCTTCATAGTTCATGGAATAAATCCTAGTGGAAACATTGTTTGGAGTTCTGGCTGTTCTCCCTGGGAAAATCTCGAGACCTTCTGTGTTTTATCTAGTCATTCTTAAATGCTCCATGAACCAATACAATCCTTATTTTTCCTATTGCTTGTGTATTTATTTCATCTATCGCACAAAGTGACCCCTTTATTAACAAATATATTGTGACGAAAAATTTGCTTGATGCTGTCAGTTCTTGTCACACGTGCTAAATGCATGTCTGATACCGTCTTGGTTTATCATTCTCCAAAAAACTTGCAGTCAGACCACCACTCATCAGTCTAGAGGATGGGGTACCATGTTTCAGGAATCAATGGGGATTGATGATCAACACTTTCACGCTTTTGAGCCGTAACTTAGTTGCTTTTCTATAAGCATGTGTGGATTTACTCTCGAGACACCTTTTTCCAACATTATGTGCATTGGTGTGTTAAAAAATTGTGTTGATGTCTGTGTGTATGTTGGAGTCGCAGCGTGATCTGGTGTGAGGTGGGGGAGGGGATGGGTGTTGATTATCTTTTATGCACTTATGTACTAACTCATTCCTGCTGGGTCTCCTCATTCTACTTGTTTACTTTCTTCTTCAACAAGGCTCAAACACAACTATGTGTATTATCATATCAACAACCATATACTGGGGGTTGACAGATACGCCTTTAAACCCATTTTCAATACATATATAATATGTTGTACCGTCTACCTAGCATTTAAAAATAACTGCTAGTTTTTGGGTTATTAAACACATATTATTGTTTTATAAATAAGAAAAACTATTTAATTAATTATGCTGTAACAACAGTAAATGGAATTATAGCTTTTGTACACATTCAACAATCCATATTAAAAAGATAAAATTTTAATTTTAGAGAATCACAGGGTTTAAATTAAATTATAAACTCTGGCTTCTAATATATAACATAGTTTTAATGCTTTAGTGGCTGAAAAAGGAATCTAAATTGTATAACAGTACTAAACATAGCCTGAAACAAAGAAAATAGAATTCATTATGCTCTTAATCATGCTCTTGCTAATCCATCTAGCATTGCAAAACACCTTATTTTAATCACACTTACATCCTAAATTGGCTCATTACACGTCATTCGCGAACTTAAAAAAGCTTTAATCCCATGTTCGTGATAGAAGAAAGAGATTGTAGTCCTTAGATTACTGATACAGTGAATTTCAGTTCCTGAGAGACAAAACTTGTAAATCAAAATGTGAATAACGCTGTGTCCATGGCTTGATAAAAACATAATTAAAAAAAAACCCTGGATCTTGTTTGATGCTTTTGCATTCTGTTCGCTGAGAAATTTTGTAGTTTGAGACTAAAAAACTAAAAACTCAATCACAAGAAGGTCGTTTAAGGAATAGATAGATTGCACAAAATGTAGGAATATTCTGGCACCGCTAGATATTTGATCCGGTCGTTCTCATCCCTCGTCATCACACTATTGGGCGACAGTAAGGCAAGCCACTAAAATCAGCCTAGTTGCAGCATGCTTGTTAATTGCATAAAAAAATATGAACGAAAACACGGACAGTCAACTGGTCAGCCGCCATAGTTACTTTGATGGTACCACACATCAAGGAAGGAAAAAGGCTGATCAAAGTAAAAGAAAAACTTAGTGGATGCTACGGTCCATAAACACAAACGGAAAAGATAAAAATGCAGCTGTTCTTCATCGATAAAACACACGCAGTCTCTACCTTCATGGTCACACGCTTGCTTTGGCCTATCGATCCAGATCGTTCCACGGCAATATTGTGCCCAATTCTCATCCTTCACTGAAACGTGGCAGATGTCTTATTGATAACTTTGAGCGAAAAGAGTCACGGCTTGGAGGAGGACCGTAAGGGACCAAGCGAGACGCCTCTCTGGTTCACCCAATCAGCATCGCTACTGCTTGGGACACAGAAAACCGGAGACTGTTCTTCCCAAGGCATCCACGATCCTCCCTTCTCCCCCTGCCAGCCTACCACCTACGCCATAGAAGCGAATAACAAACAAAGGGACTGGTCTCTAGCACCAAGCTCCTCTCGGCCCCTCTATCACCCTAGCAACTTGGCCACAAACACCAATATTGAGGTCATGAAATTTGACAAGAATTTGAATGATAACTATTAGAAAGAAAAGCTGTATAAGCGCCTGATTACCTTACGTCAACGCTAAAAGCAAGAAGCCCCCAGTGAGTAATGAAAAAGAATGATGACCGTCCTCAAGTAAAATTCTTACTTGTGGAAAGAAGAATTCCTAGTCGTCCTATCCGTTCAGTGTCTATTCACTGCTCTCCTATTGCTATAGTCGAGGGAAACGTATAGGGCATGATCTTCATCATTTAATCAGCAACGCGCACCTTGGTTTACTCACCGTATTGGCTTTTTGGACGCCTGTCAATAGTGAAAATACACTGATAAAAATTGGAGTGAGGACCGAGAGATATCAATCTTGTCTGTGGAAAGACAAAAAGTTGATGTTCAGACAAGATAGAATACCACTCAATGTGGTCATAATCCATGTGTGGTATTTTTGTTCTAAATGATTTTGTAAGACATCTAGGCCAACAGGAAATCCAAGTTAAAAAGAACTTGGTTCAGAACTGTGTGAATAAAATGTAGATTACCTCTCTCCATGATACACAATAGTTTTGTAATTACGATAATAAGTTACTCCTACCAAAATGCTGATCTTGCAGAGGAAGAAAAATAGAGTTGTGTTCAATGCTACTACTAACCATGTTTATACGCTGACTGAATTTGTTTGCAATACATGATAAAATGTCTCTTTCATACATCACATGTAAAACCTGAACTCCCTCAACAGAGTAAGTTATTTTCAATGAGAATTCTAGCGCTTTGCGCACTGTCTTAATGCTTCAGGGGTACGGTGTTCTTGGCCAGAAACTAGAAAGAAACCAACAAGAAAATCGCGGTCTCTTGACACGTGCACGCTCATTGCCTACTGGAGAGGAAAGGAAAAGCGAGATAGAGGAAACATTGACGACTCTGGTTTCTACAACAATCCATCTGCCAGGTTACAACCTCATATAGATGTCTACCTGTAATTACGACCCACTCGTTCAACCAACCAGTGTTACAGATATAGCCGTGGCCATTCACTTTCCAGGGCATGCCAGTTACCTCTGTGGTAGTTAGGATCAACCGTAGAACCTAATCTATTTTATTGTGTTTATGAAATAACACTTGACTGGTTAAATTTAAGGTGTTGCAATAAACTATGCAAGATGCACGACTTGCTATGGGATCATTTTTGTCCGTTTTGTCATCCAATCTGTACCAGAGCCTGTTTTTATATACCTTGATCCATATGAACTTTCTTGACATTGATTTATTTCTTAAGTTTAAAAATAACTTTATTAGTATAAATTTGTTTATGTATATTTTCTTTGTAGTATATTTTGTATTGTTTGTTTAGGTAATAGTCTCTTTTCTGGGTTGGGTTTATTTTTTATGGGTTTTTGTTTTGTTTATTAATTACTCTATTAGTGGGTTTGTTGTTGTTGTTTTTTTTATATATCATTTTATATCTGTTTTAGTATGCCTTCACCGAAACAATCGAGAAGCACGTTTATCACCAAATTCAGTGCAGTTGAAAGAACTTGAATGCTTTGAATCTATTTCTACTAGAAGCGGCCATATTTTAATACAGCAATTTGGCTGACTAAATCCAATGTTCAGTGTGATGTTAACAACTATCCTCAAGATTGTTGTAATGATAAGAATGTAAGCTTAGACTGCCACAAAGCTGCCTGGCTGCTATTAATCACCTTTTCTAATCATGCAAGTTGATGCTTGTAACAAAAATCAGTGCATGCAATTTAATATCATTCAGATAAGGGGTGGTTTACATTGCATGTGTCCTCACAGTGCCCTAAACAACACCCAGATATACATTCATGTTGCAGCAACGGAGTTAAGGTTTTTGGAGAAAAAACTTAATATTATTTTCATCTGATATGCATGTATATTGCTAAGGGACCAATAATAATGAACTGAAAGATACTGAGTGGATATACAGATCTCACACATCTTATAGTATAATGAAAAAGTTTGGTATACATCGACAGGGAGATGATAATTTAATGCACATGCCACCACTCTGGGATAAAGAATAGAATGCTACGAAATCAGTATATCATAGATTGATTTGTTGAATACTGAGTTTGTGAATGCATTCAGGTCTTAATGCCTAATGCTAAAAGGTGGTTTTAGTAGTTCACCAGAATGTCCGCAGACATTGTAGGTCTACACAGGAATCTCAGCTTTAGATTCTTTACATCTTTGTTGTTCTTACCTGCATTAAGCCTCCAGAGTGGTGATGTGACGTCAGACGTAATAAGACATCCATCGGCCAATCAGCATCCCGGCCATACTATATCCAAACTTTTGGTGGAACACCATTTCATGTGCCTAAGGAGCGACAAATATATCTCCCAAATTTTATCTATAAAAAGCTGATTGGAGATTAGTATTGATGTTTTGAAGGGAATACCCAGCAGTAGTTTACAACACTTGACAGGCTTTGACCGACAAACATTTGACCATCTTATATTCCACTTTTACTGAGACCATTCCTTTCATGCGCAATGCATTTTGTCTATATTTATCCCCAAAGAATTAATACGTTGAAAACTTCAATTGATAAAATCCATAGTGGAAATATATGATTGGTGGATACTCCCAGCCCTTGTTGAGGTACCATAATAGCTCAGTTAAAAATAAAAGCATGATAATTGTATAAACTATTTATGTTTTTTTTTTAAAAGAATAGAATACATCGAAAAATAATGTTAAAAACAGAAACAAGCATAAAATTAAGGATTGTGTTGTTAACTATGTTGTGTAGGCTCAGGCTCATAAAGAGACATTTGGTACTTCTTTTTTGCTCTGATCCAGACCGAAATTTTCAATAACATTCTTAGCGGACTTATATCAAGGTATGAGAGAAGAAAATTTCATGATATGAAAAAGAAAGGTGTTAAGTCTTAGACGCATATCTTGTTCCAGCGCGAGACTGGTGGAGAAACAAAGGGACTTTTCGCATTTTTCCTATTAAAACTTAGAAAAGGCGTAAGGCATTATTTGCAGACTGTTTTTCAAAAAATCAAATGCTGTGTGGCATTTTAAACATAGCTGAAATTCCTTTGACTTTCCTTGCGTTAATCATCAATCTACTATATTATAGAAATATTGTTGCTAAGATCGGTGTTCCAAGAATATGGGTAAACATGATAAAGTTTGAGTGGAAGCAAGACGACATGTTTGAGTAAAGTAATCGGATATTATCATGGCAGAAAGACGGATGCATAACACATTTACACTGACGATTTTTTTTTATAAGATAAATGTACTTGTATGAACCTTTAGCGATTTTTCACCATTTCACAATACTTTAATTATGATTTTCAAACATTACTTTTCTATTTACTGTTGTTCTGATGGCCTTATTGGAATGTCGCAAAACTATCATGTGATACTTTTTTTCCCGTTTTGAAAATAGATATTTTTTGCACTCGATTGCATTATAGTGTTGAAAATAAATTTATGTATTTTTGTAAGAGATATCACACAAGATGATGAGAGGAGGAGAGAATGACTGCCCCCGAGTGGGAGAAGAGATAGAGAGTCAACAGAATTAGACGATTTAAATATTGTGATTGCTATGAGATGACGAGTCGGTGGACTGAGAGTAGTGAGAGAGAGTAGAGACTGGATGGGGAGAAGTGGGAGGAAGGAGAAGGGGGAAGAATGGGGATGGACGTAACCTTCCACTCTCCGATGTGGTAGTGGGAGGCTTTAGCGATACGCGGAGATTGACGGAGAGAGAAGGAGACGGCGATTGAGCTGGAGTAGGGAGAGAGAAGGGAGAGCGAGAGGGGAGGGTATGGAAGGAGGAAGGAAAGGAGGGATGGGAAGGAGAAGAGGAGAAGAGAAGGTGAAGAGTGTAGAGATAGAGGGAGAAGAGATGGAGAAGAGACGCTCTGGGAAGTAGAAAGAAGGATGTAGCTGGGCGAGGGTGGGATCGTGATGGAGGAGAGAGAGGGGAGGAGGGGGGGAGGGAGACCCGGGGCTGTGAGGGGATACGGACAGAGAGGAAGGAGGGAGAGAGCGAGGAGAGAGCGCGGAGGGGAGAGAAATGAGAATGAGAGGAGGGGAGGAAGGAGAGAGGGAAGGGTGAGAAGAGGAGTGGGAAGAGGAGAGGTGGAGAGTATGGGTAGAGTGAGAGAGGGAGGAGAGGGAGGGGGACGAAGGAGGAGGAAATACGGAGAGGCTGAGGGAGGACGGAGGGGTGGATTGAGGTAGGAAATATGAATTGAGGTGAAATGACCATGAGGGGGACTGGAAGAAGGACTAGGAAGGTGAACAGAAGGAAGAATAGCAGAGAAGAAGAGAGTGAGAGAGAGAAGGAAAGGAAGGGTGATTGAAAGGGGGAGAGAGAGGAGAACAGTGTAAAAAGAGAGTTGAGGAGGATGAGATGGATAAGGATATTGGAGAGTGCGGAGGGGGTCAGTAATACTGTGCATGAGCGGGGAGGAGATGGATGAGATGAGAGGAGAGAGGAGGGAGACAGTGGAGATAGGCGCGAGAGAGAGGCGGAAGCGCGAGGGGAGTGTGGGGGGGGAGGGGAAGGGCGGGTGGAGAGAGGGGGGAGCGACGATCTTTTGGTGGAGAAGATGAGGAAGTAGATCGAAGGGAGTGAGGAGAGGAGAGAGGAGCGTAAAGAGAGCCAGACCACTTGCAGTGGAGGATTGAGAGGGAGGGAGGAAGTTGAGAGAATATCCGACTGAGGCGAGCGAGAAGGTGGGGTAGAGAGGAGGGGAGGGTGAGGCGGGATGAGGAGGGGAAGACGTACGTCGGGGAGAGAGTGGGAGGGGAGATTGAGACCTTGAGTGGAGGAGGAGGAGGGGGGAGAGGAGGAGGAGAGGGAGGGTTGGAGTGACGAGATGGAGGAGTGAGGGGGAAGAGAGAGAGGCGGAGGAGAGGGGGGGAAGGATAGAAGGAAGAGAAGGAGAGAGAGGTGGAGGTGAGGGACGAGGGAGAGAGAGGATGCGGGAGGCTATGTGAAGAGGAGGAGTGGATAATGGGTGGCTTTCGAGGAGACAGGAGGGAGGTGAAAGGAGATGAGGAATGGAGGTGAGGGTTCATGAGGGGGATGACGGTAAGAAAATGGAGAGAAATGAGAGGAATGGAGGCGCGGGAGGAGAGGCATGACCAGTCAGAAGAGATCCCCCGTGATGAGGTGAGTCATAGGAGTCATGTGTCTCTGATATGAGTTAGAATCAATCAGAGAGAGAAGAGAAAGCGAGGAATTGAAGATTGATAGAGCGCGTTTGAGACCGGAGATGGCATTATCGTAGACGTGTGGGAAGTGATTATAGGACCGAAAGACTAATAGCCGAAGTGAGAATATAAGCTTGAACTCATGAGAGAAATAGAGAGAGAGAATTTCGGGAGAAGAGAGTAAAATGGGTAGTAGGGGAGAGGAGAGGATAGAGAGACCACATGAGAAAGAAGACATCGGATTGAGAGAGAGAGGGAGAGTGAACTTGGAACTTGTTTAATGATACCTATGGGCAACTGGAAGAGTCACAATAATCAATTACTAACAGAAAAAAGAAGAGAATAACAGTATACTTATGTTTCACAGGAGACTCGTGTTATCTTTACGCATTGCCCAAAAAGCTTATATTATCTAATATGTGCAGCCGTATTTAAAGACTCATATCATTCTCTATTCACTCTGAATGCACGTTTATTGTGATAATAATCGTTTTGTTTTAAGAATTCGTAATGAACAACAGTGATGACTGAACATATTTTAAAGTAATACGATTATCCTGTCTGTTTTAGATCACATCAAAGTGAAAACAGTAGACTATTCAATTAGAACATAAAAATAGGCAATGTTATATTATTGGTTTCTTTCCTGTTAGCTGATGTAAATTACGTAGTGAGGATACGGTTAAAGTTGTAAAACTGTCCACTTATACAGATTACCGTCGCACTTATCAGAAAGGGCTTAATTGATAGGTTGGAGAGCTTCAGAAAAAACAATTAGTTTTTAAACCAAAAAGACCATTAGAAGTATTCAACTCCTCGACAACCGCTCTGACAGGAAAAAGCTGAAACACGGGAAGCGTTTAGTTTTTCTCTTTATTGTTTCAATCTTGCTTGTCCCTCTACACTTTCATCAGTTGGCACACACACCACACACAACACACCGATCCACACACACACTCTATACACACATTAGCACGATTGATTGTCTTAACAAAGAGGTTACTAGAACCTCATTGCGACTCACTAATTCTGTATGCAGTCCGGGTTTTCGATTCGCCTTGCTAGTTCAGATAGGGGGATTAGTTCTTTTCATGGTAGGTTTGTATACATCAAGTGCGGGACTCTCTACTCTTTCCCCTCAAAGTCTCTTGGGAGTGAGACTTATTACAATCAAAGGTCCCCCATGATAACGTAGTGTGAATTGACACCCTGAACATTCTCTTGCGCACACGTTTAATTAAATCATATGCTTTCACGCTTTATCGTAGATAGTAGGGGGGCCACTCTGCGTGTGCCAGTGGGAACAGATGGTCAGTAAACATGACAACGACCCTGCTATAACTTATGGGGACAATCTGGATGATGTTAAAACCAGCAACATAAGTGTGCTTAAATTCATCATTATCTTCGATTATAATAAAGAATACATAAATGAAAATTACCACACACCAAAACTATTTGTAACGTATTTATTTTAGAGAGTATACCACCTGCCGTAGAAGAGAAAAGTCTTGGGTTGGAAGTGTGCTCGGTAGTTTCAAATCCCATTGTGGGCCTGTAAACTTTTTATCCCCACCAATATTCACATTAGAGCATGGGTAGTGGTGCTAATGCAGAGTTTTCTCCGAAATTAAACTATCGATTAATCTGGCGGATAGTGCTAGTCTTCAGATGAAATTTATAAACTGATGTCCCTCTGTTGTGATTTTACTCGACATTACGTTATTTTTTAGCGCACTAGTAGAAAATTCCAATGGAAACAAGTGAAATTGTAACCTTAGTAAACATTCGTGTAGAAAATATCAGTGTTGATACGGAAACAAGAGACAGTGTAGAGAGGAAAAAATAGGAAAAATTGGGTAGGCACTCTGTCTTGTGACAATTCATGATTAAAAAAAAAATTCAAAAACAGTCATCTTGAGGCCCTCTAGATGTGTGTGCATATACAATATCTCAGCGCTAATATAAAAAATTCCTCATACATTATTATGAATATTATTTATATTATTATTATTGAAATTAATTGCATGACCTTATTAATTATTATTATGATTTTAAATATATTTATTATCATTAATTCACTTCCTGGGGAGTAGCAGCCCGAATTTCACATGGAAGGAGAAAATCTGCTATGACTGAATAACGTGGTTATTAGTTTAATAATAAATATAATGGGGAAAAAATATTAACTTCCGAATGTAGATAGTTCTGGGCTCTCATTTGACAAAAAGAGACTAAGAATAACATTAGACATTTGAAAATGAAATATAACTAGACACTTGAGAGACAAACACACTAGAGAAACACACTATTACCTTTTCATATCTAACCCCAATGACATATTTTCACCCCAAAAAACATGGACTAGTCATGGGACCACTATCTACCCAGCTCTCTAAGTAAAGCCTGTATACTTGTGCTCAGGAACATCTCAGTAAGAGCCCATGGGACCTTACATGTGACTCTCAGTGATCTAGGGGCAAATGAACACTTAGTGCACTCGGTGGCTCGCATCGATTTTCTTTTTGTTGTGAACTGTAGGGCCTATTGTCAGAAGTCTGGTAGTGAAAGGAACTGAGTAACACAGTAATAATTAAAATATATTGTGTTCCTGGCTTTTATATAGAAGCATACTTGACAGCATAGATTTTAATGGATTAATTAACTATATCTTTTTTCGATTGGGTTTTGTGTTGCCCATTGTTTTATTTTATTTGTTTTTGTAATGAATCTTTTCAATCTATCTAGGTGTGAACGATACCTTCTATCAGCTTGGTGTAACTTTTACTTTCATCAACTTACATTGAGTAGTTATCTTTCATTGGATATGTGTTTTACTTGATTCTATCTGTACTGTATAGCAGCCTTCATTAAAATGGCTGACATAATGTGTCTTGTTCTTTTTGTCTGTTTTTCAGTACTTTTGAGATAAACAATGAGTAGGGAATATCTCACAATGGTAGAATGTGAGATTTCAGCATATGGCAATTTGATTTATCCCGCATCCATGAAGGTAGCTGCATTCTCTAACTTCCGGATCAAATGTACTTTCTTCATAGGCTTGGAGGTAGGTTTCTGTAACAAGCACCAAGATTGTCAGACATCATTTATACGGGATCTTTACTAAAGTTAGCATTTTTTCCAATCCTCGTGTATGTTGCTCTTGTGAAAGATGAACCTGGGAGATAGAAAACATTTCACCACCCTTTAATTAAGCAGACACCACAATGAGGTTACAACTATGACTTAGAATGACAAAAAGGATTGAAGTTGAATGGCTACATCTTTAACTCAGTGAGCTATAGTGTTTGTATATGTATGCTTGTGCTCTGTGTGTATGTGTCGTGCAAGTGCCCTATGGTTGTGTGAGTAAACTGTGTGTGGTTTGTGTGTCTTTTGTGTGTTGTGTAGTGTTGTGTTTGTGTGTGTTGTGTGTGCCTTTCTGTGGTGTTGTAAAGTAGGGAAAATGTCGTGTGTGTTCATGATGTTGTGTGTGTGCTTGTTTGTGAGTACTTCAAATAAATGTAGTTATTGTACACAGAAAGCTGTGCTTTTGGTATCTGCACGTATGCATGCTATGTCGAGTTGTATTATCAATTTTCCGAAACTTGAAAGAAAAAACTTCTTGCATAATAGATAACGAAGTCTAGTAGTTTTTTAAAAGTCTCTTCATATTGAAACGTGTGTTGCGTTCTTGTATTATTATAAGATCAATTATTCGCAATATGTGATATTAAGGATCCGGTAACCTAAAAGTACGCCTATTGGCAAAAAATCAACTCAATTGAAGACAGGACGGATATTGACGAGTTCATATGTGGACAGATTGGGTCAAGTTTCAAACAATAAATATCGCAGATAGTAAAAAACAATATCATAAAGAACTTTTAAACGCCTCATACGCGAAAAGTGTGAGCTACGGACAAGAGACTATTCGAAATAGCAAAAATAATGTTTTCATCCGAATATACATCGACATTTATTCTTCAGGATAAGATTCACTTTTTTGTCTAATTAGGTTTTGGGTGGATATACGGTTAAAAAACAAGCAATGTAGCTTTGCTGATATAACAATAAAGACAATAGTTCCAGAGAATTGATGATGCACGACTACGACAATGCACCTAACCGTTACAAACAATGTCAAATGATGCTCATTTGTGTCATTTCATCTGTAATGAATTGTTTGCTTGATTTGGTATGTATTGATATTGTTTAGGCGCTGCCCGATGCTTGCTGTTAGATGTGTTGTGCCCTCGTGAGTATTTGATATGTGCTCTGTGTTTTGTGCGCTATCGCAAGATCGCGTGTGGGGTCTATAATATTATGCGCGAATAGTGACTAAACAGATTATGTTACCTATGCACTTGCATTATGCGGAATATTGTACTTGTTTGCACATTTGTTCGAGAGCACGCATATGTTAACCTAGTCCATTGCACATGGAGAATTAGTGCATCTGGTTTGTAGCACAGTTATGTCGTGGCGTTGAGCAAACGCATATATGTGCAACGCATGCACACTAGAATGTACATTATTGCTCGCTTGCTCACGCATGTGTGCTGTTGTGTGTCTAGTGCGTCTGTTGTGTACGATGTTGTTGTGTACTGCTTATTTAGTGCGAATTTTTGTTGCAAGAATTATCCATATACATCAGTTTTCAAAGAGAATTTTTTTATTGTTAAAAAAGGTGCGATGTTGTGTGTGAGAGCGTGTGCGTGTGTGTTTGTATGTGGGTGAAATATATTATATAAACACTTCATAATGTATGCCAACGTCAAAGTCAATGATGATACTTCTCTGTGTGCCTTTCTGGTACATTGCTATCTCATTGGAAGAAAATAGGATCCCAGTGGCATCAAGTGCAACACCCCACCCCATTATTTTTTTTTCCTGCCTTGCATGGCGTGTATTGATTTAAGTTCTCGCTAATGTCAGAGTTTATCTTTATACTAACAATATTGATTGGGAGGAAAAAATCTCTAATGTTTGAGGATTCTTTCCTGCATGTGTGCTCATTGCATGTGGCAATGACTAGGTCCATTGGTTTATCTTCTCTGGCTCAATTAGGAACTATGCCATCTCACTTACACATCCAATCACAGTATATGAGGAAAATGAGGTACTTTGTTTCAGGACTAAAATAGGAATACACACCGCCCAGTTATCGCCCAATTGAACACTGGAACTATTGCTTTCTTTTTCTAGAGGCAGGGTGGGTTACCTTATATACTTCCTTGTAGTCATGTGCTGTTTAATGAAAAACTGGAGAATAGGCATCTATGAATATAGTTTGCTAGTATCTATTTTCGTGATGAATAACTCTCTTGTGTTTACAAACACGCAACAGTTAACAATATATTTGATAATGATTTTAAGTTTACTGGACTTATGCTTTTACCGGTGTTTTTTTCTCCTGGTCTGTCAATTGTTTATAAGACACATCCAGACCCTAAAAGGATGGTAATAAGGGAATTCTCAATCTTGATCATTGTATCGTGCATGCGTGCATTTATTTTTTTTATCTAAGTGCGAGTGCGCTTGAATGTAACACATTTTGTGATTGTGTAGTGTGATTTAAGTGGTATGTGTATAGTTGCGCTATGTGTGTATTTAGAATAACTGTGAGTGTTTTATACATTGACCGTTCATGTGTAGAGGGTGCTTGATGTAGTAAATCTTTGTGTGCAATTGCAATTTTGGCAGCGCGGATATTTGAATGTGAAAATTGACGTGAATCTTCATATCGCTCCCTCTTAGATGGTTTTCCTCTCGCTTGCCAAAGGGCTGCAGTCAACCATCCTATAGGTGATCAGTATCTTTAGACACACCCATTACAATGTTTTACATTCTCATTGGCACTGTCAAATCCCCAAACTTCCATAAACTGCGTTTTAGATAAATCCTTGTTATTTGAGAAAAAGTACAATGAGATAGCTAAGATAAAAGATTTGGAACACAATCGATATAATAATCCCACAGGAGTTCATCCCAGTTCTTGAATCATATTTAAGATTTAAAAGGAGAGAAAATAAAAATAAGACAATTATATTCGCCTTGTTGGATTTATGATAACAATACCACAGCTTCAATGCAAGTCATTTAACCATTATTTTATTATTAGTCTTGGACCTAATGTATTATCAAATGTTCTATCAGTATCCCAAATTACGACCAGTGAATTCAAAATAATCTTATTCTATAAATCATTTGTGGACAGAAAGACTAGATGTATCATCGCACTTGAAGTTCCAACTGGCATTTGTTGACATGTTACTTATTGCATTCTGTTTCCATTGTTTGACAATAGCCATACTCCTTTGACGAAAATGTAAACATCAATAAGGTAGGCAGAAGAATTTAACAGTGCACAGTTGCATTTGACCCATTGCTGTCAGAAATATTCAATTTTCTAGAGTTTCAATGAAATGATGTTACGCCAAAACATATCTTGGATAATCTTGTCTGATTTTTAATTCACTAGATAAATGCAGTGATACTTAATTTAGTGCTACGTTTGTTTGTATCTGACTCCTGGAACCTGCACAGGACATGTGTGTTAAGATGACACTCATATTTTCATAATTATTCTTAAGTACATTCCTGAGCTGACCTTGTTAAAAAATTGGAGAGTAAGTAGTTTTTCTTCATAATAACAAATGGGATATTTGGACCAAAGAAGATCAGCCTTGACACATCACGTACAGTCAGGGGAAAGCTTCTCTGATAATATTAAAACATTGAAAGGTTTGTAAAATAATACACCCGCATCTCAATGAACATATAAGATAGACGGCTGTAAAGAAAAATTTAAGGGGAAATTGTGGAGCAAAAGAGGGTTTAGAATGCATACGTTATTAAATCTCATTTGAAATCAAATTTCAAAAAAGTCATTAATCATGTTTCCTGGGTAAAACAACAATAGTCTATATTGCTGTAAAAACCCAACTACATCGCATTACATAATGCCCAATGAGAAAATACACTAAGGAACACCAAATTTTTCTACGTAGACAAATTAAGTGGTCTTGCGCAAACATCTGGGTTAGCTAGCCTTACCTTTCATCTGCCGTTATTGTTACTCACCTGTGGTGTAATTGGAACAGGGATTTACGGATAAATTCTCACATTTCAGGTTAAGACATTAAAAATTTGGCTCTCTTTGCATTATATATATAGTGTTTTTTGTGTTCATCCGGATTGGACATCACATTGTGCTGTGTAAAACGGTTGTACAGTGATGTTGTACTGGAGAGTTGATATTCTAAAGTGCGATTCCTTCTTAGACTCTAGTGGTATAACTGTGTGTTAGCCGATTAGTTTCTCCCATTACCATGTGAATTCTCAGTTTGTGAATGTGTCTGACTACTACTTAAAGGTTTCCCGCTCTGCATATGTATGAAGTCAATGTATGCTTACGGACTAGCCTGTCGTATGATTACTTTGGGATTTATTGTGCGGCAGATCATCTTGTCCATGTGTGTAGGTATATTTGTGAGGTCTAACGTTCTTGTGTGAAGTTCGTTAAGTTTGTATTAGTGTGCTTACTTAGTAGAATTGTGTCGTTTTCTTGTGAGTGAACTTCTTTTTCACAAAATATGAACCAACGGGATGTGGGCTTCTTTTCGTCCTGTCGTGAGGTTAATGTAGATAGAACTATGTTTAAAGTACCTTTATTTCTGGGTATAAAAGTTAATATACGATCAATATGTGCTACTTGTTGGGCTTTTCTCCATGTGTGGGTTTCTAATGTGAGCATTGTTGAAACATACTGTTATGATGTTTTGTAGTGTTTTAAATTAACTTTTCTCGGAAGGAAAAACCAAAATCTGTGTCTTAATCACAATTTTGTACACTACGTGGTGCTTTTCTTTAAATGATTTTTCTCCGCTGTTCGTGAGGTGTATTGAATGTGATTTGTAAAAGAAAGTAGCAGTATTACTGCTTGTAATACGAGTATAGATGACAGTTTGTAAGTCATTTGTATGGGTTTGTTTTTTCATCTGTTATGATACTCGCAAGTGTACATTTTTTTTTTAAAACTGGTTATTATGCTTGTGTTTTAGTCTTTGCCCACACTTAAACAGTGAAACTCTGATTTAAATGTTTCAAATGGTGGTAGTATCAGGTATTGCAATCGTTTTTGCCCATCCTGAAGGTAGCTTACATTCAACTTTGAAAATGATGCTGCATATCATGACTTGGTGTTTCCATAACCATCAAAAATGCAGGACATGATTATGGGAGCCTTTAACGTGCATTTTTTTATAGTTTGTATGTCTGCTCTGAGTTGACCTGGGAAATTGAAATAAATTCCCACCCTTAATTTCCAGACACCAATACGAGGTTAATCCCATGGACGAAATGGACCCAAAGAATTCAAGGTGAATGATTCTTAAAGACTGCTGAGCTATAGTGTCTGTCATTCTTGTCTGTATGTTTTGCGCTCTGTGTTGTCTGCAGTAGTGTGGTGCTATTGTTTTGTTGTTTATATTATTTTTATTTTTTTTTTTTGGTTTGTTTGTGTGGTATATGTATGTACCTGTATCTGGTGTGTCTGTGTGTGAAGTGTCGTTATAGTATGCTTCTAGTCTCTATAACTGGGCGCATAATGACTGCACATGGGTATATGCTCTCTGCACATTGTGGAGTATGTATGTTGTGTGGTTATGTGTGTGTGTTTGATGTGGTTTGTGTTGTGTTGTTGTGTTTTCTTGTTGGTGTTTGTGTAGTTGTGGGTGGGAACAAAGAGTGGTAAGACTTTTTGTGTGTAGTAGTAGGTGTGTTGGGTCCGTGCTTGCGTTACATGATGTTGTTTGTGAGCATGGGCAGCACTTCATGACGTTATTGTGCACATGTCAGTACACACATGTGCATATGAGCTGACGGCATTCTGTATGTGTGTGTGTGTTACCTATTAGTAATTTTGATGAAGAATAATACATAAAGGAAATAACTTAGCAGGCTCTGTGGTTTGTTTTTTTTTAAATTTGTGTTGTTTCGTGTGTTTGTTGGTATGTCATATACCTTATTATGTTATATACCACTCTTCATAGTTCATGGAATAAATCCTAGTGGAAACATTGTTTGGAGTTCTGGCTGTTCTCCCTGGGAAAATCTCGAGACCTTCTGTGTTTTATCTAGTCATTCTTAAATGCTCCATGAACCAATACAATCCTTATTTTTCCTATTGCTTGTGTATTTATTTCATCTATCGCACAAAGTGACCCCTTTATTAACAAATATATTGTGACGAAAAATTTGCTTGATGCTGTCAGTTCTTGTCACACGTGCTAAATGCATGTCTGATACCGTCTTGGTTTATCATTCTCCAAAAAACTTGCAGTCAGACCACCACTCATCAGTCTAGAGGATGGGGTACCATGTTTCAGGAATCAATGGGGATTGATGATCAACACTTTCACGCTTTTGAGCCGTAACTTAGTTGCTTTTCTATAAGCATGTGTGGATTTACTCTCGAGACACCTTTTTCCAACATTATGTGCATTGGTGTGTTAAAAAATTGTGTTGATGTCTGTGTGTATGTTGGAGTCGCAGCGTGATCTGGTGTGAGGTGGGGGAGGGGATGGGTGTTGATTATCTTTTATGCACTTATGTACTAACTCATTCCTGCTGGGTCTCCTCATTCTACTTGTTTACTTTCTTCTTCAACAAGGCTCAAACACAACTATGTGTATTATCATATCAACAACCATATACTGGGGGTTGACAGATACGCCTTTAAACCCATTTTCAATACATATATAATATGTTGTACCGTCTACCTAGCATTTAAAAATAACTGCTAGTTTTTGGGTTATTAAACACATATTATTGTTTTATAAATAAGAAAAACTATTTAATTAATTATGCTGTAACAACAGTAAATGGAATTATAGCTTTTGTACACATTCAACAATCCATATTAAAAAGATAAAATTTTAATTTTAGAGAATCACAGGGTTTAAATTAAATTATAAACTCTGGCTTCTAATATATAACATAGTTTTAATGCTTTAGTGGCTGAAAAAGGAATCTAAATTGTATAACAGTACTAAACATAGCCTGAAACAAAGAAAATAGAATTCATTATGCTCTTAATCATGCTCTTGCTAATCCATCTAGCATTGCAAAACACCTTATTTTAATCACACTTACATCCTAAATTGGCTCATTACACGTCATTCGCGAACTTAAAAAAGCTTTAATCCCATGTTCGTGATAGAAGAAAGAGATTGTAGTCCTTAGATTACTGATACAGTGAATTTCAGTTCCTGAGAGACAAAACTTGTAAATCAAAATGTGAATAACGCTGTGTCCATGGCTTGATAAAAACATAATTAAAAAAAAACCCTGGATCTTGTTTGATGCTTTTGCATTCTGTTCGCTGAGAAATTTTGTAGTTTGAGACTAAAAAACTAAAAACTCAATCACAAGAAGGTCGTTTAAGGAATAGATAGATTGCACAAAATGTAGGAATATTCTGGCACCGCTAGATATTTGATCCGGTCGTTCTCATCCCTCGTCATCACACTATTGGGCGACAGTAAGGCAAGCCACTAAAATCAGCCTAGTTGCAGCATGCTTGTTAATTGCATAAAAAAATATGAACGAAAACACGGACAGTCAACTGGTCAGCCGCCATAGTTACTTTGATGGTACCACACATCAAGGAAGGAAAAAGGCTGATCAAAGTAAAAGAAAAACTTAGTGGATGCTACGGTCCATAAACACAAACGGAAAAGATAAAAATGCAGCTGTTCTTCATCGATAAAACACACGCAGTCTCTACCTTCATGGTCACACGCTTGCTTTGGCCTATCGATCCAGATCGTTCCACGGCAATATTGTGCCCAATTCTCATCCTTCACTGAAACGTGGCAGATGTCTTATTGATAACTTTGAGCGAAAAGAGTCACGGCTTGGAGGAGGACCGTAAGGGACCAAGCGAGACGCCTCTCTGGTTCACCCAATCAGCATCGCTACTGCTTGGGACACAGAAAACCGGAGACTGTTCTTCCCAAGGCATCCACGATCCTCCCTTCTCCCCCTGCCAGCCTACCACCTACGCCATAGAAGCGAATAACAAACAAAGGGACTGGTCTCTAGCACCAAGCTCCTCTCGGCCCCTCTATCACCCTAGCAACTTGGCCACAAACACCAATATTGAGGTCATGAAATTTGACAAGAATTTGAATGATAACTATTAGAAAGAAAAGCTGTATAAGCGCCTGATTACCTTACGTCAACGCTAAAAGCAAGAAGCCCCCAGTGAGTAATGAAAAAGAATGATGACCGTCCTCAAGTAAAATTCTTACTTGTGGAAAGAAGAATTCCTAGTCGTCCTATCCGTTCAGTGTCTATTCACTGCTCTCCTATTGCTATAGTCGAGGGAAACGTATAGGGCATGATCTTCATCATTTAATCAGCAACGCGCACCTTGGTTTACTCACCGTATTGGCTTTTTGGACGCCTGTCAATAGTGAAAATACACTGATAAAAATTGGAGTGAGGACCGAGAGATATCAATCTTGTCTGTGGAAAGACAAAAAGTTGATGTTCAGACAAGATAGAATACCACTCAATGTGGTCATAATCCATGTGTGGTATTTTTGTTCTAAATGATTTTGTAAGACATCTAGGCCAACAGGAAATCCAAGTTAAAAAGAACTTGGTTCAGAACTGTGTGAATAAAATGTAGATTACCTCTCTCCATGATACACAATAGTTTTGTAATTACGATAATAAGTTACTCCTACCAAAATGCTGATCTTGCAGAGGAAGAAAAATAGAGTTGTGTTCAATGCTACTACTAACCATGTTTATACGCTGACTGAATTTGTTTGCAATACATGATAAAATGTCTCTTTCATACATCACATGTAAAACCTGAACTCCCTCAACAGAGTAAGTTATTTTCAATGAGAATTCTAGCGCTTTGCGCACTGTCTTAATGCTTCAGGGGTACGGTGTTCTTGGCCAGAAACTAGAAAGAAACCAACAAGAAAATCGCGGTCTCTTGACACGTGCACGCTCATTGCCTACTGGAGAGGAAAGGAAAAGCGAGATAGAGGAAACATTGACGACTCTGGTTTCTACAACAATCCATCTGCCAGGTTACAACCTCATATAGATGTCTACCTGTAATTACGACCCACTCGTTCAACCAACCAGTGTTACAGATATAGCCGTGGCCATTCACTTTCCAGGGCATGCCAGTTACCTCTGTGGTAGTTAGGATCAACCGTAGAACCTAATCTATTTTATTGTGTTTATGAAATAACACTTGACTGGTTAAATTTAAGGTGTTGCAATAAACTATGCAAGATGCACGACTTGCTATGGGATCATTTTTGTCCGTTTTGTCATCCAATCTGTACCAGAGCCTGTTTTTATATACCTTGATCCATATGAACTTTCTTGACATTGATTTATTTCTTAAGTTTAAAAATAACTTTATTAGTATAAATTTGTTTATGTATATTTTCTTTGTAGTATATTTTGTATTGTTTGTTTAGGTAATAGTCTCTTTTCTGGGTTGGGTTTATTTTTTATGGGTTTTTGTTTTGTTTATTAATTACTCTATTAGTGGGTTTGTTGTTGTTGTTTTTTTTATATATCATTTTATATCTGTTTTAGTATGCCTTCACCGAAACAATCGAGAAGCACGTTTATCACCAAATTCAGTGCAGTTGAAAGAACTTGAATGCTTTGAATCTATTTCTACTAGAAGCGGCCATATTTTAATACAGCAATTTGGCTGACTAAATCCAATGTTCAGTGTGATGTTAACAACTATCCTCAAGATTGTTGTAATGATAAGAATGTAAGCTTAGACTGCCACAAAGCTGCCTGGCTGCTATTAATCACCTTTTCTAATCATGCAAGTTGATGCTTGTAACAAAAATCAGTGCATGCAATTTAATATCATTCAGATAAGGGGTGGTTTACATTGCATGTGTCCTCACAGTGCCCTAAACAACACCCAGATATACATTCATGTTGCAGCAACGGAGTTAAGGTTTTTGGAGAAAAAACTTAATATTATTTTCATCTGATATGCATGTATATTGCTAAGGGACCAATAATAATGAACTGAAAGATACTGAGTGGATATACAGATCTCACACATCTTATAGTATAATGAAAAAGTTTGGTATACATCGACAGGGAGATGATAATTTAATGCACATGCCACCACTCTGGGATAAAGAATAGAATGCTACGAAATCAGTATATCATAGATTGATTTGTTGAATACTGAGTTTGTGAATGCATTCAGGTCTTAATGCCTAATGCTAAAAGGTGGTTTTAGTAGTTCACCAGAATGTCCGCAGACATTGTAGGTCTACACAGGAATCTCAGCTTTAGATTCTTTACATCTTTGTTGTTCTTACCTGCATTAAGCCTCCAGAGTGGTGATGTGACGTCAGACGTAATAAGACATCCATCGGCCAATCAGCATCCCGGCCATACTATATCCAAACTTTTGGTGGAACACCATTTCATGTGCCTAAGGAGCGACAAATATATCTCCCAAATTTTATCTATAAAAAGCTGATTGGAGATTAGTATTGATGTTTTGAAGGGAATACCCAGCAGTAGTTTACAACACTTGACAGGCTTTGACCGACAAACATTTGACCATCTTATATTCCACTTTTACTGAGACCATTCCTTTCATGCGCAATGCATTTTGTCTATATTTATCCCCAAAGAATTAATACGTTGAAAACTTCAATTGATAAAATCCATAGTGGAAATATATGATTGGTGGATACTCCCAGCCCTTGTTGAGGTACCATAATAGCTCAGTTAAAAATAAAAGCATGATAATTGTATAAACTATTTATGTTTTTTTTTTAAAAGAATAGAATACATCGAAAAATAATGTTAAAAACAGAAACAAGCATAAAATTAAGGATTGTGTTGTTAACTATGTTGTGTAGGCTCAGGCTCATAAAGAGACATTTGGTACTTCTTTTTTGCTCTGATCCAGACCGAAATTTTCAATAACATTCTTAGCGGACTTATATCAAGGTATGAGAGAAGAAAATTTCATGATATGAAAAAGAAAGGTGTTAAGTCTTAGACGCATATCTTGTTCCAGCGCGAGACTGGTGGAGAAACAAAGGGACTTTTCGCATTTTTCCTATTAAAACTTAGAAAAGGCGTAAGGCATTATTTGCAGACTGTTTTTCAAAAAATCAAATGCTGTGTGGCATTTTAAACATAGCTGAAATTCCTTTGACTTTCCTTGCGTTAATCATCAATCTACTATATTATAGAAATATTGTTGCTAAGATCGGTGTTCCAAGAATATGGGTAAACATGATAAAGTTTGAGTGGAAGCAAGACGACATGTTTGAGTAAAGTAATCGGATATTATCATGGCAGAAAGACGGATGCATAACACATTTACACTGACGATTTTTTTTTATAAGATAAATGTACTTGTATGAACCTTTAGCGATTTTTCACCATTTCACAATACTTTAATTATGATTTTCAAACATTACTTTTCTATTTACTGTTGTTCTGATGGCCTTATTGGAATGTCGCAAAACTATCATGTGATACTTTTTTTCCCGTTTTGAAAATAGATATTTTTTGCACTCGATTGCATTATAGTGTTGAAAATAAATTTATGTATTTTTGTAAGAGATATCACACAAGATGATGAGAGGAGGAGAGAATGACTGCCCCCGAGTGGGAGAAGAGATAGAGAGTCAACAGAATTAGACGATTTAAATATTGTGATTGCTATGAGATGACGAGTCGGTGGACTGAGAGTAGTGAGAGAGAGTAGAGACTGGATGGGGAGAAGTGGGAGGAAGGAGAAGGGGGAAGAATGGGGATGGACGTAACCTTCCACTCTCCGATGTGGTAGTGGGAGGCTTTAGCGATACGCGGAGATTGACGGAGAGAGAAGGAGACGGCGATTGAGCTGGAGTAGGGAGAGAGAAGGGAGAGCGAGAGGGGAGGGTATGGAAGGAGGAAGGAAAGGAGGGATGGGAAGGAGAAGAGGAGAAGAGAAGGTGAAGAGTGTAGAGATAGAGGGAGAAGAGATGGAGAAGAGACGCTCTGGGAAGTAGAAAGAAGGATGTAGCTGGGCGAGGGTGGGATCGTGATGGAGGAGAGAGAGGGGAGGAGGGGGGGAGGGAGACCCGGGGCTGTGAGGGGATACGGACAGAGAGGAAGGAGGGAGAGAGCGAGGAGAGAGCGCGGAGGGGAGAGAAATGAGAATGAGAGGAGGGGAGGAAGGAGAGAGGGAAGGGTGAGAAGAGGAGTGGGAAGAGGAGAGGTGGAGAGTATGGGTAGAGTGAGAGAGGGAGGAGAGGGAGGGGGACGAAGGAGGAGGAAATACGGAGAGGCTGAGGGAGGACGGAGGGGTGGATTGAGGTAGGAAATATGAATTGAGGTGAAATGACCATGAGGGGGACTGGAAGAAGGACTAGGAAGGTGAACAGAAGGAAGAATAGCAGAGAAGAAGAGAGTGAGAGAGAGAAGGAAAGGAAGGGTGATTGAAAGGGGGAGAGAGAGGAGAACAGTGTAAAAAGAGAGTTGAGGAGGATGAGATGGATAAGGATATTGGAGAGTGCGGAGGGGGTCAGTAATACTGTGCATGAGCGGGGAGGAGATGGATGAGATGAGAGGAGAGAGGAGGGAGACAGTGGAGATAGGCGCGAGAGAGAGGCGGAAGCGCGAGGGGAGTGTGGGGGGGGAGGGGAAGGGCGGGTGGAGAGAGGGGGGAGCGACGATCTTTTGGTGGAGAAGATGAGGAAGTAGATCGAAGGGAGTGAGGAGAGGAGAGAGGAGCGTAAAGAGAGCCAGACCACTTGCAGTGGAGGATTGAGAGGGAGGGAGGAAGTTGAGAGAATATCCGACTGAGGCGAGCGAGAAGGTGGGGTAGAGAGGAGGGGAGGGTGAGGCGGGATGAGGAGGGGAAGACGTACGTCGGGGAGAGAGTGGGAGGGGAGATTGAGACCTTGAGTGGAGGAGGAGGAGGGGGGAGAGGAGGAGGAGAGGGAGGGTTGGAGTGACGAGATGGAGGAGTGAGGGGGAAGAGAGAGAGGCGGAGGAGAGGGGGGGAAGGATAGAAGGAAGAGAAGGAGAGAGAGGTGGAGGTGAGGGACGAGGGAGAGAGAGGATGCGGGAGGCTATGTGAAGAGGAGGAGTGGATAATGGGTGGCTTTCGAGGAGACAGGAGGGAGGTGAAAGGAGATGAGGAATGGAGGTGAGGGTTCATGAGGGGGATGACGGTAAGAAAATGGAGAGAAATGAGAGGAATGGAGGCGCGGGAGGAGAGGCATGACCAGTCAGAAGAGATCCCCCGTGATGAGGTGAGTCATAGGAGTCATGTGTCTCTGATATGAGTTAGAATCAATCAGAGAGAGAAGAGAAAGCGAGGAATTGAAGATTGATAGAGCGCGTTTGAGACCGGAGATGGCATTATCGTAGACGTGTGGGAAGTGATTATAGGACCGAAAGACTAATAGCCGAAGTGAGAATATAAGCTTGAACTCATGAGAGAAATAGAGAGAGAGAATTTCGGGAGAAGAGAGTAAAATGGGTAGTAGGGGAGAGGAGAGGATAGAGAGACCACATGAGAAAGAAGACATCGGATTGAGAGAGAGAGGGAGAGTGAACTTGGAACTTGTTTAATGATACCTATGGGCAACTGGAAGAGTCACAATAATCAATTACTAACAGAAAAAAGAAGAGAATAACAGTATACTTATGTTTCACAGGAGACTCGTGTTATCTTTACGCATTGCCCAAAAAGCTTATATTATCTAATATGTGCAGCCGTATTTAAAGACTCATATCATTCTCTATTCACTCTGAATGCACGTTTATTGTGATAATAATCGTTTTGTTTTAAGAATTCGTAATGAACAACAGTGATGACTGAACATATTTTAAAGTAATACGATTATCCTGTCTGTTTTAGATCACATCAAAGTGAAAACAGTAGACTATTCAATTAGAACATAAAAATAGGCAATGTTATATTATTGGTTTCTTTCCTGTTAGCTGATGTAAATTACGTAGTGAGGATACGGTTAAAGTTGTAAAACTGTCCACTTATACAGATTACCGTCGCACTTATCAGAAAGGGCTTAATTGATAGGTTGGAGAGCTTCAGAAAAAACAATTAGTTTTTAAACCAAAAAGACCATTAGAAGTATTCAACTCCTCGACAACCGCTCTGACAGGAAAAAGCTGAAACACGGGAAGCGTTTAGTTTTTCTCTTTATTGTTTCAATCTTGCTTGTCCCTCTACACTTTCATCAGTTGGCACACACACCACACACAACACACCGATCCACACACACACTCTATACACACATTAGCACGATTGATTGTCTTAACAAAGAGGTTACTAGAACCTCATTGCGACTCACTAATTCTGTATGCAGTCCGGGTTTTCGATTCGCCTTGCTAGTTCAGATAGGGGGATTAGTTCTTTTCATGGTAGGTTTGTATACATCAAGTGCGGGACTCTCTACTCTTTCCCCTCAAAGTCTCTTGGGAGTGAGACTTATTACAATCAAAGGTCCCCCATGATAACGTAGTGTGAATTGACACCCTGAACATTCTCTTGCGCACACGTTTAATTAAATCATATGCTTTCACGCTTTATCGTAGATAGTAGGGGGGCCACTCTGCGTGTGCCAGTGGGAACAGATGGTCAGTAAACATGACAACGACCCTGCTATAACTTATGGGGACAATCTGGATGATGTTAAAACCAGCAACATAAGTGTGCTTAAATTCATCATTATCTTCGATTATAATAAAGAATACATAAATGAAAATTACCACACACCAAAACTATTTGTAACGTATTTATTTTAGAGAGTATACCACCTGCCGTAGAAGAGAAAAGTCTTGGGTTGGAAGTGTGCTCGGTAGTTTCAAATCCCATTGTGGGCCTGTAAACTTTTTATCCCCACCAATATTCACATTAGAGCATGGGTAGTGGTGCTAATGCAGAGTTTTCTCCGAAATTAAACTATCGATTAATCTGGCGGATAGTGCTAGTCTTCAGATGAAATTTATAAACTGATGTCCCTCTGTTGTGATTTTACTCGACATTACGTTATTTTTTAGCGCACTAGTAGAAAATTCCAATGGAAACAAGTGAAATTGTAACCTTAGTAAACATTCGTGTAGAAAATATCAGTGTTGATACGGAAACAAGAGACAGTGTAGAGAGGAAAAAATAGGAAAAATTGGGTAGGCACTCTGTCTTGTGACAATTCATGATTAAAAAAAAAATTCAAAAACAGTCATCTTGAGGCCCTCTAGATGTGTGTGCATATACAATATCTCAGCGCTAATATAAAAAATTCCTCATACATTATTATGAATATTATTTATATTATTATTATTGAAATTAATTGCATGACCTTATTAATTATTATTATGATTTTAAATATATTTATTATCATTAATTCACTTCCTGGGGAGTAGCAGCCCGAATTTCACATGGAAGGAGAAAATCTGCTATGACTGAATAACGTGGTTATTAGTTTAATAATAAATATAATGGGGAAAAAATATTAACTTCCGAATGTAGATAGTTCTGGGCTCTCATTTGACAAAAAGAGACTAAGAATAACATTAGACATTTGAAAATGAAATATAACTAGACACTTGAGAGACAAACACACTAGAGAAACACACTATTACCTTTTCATATCTAACCCCAATGACATATTTTCACCCCAAAAAACATGGACTAGTCATGGGACCACTATCTACCCAGCTCTCTAAGTAAAGCCTGTATACTTGTGCTCAGGAACATCTCAGTAAGAGCCCATGGGACCTTACATGTGACTCTCAGTGATCTAGGGGCAAATGAACACTTAGTGCACTCGGTGGCTCGCATCGATTTTCTTTTTGTTGTGAACTGTAGGGCCTATTGTCAGAAGTCTGGTAGTGAAAGGAACTGAGTAACACAGTAATAATTAAAATATATTGTGTTCCTGGCTTTTATATAGAAGCATACTTGACAGCATAGATTTTAATGGATTAATTAACTATATCTTTTTTCGATTGGGTTTTGTGTTGCCCATTGTTTTATTTTATTTGTTTTTGTAATGAATCTTTTCAATCTATCTAGGTGTGAACGATACCTTCTATCAGCTTGGTGTAACTTTTACTTTCATCAACTTACATTGAGTAGTTATCTTTCATTGGATATGTGTTTTACTTGATTCTATCTGTACTGTATAGCAGCCTTCATTAAAATGGCTGACATAATGTGTCTTGTTCTTTTTGTCTGTTTTTCAGTACTTTTGAGATAAACAATGAGTAGGGAATATCTCACAATGGTAGAATGTGAGATTTCAGCATATGGCAATTTGATTTATCCCGCATCCATGAAGGTAGCTGCATTCTCTAACTTCCGGATCAAATGTACTTTCTTCATAGGCTTGGAGGTAGGTTTCTGTAACAAGCACCAAGATTGTCAGACATCATTTATACGGGATCTTTACTAAAGTTAGCATTTTTTCCAATCCTCGTGTATGTTGCTCTTGTGAAAGATGAACCTGGGAGATAGAAAACATTTCACCACCCTTTAATTAAGCAGACACCACAATGAGGTTACAACTATGACTTAGAATGACAAAAAGGATTGAAGTTGAATGGCTACATCTTTAACTCAGTGAGCTATAGTGTTTGTATATGTATGCTTGTGCTCTGTGTGTATGTGTCGTGCAAGTGCCCTATGGTTGTGTGAGTAAACTGTGTGTGGTTTGTGTGTCTTTTGTGTGTTGTGTAGTGTTGTGTTTGTGTGTGTTGTGTGTGCCTTTCTGTGGTGTTGTAAAGTAGGGAAAATGTCGTGTGTGTTCATGATGTTGTGTGTGTGCTTGTTTGTGAGTACTTCAAATAAATGTAGTTATTGTACACAGAAAGCTGTGCTTTTGGTATCTGCACGTATGCATGCTATGTCGAGTTGTATTATCAATTTTCCGAAACTTGAAAGAAAAAACTTCTTGCATAATAGATAACGAAGTCTAGTAGTTTTTTAAAAGTCTCTTCATATTGAAACGTGTGTTGCGTTCTTGTATTATTATAAGATCAATTATTCGCAATATGTGATATTAAGGATCCGGTAACCTAAAAGTACGCCTATTGGCAAAAAATCAACTCAATTGAAGACAGGACGGATATTGACGAGTTCATATGTGGACAGATTGGGTCAAGTTTCAAACAATAAATATCGCAGATAGTAAAAAACAATATCATAAAGAACTTTTAAACGCCTCATACGCGAAAAGTGTGAGCTACGGACAAGAGACTATTCGAAATAGCAAAAATAATGTTTTCATCCGAATATACATCGACATTTATTCTTCAGGATAAGATTCACTTTTTTGTCTAATTAGGTTTTGGGTGGATATACGGTTAAAAAACAAGCAATGTAGCTTTGCTGATATAACAATAAAGACAATAGTTCCAGAGAATTGATGATGCACGACTACGACAATGCACCTAACCGTTACAAACAATGTCAAATGATGCTCATTTGTGTCATTTCATCTGTAATGAATTGTTTGCTTGATTTGGTATGTATTGATATTGTTTAGGCGCTGCCCGATGCTTGCTGTTAGATGTGTTGTGCCCTCGTGAGTATTTGATATGTGCTCTGTGTTTTGTGCGCTATCGCAAGATCGCGTGTGGGGTCTATAATATTATGCGCGAATAGTGACTAAACAGATTATGTTACCTATGCACTTGCATTATGCGGAATATTGTACTTGTTTGCACATTTGTTCGAGAGCACGCATATGTTAACCTAGTCCATTGCACATGGAGAATTAGTGCATCTGGTTTGTAGCACAGTTATGTCGTGGCGTTGAGCAAACGCATATATGTGCAACGCATGCACACTAGAATGTACATTATTGCTCGCTTGCTCACGCATGTGTGCTGTTGTGTGTCTAGTGCGTCTGTTGTGTACGATGTTGTTGTGTACTGCTTATTTAGTGCGAATTTTTGTTGCAAGAATTATCCATATACATCAGTTTTCAAAGAGAATTTTTTTATTGTTAAAAAAGGTGCGATGTTGTGTGTGAGAGCGTGTGCGTGTGTGTTTGTATGTGGGTGAAATATATTATATAAACACTTCATAATGTATGCCAACGTCAAAGTCAATGATGATACTTCTCTGTGTGCCTTTCTGGTACATTGCTATCTCATTGGAAGAAAATAGGATCCCAGTGGCATCAAGTGCAACACCCCACCCCATTATTTTTTTTTCCTGCCTTGCATGGCGTGTATTGATTTAAGTTCTCGCTAATGTCAGAGTTTATCTTTATACTAACAATATTGATTGGGAGGAAAAAATCTCTAATGTTTGAGGATTCTTTCCTGCATGTGTGCTCATTGCATGTGGCAATGACTAGGTCCATTGGTTTATCTTCTCTGGCTCAATTAGGAACTATGCCATCTCACTTACACATCCAATCACAGTATATGAGGAAAATGAGGTACTTTGTTTCAGGACTAAAATAGGAATACACACCGCCCAGTTATCGCCCAATTGAACACTGGAACTATTGCTTTCTTTTTCTAGAGGCAGGGTGGGTTACCTTATATACTTCCTTGTAGTCATGTGCTGTTTAATGAAAAACTGGAGAATAGGCATCTATGAATATAGTTTGCTAGTATCTATTTTCGTGATGAATAACTCTCTTGTGTTTACAAACACGCAACAGTTAACAATATATTTGATAATGATTTTAAGTTTACTGGACTTATGCTTTTACCGGTGTTTTTTTCTCCTGGTCTGTCAATTGTTTATAAGACACATCCAGACCCTAAAAGGATGGTAATAAGGGAATTCTCAATCTTGATCATTGTATCGTGCATGCGTGCATTTATTTTTTTTATCTAAGTGCGAGTGCGCTTGAATGTAACACATTTTGTGATTGTGTAGTGTGATTTAAGTGGTATGTGTATAGTTGCGCTATGTGTGTATTTAGAATAACTGTGAGTGTTTTATACATTGACCGTTCATGTGTAGAGGGTGCTTGATGTAGTAAATCTTTGTGTGCAATTGCAATTTTGGCAGCGCGGATATTTGAATGTGAAAATTGACGTGAATCTTCATATCGCTCCCTCTTAGATGGTTTTCCTCTCGCTTGCCAAAGGGCTGCAGTCAACCATCCTATAGGTGATCAGTATCTTTAGACACACCCATTACAATGTTTTACATTCTCATTGGCACTGTCAAATCCCCAAACTTCCATAAACTGCGTTTTAGATAAATCCTTGTTATTTGAGAAAAAGTACAATGAGATAGCTAAGATAAAAGATTTGGAACACAATCGATATAATAATCCCACAGGAGTTCATCCCAGTTCTTGAATCATATTTAAGATTTAAAAGGAGAGAAAATAAAAATAAGACAATTATATTCGCCTTGTTGGATTTATGATAACAATACCACAGCTTCAATGCAAGTCATTTAACCATTATTTTATTATTAGTCTTGGACCTAATGTATTATCAAATGTTCTATCAGTATCCCAAATTACGACCAGTGAATTCAAAATAATCTTATTCTATAAATCATTTGTGGACAGAAAGACTAGATGTATCATCGCACTTGAAGTTCCAACTGGCATTTGTTGACATGTTACTTATTGCATTCTGTTTCCATTGTTTGACAATAGCCATACTCCTTTGACGAAAATGTAAACATCAATAAGGTAGGCAGAAGAATTTAACAGTGCACAGTTGCATTTGACCCATTGCTGTCAGAAATATTCAATTTTCTAGAGTTTCAATGAAATGATGTTACGCCAAAACATATCTTGGATAATCTTGTCTGATTTTTAATTCACTAGATAAATGCAGTGATACTTAATTTAGTGCTACGTTTGTTTGTATCTGACTCCTGGAACCTGCACAGGACATGTGTGTTAAGATGACACTCATATTTTCATAATTATTCTTAAGTACATTCCTGAGCTGACCTTGTTAAAAAATTGGAGAGTAAGTAGTTTTTCTTCATAATAACAAATGGGATATTTGGACCAAAGAAGATCAGCCTTGACACATCACGTACAGTCAGGGGAAAGCTTCTCTGATAATATTAAAACATTGAAAGGTTTGTAAAATAATACACCCGCATCTCAATGAACATATAAGATAGACGGCTGTAAAGAAAAATTTAAGGGGAAATTGTGGAGCAAAAGAGGGTTTAGAATGCATACGTTATTAAATCTCATTTGAAATCAAATTTCAAAAAAGTCATTAATCATGTTTCCTGGGTAAAACAACAATAGTCTATATTGCTGTAAAAACCCAACTACATCGCATTACATAATGCCCAATGAGAAAATACACTAAGGAACACCAAATTTTTCTACGTAGACAAATTAAGTGGTCTTGCGCAAACATCTGGGTTAGCTAGCCTTACCTTTCATCTGCCGTTATTGTTACTCACCTGTGGTGTAATTGGAACAGGGATTTACGGATAAATTCTCACATTTCAGGTTAAGACATTAAAAATTTGGCTCTCTTTGCATTATATATATAGTGTTTTTTGTGTTCATCCGGATTGGACATCACATTGTGCTGTGTAAAACGGTTGTACAGTGATGTTGTACTGGAGAGTTGATATTCTAAAGTGCGATTCCTTCTTAGACTCTAGTGGTATAACTGTGTGTTAGCCGATTAGTTTCTCCCATTACCATGTGAATTCTCAGTTTGTGAATGTGTCTGACTACTACTTAAAGGTTTCCCGCTCTGCATATGTATGAAGTCAATGTATGCTTACGGACTAGCCTGTCGTATGATTACTTTGGGATTTATTGTGCGGCAGATCATCTTGTCCATGTGTGTAGGTATATTTGTGAGGTCTAACGTTCTTGTGTGAAGTTCGTTAAGTTTGTATTAGTGTGCTTACTTAGTAGAATTGTGTCGTTTTCTTGTGAGTGAACTTCTTTTTCACAAAATATGAACCAACGGGATGTGGGCTTCTTTTCGTCCTGTCGTGAGGTTAATGTAGATAGAACTATGTTTAAAGTACCTTTATTTCTGGGTATAAAAGTTAATATACGATCAATATGTGCTACTTGTTGGGCTTTTCTCCATGTGTGGGTTTCTAATGTGAGCATTGTTGAAACATACTGTTATGATGTTTTGTAGTGTTTTAAATTAACTTTTCTCGGAAGGAAAAACCAAAATCTGTGTCTTAATCACAATTTTGTACACTACGTGGTGCTTTTCTTTAAATGATTTTTCTCCGCTGTTCGTGAGGTGTATTGAATGTGATTTGTAAAAGAAAGTAGCAGTATTACTGCTTGTAATACGAGTATAGATGACAGTTTGTAAGTCATTTGTATGGGTTTGTTTTTTCATCTGTTATGATACTCGCAAGTGTACATTTTTTTTTTAAAACTGGTTATTATGCTTGTGTTTTAGTCTTTGCCCACACTTAAACAGTGAAACTCTGATTTATGCGGGATGGTTGGCTGGGCTGGGATGGGATTGGCTGGGTTGGGATGGGATTGGCGGGGATGTTTGGGCTGGGTTGGGATGGATTGGCTGGGCTGGGTTGGGATGGGATTGGCTGGGATGGGCTGGGTTGGGATTGGCTGGGATAGGATTGGCTGGGATGGATGCTGGATGGATTGGCTGGGTTGGGCTGGATTGGCTGGGCTGGGTTGGGATTGGCTGGGATGGGATTGGCTGGGATAGGATTGGCTGGGCTGGGATGGGATTGGCTGGGATGGGATTGGCTGGGATAGGATGGGCTGGGATGGGTTGGGATGGGATTGGCTGGGATAGGATTGGCTGGGATGGGATTGGCTGGGATGGGGATTGGCTGGGATGGGATGTGCTTACTTATTTATTCTTTTTTATATATATCAGCCCGGCCATATAATCAGGGCTGACGGACTAGAGAAGCTGTTATGGAGTGGCAAAATACGTGGAAACAAGAGCAGAG
>CM054154.1:42087158-42089658 GCA_028751875.1 Rapana venosa
AAAAACAAACAAATCAATGCTTAAACACGAAACACACCCGCTTAACCTACAAAAAAACCACCTCCTGTTTCAGCCTTCTCTTTTGAAAAGCTGAATGCTTAAGTGAGTGTTGACGAGGCAGAGTACACGCCTTCATCATCACAGTGTTGGCTCACCAGCTGATGGTTGCTCCTGAGGCCCCAGAGGCCGAGCCCAGAACCCCTTGGTTCAAAGTGCCCTTCCATCGTTTCACAAGCACGGCTTTCTCAGCTGGTTCACTGCTGGGATTTGTTGATCTGGAGATGGTCATGGGCAAACAGACAACGCGGGGTAAAACAAAATCGCGGAGGCCGTATAGACCAGTGATCAGTTCCGAGATAAGGTCATTTGGGCGCGAAGACATTGAACTTGGCGGTTAAGAGAACTCAGCGTGGACTCAGAAACAGAAGACTCCACCGTGTTATGTTTATCTTTTTTGATAAGATCTTTCGGGGACGGGATAGTAGTGGTTCGGAGGAGACTCTTTAACCCCACCCACACCCAGCCATATGTTAAGCACTCAGGTGAGTTACCATTGGATGGTTATGAGCCGATTTGCCAGACACCGCCTTGCTTCAGTACAGTTCTCCCCCAGTCCACCCAGCCCTTCACAGTGGTACCTGCCTTCTCGTTATATTGGGAGGTAAAGCAGCAAGCTTGAACGGAGATGGGCGCGCAGTGACCGTCAAATCTGGCCCTAACACAGTGAGGTCTTTGGCCTGCTCCACCTAGCCTGAAGTATCGCGTATGGACTCCTTCTAGCCATTGTACCTTTTATTAAATCTTCATTTTTTTGCACCATGGCCAGACTCTTCTCAGCCGTTAAGCACTTGACGTGGTTCTGGATGGTACATCAGCCGCCGTGGTCACTGGCTTGAGGTCCAGTGTCACCGTGCTGTTCCCCCAAGGTCACGATGGTGCGCGAGTGACGTGGCGGTTAGAATGTCTGCAGTGACTGTTCGACCTCGCCACAAAAGCTGTGTATTATGGATTATTATTTAATTTATATTATTCGATGGATAGATATACAGTGCCTGTTAGGGTAACAGGTCGCGTGTGTATGGATATGATTGATGCCAGCCACGTGTTGGTTATACAGTGTGCGAGATGTTCCTGCTTGAATACAGTGTGTGGTGGACAGCGTGTGATGATGATGAGATGTAATGGGGATTGGAGCGATGATGATGATGATGATGAGATATGATGTGCTAGTGAACTGCTAGTATTGGTGATGGGAAACTGGCGTGTATGTGTGTTAGGTGATGTGATGATTGATGATGATGATGATGGATGAGAACAGTGGTGTTGTGAAACCAGCGGTGTGTGATGATTGATGATGATGATGATGATGAGATGATGTGATGATGATAAGATGATGATGATGATGATGATGATACAGTGTGTGTGTAGGGAACAGGCGGTGTGATGATGATGATGATGATGATGATGATGATAAGTGTGTGTTGTAGGAACAGGCATGATGATGATGATGATGATGATGATGTTAGTGTGGTGTAATAGATGATGAGTGATGATGATTGATGATGATGATAATGATACAGTGTGTGTGTGAGGGAACAGGCAGTGTGATGATGATGATGATGATGATGATGATGATGATGATGATGATGGTAATGATGATGATGATGATGATGATGATGAATACAGTGTGTGTGTAGGGAACAGGCTGGATGATGATGATGATGATGATGATGATGATGATACAGTGTGTGTGTAGGGAACAGGCGGTGTGATGATGATGATGATGATGATGATGATGATGATGATGATGATGATGATGATGATGATGATGATACAGTGTGTGTGTAGGGAACAGGCGGTGATGATGATGATGATGATGATGATATGAACAGTGATGATGTGATGTAGGGAACAGCGTGGATGATGATGATGATGATGATGAAATGATGATGATAGTGTGTGTGTAGGGAACAGGCGGTGTGATGATGATGATGATGATGAGATGGGGATGAGAAGATGATGATGATGATGATGATGAAGTGTGTGAGTAGAACGATGTGATGATGATGTGATGATGATGACAGTGTGTGTGTAGGAACAGCGTGGATGATGATGATGATGATGATGAAGTGATGATGTGTGATGCAGTTGTGATGAATGATGAGATATGATGATGTGATGATGATGATATGATGATACAGTGTGTGTGTGTGGTAGGGAACAGGCGGTGTGATGATGATGATGATGATGATGATGATGATGATGATGATGATGAGATGATGATGATGATGATGTGTGTGTGGTGTGGAACAGCAGTGTGATGATGATAGATGATGATGATGATGATGATGATGATGATGATGATGATGATAGTGTGTGTGTAGGGAACAGCGGTGTGATGATGATGATGATGATGATGATGATGATGATGATGAGAGTAGGAGTGGTGAGGAGAGTGTGAGATGGAGTGATAAGTGTGTGAGGGAGCAGGCAGTGTGAT
>CM054154.1:42094658-42188868 GCA_028751875.1 Rapana venosa
TATTTATTTGTAGAATATTTAGAAGTAGATAGTTAGAAGAAATGTAGAGAATTTATTTGTGGGAGTAGTTGTAGTATTTGCTTAGTAGTAGTAGCAGGGACGATGCGACGGGAGGGGCGATGATGATGTGAAAAGGGAAGGTAGGGGGAGGACGGTTTAGACGTTCACCCCCCCAACAGGTAAATGTTCAGGTTTTGGGGTTTCCCTTTCCCCACCCTCCCCCCTTTTTCTTCCAGTTAGCCCAAGAAAAGGGAAAAATCAAATGAATGTCCAAGCCCTTGGGTGGTTAGCACCGGGGCTCCCAAATCGAACACACGAAAGAACATCTTGCAAAACACTTTAAAAACCGGGTTCTCCCTTTCAAAAAGAGTGGGGTTTCGTCCCGGTAGGAACCCAGATGAAAATTTTAAAACAACAAAAACCCAACAACGGGACTGCGGGCCTTTTAAGGTTTTGTGTTTAGCCCCAAATCCCGAAGCCAAACTGTTTTCAAGTTTTCCCAAAAAACTGAATGATAGGGAAAAAGGGTTTAAAAACAAAAAACGCGATAAAATAAAAAGCCTTGTTTGGTAGGGACCAAAAAAAAAACTCTTTTCCCCATTACAACTGTTTCCCTTTGGAATTCAAAATCACCCAATCCCTCTAAAACCACTGTGAAAAAGTTTTCATTTTTAAACAAACTTTTTCTCTATGCAAAAAAATCACCCAGACCCCAAGTAGTCCCTTCTATAATTTAAAGGGTTTTGTATTAGTGCAATTCGAAAGTACATTTCCACGGGCCCGCAAAAAAAAAAACTCGGGGAATTTCATTTTTTTTACTTTCTGGGCCTATTCCCAATTCTCTTTTGGGGGCCCTGCCAGCATCATCTATCCACCCCCTTAAATTTTTATTAAAAACTCTGCACTCGAAAGCCCTCAGAAAAAAAATTAAGCAATTACCCCTCTTTCATCTTCCACTAGCTCCCCTGTCCCAAACAAAGAAAAAAACTATAAGATCTTACTCTTGTTACAATGTCCCCACAAAACGGGCCCCCTCCTTTCCTAGGGTGAATGTCCCCCACCTTTAAACCCCCTTCTCTTTCCCCTTTTTTGGGTGAGTTCCTTGGCTTACAAACCCCTAGTTTGTGGTTTCCATGTTGGACTCGCTCTTTTTTTATTGGGTCCATGGGTTTTGGGAAATGGCCCCCCCCCTATTTCTTTTCCCGCCAAACCTTTTGTGACATTTTAAAAAATTTGGCCTCAAGAAAAAATTTGTTTCAAACCTAAAAAATTTTTCCTTTTCTTCTTGTTTTTTTTTCTTTGTTTTCCCCTGCTTTTAACACCCAAAAAATTTTTCTATCACCCCCAAAGTTTTATGAAAATGTGTGGGTGTGTGTTTTTTGGTTGTGTGGGGTTTTTGTGTGGGTTTTGGTGTGTGTGTTTTGTGTGTTGTGTGTGGGGGTTGTGTGTGTGTTTTGTGTGTGCATTTGGACTTGTTAGAATTTTACTTGCTATTGGTTGCAATGATTTTGTTAAGAATGATTTGAGTCCCGGGGTTTTTTGATTTGTCTGGAAAGATACAGCCCTTTTAAAAATTTCCCATTTATTTTATTTTATTTTTAAATTTTACTCCCTATTTTTCTTTTATTTAATAAAAACTATTCTTTTTAATACTATTTACAAATACTACTTCAAATATATTTTGCTGTGTTTGCTGCTCCCTGCCACTGTGTACTATTTTAAAATTTTATTTCTACTACTACTGGGGTTGTATAATATACTATTACTACTGTGTTTGCTGCGGCTGTTTGTTTGTGCTGCTGCTATTTCTACTACTACTATACTCTACTATACTGTGCTTTGCTTGGTTTTTTTTTGCTGCTGTTTTATACTATTTACTCTTTTTATTCTGCTGCTGCTTTTTGCTACAAACTCCCCTCTACTACTACTATATATTATACTTGCTGCTGTGTTTTATTTTATTTTGCTACTACTCCCCTACACGCCAACTATATACTACTACTATACTACTACTATCTGCTGCTGTTGTTGCTGCTGTGCTGCTACTATACTATTTCCTAATACACCCCCTACTGTGTTTATTCTCATACTGTCTCTCTAATATATTTAATACTACTACTTTTTTGCTGCTGTGCTGTCTGCTCTTTTATACTACAAAACTATACTAATAACACTATTTTTCCCCTGCTTACTTATTTTACTATCCCAAAGGGTTTTTCTGTGCTTTTTTATGATTTTACTACTAATTTTACTACTATATTGCTGCTGCTGTGTCTGCTTCTCTACTACTACTCAAACTACTACTACTACTATATCTTTTTACTACTACTGCTGCTGCTGCTTTTCCTCTCTCTATCTTTTTTCTGTTTCGGGTGCTGCTTTATTTATTATTTATATTATCTGCGCTGGCCAAAACGGCCCCTCGCTGTTGTTAAAAAAAATTAAAATTAAAACAACTTATTTTACTTATAATTGAGGGCTTTTTAAACTAAAAATGTGGGGGTTCGGGGGCGGGGCTCCCTGCGGGGCTGTGGTTAATTTGCGGGGGTTGCCCTTTGGGGGCCAAATTTTATTTTGGGATTGTTTGGGTTTTTTTGGGCCAAAGAAAAGAAAAAGAAAAAACCAAGGCCCAAAAAAGGACAAAAAATTTTTAACAATAAAAAAACCCCAAAACCCAAAATTTTTTTTCAAATTTGGTGAAAATTTCCTCAAAAATAATACAAATACGGTGGCAAAACCGGGAAAAAGAAAAAACCATGGGTGGGGGGGTTGCCCCTTGGGCCCGGACTTTCCCCCTTTTGGGGAGGGGGGCGGCCTAATTTTCAGTGAGAAATCGGGTTTCCAAAAGGGGTTAAAAAATTTATTAGAAAACGAAAAAGCCAGGGAAACAAATAATTGACTGGAAAAAGAAGGGGAAAAAAATACTTGAAAGGGAAACAAAACACAAGGAAAAAAAAAACCCTTTTCTTATTTCCGACTTTCCCCCTTTTCCTTGGGACCAAAACCCTGAAATTTCTGAAGAAATCTCCTGTTAAATGGTTTTAAAAAAATTATAAAATTAACCCCCCACATTTTAAAAACAAAAAAACCCAAGACTTTAATAAAATTTACCCCCCAACTCCCAAAAAAACCACAAAAAACAAAAAATACCTTTTTCCAAATTCTTTAAAAAATTAAAATTAATCCAAAAAAAAAACTTACCAAACCCCAAAAACCAAATATCCAAACTTCCTAAAACAAACCAAAAATTTATAAAAAATTTCTAAAATAAACAAAAAACCACCCCAACCAAAACCAAAAAAACCCCAAAAAAATTTAAATTTTTTCCTTCTTTTTATAAAAAAATTTTTTTGAACCACCCCCAAAACCTTTTTTAGTTTTCCCCACCCCCCTTTAATTTTAATCAAACCAAACTTTAATTTTCATTAAATTTATTTTTAATCCTATATGTGAAAATTCCCCCCCTTTTCACCAACTTTTATTTTTCAATTAAAATTTTAAACCCCCCTTTTCCCCCCCACTTTTTTAACCTTTTTAAAATGATCTTTTAAGTAGGGTTTTAATTTCCCAAGGTAAAATCTCGGGCCCCCTTGGAGAGTTTCCAACCCCCCCCTTTTCCCCCTTCCCCCTCGTGGGGTTTTCCCCCCCCCCCCTTTCCCCCCTTTCCCCCCCCAAAATTTTTTGCAACCCCTTTCCAAAAAACATCAAAATCTTTTCCCTTAATTTAAAAACCCCCCCCCTTTAAAACAAAACCCCTCTACCCCTTAAATTTCCTTGGGAAAAAAATTTGCCCCTTTAATTTTTTGGGCCCCAAAAAAAGGATCCCCCTTATGGCCCCCAAGGATATAGGGGTGGTTTTTAAACCACTGAGATTGTGTTGTCATCTGCCCTGTATGTTTTGCCGGTGTTTGTGTTTGTGGGGGTTTGTTTTTGTTTTGTGTGGAGAGCATCATGGGGCATTGCATGCACTTGGGTATTTTACCGCCTTTCCCTGTGCACATTGTTTTTTGGGGGTGGTTTTTATTTTTTTTTGGGGTTTTTTTGTGTGTGGGTGTGTGGTAATTGTTGGGTGTCTGTCTGTCTGTCTGTCTGCGGGTTGCGTCCCTTGGGGGGGTACTGGGGGTTTGTGTGTGTGTTGTAAAGCATTCATATGTGCACTATGTAAAACCACATCGCTTTTTTAACGGCGTAACGACTTTTTCAAATCTGAGTAGACTTTTAAATTGTAAAGAAAGCACACTTTGTTGAAAGATTTATCAAATAAAAAAAAAAAATAAAAAAAAACAAAATGGAGTTAAGGTTATTCCCTTTATACAACATAATTTTCTCATTTTTTCTTAAAGTTTTTACAGATAGCCCCTTTTAGACAACAGTAAGCGGGTTTTCGGGTTTTTCATCAAAACTTGCACAAAAAGTAAAAAAGTCCCCTTATTTTGAAAAAAATTCGATCTGTTTATCAGCTGAAATTGATACTATTCCCCAGGGTTTTGGGACTTTAAATTTTTGGATTTACCCAAATTTTTTTCCCTTTTTCTGAAATCACTTTTTGTGGGTTTCTCCATCTCTCTCTCTCTTCTCTCTCTTCTTCTCTCTCAAACCTTCTCTCTCTCTTTTTCTATCTATCTTCTATTATCCTCCTTTTCTATCAAAATATTTCTTTTCTACCTTTCTATCTATTTATCTATTATTTAATTTTTATTTATTTACCCAAATTATTTATTTAAATCCACCCACCTTTTTTAAATTCGTCTCCTATTTTTTGGGGGTTTGGTTTTGGGTATCATTTAAGGGGAAAAAAATAATTAAAATTAAAAGATTTACCTTAACATGTTACATATGAGCCGCATCTGTGTGTTGTGGGGTGGTGTGGGTTGTGTGTGTGTTTGTGTGTGTGTTTTTGTGTGTTGTGTGTGTGTGTGTGGGGTTTGTGTGTGTGGTGGTTTGTGTGTGTGTTGTTTTGGTGTTCCCTTTTTTGTAGCTTTTGAAAGAAATCATAAAGGCAAACTAAGAGCTGTTTTTTTTTAAATTTTTGTGTTGTTTGTATAATAAATAATGTATACCCCCCTTTCAAGTCATGAAAAAACTTTTGTAGGGAAATTTTCGGGATGCTCCCCCGGGGAAAGATTTGAGCCCACAAGGGCCCCATTCCCCTTTTTTTCCCTTTCTGCATGTTTTATTTTTTCTTCAGGGTGATATTATTTTTAAAAAATTTTTGGGTGAGGGAAAATTTTTCTTAAGCCTGGGTTTTTTTCCGGTTTTTTTTTTGTTTTTAAAGGGATATTGAAAAAGGGGTTTCTTGGTTTATAATTTTCCCCTAAAGACTTCACTCAGACCCCCATCATATCTGGGAGGATGGGGGTAAAAATCTCTGGAAACAAAGGGGAAATCAACCCCCCCACAGGTTTAAAAAATTTAAATTTTTTGGAAAATTTTAAGGAAGGGGGGGTTTTTAAACCTTTTGACCCCCTTTGGCAGTCCCGTGGTGCTTGAGTGTTGTGGGGGGTGTGTGTTGTGTGTGTGTGGGGGTTTTGTTTTTGTGTGTGTGGTTTGTGTGTGTGTGTTTTTGGGTTTTGGGTGTTGTGTTTTCCCTGTTTTGATTTTGCGTTTATTTTTTAGCACTTTCAAAGGCACTTTTAAAATCATCTCTCTCTATTTCCCTTTCTTTCTTTCCCAAAGTTTTGGAAAATAAACCTTATGCTTTGGTCAGTTCTTTTTAAAACCCTGACTTTTATATCTGAAAACGTCACATTTTTTTCAACTGCGTTTTTTTTTTTATAAAATGCACTTTTTTAAAAAAGTTTTAAAATTGAAATAAGTTAATCATTTTAAAAAATTTCAAAACCGTAAAAATTAAAATTTTAAAAATTCCTTTGGTTTTTAAAAATGACTTTTTAAAATTTAACATTAGATTAAAAGTTTTTTAAAGAGAAAAGGGTTTGGGTTTAATTACAAAAAGAATGAGATTTTTAAAAGCACTTCTCACAAATTCATTTTAATAAAGGAAAAAAACTTTTTTTTAAAAACATGTTTTCTAAATTATATTAATGTCTTGAAGCTTCTTTCCCAAATGTCATGACAGATGTGCTTTTTTTGGGTTTACAGAGAATCAGTTTTGGGAATAAATTGTTTAAAGTGAAAACTTGACCAAAAAACCCTGTTTTGATGTTTGCATTGTTTTTGGTTGTAGGGATTAGACAGAATAAAACAGCAGATGAATATTTATGAACGATGCCCCTTAAAATTTACTGCCCAGAAAATAAAAAGTTTAAAATGTAAGCAAAAAAATCTGGGTTTTAGTTATAGCAAAAAAAAAGTGAGTGCATTTTAAAAAAAAGGGTTATTCATTTGCACTTGTTAAAGGTAAATATCTTTCAAAAATTATTTCCTAAGATTTTTCTGGTTTGGTTTTAAAAATTTGAGTAGTTTTTTTAAAAATGATTTAAAAAAATTAAACTGCATTTATTTTACACTCACGTTGTGTCAAGTCATTTTTAAAACGGGGTAAAAACAAAAACAAAATAAAAAAACCCTTAAGCAAAATTTAAATTTAAAGGGGAAAAGGTTCTGGAAACTTTATCACTTTAAAGTACGGTATTTTGGGGGGGAAATTTAACAAAACCCAATAAAAAATGACAATGAAACAGAGGGAAATTTCCCATTTTCATTTGGAAAAAGGGGTCCTTTTCTTCGGGTTTTTAACCATTCAAAGATTTTCCCTTGTGGCAGGACGGGGATACAAATTTCCATACAGGTAAAATAGCTCAGTGTTTTTGTTTTGGTGTTTTGTTTCAAGATGGACATCAAAATGTGTTTTGTAAAAGGTTTAAATGTGTTTTACTGTGAGTTGTTTTTAGGTGTTTCTTTAGCTGTGTTTTTTGGGTTTTTAAATTGTTTTTGTGAATTTGGCGAATGTGTCTGACTAAAGGAAGGTTCCATTTGCATTTATGGAACTGTTGATGGACAAAGTGTGTCTGATTCTTGGATTTGGGGTGAAGCCCTTATCCATAGTGTGGGCTTTTTCCCTGTGGTCAGTGTTTTTTTGGTAAATTTGTATTTTGTGCTTTTTAATTGTTTTGGGGGTTAAAACTTCTTTTCTACAAAATGTAAAAAAAAGTGTAGGCTTTTCCCCTGTGTGGGTTTTGGTGAAATTTTAAATTATTTTTTATTGATAAAAGTCATATGACAAATGTACACTTGTGTGGCTTTTTCCTTTTTGTGGGTTCTGTTTGGGTTTGTTAAATGAGTTTAAAAAGTAAATTATATGAAAATACTTTGCCCCTTGTTGGCTTTTCTCCTGTTGGGGTTTTTAGGGGGCAGTTTTTTTATTTTTTTGGGTAAAATTTCCTTATCAAATTATGTGCCTTGTGGGGGCTTTTCCCCGGTGTGGGTTCTAAATGTGCTGTGTTTAGATATACTTAAATGAAAACCGTTTTTATGACATTTTGGGAAATTTTGTTTTTTGGTTTCTCCGGTATGTGCTGAAAAGTGTTTGTTTTAGATCTTTTTTTGGGGTGGTATGCATTCCCACTGTGAACTTTGTGTATGGTCTTTCTCCGTGTGGGTTGGAAGGCCCCCTTTTTCAAGTGAGTTTGCGAAAATTGTCGGGACCCACATTTGTGGGGATTTGGGGGTCTTTCTGCTGTGTGCATTTGTGTGGTTTTTCCCCTGTGTGCATTTGGGGTTGGGGTCTTTTTTCCGGGTGTGCATTTGTGTGGTTTTCTGCTGTTTTGCATTTGGTGGTTTTCCCCTTTTGTGCTTTTTGTGTGGTTTTTTCCCCTTTGTGTGGTTTTGTGTGGTTTTTCCCCCCCGTGTGATTGTGTGGTTTTTCCTGGTGGTTTTGTCAATTGTGCTTTAAGTCTGTGGGGGATTTATATTTTTTTTTAACTTTGGGTAAACACTTTTTAGGGCCCTTTCCCCCTGTGTGTATGGGATTTTGCTTTTCCCGGGTTTCCTTTTTTATGAAAAAGTTTTCCACAGTTTTCACACAGGGAGATTTTGTCTTTTTTCAAAACTTTCCAAGCCCCCTTTTTAAGCCGGTAAGTTTTCTATTGGGTCGTGTCACAGTTTAGCAGCTTTTTTGATCACCCAAAACATAGGTAAGAAGTTTGATTGAAAGGGGGCGTTGCCAGCAGTGTTTTTTTTTTTAGTGTCTTTTCCCCTGTCTTTAATTATTTTCCCGGGGTTTACCTGCCTTGTTAAAGCTTGAGTCTGATGGGGTGTTGTAAACTTTTTCCCCAAAAGGGGATGGTTTAATTCTTCAGGATCTAGAATTTTTTTTTCACACAAAAGGTATGGTTTGAATCCTACCCCAAATTTTCGCATGTGTAATTTTTTTTTCTTGGTTGTACATATTTGTGGGTTTTTCCTTTCGGTTGGGGTCACAGTCACCTTTTTTTGGGGGTTTTTCGAAATTTTGGATTTTGTATGTGGTTTTGTCTCCTATTTTTTTGTGCTTGTGTTTAAAAATTCCTATATTTTTTTTTTAAATCTTAAGGCAAAAAATCTATTTTTACCCCTTGATAACAGTGAGCTTTAAAAAAACCTACAGGGAAATTAAAAGTGTTCTTGATCCCGTTCGACTTTTCCTGGGGGGAAAAAAAACCTGTACCCAAAGGTTCCCTTTTTTTTAAACGCCCCAAAAGTTTACGTTTTTTGGTATTCAGGAATTTTTCTTCAGTGTCGTTTCAGGGCAAGTAAAGGGAAATTTAAACATTTTCCCCCCTTTGTTGCTGTAGTGTTCCAGTTCCTGGGGGTTTTCCCGCTTGCACTGAATCTTTTGATAGTTTGCGTTGTCTGTTTGGGGTTTCCAATTGGGCTAGGCAGGTCTTGGGAAAAGTTCATGTTCAGTCCCGGGATCTGTGGTTGACAGGGTTTTGGGGCTGGGGCCCGAAGGTACGTCTTGATGTTTGGTTTGCTGGGGTTTTTCCGGGGGCTTGTTTGGGGAGCTGAAATCATCTGCAACCCTTAACAACAGGTATAATAGTTTTTAAACATCAAAGGGGGGTTGCTTTTTTTAAGTTCTTTTTTCCCGTTTGCTTTTTTTTAAGTGTTATGTGTATGTCTGAGAACCCGGTTTTTATACAAAGGGTTAGGGTTTTTAATTTTTACCTTTGGTTTTATAATTTTATCCAAATAGATTTCTTTAAACATTGAAGCAATTTTTGAAAAAATGTGATTTTTTTTTTGTTTTTCATCCAATTTTTGGGTTTTTCTTTTTTTTCTTAAAATAGATAATCTTTGATAAAAAGGGAAAAAAACCCCAATGGAAATTTCCCCAAAATCACTAGCCCAAAAGGGTATCTTTTTTGCAAAATTTTCAGGAAAAAAAAATATGCACATGCTGGGTTTTAAAAATTTCCCCCCCCCTTTCGGCATGAAAAAAACGGCTGTTGCAAAGTTTAGAAGGAGTCTGCAACCCCTTTGTTTGTTTTTTTTTAAAAGCCAAGCAAAGCTATTTCTTTTTGTTTCTAGCATTTCACACACAAAACACAACACCCCACACACAAAAACAAAACCCCAAACACACACACACAAAACCACAACACACACACAAACCCCACATGCATGCATGCATTCAAGGAAAGGGGGGGAATCGGGAAATTTTTTTAATTTTAAAATGGGCTATTTTTGAAAATACAAACACAGAAAAATGAAAGTATAATTTTTTTTTCACCAAAAATCGGGGCAGTTTTTCGTAAAAATTTGTCATCCAAAAAAGGGGCAGAAAAAATTATTATTTAAACACAAGCCCTTTTTTGTTTAAAGTAATAAAAATTGTCGAAAAAACAATTTAAATTAACCCGCCTTTTTTAAACCCCCCCCCCCGGAAAAATTTCCCCGGGGCCCAAACGTGAAACCCCATAGCCAACAAAACCCCTAAAAATTTCCCGGGGTGTCGAAAATGTAAAAAAAGCCTGGGGTTTTGGGTTCAGTTAAAGGGAAAGAATCCAATTTAAAGAAGGGCACTCTCCCGGTTTTTGGCAACATTCAGTGCAAAAAACCTTTGCAAAAAACAACGTTTTTTTGCTCGTTTTTTTGGGGGTTTTTATGCATACTTTTTGGAAATTCGGTTCAAAAAGGCTGGGCCCTTTTTTGTTGAAAAGGGATAAAAAATTTACACAGCTGTTTAAATTTTGGGAAAATTTTAAAAATTTTTTAGATTTACCTAACAGTGATGGGAAAAAGGAAACCCGTTTTGGGAAACAGCTGGGTCTGCATTTAAAAAAAAAAAAAGGGTTTTTGGGGGAGGGTTTTTGGGTTTTTACGTTTTTTTGAGATGGGGGAAACCCGAATGCAGTGGTGATAAAGGAAAATTTTATTTTTGGGGGGAATTTTTTTTCATTTTAAAAATATTTTTTGCAGTGAAATAAATGCTAACTAATTTGAGGTTTTGCCTCGAAGTTTAAACTACGATTATTTCTGTCATTTTTGGCAGACTATCAGGAATTTTTCATTTTGGTAGTTTCTGGTAAGAGGGATAGGAAAAATAGAGTGGAAAATTAAAAGGAAATTTTATTCCCGGATTTTAGGGTGCAAATTGAAAAGGGGGGAGTTAAGAGGTTAATCCTCTGCAGATCATATCAAAATGAACGGACTATCCCAAATTTTGTACATATAAAGGTAATTTCAAATCATTTCTTTCTTTTGCCTGGGGCAAAAAATGTTTTCAGACTGTTAAAAATTGAAAATCATTAAAAAATTTCCCCCTTTCAGAAGGATATCTCGGGGCAGCTTCATAAAATATGTTTTTTTAAACCAAAAAAAGTGAGGATATAACATTGCAAACTGACAAGTTAAAAGAAAAAGTACAAAAATGTATTCAGGTGCTTTAGATTGGGGAAATTTTTTTACTTTGTACCTTAAAAAAGTAAAGGTGTATGCTTTTTTTTGAAAATTTGCTTTTTCAAAAGGTTTAGTTTTTTTGCATACAGAAAACAATTTTTGGGGGAGTTTTATTTTCCTTTACCATTTTTTTTCCCCCCACTCACCCCACACACACGTTCAACACAACATACACAATTCAAAACACACACACCAAAACACACACCACGCAACACCACCCCACACACGCCCGCACACGCCCCACCAAAAACACGCACACGCACAACACCCAAAACGCACAAACCCCACCCCCACAAACGGGACACACATACACACACAACCCAAAACCCCAAAACCCCACAACCCCCACACCACACCTCACGCACACAACACACACCCCACCCCACACACCAAACCCGATAAGTGGTTTTAGAGGAAAGGCACCCGCCCAAGGGAAAGGGGAAAAAGGTTTTTGTTTTTGGAAAAGTTTCCGTTTGTTTTAAATTTTCCGGGTTTTGGGCCCGAAAAACGTCCCCCCTCCATTAAACAAAGAGTTGGGGGTTTTTTGGGGGCTAGTCCTGGATTTAGATGATAAAAAAAGGTCCCCGTGTGTTAAAATTATTTTTAGGCTGTTTAAAAGAAACACGGCAACACCCCGAGTTGTTCCCGGGTTTAAAATTTTTTAAGGGAAAAAAAGCCCTTGGTAGGGAACAATAGTTACAGAAAGGGAAAAAAAAAAAAGGTGGAGCTGCCCTTGTTTTTGGCTCTTGGGGAGCAAACCCCCAAATTTATGGAGGAAATCTGCAATTTATTAAAATTTGGGGGAAATAAATTTAAATTAAAAAAATTTTTTAATAAATAAAAGGGAAAAAAAAATAAAATTAAAAAAAATTTAAAAAGTTAAAATACTGTAAAGTTCAGGAAAATCATAAACTGACTAGAAAAATTGAGGCCCTGAAGAAAAAAAATTCACACTGCAGGGCAAACAAAAGGGGAAAAAAAGAATTACCTTTGCCCTTTTTTCCCCCCGACGGGCATTCCCCAAAAAAAACAAATTTGGGCCACACACCAAACTTAATGTATCCTGATCTGTGCTCCGATTCTGTAGAGTCATGGGTGTGCTCCCTTTTTTCTAGGACAATAACACAATTTTCACGTTTTTGCGCGAATTTTTTTTCTATTGTTTAAAGGGGGCTTTGGACGAGGTAGTGTAGGAACTTGAGAAAAAATTGAAATAATGTATTCCTTCTTATATAGCTCTTGACAGCATTTTTATGGATAGTTGTATTAGTCACTCTATTTTTGCCCATTGTTTTACTTAGAACTATGTGTATTACTTTCATCTATTTGTTGGTCTATCCAGCTTGTTAACTGGCTCTCTGTTTGTCTGTTTGGCTGTTTTTCATTATGTTGTTAGAACTCTAGGGTCCATTAATGGTGGTGAGATTCAGTGTATGCAATCGTGTTCCCCCACCATTAAGGTAGCCGTATTACAACTTCGGAAAATGTATTCTGCATACGCTTAGGGTTTCTGTATCCCACCAACTGCAGACATGATTTATGGGATCTTTAACGTGCATACTTTAATCTTCTGCATTTCTGCTATTGAAATTGACTTAGGATATAGAAAAAATCCCCCTGCTTAATTAACCAGACACTGATGAGGTTCAATTCCATGACTTAATGGACCCAAAGGATTGAAGTGGAATGATCTTAACCACTGAACTATAGTGTCTGTCATATGTCTGTATGTTTGCCTCTGTGTGCGTGTGACTGTGTGTGTGTCTGTGTGTGTGCGCGTGTCTTTGCCCGTGATTGTGCATGTGTGTGCGTGTGCACTCATATGTGCCTATACATGCACATAGGATAAAACGCATGTGCTTCTTTTGTGTGTGCATGCATGTGTGTGTTGTGTGTGTGTGTGTGTGTGTGTGTGTGTGTTTGCGTGTGCGTGGGCCTGCTTGCGTTTCTGTTTGTGTGCGTGCGCATGTGTGTGTTTGTGTGTGTGTGAGCACTCATATGGGAACATGCACACATATTAGCATATGCGCTTACATGCATATGTGTGTTACCTATTAGCGACTATTGATGGAAAAAATACATAAAGGATGAAAGGTGATGAGTGTGTGTATAACTTAGAGCTGTGGTTTTTTTAAAGTGTGTGTGTGTGTGTGGTGTGTGTGTGTGTGTGTGTGTGTGTGTGTGTGTGTGTGTGTGTGTGTGTGTGTGTGTGTGTGTGTGTGTTGTATATTATAGAATACACATAGTGTATACTACTTCAAGTCATGATAACCTTCTCTGTATGGAATTCTGGCTGCTCTCCCTGGAAGACCTTGCGGCTATAAGAGCAACACCACCCATTATATTTTCTTCCTGCATGTGTATTCATTTCTCTATCAGAGTGATCTTTTTTACAAAATTTTATGAGGGAAAAATCTCCTTATGCCGTGGGTGCTTTACATGTGCTAAATGCATGTTGCATACAGGCCCTGGGTTTATCATCTCACCCAAAAGCCTAACAGTCAGACAACCACTCATAGGGACAGTTTCAAGCATGGAAGGGGATCTAACCACTGCACCCTTTGAACCTAGACTTTTTGCTTTCTAGGCAGGTGGGCTACCTCCAGACCATCTTGCACGTGGTGTGCATGCTTGAGTGCATATGTGTGTGTGTGTGTGCGTGTGTGTGTGTGTGTGTTGTTGTTGTTGTTGTCTTCAATTTAACGTCTGTTCACTCTAAGTGATATTAGACGAGGGAAGTAGAAAGTGTAAAGGAGTTTAGAGAAGGAAGAAGAAGGAGTGGAAGGAGAAAGGATTAAGAAATAGCATCCGTGTTGGGTGTTTGTTTGTTTGTTTGTTTGTTTAAGAAAAAGAAAAAATAAATAAATTATAATAATAACAACAACAAAACCCAACAACACACCTAGAAAAGTAATAATAATACTCTTAAACAGGAGCAAACTTAAAACTCAACAACGTAGAAAAATGAAATACAATAATGTAACTACAATAAATAATCGGAGGGGAAACTATGCAATAAACATCTAACAATGGAAAGGGCTAACTATGAATTTTCAAATTTATTTTCCAGAAGACTGTTCAGAAAATGTAGGAAAAAAAAGGTTTTACAATAGGGCACTCAAATATGATATGAGTATTGGAAATATGATCTCCACATAGACATCTGACATGTTTACAAAATTTTGTAAGGAATGCATTTAACTTCATTCAAAAAATATAGTGAATGAACCCTTCTCACAGTTATAAAACGCGAATCTATTTGAGGAGTCATATAACCAAAATTATGGGAAGTGGTCGGGCAATTTTTTTAAATATCTTTCCTTGAATTGACCAGATTCTTTAAACTTCCCCCATGAAATTTGTTTAATATACGGTATCCCCCCTGTATAGATAAGGGAACATCCAGTTCTATCGATTCATGTCATGTCTTGACCCTTTTTTGCAGCTCTGTCACCCCACTCATTTGAAAAAATTCCAACGTGAGAAGGCACCCAACAAAAGAAACAGGAATACCTCTTAAACTTAGGAGGTGTATGACATTTTTAAATTTCAAAATAATTTTAGAGACTTTTTGAAGTTTGGGGATTTTTATAGCATACAATATGATTTGGGAGTCAACACAAAGCAAGATAAAAAGAAAGAAAATGGAAAATTTAGAATAAAATTTAAGGCCATAAGATAGTCGATTTCTCAATTTTAAGTGCTGGTATGACAAATGCGGGCCCTGAGTCATGATTTTCTAAACAGATCCATTGTATAAACTTTTTAAGCAGTCAGCATACTTATTTTCAATATGCGACCGAACATCTGAAACATGTGTTTTGTTTCATTCTTTTTTTCATCAATATTACTCTATATCAAAACAGGCTTTATTCATTCCCCCCATGAAGACAAGGTAAACTTCTTTTTGTGTTTCAAAGTCATATTGGTTAAGGTTAGATTTTTGAAAGAGGTTCTGTTTAATAAGTGCCAATAGGCATTTAAAACACGAAATTTGTTTAGCCCTTTTTGGAAAATTTTTTCTGCTTGAATTTTAATTCACTACAGACAAATTTTCGTCATTCGTGCTCCGTAAAACATATTTGGGCATGAAAGTTGTCGGTATTCAGCTAGGGGGAGTTCCCAATTTCCTTATAAGTTCCTATGGTGGTTTGCATGGAATGGTACCCCAAGTGCAAGTTTGTACGCCTTACAATCTTACTTGTAGTTTTTTAAGTAAATAGTTAGGAGCACTGAAAAAGACCTCTTGCCCATAAGACGTTTGGGAACATACAAGTGACTTTGACAAGCATTTAAGAGTGAAGATATCTTGTCCCATGACTGTATGCTAATATTTTAAGAAAATTGATGCATTTCCTTGCTTTTGTTAAAATGTATCCAATATGAGCATTCCAAGTTAATTTTGATGTAAGTGAATCCCCTAAAAATTTTACCATATTTTTATACTGAATTGGCTCCCTCCAAATCGTAAACTGTGGTAGTGTATCTGGATCACTACCATTATTAAAAAGATTATGTGCGTTTTTTCTGAAAGAAATGTCAGACCTTTTTCAAAAATATATTTATGTAAATTATCTAGCTCTTTTTGATTACTTTTCTGGTATAATTTATCTCCTCTTTGTTGTAGCACGTTCATAGTGACATTCATCCATAAAATTATCATCAGCATATTGTACTAAGAACAACATCTTTGGGACAGTTTTGTGGGTAATTATGTAGCAATATATTAAACAGAAAAGGAGCTATAACTGACCCTGTGGTAAACCCATTATGCAATGATCTAAAGTCTGAATATGCATTCCCTCTTCACTTGCATACTTTTTTTACATAAAAAGCTTTTAATATAATGGAAAAAAATGCCCAGAAAAAAAATTTAGTCTTTAGTTTTATGCAGAAATTTAGATCCCAAACTTGGCCCTTTGGCTTTCACTTACATCAAAAAACGTTGCGAGTAGATTTTTCTTTTGCAAATTGTTGTTTTACCTGTGTTGTTAGTTTAACTAGGTTATCAATTGCTGATCGACCTTTTTGAAAGCTGTTTGGGATTGACAGGAACTACCTTATTTTTCTGACATTTAATATACAACCCTCTTAAAAATTTAATTTTCTCCATAAGCTTCAATTTTGGGAAAGTCAGTGCTATGGGCCTTAAACTAGTTTTATCATTTTTTAGGCTTTCCTTGCTTATGAATGGGGACAATAATAGACTGCTTCCAGTTTATTGGCAATGCACCTTCGGTCCAACACTTTTGGAAAAGTTTATGCCCTTAGAAGCATGAATTTTTCATGGGAAAAGTTTAAGCTATCATTGGATATGGCATCTAATCCAACAGAAGTTTTCTTATTAGGAAGGTAAAATAGTACCCTCTTTTACTTCATTGATTTTTTATTGGGGGCATTGATGTATTCAGTATTATTAGAACATGGATCTTTATATTTTCTTTCTTTCCTCAGCTTGTCTGTATTTAGTGCTTTTAAGTGAGAGGCCTTCAATACGATAGACTTGAGAAATATCTGCAAAGGCCTCAGCCTTTTCTGCATTGGATGGAAATTCATTGTTTTTGAGTTTTAATTGGACAAGTTGGTAAAATCACACCTTTTCTCATTTCATGAATTTTTCACACTTTGTTAATATCGTTATGATTTGATACTTCGCTCCAACAAAAAAGAAGGGCCAAAATTGTCGTTTGCCTGAGTATGATCTATTGCTATAGTTTTTTGCCTGCTTTGTTTTTCATGGTTTTCTGGTGTCTTTTTTTTAAATAGGTTTTATACATTTAAACGTTTGTTGGTCATGCTTCCTCACAAGCAGGTTTTCCACCAAACATTTCCTGAACATTTCCTTGATTTAATGATTAAAGGTTGGGATTGATAAGTAAGCAGCTTGAATGATGGCAATTAGTAAAGGTAGACATAATTCATCTATATTTTCAGAATCAAAATGTTTGTATTATAGGCTGCAAGGTACTTTTAAATTGTTTCCAATTAGCTTCTTTATAGTTAAACTTTGGGAGTTTATCTTTTCAGTGTTACAGGGGACTGGATTTATTAAAGTAATAACAATAGGTAAATGAAACATTCCCATGTGTCTTCATAAGTTGCCCACGTTTCATTCAGGTGCAAGAAAGAAGATATTAAAGACAGATCTAATGCCGATGCCTTGTGATTAGAGATGTCAGGTTTTTCTGGTGACACTTCATATTTAGTAGGCCCTAGACAAGAGTCTTTTATATTTTCTAAAAAAAGATTGCAGGGGATGGATATACTTCCTTTATCCCAAAAGGGTGGTGAGCGTTGAAGTCCCTGCTACCAGCCATTTTGATTATTTGTAGTGAGTGCAGCCATTCTGTATTATAGTCATTAGCTCCCTTAGGCAAAAATACTGAAACATATTCATGACCAAATGATCTGTAAACTTTCACGTGCAGACACGAATATGAATCTGGGAATCATTAGGATAGGTGAAAAAATGCACTTTAATCTATTCCTTTTTGGATATATATTGCTGTAAATTGACTTTCCAAAGCATCCCCGTATTTATGAACAGGTGGGTAGTAAGTAACCTTGAAGTCTGGTAATTTACACTTCTTTACATTGAGGGACTGCAGGAGAGAACTTGGATATCTGTTACTAGAAAGATGTTGAACTAAATATGGCAGATTCGTGGAGATGGATCTAGCATTCACTGCATGACGTTAAGCATTAGTGAGTTTTTTTGAGACATTATAACAAAAAGCACTAACTAAAAAATAAATAAAAAACCAAATTTAAAATGTAACACTAAAAAAATAATGATAAAACAATATAATAATAATGATATCTTAATTAAAATACAATAAAAGGTCCAAGAGCACTAGTAATAAAAGTCAGTTAATTCAATTAAAACGGCAATAAAAGAAAACAAAACAACAAATTATTCTAGATCATGTAGAGCAAGGCTGCAAAATACGAGCAGAATTCACAGTGTCTATTAACTGTACTAGATCTCCAGCTGGTGCAAAGCAAAAAAGTACAAAATGTCACCATTCAAAATGATTGTTCACCACACGAGACTTGTAATGTCGAGCTTTTTGTCTCCACCGGGGTAGTCCTGCTGGTGACATGCTCGTTTCTGTGGTGGTTGTAACTGGTGTGGTACCGGTCATCAAAGGCTTAGCGTGCTACTGGATGACGGTTCATGGGATTAAATTGGCGTCTTGGTCTCTCTTTGCTTGTTTGCCAAAACAATGCATGAACATGCCTGCCAATGTTCCTAGCCAGTACACTGGAGCTTTTGCATTTGGATGAATGAATCTTGTAATGATAATGAGTGTAATATTTTCATGGGATACAAATGATACGTTGTTTAGATGGTATAACCCCGAGCAGTCATTGCATTGAAGAGTTCTCTCTTCATCTGAAGACTTGGGTTTTTCACAGGGGCAACCTTGCTAATGACAATTTTTGTCTCAGGAAAAGAAGCTACAATTTGTTTTACATTTCGAACGAGATGTTGTGTGTGTGTGTGCGTGTGTATGTGTGTGTTGTTGTTGTCTTCAATTTAAGGTCTGTTCACTCTTAGTGATATTAGACAAGGGATGTGGAAAATGTAGTGGAAGTTAAAACAGAGAGGGGAATGTACAGAGAAAAGACTGATTATGTAACATGTGTGTTGGTATTTTCATGCAATTAAAGGGGTGGGGGGAATCTTAAACATGAGTAAACATTTAAATTCAACAAATTGTTAACATGAAACAACTATAAAAAACTACAACAAATATCTTAATAGGCTGTGCAATAGACATTTAACAATGGCAAAGGCTAATTTTGGATTTTTAAAAACAGTTTCCACAGACTGCTCACAAAATGTGGGTAAAAAGGTTTTACAATTGGACATTCAAATATGATGTGAGTGTTGGAATATTGTTCCCCACAGGGCACCTGACATTTTTACAAAATTTTGTTATAAATGCATTTAATTTTATTCTAAAATATAGTGCATTAACTCTTCTTGTGGCTGCGATACTTAAAGGTGTTTGAGAAGGAGTCATGTAAACATGAAATAAGGCCATTAGTCAGGCAATTCTTTAAAGATCGTTCTTGAATTGATCTGATTCTGTCCACTTACTCCACGACGTCTGTTCTAATAAACGGTATCCCTCTGTAGAGATAATGGAACATGCAGTTCCACTGATTCAAAATGATGTCTTGCCCCCTTTTTGCAGCTCTGTCAGCCCACTCATTTGAAAAAACTCCAACATGCAAAGGTACCAACAAAAGGAGACAGGAGTACTTCTTAAACTTTAAAAGGTGTATGACATATTTAATTTCAAAAATGATTGTGGATACTTTCCTGGAATTTGTGGATTTGATAGCATACAGTACCGACTTAAAATCTACACAAAGCAAGATAGGAATGATGGGAAATGCAAATCAAGAATATAGTTAAGAGCCATAAGAATTGCAATAAGTTCAGCTGTAATATTGAATGATGTTTACCAAGATAGTATGATTTCTCTGTTTTTAGAGCTGGTATGACGAATGCTGACCCAGCTTCATTATTTTCTAAAACTGACCCATCTGTATATACTTTTAAGTTGTCAGTATACTTATTTTCAATATGTGATTGGATATCTGCAACCATGATATTTTGGTTTTCGTCCTTTTTTTTCATTTGTACATTCTATATCAAAATATGCTTTATTTATTTCCACGAAGAGGCATGGCAAAGCTTCTTTCTGCATTTCTAATACATAATGATTAAGTTCAGACTTTTGAAAAAGGTCTGATACATAAGTACCAATAGGCGTTAAACACGAAATATGTCTAGCCCTTTTAGGATAATTTGTTTTTGCTTCGACTTTTATTTAACTAGAAACAAAGTTTTCATTTGTTGTGTTGCGTAAAACATATTTGGCACATGAAAGTTGTCGGTATTCAGCTAGGGGCAGTTCCCCAATTTCGTTATAAGTTCCTATGGTGGAGGTGTGGAATGGTACACCAAGTACAAGTTTATATGCTTTACAGTCTACACTTTGGAGTTTTTTCAGTAAATAATTGGGAGCACTAAAAAGACTTCTTGTCCATAAGACAGCTTGTACCGTATAAGTGACGTGGCTAAGCATTTCAGAGTGACCACATCTTGTCCCCAAGACTGTCTGGTAACCATTTTAAGAAAATTAATACATTTTCTCGCTTTTGTTAAAATGTATCCAAAATGAGCATTCCAAGTCAATTTTGATGTAAGTAAAATGCCTAAAAATTTGACAGTATTTGTATACTGAATTAGCTCCCCTCCAATCCTAAACTGTGGTAGTGTAGCTGGATCATTGCCATTGTTAAAAAGCACAATATGCGTTTTTTCTGTTGAAAATGTCAGACCATTTTCAAAAATATAGTTATATAAATTATCTAACTCTTTTTGATAGATTTTTCTGGTATAATGAATCATCCTCTTTGTTGTACTGCGATTCATAGTGACATTCATCCACATACATATATCATCAGCATATTGTACTAGGATGAAATTTTTAGACATTTTTGTGGGTAGATCGTATAACAGTATATTAAACAGAAAAGGGGCTATAACAGAACCCTGTGGTAAACCCATATGGAGTTACCTAGAGTGTGAATATGTATTCCTACTCTCACTTGTTACTCTGTTACATTAAAAGTTTGATATAATAATAAACATGCCAAGTTTAATCCAATAGTCTTAAATTTATGCATTTAATTTAGAAGCCAGACTTGATCGTAACCTTTTCTGACATTAAAAAAGGGTTTGCAAGTAAATTTTTCTTCTTGAAAAAACTGTTGTTTGACTTGTGTTGTTAGGTTTACTAAATATCAATTGCAGATCTGCCTTTTGAAGCCTGCTTGTTTGATTGGAACTCCCTTATTTTTCTGAAAATTTAATACACAATCCTTCTTAAAATTTGATCGCCCCATTAGCTTACGATTGCAGGAAATGGATTTATTTCCCTTTACCAAAAAAGGGCGCGGGGGCATTAAAATCTCCTCATACCAGCCACTTCTGATTATCTTGTAGTGAATGCAGCCACTCTGTATTAGAGTCATTAGCTCCTTTGGTAAAATAAACTGATACGATATTATAACTAAATCATTTGTAAACTTTACACGTGCAGCACCAATGAATATGAATCTGGAATGTTATTAGGCATTGGTGAACAAATACATTATAATCTATCCTTCTTGGATATATATTGCTGTTTTTGATTTTATTCAACAGCAATTACATGTTCATGTACAGGTGGATAACAGTAACCTTGAAGTTTAGGTAGTTTACATTTTCTTTATATTCAGGAACTGTAACATAAGAACTTGTACCTGTTATTTGAAAGATGTTAAATTTTAAATATGGAAGATTAGTGGAAATTGATCTAGCATTTCCACTGCATGATTTAAGATTTGTGAATTTTTCAGAGGGCAATAAAACAGTTGTAAACAAAAATGCCAATGCAACTATAGATAAACTGATTTTGGGAATGAAAAGAGTGCAAGTAAACAAATAATACAAGGTAAACTCAGACATAGATACACTGACAAATTTAGTTTCAATACAGCGGTGACTGAAACAGCAAACGAGCTTCTTGGCAAACGCGACCAGTCAAAAACATGGGTCACACCAAACATCCTAAAAATATGCGACAAGCGTAGAGAGTTGAAGAAAAAGAAAAATGAAACAAAAGAAAGAGCAGAACATATGGGCAGTCAACAAAAGAATCAGGAAGTCCATGACGGAGGCAAAAAAGAATGGATTGGTGAACAGTGCAAGACATTGAAGAGAACATCAAGAAAAACAATAGCAAGAAAGCATATCAGTGGTGAAAAACCTGACTAGCACGAAACAGAGAAAAGTGTAAACAATCCAAGACAAAAATGGGGAAATGTCTCACTGACGACAGGATATTCTGAAACAGATGGACAGAAATGCTCGACCTGTATAACAATTGAACGCAGGAAATCCAGAAAATCCTTAATGTACCGAAAGCAAAGAACAGACAGTCCACCTATCTCCGGAAGAAGTGCAAACAGCAAAGCAGATCGCTGAAAAGGGGAAGTCAGCGGGGCTGACAACATTCCAGCTGAGTTGGTCCAAGCTGGAGGGGAAGCCATGATCAGCGCCTACTAAGAATCTGCAACAAGATCTGGCAGACAGGAAAATGGACAACACCATGGACGCAGTCACTCATCATCACCCCCCCCAAGAAAGGAAATCTACAACAATGCCATAATTACCGCACAATCAGCCTCATATGTCACCCAAGCAAGGTCATGCTGCAGATAATATTGAATAGACTGAAGCCACAAGCAGAGACCATCATTGCTGAGGAACAAGCAGGTTTCAGAGCAGGGCGCAGCACAACAGAACAGATATTCAACCTCAGAATACTATGTGAGCGGTACCTTCAACATCAACAAGACCTTTACACGTATTTATCGATTTTAAGAAGGCATTTGACAGGGTGTGGCATGCAGCTTTGTGGGTAACCATGAATTTGTACAGCATCAATGCAAACCTGATCAGAGTCATCAAACAGCTGTACAGCGAGGCCACCAGTGCAGTGTACTACAACAACAACATTGGAGAATGGTTTCGAACAACAGTTGGAGTAAGGCAGGGCTGTCTACTTCACCCACTCTTTTCAACATCTTCCTTGAGAGAATCATGGCTGATGCACTGGAACATCATGAAGGATCAGTCAGCATTGGTGGCAGAACGATCACAAACCTCCGCTTCGCAGATGACATTGATGGAATAGCAGGATCAGAAAAAGAGCTTGCCAGCCTAACAGAACACTTGGATAAGGCCTCCAAAACATACGGCATGGAAATCAGTGCAGAGAAGACCAAACTGATGACTAATAACACCAACGGCATTAGCACTGATATCAGGGTTAATGACCAGAAGCTGGAACAATTCAAAGCTTCAAGTACCTGGGAGCCATTGTATCCGACCAGGGATCCAAGCCAGAAGTAGTATGCAGGACTGCACAGACAATAACAGCTTTGTCAAAACTAAACACCATCTGGAGAGATAAGAATATCTCACTTATCTCCAAGATCAGACTAATGCGCTCCCTTGTCATATCCATATTTCTGTATGCCTGTGAATCATGGACCCTGACTGCAGATTTGGAGAGAAGAGTACAGGCAGTGGAGATGAGATGCTTTCGGATACTCCTTGGCATCTCCTACAAAGACCACATAAGCAACGAAAGCGTGCATAAAGAATCCAGCAAACCATTGGACCCTTTAAAGAACCTTCTAACGATCGTGAAAAAGCTTTAAATTTAAAGTGGTATGGGCTGTCACAAGATCCCAAGGAATTACAAAGACAGTTTTGCAAGGCACTGTCCAAGGAGGAAGAAGAAGAGGCAAACCAAGGAAGAGCTGGGAGGATAACATCAGCGAATGGACAGGCCTAGAACTCAACAAAACCCTGAGAAAGGCAGAACAGAGAGAGGAATGGAGGAAACTGGTTGCTGAGTCATTGAGGGTGCCTCCACGGTCGTCAGACTACGGGACAGATAGATAGATAGATAGAAACTATTTCAATAAAATAACAACACAAAGAGGAGAACAGATAAATAAAAATAAATAAATAACTAAAACAGAGCAACAAAAACAGTTCCAAATCAGGTAAAACAGCTGCTGTGAGCGGAGATTACAGTGTCTATTATCTGTGCTGCAGCTGGTGCAAAGCATTAACATACAAAATGTTACCATTCCAAGTGATTGTTCAACATACGACATTATTATTCTGCCGGATACGTTGCCTCCCCCTGCGGCTGTCGTGGTAGGGGTTTACTGTCCCGGGTGTAGGCTGGCTGTTGTTGGCGGTCTTCAAAGGCGTAGGGTGGTGGCTGGTACTGGTTCATGCGATGAAACCTAGCTTGGGTTTCCTCTTCGGTGTTCCCCAAAACAAGGCATGAACGTCATGCCAATGTTTCTTGCCAAAATACTTGAACCATGAACTTTTAGGATGAAGTGAATCTTTATAATGATGATGTGTGTACATATTTTCATGTGAGACAAATGACACATTGCTTTGGTTATATAATTTTGAACTTGTCATTGCATTGAACATTTTCTCTTTTATCTGAAGGTGGGTTTTTTTCACAGGGGAAAACTTTGCTTATCACAACTTTGGTTTTGGGGAAAAGAACCCAAAACTTGTTTTACATTTTTAACCAGGTGTTTGCTAGCTTCTTGGGGATCTGAATCTTTCAGATCATTGACCCCACAATGAACAACTACAGCTGTGGTTTTTAATAGCAGTGGCCCCTACTCATAATCAGAGGAATGTCACTGATTTGATATGATTTTCTTTTCTCCCCTCTGGGAACCCTAAGACTGTCCTAGACGTTTGCATTTATGCCGTTTAGAACCGAGTCTTGCAGAAAGGGGTTTAAAAAGGAAGAGCAGAATGTTTTTTCTGCATAATGATGTGACGTCAGATGTTTTTTGCGTCACAGTCTGGCACCGGGTCAGGTCTGGTTTTTCTTTTTTAGGTCTATTGTTACTTGAACTTGGATTCACTGACCTCTTTGGACCTACAGGCAGCTGAGGTTGCTTAGGCCTCGGTGGAGTGGGAGCCCGTTGCTGTTGAAGGGCTTCTGCATAGGTGGCAGGCGGTGATGGGGAGGCAGATAGAACTGGTTCTGTCTGGGTTCCTGTCGTGGCCCAGCCAGAATCTTCCCTTGTGGAGCCCAGTCTTTCTGCCATCCCCGTATGCAGCTAGTAGTTGTGTCTGGGTCCAAGGGTTTTTTTCCAGACTGGTTATTTTATCAACCAGTTGCAGAATGGTTGTTTGTAATTCTGCAATTGCAGAAGTGCTCACAACTAAGACGACTGGTAAGATTTTGAGATGTAGATCTAGATCTAGTCTCAGTAGACTTAATTTTTCTTTAAAATTGCCCCCTGAGGGTGCTTGATCGCTGCCGTCTTCATGTCTTTTGCTTGTAGACACATTTGCAGCATAACATGACGTAATTTTGTCGTCTTGTTTTTGTCATTTTGTAAGCATTTGCATTTGCACTCAGGGCTGGTTTTAGACGCTGCTTGTTTTCGCCATGTTGATGTGTGTGTGTGTGTGTGTGTGTGCTCGCGCGTGTGTGTGGTGTTGGGAAGGGGTACAGTCTTTTTTTTATATCAATGTTTGGTGGTGAGTGCTTTTCTGTAGTTTTTTTTAATGTTTAAAAAAAATATAATGGAATAGGTACTCATGTGCTTTGTTACATGCAGTCCCCGTGTTTATGCAGTTTAGTAAATGTTGTCATCCATTCCCACCAGCACACAGCAGGGTTTCTCTTCAAACAGCAGAACTGGATTTAAACGTTGTGCACAAGCTGTATTCTGGCAGCCAGTTCTTGGTTTATAGTCTCCATGGAAGGGCTAATTTGGGGGGGGCGGAGGTCACCACTGATGTAAAAGTCCCAGTGGAAACCATGTTTTTGGTTTTTTGGTCATTTCTGTTTAATTGAGGATGATGAATTATTGCCATTGGTACAATAAAAAACACACAATAATAATAATAATAATAATAGTAATGATGAAATAATAAGGCTATCCCTATTAAAAATTGGCTTCATTAAATTCTTATGTTTAATAGTAATAAAAAAAGTTAGCAGAGCGTGGTTTTTTTATCCACGGACCTCTGGGTTATGGGCCAGAACGTTCCAACTGCACCACTCTATGCTCCTGGTCATTCCTGGATTTACAGAAATCTTTTACACTTAGCTAGTGTGCTTCGAGTGTGTGTGTGTGTGTGTGAGTGTGAGAGAGAGAGAGAGAGAGAGAGAGAGAGAGAGAGAGGGGAGTGATGAGAGAGAGAGGAGGAGATGAGAGAGAGAGAGAGGGAGAGAGAGAGTTAGAGTTTAATGGAAAAGGAAGCTTCTATTTGTTTTAATATACAAATAATGTTAATATCTCCCTTGAGCCCTCTTTTTTTCCTTAAATTATTTTATTTTCGATGATATGGAATAATAATCGCTCATGTACCATTTCACATCGGAATAACTGTGTTGAAATTGTTAGTGAATTTTGGCAACCATTCCCACTGGTTGCTCTAAACTTCTGAAAAGCAAAACATATTTTAACATTACATGCAGGATGTTCTGTGTGGGTTGGGGATTTGTAGTCATGTGTTGTTGTTGTTGTTGTTTGTGTGTTAGGATTAATAAGACCCCCCAGCGGTTGTTATCAGATGTAGGCACTGTGGTGGCAAGGTCATTTTACGTGTGTTACTGGAGCCACCCTAAAAAACAGCACAACAACCAACACGATAATTATGACAGGCAACAGGACAGCCAAACAGGCCCCAAAGCCCTGCACCAGCCAGAGCTCTCTGTAAGGTGCGTTTGCACACGCCTACCTCAGCTTCGTGCCTAAGTTTAACAGTCTCATCCCAAGGAACTGGAGGGGAAGGGGGGGGTGGGAGGGGGGTAGAGTCCGTACTGATGTTAACTCCCTTGAGCGGGTTCTTCTTCTTCTTCATCGTAAGTGTTGACGTCAGACGCAGGATGCTACTGTCTGCTATATGAGCGAAAATGCGTTGTGCTGCTGTTTGCTCCTGAGAAAGTCAGGGCGCAGTCGTCCGACATCGGTTTTAAGAGAGAATTGTAATTTTTAAAGGCCTGTCTGGAAGGATAATTAGTAAGAAGGGCAGAAATAGAATAAATAGTTATTCAGATGTGTGTTGTGTGTGAATAGAAAGCCAATCTCTCTCTCTCTCTCTCTCTCTCTCGCTTCTCTCTCTCTCTCTCTCTCTCTCTCTCTCTCTCTCTCCTCTCTCTCTCTCTATTTCATCCTAATCAAAGTGCTTTGGAGAAAAATCATTCGTGTCATACTGGCACTCAGCAACATCCTTGAGCAATGGCATTTAATATTAATAATAATATCTTAACTGGAGCCCCCCCCAAAATTTTTGTAGACTTTGCCAGGCATTTGACTGGATTGATCACAACCTCTAGTAAAGAAAAATGGCTATGTATGGTTTATGCGCTGACTCACTAAAAAAATAATTTACCTCTTTTCTTGATAAAAGAAGACAAAGCTGTTTATCAAGATTCATTGATGTCGTCCCTTTTGCCAGTGAAGTATGGTATTCCTCAAGGTTCTGGTGCTAGGGCCCTTTCTCTTTTCAATATATATCAAATGATCTTCCTCTCCCTTGTTTCTTCTACTTGTGAACTCTTTGCCCGACGAAACACTACCATACATACAGCGGTCATGATGTAACTCTGTAGGTAAAATTTTGCAAAAAAGGATCTTAAACAATCTGCAGCATGGACAGAGGTGCATCACATGGCTCTCCATCCACTGCAATCAAAATTTATGGTTGTTGCAACAAGACAAAAGCGCCAAAACATTTTATAAACCAAAAAATAAATGGAATAATGATTTACGATAAAGTATTGAGAAGTCAGCTCATATAAACTACTGGTTCTACATATTGATAATAACTTGTCATGGTCTGTAATTGTTTTTTTAGTATTTCAAAAAAAATATCTAAGGCTATTCCAACTTAATCGAATAAAACATTTCCTTGATCCAGCATACTCGAAAACTATTCTTTCTACCGCTTATATAAAACCTGATCTTGATTATGTTTTTTTTTACATCTACATGCTGGGATTTGGCAAGTAAAACTGTTTACGGGACAACTTGAGAGAGTATTTAAACGTTTCTCAAGTTTAATTCTGCTTCGAAATACTTCCATAGAAACTAATAGTAAAACTACAAAGAGTTGTATCATTTCTTCCTTGTTATGTTTACATGTCTCTTAATAAAGGGGATTTAATGTATAGATTATTGAATAAACTAGCCCCTCTTTATCTTTGTCAGCGGTTCCCTGTTAAATCTGTTCGTACAAAGCAGTGTTGTTACTCCTCATCCAAGAAACCGATCTGTTTATGTCCCCATCCCTTGTATATTCTGGTGCAAGTTTTGGATCGAAAATCCCAGTCAGTATAAAAGAGAAAAGCAGCCTATCATCTATCAGTAAAAGCGTACCACACACACTTTTTAATTTGCTGTAATATGAATTGGTGTGAGCGTGCTGTTGATCTCTGTGTGTGTGAGTTGTGTATGAGTTGAAAGCGCGCGCAAAAGTGTGTTATGTGTGTGTGAATGTGTGTGTGTATGGGCGTGTGGTGTGTGAGTGTGGTGTGTGTGTGTGTGTGTTGTGTGTGTGGTGCTGTGTGTGTGTGTGTGTGTTGTGTGTGGACGTGTGTGTGTGGGGGGGGGGGGGGGAAGGGTTGTCTTGTTGCTCTGTTGTGTTGTTGTTTTTTTCTCGTGCTTCAAATAATGTCATTGTTTGGTTTTGACGGTGTAAATGTGTGGTTTGGTATTTTGATGATTATGACATAAGGCTGTTTTAATATGTGAGGTAATGTACATGTGTTGGATTTGTATCATGGTCGATTTGTGTGATTTGTGCAAGCTCGCACGTGTTAGTTGGTGTCCCAGTTGGGGGGGGGGGGGGGGGGGGGGGGGGGGCATATGTACGCGTGTGTGTTGTGTGTGTGTGTGCGTGCGTGCGTGCGTGCGTTGCGTGCGCGCGTTGCGTGCCGTTGCGTGCGTGCGTGTGTGTGTTGTGTGTGTGTGTGTGTGTTGTGTGTGTGATGTAGATTTTTGGGGGGGCGGTTTCTGTTGTAGGGGAGGGGGTGTGTCATGGAGAGGAGTTTGTCAGTGTTTAATTGGTTTTGTTCTGTTTATTTCGATGCGTTTACTTCTGTAATCTTTCATTGATTTCATGACTTTCAGTCATAATTGAAGTGCTATTTGAAGATTCATTTTCTTTGCTTTTTGGACATTATCTTGTTTATTGATCATTGGTTTATTCATGTTTGTTTCACTTTTTCCCCTTGAGGGCCTGGTGTAAAGAAGACTCTGGCTTATCAATTACCCTCATTAAAATATTCGAGTTCGAGTTCGAGTTCGAGTTCTCTCTCTCTCTCTCTCTCTCTCTCTCTCTCTCTCTCTCTCTCTCTCTCTCTCTCTCTCTCTCTCTCTCTCGCTCTCTCTCTCTCTCACACACACACACAGTGAATGTAGAACAACCAAGATTATTATATATAGGTGTTCCCCAATATTTAGGCTTTGGCCTTTCTGGTTTACTTCTTGTAGGCTACTGATGAATTATTGCCCACAGAACATCAGATGCAGAACCAGCCTTGAACTGAGGACATTTTATGTTGACCAGCACAGTTTTATGTTGACCAGCACATTCGATGTTGACCAGCACAGTTTTATGTTGACCAGCACATTTTATGTTGACCAGAACATTTTCTGTATTCCCCCCTCCCCCTAGCAACTGAATTGTCGTTGTTGATTATATGTATTGTATCAAGAGAATTTGTCCTCTTGAATAAACATCAGGAAGACTCCACTCCCCGATTGTCTTCGGATGAGACAATAACTGAAGGACCTGTGTGTGAATCACAGAAACATCTTGGCACGCTCGTTAAAAATCCCTTCTGTTTTTCTGAAGAGTATGCCATTGTTGCCAGTGGGAAACGGATGACAAACATTTACAAAAATGCATTACACACTGAAACTGGATGTAAATATATATAACATATTTTGTATGGATTGCATCGTACAGACATTATATACAGCCTTAAGACATATTATTTTTAAACTAAGATTTCCCTCTGCCTTCATACCAGAACTGTCCCCCACCTTTCCTTACCCTGTGTGTGTGTGTGTGTGTGTGTGTGTGTGTGTATGTGTGTGTGTGTGTGTGTGTGTGTGTGTGTTTGCGTGTTTGAGGGTGTATGTGTTGTGGTGTGTGGGTGGTGTGGTGTGTGGGATGTGTGGTTGTGCGTTGGTTTTGAGTGTGTGTGTTTGAGTGTGTGTGTGTGTTTGTTTGTGTGTGTGTGTGTGTGTGTGTCGTGCGTCTGTGTTGATGTGTGTTGTGTGTGGGTGTGTGTAGTGTGTGTTTTTTTTTTTCATGCTTTTGATTAAACGTGTTTTGACTATTTCTTTTGAAATTTCATAGATTTGGTTGGAGCATGCCCTGTTTATGAAAGTTGTGAAACTATTGATTGTTGTTGTGTTGCATGCACTGTGTAAGATTGGGTTGAATGCATTGTGATTTTGATTTGTCTAGCCAAGATCAGGGCGCTATATAAGTCCACTTACTCTCATTGCTTTTATACTGCTTAATTCACTACATCATTTTTCAGCTCAAAATTCAAGCTGCTTTCCCTGATACAGAAACATTGCCTTACCCTTGCATCACCTAAAACAACAACAACAACAACAACAAATCGCTCTCGTTTTTTTCCCTTGAGTTTTTTGCTTGTTTGGGGTTTTTTTGTTTGTTGTTGGTGGTGGTTTTATTTTTGGGGGGTGGGGGTGAGAAACATGCCAGGAACAACTGTAGCTAGTTACCATGGGTTCTTTGAGGCGCACTAGATGCACGTTGGCTTTTTTTGCATGCAGGACTTTGATTTATGGACTCCTCTGATAGACTAGCACCCAGGCCATTTTTCAGAGGTCAAAAGTGTGGGTATGTTCCAACTTCAGATGGGCAACTTGAAAAGTACATCGGATTTATACATGGTAATTATCTTGATTTTTTGTTCACGGGCATCATGGATGGATTTATTCACATGGGGTTCTGATTTTGGGTAAGTGGTGCTAATGACAAGGTTGTGAATGAGAAGGTAATAGGACATCTTGGTCCACAGGTTTACAAATGTGAATGAATACTATGGATATGACTGTCAAGTAGCACACAAGTCAGTATTGACAAGTTTTGTGCACTCTAAACTTTTAACTTGTGTATTGCAGTGTTATTTATTTTTGGAAGTATTAAAGTTGTTGCTAGTGATATTATTGTTGGTTATATAGAAGTTGTTAATATTGCTATTATTTTAGGGTGTATTGCCGTTGTTGGTATTGATATTCTTTCTCGGGTGTATTGGCCGTTGTTAAGTATTTATGTTATTTTTGGGTGTATTTGAAGTTGTTAGTAACTATTGATATTATTTTGGGATACATTGCCGTTAAGGTTTGTTGACAAGTTTGTGGATCACTCATACCAAAAAAGGGGGGAAGGAATCAAATCTTGATAATTTAAGTTATTGGAATGTGTGTGTGTGTGTGTGTGTCTGTGAGGTGTGTGTGTGGGTGTGTGTGTTGTGTGTGTGTGTGGGTGTGTGTGTGTGTGTGTGTGTGTGGTGTTGTTGTTGTTGTTGTTGTTGTTGTTGTGGTTGGTGTTGTTGTTGTTGATGTTTTAGCACTATCAACGGGTTCTTCCAGATCGTCCCTCTCTATGTTTCTTTGTCTTCCCAAGCACGTAAAAGAACCTGCTGGAACAAGAGAGTTGCCCCTTACAGATATCTGCAGAAATTGACCACTATGCTAGGGAAACGAATGAATAGTGGAAGACAGGAAAAGAAAGTTAAAAATCCCAGGGTGTGCTGGGTCTTGTGGTAACCTACTCTCCAGGGAAGAGCAGCCCCAAATTTCCCGCCAGCGAAATCTGCATGAGTTATTGTGGGTATACAAAGATGAAATAAAATGGTTTTGCTGTCTCATATTTGGGGTATTCAAAATCTTTATACTTATTATTCTTATATCTACCATTTGCTCTTGCACATCACAATCAAATGTGTTTGGTGTTAAAATACCTTTAATTTGAAAAACATAAATATAAAGTAATTAGAACACGTTGTATAAAATACAACATCCAATAAAAGATTAATTTGATACACTGGGTTTCTACATGCATGGCTTCTAAAAATCGAAAATTAGTTTGTAAGTTTGGTTAAAGAAAGAGTAATCAAATGTTCATGTACAAAAATAATGGACAGACATTCAACTCATTTCTCACGCATCACTATAATCATGCAAAAAAATTGGTTGCACAAAATGATTCTAAATGCTTTACCAAGTTTTTGAAAGCTTCGTACCCAGTCATGAAAGAATGTGCCCTTAATGTTTCTACAGAGAATCAGCCTGGTGAAGAAAAAAAAAAAGTTTTTCATTGAATTACTTTTAGCATGGCATTGTAAAAACAAATTGATTTTTCATTTTGCTTATGTTCCAGGTTGTTATGACTTAGACAAAAAGTAAACACCACAAGAGGTAGTATATGAACAAGTTTCACTTGAACATGGATGGCTCCAGATAAATCAGTTTCAATCAAAGGATACTAATATATTCTGGAGCTTTTAAATTATAGCGCAGAAGAAAGTGATGGTGCATGCTTTAGGGACCAGGTACTTCACTGACAACCTGTTCAGGTATGACGTCTTTCATAATTATCACCTGAGACATTCTGAGCTGGCCTTTTTAAAAAACATCAGTCCCTTTTTGTAATAATGATTGGTTAGAAAGTCAGGCGGCCACTAGTTACAAACAAGGAGAGCTCCAGTAATGTTAAAATTGAAAATATAAATAACGCACCATCACATTAAATCAGGAAATTAATAGGGGAAAACGTGTCTAGAAACTTCAACTTTGTCCATTTATCACTCTCATCTATAAAGTCATTTCATTCTGGAAACAGTATGTGACGGAAATAACAAAACCCACCATACAATGCACACTGAAACAGAATGTCACATACAATGTCCCTAGACACATGTGTCTTGCTCATCTGTTTCACTTACCATTCACAGAGTTTATCCTGTTGCCATGAACAGGGGGGATCACAAAAAATCCATACAGGTTAAAACTGGCTCTCTTGATTATATCGTGTTCTTGTTCTAGATGGATGTACGTGTTGTGTACAAGGTATCATGTGTGTACTGTGAGCTGATTTCTAGGAGCGTTCTTTAGCTGTGTATAACTGGGGTTAATTTTGTTCAAAGGTACTTGTGAATGTGTCTGACTGAACTGAAGGATCCACTCTGCACTATGGGCCACTGTCTGATTAGGTCTAGCCTGCGGTCGATTCATGTTTTCTGGGGGCAGATCCTTATCCATAGTGTAGGTATTATTGTGTTCATTGTTTTTTTGTGAAGTATTTCGTGGGCTCTTACATTTCTTTTCTTGGTGAACTTCTATCCACAGAATGTACAAGTGTATGGCTTTTATCCTGTATGGGTTCTAATGTGACGAGTTAAACTGCTTTTCTGGGTAAAAGTCATATGACAGAATGTGCACTTATATGGCTTTTCTCCTGTGTGGGTTCTAATGTGAACAGTTAAACTACTTTTCAGGGTAATAGTCATATAACAATATATGACACTTGTAGCTTTTTCTCCTGTGTGGGTTCTAATCTGAACAGTTAAATTATTTTTCATGGCAAAAAACATCTGACAATAGTGCACTTGTGTGGCTATTTCCCTGTGTGGGTTCTAATGTGAAAAGTTAAATACTTTTATGGGTAAAAAGTCCATATCACTATATTTGCATTGTATGGCTTTTCTCCTGTGTGTAGGTTTCTAATATTCGTGACAGTTAAAATTCTTTTCTGGGTTAAAATTCATATCACAATATGTGCCACTTGTATGGCTTTTTGCTCTGTGTGGGGTTATGATATGAGCATTAATATTACTTTCATGGGTTAAAAGTCTTATCACAATATTTGCACTTGTATGACTTTTCTCCTGTGTGGGTTTAATATGACAGTTAAAATTACTTTTCTGGGTTAAAAGTATATCACAATATGTGCACTTGTATGGCTTTTCTCCTGTGTATGGATTTTCTAATGTGGACAGTTAAACTTCTTTTCTGGGTAAAAAGTTTTATCACAAAATGTACACTTGTTTTGCTTTTTCCTGTGTGGGTTTATGTGTCTGTCAATTTCTGTTTAGTTGTAAAGGTTTTATGACAAAATGTGCATTTGTATGGGGCGTTCTCTGTATTGCCGCAAGTGTCTTTTTAAAATTTTTATTTTGTTGTATGTCTTCCCACGTGTAAACATTTGTTTTGGTCTTTCCCCCGTGTGGGTACGAGGTGCCTAATTAAGTAAGATTTCGGGGGAAAAACCTCATTCACGTAGTGCTTTGTGGTTTTTTCTCCTGTGTGGATTCGCTATGTGCTCTTAATTTGCTGTTGTATTTTTATGTCTTTTCACTGGAAAATTGTATGGCCCTTTTTCCTGTGGGACTAATATGTGCTTTGCTAGACTGTTTTATCATAAATAGTTTACCACGTTTTACCCCGGTGGATTTTTTCTTTGTACTACCATTACGTCTCCTTCTGAAGCAGTCAGTTTATTTGGAATGTGTACGTCAGATCATTATCATCCCCAAAATTTTCAAGTTAAAGTTATCATTGTCAACCGAATTATGACACTGTGCAGTTATTTTTTCACCTGCCTCCTGTTTTTTTTTCCTATTTTTTGTTTTTCAGGATTACCGGTTGTTTTTCTTTGTTATTTTTTCATGGACGTGGGGTGAAGCTTGATCCAAACCCTGTGTGGGTTTTATGGCGTTGTTGTGTTTTTCGTTGCTGTTTGATTCAAGGTTTTCCACGCCTGTATTGTATGCCTTGCTCCCTGTTGTTTTTTTTTGGTTATGTAAATAGATTTTGAAAAAAGAAAGCCTTTTCCCCATTAGACCACTTAAAATGTTTTGCCTATTGTTGGGATTTCTTGTCTTCAAAACCCTTTTCCCTTTTGAAAGTTTTCCAAGTCGTCATGTGTATGGCCCCCCCTTCTGCCCCCCTGTGTGCGTTGTGTTCTTAAACCTTTTTTTTTGTGCGTTTGTTAAAAGTGTGTCTTTTTTTGGGGTGTACCTCCATACATTTTGACAGCAGTGTTTTTTTTCAGTGCCTTCTCCACTTTTGGGGTCTTTCCGGTTTTACCTGCCTTGTACTGTTGATGTTGAGGCTGTTGTCCCTTTTTCACGGAGGTTGGCTTAAGTTCTTGGGAGCTAAAACATGCTGTTCACAAAAAATGTAATTAGAATCCTCCCCACACTTTATGGTGATTTTTCCCTTGATTTTTAAAGTATTTGCTGCTTTTTTTCAGGTGTTTCACAGTCTCTTTTGTGATCTGACGATAATTTTTTGTTGAGTGGTTATGTCGTTTTTATTATTTGTTGGTAATGTACAAATTAACAAATTTTTTCTTTAGTTTCTACTCAAAGCCTATCTAAAAACCCCCCTTGAAACGGGGTCTTGGAACCATACAGTAAATTTCCCACAGTTCCTGATCAGTTTGACTTCCTGAGAAAGAAACCCCTTCCCAAGGTCCATATTTGCGCGACAGTCCGCCTTCTTTTGTATCATGAATTCTGCAGGTCGTTACGTTACAAGTACGGGAAAAAGTAAAACTTTTTTCCACTATTGTCAGCGTAGGTGGCATTTACCGGTGGTTTCCTGCTTGCACTGAAATTCTGATAGCTTCCATTTGTCTGTTCGGGGAAATCCATTGTTCAGGCGGGGTCTTGGGCATGTTCATGTTTAGTCACGCATCTGTTTTCCCCAGCTGTGTGTTGGTATCTGAATAGTTTTGTCTGATGTTTGCTTTGCTGGGTTGCTGGTATGTTGGAGAAGTAAAAGTTCTGCAAATCAATAAATTTCAGAAGTGCTGGTAGAAAAGGTGAATGCTGTTTTAGTTTTTTCGTTTGTTTCTTGAAAGGGTTTTTGTGAGTTTTTGAGAGCTGGGTAACTGCAAGAGTTGAAGATTTGCTTTATCTCTCTTTTATTTTTTAAACAATATATACTAAAAGCACTTTACCATTGAGGTTGGGGCGAAGTGACACTTTTTTCTTTACTTGACGTCCCGAAGTTTAAAGAAAAATAGACCTCAAATTTTAAAAAAAACAAAAAAACACTTGTGTGTTTAATAAGGAAGTACCTGACTGTTGGGCAATCATTTTTCTAAGACAGCCTTTTCCTTGACCATAAGTTTCCTAGTTTTTGTTGTTGGCTAATTTTGTTTGACATTTAAAAGTGATAACTTTGGGATCGGCTCCGTGTTATGATTCTTTAGAAAAAATATATGTTGTACAAAAAGTGACTCAGATGGTTCAGCCGTTCAGGGAAAATTTATTGGTAAAAAAAATGTTTTCTTCAAAGGGCTAGTTGATGAACGTTTAAGCCAGTAAAATAGAGCCCCAATTTTTAAAAAATTTTTTTTTCAGCATTCAGTGACATATTTTCAAAATTTGTAAAAAAGTAAAATACAGTTCTATTGAAAAAAATGTTAAAAAAATCTCAAAAAATGGACTTTTTAACTTTTCAATGATGTTAAAGTGTATGTCATTATTATTTGGGGAAGTTACTGAATTTTTTTAAATAAAACAAAATTCACGCCTCACCAAAAAAAAAGGCGGGGAACATTTCACTGCGACTCCCTTGAGTTAAAACAAATAGCTAAAAAAATGGAATTCTTTGGGGTTAAAAAGTCCACATGTGTTCTCTTCCTTTGTCTCATAACTAATCCCTTTATACAGGGGAAAAAAAATCACATAAATTTAGAAAACACCAGCAAAATTTTTACACCAGTCCTCAGCAAAGAAAAAATTTCCCAAGAGGTGAAAATTTGACCCCTTTGCCCCCCTTTCCCCGTGCGTTAGTAATAATATCAGCATCAAAAGAAAGAGCGAGAAGAGGGAGGGGAGGGAGGAGAGAGAGGGAGAGAGGAGGAGAGATGAGGGGAGAGAGAGAGGAGAGAGAGAGAGAGGGGAGAGAGGGTGGGGAGAGGAGGAGGAGAGGGAGAGAGGAGGAGAGAGGGAAAAAGAGGGAAAAGGGGAAGAGATAGAGAGAAAGATAAAAGGGAGAAGAAGTAGAGAGGATTTGAGAGAGAGGAAAGGGGAGAGAGAGAGAGAGGAAGGGAGAGAGGAGAGAGAGGAGAGGAGAGGAGAGGAGAGGAAGAGAAGAAAGAGTGAGAGGAAGAGAGGAGAGAAATAGAGAAGTTATTTTCACTAAAACCAAAAAACCCAATGGGGGGATTTTTTTTTTCTTTAAAGGTTTGCTTTCCCAAACTTGAAAATTTTTTACAGAAAAAAAGGGAATTTTATTATTCCTTTTTCTTTTTTTTCCCTTCTTTTTACCAACACACACACACACACACACACACACACACACACACACACACCAACCCCACACCACACCCAACACACACACACACTAGATCGTTTGTTAAGGTAAAATTTTTTTTTGTTCGAATCCCGTTTGTCATTTTGATGAGATGATAAAACGAAGTCCTTTTGTTACAATATTTTTTAGTGCCGAATAGGGAACCCCCAAAAAAAACAGAGTTGTTCTGGCAAAATTTGTAGAAACGCCACTTGATAGGGAAACAAATAATATGCAGCAGGAAAAAAAAGAAAAAAGAAAAGGGGATGCTGCCCAATGGTGAATCACTCTCCTGGTAAGAGCAGCCATAATTTTAATGCAGAGGAATCTGTCAGAAATTTAAGTGGTAAATGAATAAAAAATGGGTGTAAAGTTAGGGCATAAAGATGACTAGAAAACAGCTGTATGCGAAAGTACTGACAATGACAGACAAACACAGAGAAACAAGGGATTCCCTTTTTCATATCTTCCCAATAATTCCCCCACAAAACTGACAGTAGCCACACCCCCCAGTCTCAATGTATCCTAAAACTGTGCTTTTCGGGAATCGAGGCCAGGTTTTTTTGGGTAGTGTTTTTGGGGTTTGTGAGTGTGGGGTTTTTTTTTGAGTTTGGGGCTTGGTGGAGGTGGTTGTGAAAAAATTGAGAAAAGGTTAAAATTATGTGTTTCTTTTTTATAGTTTGACAGCATTGTTATGGTTACGTTTTTGAAATGCTTTTTTCCCCATTGTTTTTGTAAAAGCAGTTGTCTAGATGTTTTTAACTGACTATTTTCCTGTTTGTTTTTTTTACTTATTTTTTTAGAACTAGAGTTCAACAATGGGGGCGATCTTCGCGTTGCAATCGTTTCCCCCACTCTAAAAGGGAAAGCTGCATTCCAACTTGGGGAAAATGTATGCGTTGCTGGTGTTTCCAAAACCCCATAACTGCAAACTGTTTTGGGGATCTTTAATTGCATAGTTGAACCCTTGCATGTTTTCTCGGGAAGTTGACCTGGGAGATAAAAAACCCCATCATTAACAAATCTCCTGATGGGTTAAAATGCCTGACTTAATGGACCCAAGGGTTTGAAGATGGGGGGGTTTTAAACCCATAGCTTAATGTCTGCCCTTGTCTGTGTTTTTCCCTTTAAAAAAAGCTTTCAACAAATGTTGCTATGTTCATCTTTTTACTGCTAAAAATCTCGGTTACAATAGAGGGAATATGGAAAAATCTTTTCCTATTAGCGTATAATTTTTAATTGTGGAATGTTTCAATGGACAAGTTGCAAGTATTCACCCTGTGTTTATAAAAAATAACAATCGGTAAGTATGATCCTAAAGTTTTTTTAAAATTTTTTCCCATTCAAATAGGAGCATTTATAGGAGAAACTAAAGGGGACAAGTAAAGAGAGTGCTCTGGGGTTTTGGGCAGAATCAAGGGTTTCGTGCTATATACTGCATTAAAAAGACAAGGATGAATCTATGTGGTTTAAACAAACAGTTATTTACATTTACGTAAAAGCCCTGTCCCGAATGATGAGTGGCCATTTAAAATCAAAAACCACTAGCCATTTTTCATTTTGGTCTTGTAATGAACGTACCCCTTTCCCATGTTTTCATCAGTGTGTATGTGTTTTTGTGTTTTGGGGTGTGTTGTGTGTGTGGTGTGTGTGTGTGTGTGTGTGTGTGTGTGTGTGTGCTTTGTGTGGTGGTGGTGGGTGTGTTTGTGTGTGTGGGGGTGCTGTGTTATAGTGTATGTGTGTATATGTATGTGCTTGGTGAAAGGTGTGTGTGTATGTGTGTGGTTAGCACCTTATTGCTTTATGAATCCCCGGGGTTATGCTTCTCCCAATGTAGGTGTGTATGTGTGTGTGTGCGTGTGCCCGGCTGGTGTGCGTGTGTTTGTGAGCGTTCAAGGGCCCCAATTCATATGACCTTGCAGTAGTGTGTGTGAGTTACTATTGTAAATTTTGATGAAGAAATACATAAAGGAAAACTAAGAGCGGGGGATTTTTTATTGCTTTGTGTGTGTGTGTTTGTGTTTTTGGTTGTTGTATTTTTAAATATTTATAATGTTACCACGTAAAGTCAGGGAAACTTCTTGTGGGGAATTCTGGCTGCTCCCCCGGGGGGAAGACTCGTGACCTTTGTGTTTTTTTTGGTCACCCATAATCCCCTGAAAAAACACCCCCATTTTTGTTCCGGTCTGCTTGGTATTTATTTCTCTTCACAGGGCCCTTTTTTAAAAAAAAGTTTGGGGAAAATTCTCTTAATGCTGTGGGCTTTTTGCTTGTGCTAAACGCGTTGCATACATGTTCTTGGTATCACCCAAAAACAATTGGCTAGCCCACCAGTTACAGTCAGGGATGGGTTCCAGTTTCAGGCACAAATCGAGATCAAACCACTACACGCTTTAAACCCTTGACTTTTTCCCTTTTTGCAAGGGGGGTTCCTCTAGACCACCTTGTCAACGAATGCTTGAGTGTGTGTGTGGGTGTGTGTTTGTGTTGTGTGTTTTTGTGGGGGTTGTGGTTGTGTGTGTGTGTGTGTGTGGGGGAGGAATAATTTTATATAATCAACCACTTTAAAATCTGGTTTTCTCTCTCTACTGCTTTTTTCTCTCAAAAGTTGCAGTCACACCTTGGGGTGGTCGCCCTTTTCCCCATTACAAATTATGCATTTGTACAGTCAATCACAAACAAATGTTTTTGAAAAATACCTTTTATTTGAAAAACACAACTTAAAAAGTAAGAGAACACGTAACACATCGTAAAACCCAGTGAAATAAAATTTAAAACATTTGGATTTTTTAACACCTTCTAAATCTAACATCGATTTTAAACTTGGCCAAATTGAATAAAAAATTTAGTACAGAATAATTACAGCATTCAACTATTTTCGGATTAAAAAAAAACCTTTGTAAAAACATTTTTAAAAAATTATTCAAAAACAATCAGTTTTGAAAGCTCCATCCAAAGTAAAAGAAAAAGGGTTTACTATTGCTAACGAAAAAGTTCGGGAAAAAAAATTTAAAAAATAATATACTGTTAGCGGGCATTTAAATATTCAAGTGGATTGTGATGTTTGCCTGTTCTGGTTGTATGACATGACACAATAAAAAAACCCAGTGATTAGCTTATGAAAATATGAAAATTCAACATTGCTGTAAAGATTAACGGTTTCAAAAAAGTATCCCAATATGTGGAGTTTTTCAGTATGTCAAAAAGCGTTGTGCATGTATTGGCCCCAGGTATTCTCTGAAGTGTTAAGTAAAACGCCTTTATAATTATCTTCTAAGTCTTTTGGGTGCCTGTTAAAACAGTTGAGTTTTTTCCTAATAATGATTGCGACAAAGAAAACTGCACGAAGTTACGTCAGGGGGGCTCCAGTCATTTTAAAAAAATAAAGAATAAAAATCAACAAAACATCCGGGAAATTAATCGGGGAAATGTCCCGGGAAAAAAAACGTTACCCTTTTGATACCTTGTCATTATGAGTCTGAAAAAAATATGTTGAAAGAAAAAAAAACCCCAAATACAGAGACAAGAAAAGAAATGACAAATGCAAATGTTTTTTTTAAGTGCCCTGTCATCCGGTTTCACTTCCTTAACGGGGGGGAAAAGGTCTCTTGATTTTTTTTCATGCTTTTGTTTCAAGATGGATGTCCGTGTTTTGACAAGTTTTTATGTGTTGTTTTTTAGCTGATTTCTAGGTGCGTTTTTTTTTTTTGTGTAAGTGGGGTACCCTTTTTCTGTGTATTTGGAAGGTTGATGAAAGAAAGGTTTTTATCTGCACTTGGCCCCTGTCTGCTTGGACTAGCCTGTGTTTGGGCATGGGGGTTTGGAAGTCCTTGTCCATAATGTAGACTGTGGGTCAGTGTTTTGTGTGAAGTAGTGTGTGTGCTCTTAAATTTCTTTTTCGGGTGAAATTTTTTTTTCCACAGAATGTACAAGTGTGTGGCTTTTTTTTTTGTGGGTTCGATGTGGCAGTTAAACTGCTTTTTTTGGGAAAAGTTACCAATAGTGACTTGTATGGCTTTTCTCCTGTGTGGGGTTTTAATGTGACGACTTAAATACTTTTTGGGCAAAAAATTCTATCACAGTTGTGCTTGTATGGGTTTTTTCCTGGGGGTTCTAAGTGAAAAAGTTAAAGTACTTTTATCAGTAAAAATCTATCACAAAATGTGCACTTGTTGGCTTTTCTCCCCGTGTGGGTTCTAATTGTGAAAGTTTTAAATACTTTTATGGGTAAAAATTTATACAATATGGCCTTGTGTGGGGTTTTCTCCCTTTGGATTTAATGTGACAGTTTTAAATACTTTTATGGGTAAAAGTTATATAAAAATATGTGCATTGAAAGGGTTTTCTCCTGTATGGGTTCTAATGTGAACAGTTAAATTTTTTATGGTTTAAAAATCTATCCAATATGTGCACTTATGTGGCTTTTTTCCCGTGTGGGTTTAATGTGCTCTGTCAAGTTCTGTTTAGTTGTAAATGTTTTAACGATGTGCTTTGTATGGGCGTTTTCCCCATTTTGTGCTCGCAAGTTCTTTTAAATTTGTATTATGTTGTATGTCTTTCCCCATGTGGACTTCGTAGGTCTTTCTCCTGTGTGGGTTCGAGGTGGTATTCAAGTGATATTTTCGGGGGAAACCTCATATCACAGTGTGTGCATCTGTGGGCTTTCTCCCGTTGGGGTTTGAAGGTGACTATTTAAAAACATTTCTGGGGAAAATTTTTATCACAGAAGTGCTTTGTATGGTCTTTCTCGGTGTGGATTCGAAGATGGTTATTCAATTTGGAGTTGTGGGTAAAACCTCATGTTACAGGATGTGCTTTGTTGGTCTTTTCCCCGTTGGATTTGCTATGCGTGTTAAGCTCGCATTGTATTTGTATGTCTTTTTTTCATTTTGGGAAACTTGTATGGCATTTCTCCCGTGTACTCGCATGTGTTTTTCAGTGTGCTTTTATCAAAACATATTTTTCCCCCCTTTTCACACAGATGGGATTTTTTCTTTGTACAAAAAAAATCCTGCCCCTTCCCGAAACAGTTGTGTACTCTGAGTTTTGTCAGTCAGCATCATCTCACCAAATCATATGCATAAAAATTATCATTGTCCACCAGGTTGACAGCAGGTTTTGTTCGTGCCCCTTTCCATGTCAGGAATCTTTTCACAGAGGTGTGGTTTTTAAAACTTTTGGGAGCTAAAGTATGTGTTTAAAAGAAAATGACAGATAGAATCCTCACCACCTTTTTCGCATATGTATTTTTTTTCTTGAATTAGTGCATTTTTTGCGATTTCTTTCAGGTTTTTTTCACAGTCACCTTTTGTGGTTTGCTATAATCAGGTATTTTACATTGAATATGTTTCTTTATTATGTGTGTTGTGTAAACTCTCCCTATACTATTTTTAACCTTTTAAAGTAAAACCCTTTTGAACTCCTTGGAAACAGGGCTTTTGAACACCCACAGTGAATTACAGGCCTTGTCAGTTTGAAATATCTGGGGAAAAAAAACCTTACCAGGATCCATATTTAGAGCGACGTCACGCCCTTTTTTGTATAGAAATCTGCAGTGTATTTCAGTTACAAGTACAGGGGAAGATCAACATGTCCCCCTATTGCCCGCTGTAGTGTTCCCCTACCAGTGGTTTCCGCTTTCCTGAAAGTTCTGAATTTCCCGTTTTGATGTTTGGAAAACACTTTTTTGAGGGAGGTCTTGAGCATGTTCATGTTTACTCACAGCATTCTGTTGCAGCTGGTTTGCTGTGTGAAGAGTCCTTTTTTGTTTGGTTTTTCTGGTTGCCTGGGGGCCATTTTTGGAAGACGTCTTGCAACTCAAAAAGGGTTTTAGTTTAGTATAAGGGGGCAGACTGTGTTTGTTTATTGTTTAGTTTTTTCTAAAATGTCATGTTTTTATTTTAGAGCGGTAATATGAAAGAGCGAGGTTTTGTTTTTATCCCCTTTCATAGTTTTAACCCCAATGCTAAAGCACTTTGGAAATAGCTGAAAATGTGGTTTGTTTTTATTTTACTGCCTGTGTATTTGTCCCTTCCTTTGTTTCCGGGGGGATAGCTAGTGGGCGGGAGATCACTTTTCCCCAGCCAAATTAAAACAGGTCGAGTGGTTTCCCGTTGGTTGGGGACCGTTTGCGTGCCCTTTGGGTTCAGTACGTTCCCCATTCCCCGCTGTAAAAGGGTACTGCCCCCTTTAGGGTCAGGGAAAGGGAAAAGGGGAGGGAGGGAGATGGGCGCCCGCCTCAATTGCGGCCCCTAGAGAAGGAGGTTCTGAGCCTCGTCCCTACGACCTTTTAAGGTTAGGGACTCCTTTACCTTTTTACCCTTCCCTTGTTCGTAGTAAATCCCTTTATAGAAGAGAAAGAAACAGCAATGAAACTTAACAGGCACTCATGAATATGGTGTCTCTTTTTGCATATTTTCGGAAATAAATATGCCATTTAACCCTACCCCCCCCCCCCCCCCCCCCCCCCCCCCCCACCCCTCCCCCCCCCCCCCCCCATCCCTGTGTGGTATTAATGATACAAGCATCAACACCCCCAGCACATGTAATATGTCATTAACTCACGAGCTCTCCCTATGTCTTACCCTATCTCCCCACTCCATTGTGTTATTTTTACATATCAACAACCACTTCCTATTACATATGAAAGGAATCCTTTGGATGATGAGGCAAGAGTTTAACTAAAATGCACAACTTTTGGTGCACAAATCAAATGACAACATTTAAAATATGTAATGATTTAAAGTTCACATATACATAACAAATGTAGCAATGTTTAGATGGGAGTTTACATACTGTTTAACGTTTGTTTGTAAGAAAAAATGAAAGCACTCATACCCATGTATTTTCATTTTTCAGTCAACATAGAGGGAGGAAGAGAGAGAGAGGAGAGAGAGAGAGAGAGAGAGAGAGAGAGAGAGAGAGAGATGAGAGATGAGAGAGAGGAGAGAGAGAGCTTTTGATTAATAAAAACCCTAAAACTCTAATAGTAGATGACTTACTTTGTAGGTTTGCTTACAATTACTTGACATATTTTAGATAAAGAGAACAGATGGGAATGAGTAGTATTCTCTCTTCATTTTCTTTCCTATACCACTCACACACACATACAAACTCACTCAGACACACATTTGCTTAAAATAGAACTAAGTTATTATATTTCAAACTTTACTATGCGTTGATTCAAAAACGGTAATATATGCATTAAGATCCACAGGTTCTAAGAAAGTGTCTAAAATTGTAGTAGAGATCAATCATGTCATACATGTTTTAGCTTTAAGGAGTATTTGTGTCACCTTTTACTGGGTACCTTGCATGTGGGGTTCATACTAAATGACTTGGCGGACAGAGCTGCAAAGAGAGGTGCAAAGCATAGAGAGGATTCTGCAGAACTACATATTCCATTATCTTTACAAGAGGGCTGTCGTTTACTAGAAGGGGCATCGTGGAGCAGGGCTTAAAAAAGCTTATTATCAAATTGAGCACATTTCAGACAGATCTGTAATCACTGTCCCTGTTTTAGGAATATTGATCACTCTGAAACCTACACAAGTTTGGGGGGATGGGATAGCCTAGTGGTCAGAACATTGCGCTCGCAATCTGATGACCCGGGTTCGATTCCTGTTCAATGGGATATTTCCCCTGGAGTTAACATCAGTGAAGACTCCACTCTCCCGAAAAGTCATTCGGATGAGACTATAAACCGAGGCCCCATGTGCGAACGCACACAGAACATCTTGCCCACACGTTAAATCCTGTTCCGCTTTTCGTAAGAGTAGGCCATTGTGTGCCGGTGGGAACAGATGACAGAATTTACAAAAACCGTAGAAACACGTGGACTGGATGTAAAAAATCACATGAGTGCTTCTTCCATTATCCTGGATATAAAAGAATAAATTATATTAAAGAAAATTAACTTAAATTAAAATTAATTAAAACATCATTGCAAGGAAGGTAAGCACTTTATTTTTTAGGATAAAACTGAACGCTTTTATCACCAAATGTACCAACTTTATAAAATGTTTATGTGGCGAGAAAATTACTAGCGTTCATTAAAAAAAAATCAATGTAAGTCTAAAACCATTATTTCCTTCTTTTTCCGAAAAATCCTTGGAAAACATATTTAAAATATTAATTTGCCCTTTCGTATAACAAATTTTTAAATGTAAGACCTATAGGAGATTTATTATAGTTATAAGTCATATTAGCATGTCTTATGTATTAATTTCTTGTTATCATTGCTTAGCCTTTTTCTGTATCCTGTTTACAATATTTAGCAACAAATACCAATTTCAAAGCAGACAGCCATTAACATAAATGTCCCTTCCCCTCCCATTCCTATCATCTAATATCAATTTTGAGTGAACAGTCATACAATTAAAGCAAAAACAACAACAACAACAACAACAACAACACACATGTATGTGCTTTCAAACACACAAACGCACACACAAGACAGGCAGTTTAGTTTTTGGTGTTAAAAAGGACTAGAATATATACAGGAATGAGGAAAAGTACTTGTAAAAATCACAGATAAAGACAATGAAACAGACAGGTGGGAAACACAAAATTACCTTTTCCATATCTTCCCAATGACATTCATCCACAAACTGACAGTGGACCACACACCCAGCTCTCAAAGTATCCTGAACTGTGCTCAGACATCTGTAGAGCCATGGGTGTGCTCAGTGTTCTAGGACAGTGAACACAATGCGCGTGCTGCACGACTTTCTTTTTATTGTGAACTGTGGCTATGGTCCAGGTGGTAGTGAAGAAACTTGTGAAAAAGTTAAAATAGTGTGTTCCCTCTGTTATAGCATTGTTATGGATAGCTGTATTTGTCATGTGTTTGTTTGCCCATTGTATGACTTTCATCTATTTGTGTATTACTTTCATTTATCTGTTTATTACTTTTATCAATATGTGTATCACTTTCATCAATATGTCCATTACTTTCATTTATCTGTCTATCTAACCAGCTTGTTGAGTGACTATCTGTTTGTTTGTCTGTGTGTCTGCTTTTCATTATCTTGCTAGAACTCTAGGGTTCACCAATGGTGCTGAGATTCAACTATGCATTCGTTTTTGTCCACCATGAAGGTAGCCGCACTCCGACTTCGGAAAATGTATTTTGTATATGCTTGGGGTTTCTGTAGCCCATCAAATACAGACATGATTTATGGGATCTTTAGCATGCATAGTTTCATCTTCTTCATGTCTGCTCTTAAAATTGATCTAGGAGAAACAATTCCCCACCCTTAATTAACCAGACACCAATGAGGTTCAATCCCATGACTTAATGGACTCGATGATTTGAGGTTGAATGGTCTTAAACACTGAAGGATAGTGTCTGTCATCTGTCTGTATGTTTGACTGTGTGTGTATGTGTGTATGTGTGTGCGCATGTGTGCGTGCGTGTGTGTGTGCATGTGTGTGCTGTGCCTGTGTATGTATGCATGTGTGTGTGCCCATGCAATTGCCTGTGTGTGTGCATGTGTGATTGCGTGTGTGTGTTTGTGTGTGTGATCACTCATAAATTTATGTGGCTATGCATGCACATGGGGCTATACATTTGTGCACACGTCTGTGTGTGCATGTGTGTGTGAGCATTCATATGTGCACATGCACGCACATGTGCAAATGTGCTTGTACGCATGTATGTGTCCGTGTGTTTGTGCGTGTTACTTATAAGCAACTTTTGATGAGCATCTACATAAAGGATTAAAACGGATGTATGTGTACAACATTTTTTACAAACTTGTCTGTATGTATACCTTTTCAAAAGGGATGTGTTCAAAATGTGTATGTGTGTTATTTATTTTATTTTTTTCATTCTTTTATATTCAATCTTTTATTTCGAGGAAAATGGAATAAGCACTTATGTGCTTTTTGACATCCAGTCCTTGTGTATATGCAGTTTTAGAAATTATGTTATCTATTCCCAACGGCACACAGTGGCCTACTCTTACGAAAAGTGGAACAGGCTTTAACGACATGCTCAAGATGTTCTGCGTGTGTTCGCACACAGGGCCTTGTTTTATAGTCTCATTGAGCGCTTTGATTTGTTGCTTTACAAGATTCAGCGCTATATAAATTCCATGCATTACTATTATTATTATTACTATTATTATTATTATTATTATTATTATTATTATTATTATTATTATTATAGTCTCATTCAAAGGACTTTTGGGGAGAGTGGAGTCTACACTCATGTTAACTCCAATGAAAGTTTCTACCTTGGACCATAATCGAACCCAGGCCGTTAGATTGCGAGTGCAATGCTCTAACTGCTAGACTATTCCGTCCCCCAGCCTCTGTGTATGCTTTGTGTATGTGTGTGTGAGTGTGTGTGTGTATGTGTGTGACTGTGTGTGTGTGTGTGCGCGTGCGTGTGTGTGTGTGTGTTGTGAGTGTGTATGTGTGTGTGTGTGTGGTGTGTGTGTGTGTGTGTGTGTGTGTGTGTGTGTGTGTGTGTGTGTTGGTTGTATAATACACATCACGTGTACCACTTCAAGTCATGATAAAATCCTTTCTGTGGAATTCTGGCTGCTCTCCCTGGGAAGACCTCGTGGCTACAAGAGCAATCCATCCATTATGTTTTTTCCTGTCTGCATGGGTATGTGTTTCTCTATCAGAGTGACCTTTTTTACAACATTTTGTGAGGGAACATTATCTTAATGCTTTCGGTTATTTTACATGTGCTAAATACATGTTGCATACAGGTTCTTGGTTTATTATCTCATCCAAAAAAACTTGCACTCAGACCACCAGTTACAGTCTAGAGGATGGGGTACCAGTTTCAGGCACAAATGGGGATCACACAACCTCATGCTTTGAACCTGAACTTCTTTCTTTTCAAGCAGGTGGGTTACATCTAGACCACATTGCCCATGCATGCTTGTGTGTGTGTGTGTGTGTGTGTGTGTGTGTGTGTGTGTGTGTGTGTGTGTGTGTGTGTGTGTGTGTGTGTGTGTGTGTGTGACCAATAATTTTGGCATATTAATCAACCACTCATTCCAGTTGGTCACTCTCTACTGCTTCTTTCTCTCACAAGTCTGCAATCATACCTATGGGTGGACAGACCTTTACACCCATTACAAATTATGCATTTGTACAATCACGTCACAAACAAACTGTTTTTGATAAAGTATCTTTTATTTGAAAACACAGACTTAAAAGAGCAAAGAGAGAACGTCACACATCAGTAAAATCCAGTGAAAAGAGAAGTTATGCATTTTGATTTATACAACACACTTCTTAAATCTAACATCGATTTTAAAACTTGGCAAAGTGTAATCAAAAGTTTAAGTACAAAATAATGACAGTCATTTAACTTATTTCCCACGATCACAATACACAATGTAAAAGATTTTAAAAATGTTATTGCAAATGCAATACAGTTTTGAAAACTCCATACCAAAGTAAAAGAAAAGGTTTACTATTGCTACAAAGAATAAGATCCTGGAAAACATTTTAAAAATGATATACTGTTAGCATTGCATTGCAAAAAAATCAAGCCTGGATTGTGATGTTTGCATCTTTTCCAGGTTGCATGACATAGACAAAATGAAAAAAACAACAACAGATGATATAGCTTCTGAAAATATGCAATTGAACGTTGCTCTCCAGATAGATCAGTTTCAATGAAAGTATTCCAATATATGTGGAGTTTTTTAAGTTATAGTGCAGAAAGTGTGATGCATGTATTAGGGCCAGGTACTTCTCTGACACGTGTTAAATGTAAAACAACTTTCATAATAAACTTCTAAGTCATTCTGAGCTGCCTGTTAACACAGTTGAGTAGTTTCCTAATAATGATTGTGACAAAGTCAACTGCACAGAAGTTACAGTCAAGGGAGCTCCAGTAATATTAAAAATTAAGAATGAAATCAACACAACATCACATAACATCAAAGTAATTAATCAGGGAAAATGTGCCTGGAATCCACAACTTTATCCATGTTGATAACTTGTCATTATGAGTCTGAAAATAGTATGTTGGAAGAAATAACAAAACCCACAATACAATGTACAATGAAACAGAAATGACACATGCAAATGGTTAGTAGACATATTTTCCTGCTCATCTAGTTTCACTTACCATTAACAGAGTTTCTCCTGTGGACATGGCCAGGGATCAGGGAAATTCACATAGGTGAAAACTGGCTCTCTTGATTTTTATCATGCTATTGTTTCAAGATGGATGTCACGTGTTGTGTACAAGTTTGTCATGTGTTGTTCTTTTAGCTGATTTCTAGGTGCGTATTTTATCTGTGTATAAGTGGGGATACCTTTGTCCAGTGTAGTTGTGAATGTATCTGACTGAACTGAAGGTTCCACTCTGCACTATGGCCACTGTCTGCTTGCACTAGCCTGTGTCTGATTCATGGGATTTGGGGAAAGGTCCATGTCAAATGAGTGGGCATAACTTTGGTCAGTGTTTTGTGTGAAGTAGTGTGTGTGCTCTTAATTTTCTTTTTAGGGTGAAATTCTTTCCACAGAATGTACAAGTGTGTGGCTTTTCTCCTGTGTGGGTTCTGATGTGGATAGTTAAATTACATTTCTGGGTAAAAGTCATATCACAATATGTACACTTGTGCGGCTTTTCTCCTGTGTGGGTTCTAATGTGACAAGTTAAGCTACTTTTCTGGGTAAAAGTCATATCACAATATGTACACTTGTATGGCTTTTCCCCTGTATGGGTTCTAATGTGAACAGTTAAATTACCTTTCTCAGCAAAATACATATTACAATATGTACACTTGTGTGTCTTTTCTCCTGTGTGGGTTCTAATGTGAACAGTTAAACTATTTTTCTTGGTAAAAGTCATATCACAATATGTGCACTTGTATGGCTTTTCTCCTGTGTGGGTTCTGATGTGACCAGTTAAAGTACTTTTATGGGTAAAAGTCATATCACAATATGTGCACTTGTATGGCTTTTCTCCTGTGTGGGTTCTAATGTGACCAGTTAAACTACTTTTATGAGTAAAAGTTTTATCACAATATGTGCACTTGTATGGTTTGTCTCCTGCGTGGATTCTGAGGTGAACAGTTAAATTATTTTTCTTGGTAAAAGCCAGAGGACAATATGTACACTTATGCAGCTTTTCTCCTGTGTGGGTTTTAATGTGCTCTGTTAAGATATATTTAATTGTGAACATTTTATGACAGTATGGGCATTTGTATGATCGTTCCCCTGAATGTGCTCGAACGTGTCTTTTTAACTCAGTATTACGCTCGTACGCCTTTCCACACTGTGAACATGTGTATGGTCTTTCTCCTGTGTGCGTAGGAAGGTGGCTATTCAAGATACATTTCTTGGTAAACGCCATATCACAGTATGTACATTTGTATGGTCTTTCTCCTGTGTGGATTCGCATATGCGCTCTTAATCTTTCATTGTATTTGTATGTCTTCACACATTGTGAACACTGGTATGGCCTTTCTCCTGTGTGTAGTCGCATGTGCTTTCCCAGCGTGCTTTTATTATAAAATAGTTTTCCACAGTTTTCACACAGGTGAGATTTCTTATTTGTACAAACACTCACGCCTTCGGAAGCAATCTGTTTTCTCTGAGTTGTGTCACAGTCACCATCATTATCATCACCCAAATCATCAGGCATAAAGTTATCATTGTCCACCAGGTTGACAGCAGTGTTTTGCTCAGTGCCTTCTCCACTGTCAGGAATCGTTTCCATGTTCACCTTCCCTGTACTCTCTGATGTATGACTGGCTGATGTACACTTTTCACAGAGGTATGGCTTAAAGTCTTCAGGAGCTATAGTATGTTGTTTAACAGAAAAGGTACAGAGAGAAACCTCACCACACTTTATGCCTGTGTATTTTATATATTGAGATTGTACATGATCTGCTGTTTTTGCTGCAGGTGTGTCACTGTCTTCTTTTGTGATCTGATCATAAACAGGTCTGCTGCATCTGGATATATCTTCCTTGTTATTATTTGCGTTTTGTAAAAATCTCACCACTTTATTCTTTAACTCTTCAATGCCAAACCCATCTACAATACCCCTTGACAACAGGGACTTGTGAACACCAACAGTGAATTCACACGTGTCCTTGATCATTTTGAATTCACCTGGGAAAGATTCAACACCTGTACCAAGGATCTCATATTTAGCAGCTTCAGTCACACCTTCGTTTGTATCATGAATATCTGCAGTGTCCTTACAGTTACAAGCACAGGCAAGGTAAACATTTCTACTATTGCCAGCTGTAGTAATCCAGTACCCAGTAGTTTCCTGCTTGCACTGTAAGTTCTGATGGTTACCAGTTGTCTGTTCTGGGAATTTACTTGTTTCAGGCAGGTCTTGGGCATGTTCATGTTCAGTCACAGCATCTGTGATGACAGCTGTGATGGTCTGTACTGAAGAGTCCTCTGTCTTGATGTGGGCTTTGCTGGGTTGCCCTGGGTCATGTTGGAGAAGTGAAGTCATCTGCAACATCAAGAACAGGTCATGATATTTGCTAGTATTTAGGTGACAGGCTGTGCTTAGTTCTATTGCTGTTATGGTTTTTCTAAGTGTCTTGTGTATTTCTTAGAGTTAGTAGTATGCAATGAGTTGAGGTTTTGGATATACCTCCCTTCCTAATTTTGTCTTTCATTGTCTCCATAGATAAATCATCAACAGAAGATAAAGAAGTAAACAATGAATCTTAGCAACACTCACTATCGAAATTTGTGTATCCTTACAGCCTGTCTTCAGCAAAGAAATATACCCAAGAAGTGATACATTTAACCACCTTCAACCCTGTGCATTTGTAATGATATTAACATTAACACAATCACAGCGAGAGATACGCTCTTTTCACTAATACAAAACAGAAATGATAGATTTTTTTCTTTAAAGGCTTGCTTGACAAAGCTTGACATATTTTGCACACAGAAAACAGTGGAAATGTATAGTATTTCTTTTTTCATCTACTTTCCCCTACCTTTCACACACACACACACACACACACAACACACACACACACACACACACACAACACACACACACACACACAACAAACACACGCACGCACGCACGCACGCACGCCACGCAACGCACGCACACACACACAGAGTAGATGGGTGGTCTAGAGGTAACGTTTAACTAGTTCGAATCCTGTTCAGGCCTGAAACTTTTCCACCATACATTAGACCATAACTGGTTGTCTGGGTTCTATTCTTTTGGATGAGATGATAACATTAGGTCCCCTGTGTTACACATAGTTATCTTGTGCAGGTAAACAAACCCACGGCAACAACAGAGTTACCCCTGGCAAAATTGTGTAGAAAAAAGCCATCCTGATAGGGAAAAAATACAGTTGCAGACAATTGGGGAAAAAAGATGGCGCTGCTCTTGTGGTGATGAGCTCTCCCTGGGGAGAGCAACCCGAATTCCAAGCAGAGAAATCTGCCATGACTTCAAGTGGTATTAAAAAATTAATAGATAACTGAATAAATATATAAATAAATAGACAATATAATAAAGTGACTAGAAAACATAGACATTAGAAAATACTTGCACACATAACAGACAAAGAAATAAAAGAGAATCACCTTTTCCATGTCTTCCCAATGACATTCATCCACAAACTGACAGTGGACCACACACCCAGCTCTCAAAGTATCCTGAACTGTGCTCAAACTTATGTAGAGCCATGGGTGTGCACCTGTTTTAGGACAATCAACACAATGAACGTGCTGCACGATTTTTAAAAAAATTGTTAACTGTGGCTATTGTGGAGGTGGTAGTGAAAGAATTTCAGAAAAAAGTTGAAATAATGTGTTCCTTTTTTTATAGCTCTTGACAGCATTTGTATGGAGAGCTGTATTTGCCATTGTGTTTCTTTGCTCATTGTATTACTTTCATCTTGCTGTGTATTACTTTTATCAATATGTGTATTACTTTCATCAATATGTGTATTACTTCCATCTATCTGTCTAGCCAGCTTGTTAACTAACTATCTGCTTGTCTGGATTGTTTTTCCTTTTTCATTGTTTTGCTAGAACTCTAGGGTTCACCAATGGTGGTGAGATTCAGTGTATGCAGTCATTTTTGCCCACCATGAAGTTAGCCGAATTCTGACTTCAGAAACTGCATGCTGCATAGGCTTGGTGTTTCTATAACCTATCAAATGCAAACATGATTTATGGGATCTTTAACGTGCATATTGTAGTCTCTTGCATGTCTGCTCTTGAAGATGACCTGGAAGGTAGAACAAAATCCCCACCCTTAATTAACCACACACCAATGAGGTTCAATCCCAGGACTTAGTGGACCCATAGGATTGAAGTTGAATGGTCTTAACCACTGAGGTCTGTTATCTGTTTGTTTGCGGGTGTTTGTGTTTGTGTGAGTATGTGTGTGTAAACGCGTGTGTGCCTCTGTGTGTGCTTGCCTGTGTGTGCCTATGTGTGTGTATGTGTGTGTTCTTTCTTTAATTAAAGGTCTGTTCACTCACGGTGATATTAGACCAAAACTAAAATGTTACAATATATAGAGAATGTGCGCGTACATGTGTTTTGTCTGTGTGTGTGTGTGTGTGAGGGGGGGCGGGTGGATTGTATGCGTTTCTGCACGTGCACGGGCGCGTGTCTGTGTGTGTGTGTGTGTGTATTTAGGTGTGCTTGTAAGAATGTGAGTAGATGTGTATTTGGGAGCTAAGGTAGGGGTGTGCTGCCTGTATGTATTTGTATACGTGCGTGCGTGCGAGTGTGTTTCCTATTAGTGTCTGTGCATGAGATGAAGGAATGAAAATATAAATAAATTATTGGAGGGACGGGGGAGGGGGCATTGAACAGCCTAAACTTCAGCAAGAGCAATCACAAAAGTTTTCCAACAGGGCTTCTAACTAAACAAATAACCATCTCCATCATAATCACATTATCGGCCATAATTGTTTAAATACTTTTTGAAATCTTTACCACTTATGTACAGAAAAAATTTATGGTGATTTTCACACTGACACTTTTTGGACATGCTTTAATGATAAACCAGACCGCATTTAGACAAGTTTTATCTGTGACTGTTTAGTATCATGATGATTTGAAACCTAAGATCAGACTTCCAGCATTTTTGATATGAAATGGGCCATTGACCTTTTTGGATTGTCATGTAAAGGATTATTACTTTTCTTTTTCTTTAACCATTGATCATCCCACTAGGGGTTCCATCACAACAGCCTGGTGATTTCTGATGAAAAAACCACGATATAGTTTTAGCTATGTTTCGGGTTACATATTTTTAACACATCAAAGTCCATGGCCAGCGGTTTTCTTTATCATTGATTGTTTGCTTAACCAGGCATAGACATGTTTACTTTGGGAGAATTGAATTGTTTCTTTTTTAGTTTTATTTGGGAGTGGAGGGGAAATATGTGGTCATTTGACTTTTGACGCACTTTTTTGATTACAGGTTTTTCTCTATTCCTTTTGTTTGGGAGTCTTGTCAACCAAAGGCCGTTTGCTAGCGGGCTTTGTACTGTTCCCAACTGCCGGGTGACTTTACTTGAAAACATCGGCAAAGTTGGGACTTAATTGCATTGTTAGTCTGACAAGGTCCATTTTATTCTGTGCTACTGGCCTATTGGTTTCTTTGTGGTAACAAAGCGTTAATGATGTTTCTTTCGGAAATTTTGTTTCTGTGGTCTTGACGTTTTTAGGTTGGATAGACACACGTATTTAGACTAAATCTAACGAATATGTCAATGTTTTCTGGGGTTTGGCGTATCAACAGTGGAGGGCAAGATCCAGTAAGGGCAGGGGAGGGGTTCTCACCCTGACTATTCCCCGCATTGATTTTCCGCGGAGGGAACAGCGTGACTGGGGTCTGGTGGCGCATACCAGACATTTGTCTGATTCTTGGGGCAGGTTTTCTAGCTGACCATTTCCGCCATTTTGGGTTTCGTTGTTTGTGTGTGTTGTGTTGGTGTGTTGCGTCTGTGTTTGTGTGTCTGTTGTGTTTTGTGTGTGTGTTTTTGTGTCTTTGTGTTCTGTGTGTGTGAGTGGGTGGGTAGGTGTATGTGTATGTGTGTATGTGCTTGTGTGTCTGGGAGTGTGTGTGTGTTTTGGTGGGAGTAGGGCGTGTGTATGTGTATGTGTGTGTGTGAACACTCTATTTGTGTATGCATGGACATGGATGTATATGCTTGAGAAACATTGTGTGTGTGTGAGTGCTGGTGTGTGTGTGTGTTTGTGTGTTTTGTGTGTGTCATACCATATGTGCCCATGTACCCACATGTGCATATGAGCTTGCACCATGTGTGTGGGTGTGGTTATTTTTAGTAACTTTTAATGAAGAAATTCACAAAGGAAACTAAGGGAGGTGTGATTTTGTGTGCGTATGTATGTGTGTGTTTATATTCTATAATAACATACTGTATACCACTTCATCCCATGATAAACTTCTCTGTGTGGAATTATGGCTGCTCTCCCTGGGAAGATCTCGTGGCCACAAGAGCAACACCATCCATTCTTTTTTCCTGTCTGCATGTGTATTTATTTCTCTATCATTGTGACATTATTTTACAAAATTTTGTGAGGGAAACTTCTCTTTATGCCTTGGAATGTTTTATATGCGCTAAATGCATGTTGAATACGGGTCCTGGATTTATCATGTCACCCGAAACCTAACTGTCAGACAACCGCTCATAGTGACAGTTTCAAGCACAAAAGGGGATCTACCCACTATACACTTCGAACCTAGACTTTTTCTACTTTCTAGGCGGGTGGGTTACCTCTAGACTTCCTTGCACGTGGTGTGCGTCCTTGAGTGTACAAATGTTTGTGCATGTGTGTGTGCACGTGCGTGTGTGCGCACACATTTGTGTATGTGTGATGGTTATTTTTAGTACATCAACCACTTATTCCGCTGGTCTCTCCTCTATGGTTTCTTTCTCCCCCAAGGCTGCAATCACACCTATGGGTTTTAACTCTCTGTTACAATGTATCCACAAACCGCACCTCTTATCTCTGTGAATGTCTTCACCTGTACACTCCTTCTATTTTCCTCTGCTCTGCTGCAGATACCCTGGGCTTACGAAATACCTAGATTCAACCAATCCATGTTGGCCGTCGCTCTTTTTCTATTTCTGATCCATCAATGTGGAATGACCTCCCTCTCTCCCTTCGTGAAAAGTCTACTTACGGGGAGTTTTAAATCCAGCCTAAAAAGATACTTATTTCAAACCTATGATTTTCCCCTCTTATTTCTCTCAAAATCTGTCCCTGCCTTTAAAAGCCAAAATTCCATCACCCAGCTGAAAATTTTAGGGACCTGTGTGTGTGTGTGTGTGTGTGTGTGTGTTTTTGTGTGTGGTGTGTGTGTGTGTGTAGGTGTTGTGTGTGTGTTTGTGTGTGTGTGTGGGGTGTGTGTGTGTGTGTGTGTTGTGTGTGTGTGTGCCCATGTGTGTGTACATTTGAATTTGTTAGATTACTGTTAATCATTGTTTTTCTGCTTGTGTAGAAACGGATTGAATTGAAGCGCTCTGATTTGTAATTGCAAGATATAGTGCTTTATAAATTCATTAGTAGTAGTAGTAGTAGTAGTAGTAGTAGTAGTAGTAGTATCATGTATTTACAACTATTACAAAATATACATTCGTACAGTCACATCACAAACAAATTTCGTTTTAATAAAATACCTTTTATTTGAAAAACATAAATAAAATAATGAAGAGAAAACGCCGTACACATCAAGAAAATCCAGTGAAAAGACAATATATACATTTTAATTTATACAAACAAAGCTTCTAAGGTGTAACCTATATTTAAAAGTTTGTCAAATTGTAATAAAAAGTTTAAGTACACAATAGTAACAGACATTCAACTAATTTTTCAGGCATCATAATAAAGCATGTTAAAAAAATAAAAAATTATCCCAAATGTAATACAGATTTTAAAGCTCTATATCCCCCCCCCAAAAAAAAAAAGAAAAAAAAAAAAGCTTACTATTGCTACAGGGAATAAGCTTTTGAAGAATTAAAAAAAAGAAATACTGCTAGAAGAGCATTGCACAAATTCAAACCTTGATTTTTTTCCGATCTGTTCCAGTTTTTATGATAAAACAAAATGAAACAGCAGATGAAATAGTTTATGACCAGATGCACCTTAACACGGATGCTTTAAATACATCAGTTTCAATGAAAGGATTCTAATATACCTGGAATTTTTCAAATATAGTACAGCAAGTGATGTAATCGTTTTAGGATCATGTACTTCACTGACACCTGTCAAAGGTAAAACCTTTTTCATAATTATCTTCAAAGACCTTCTGAGCTGCCTATTAAGAAATTGAGAAGTTTCCTAATAATGATCGTGCCAAAGTCAACTGCACACCAGTTACAGTCAGGGGAGCTCAAGTCATGTTAAAAAGATGAAGAATAAAAACAACACACCATAAACATTACATGACGATATTTTAAATTTTAGAAAATGTGCCTGGAAGCTTTAACTTCATCTGTTTGAAAAAACTTGCAATTTCAGTCTGAAAACAGTATGTTGAGGTAATAACAAAAACCCACAATACAATCACAATGAACCAGGGGACAATTACAAACGTTCAGTAGACAAAGTGTCTTGATCATCTGTTTCACCTTCCATTCACAGAGTTTCTGCTGTGCGCATGACTAGCGATCACGAACTCCATACAGGTGAAAATCGGCTCTCTTGATTTATATTGTGTTCTTATTTCATAATGGACGTCACATGTGTTGTGGACAAGGTTGTCATGTTTTGTACTGTGAGCTGTTTTCTAGGTGCGTTCTTTAGCAGTGTATAACTGGAGTTACCTATGTTCTGTGCGGTTGTGAATGTGTCTGACTGGACTGAAGGTCCCACTCTACACTATGGCCACTGTTTGCTTGGACTTGCCTGTGTCCCTGATTCATGAGATTTGGGGAAGATCCTTGTCCATGGTGTGGGCATTATTGTGTTAAGTGTTTTGTATGAAGTAGTGTGTGTGTTCTTAAAGTTCCTTTTTGGGTGAACTTCTTTCCACAGAATGTACAGCTGTATGGTTTTTTGCTTGTGTGGGTTCTGATGTGGTTTGTTAAATGATTTTTCAATGTAAACTTCATATCACAATATGTGCACTTATGTGGCTTTTCTCCTGTGTGGATTCTTATGTGACCAGTTAAATTGCTTTTTTAGTAAAAGCCATATCACAATTGTGCACTTGTGTGGCTTTTCTCCCGTGTGAGTTCTAATGTGGGCAAGTTAAACTCCCCTTTCTGGTTAAAAGTCATATCACAAAACGTGCATTGTTGACTTTTCCCCTGTATGGGTTCTAATGTGAACAGTTAAATTACCCTTTCTCAGCAAATACATATCACAAAATGTGCCCCTTTTGTGTCTTTTTCCTGTGTGGGTTCTAAAGTGAACAGTTAAACTATTTTTCTTGGTTAAAAGTCATATCACAATATGTGCACTTGTATGGCTTTTCTCCTGTGTGGGTTCTAATGTGAGCAGTTAAACTACTTTTTTTGGTAAAAGTCATATCACAATATGTGCACTTGTATGGCTTTTCTCCTGTGTGGGTTCTAATGTGGTCAGTTAAACCATTTTTATGGGTAAAACGTTTTTCACAATATGTGCACTTGTATGGATTTTCTCCTGTGTGGGTTCTAATGTGCTCTGTTAAGATAAATTTTACTGTAAAAGTTTATGACAGTATGTGATTCGTATGGTCGTTTTTCCGTATGTGCTCGCAAGTGTCTTTTTAAATGTGTATTATGCTTGTATTTCTTCCCACACTGTGAGCTTTCGTGTGGTCTTTCTCCTGTGTGGGGTTTGAAGGTGGCTTTCAAGTAAGATTTCTGGGTAAAACCTCATATCACAGTATGTGCATATGTGTGGTCGTTTCCCTGTGTGGATTCGGATATGTGCTCTTAAGCCTGTGTTGCATTTGTTGTTTGTTCACTTTGTGAACATTGTATCGCTTTCTCCTGTGTGCACTTGCATGTGCTTTTCCCGAGTGCTTTTATTATAAATATTTTTCCACTTTTTCACACAGGTAGATTTGTTCTCCTAAAAACATCCCGTCACCTTCGGAAGCACTCAGTTTACTCTGAGTTGTGTCACAGTCAGCATCATTATCATCACATAAATCATCAGTAATAAAGTTATCATTGTCCACCAGGTTGACATCAGTGTTTTGTTCAGTGCCTTCTCTACTGTCAGGAATCGTTTTCAGATTTGCCTGCCTTGTAATGTCTGATGTCTGACTGGCTGTTGTACACTTTTCAAAGAGGTATGGCTTAAATTCTTCAGGACCTAACATATGCTGATTCACAGCGACAGTACAGAGAAAATCCTCACCACACTTTATGCATGTGTACTTTTTGTTTTGAGTTCGTACGTATTCTGCTGTTTTTCTTTCAAGTGTGTCACAGTCATCGTTTATGAACTGGTCATACTCAGGTTTGTTGCATGTGGATATGTCCTCCTCATTAGTATTTGCATTGTGTAAAAATCTCACTATGTTATGTTTTGCTCCTCAACGCCAAGCCCATCTATAACACCCCTTGAAAACAGGGACTTGTGAACACCTACAGTGAAATTACACGTGTCCCTGATCAGTTTGACTTCACCTGGGAAAGAAACGCCTGTACCAAGGATCCCATATTTATCAGCAGCAGTCATGCCTTCCTTTGTATCATGAATATCTGCAGTGTCGTTACTGTTACAAGTACGGGCAAAGTCAACATGTCCACTATTGTCTGCTGTAGTGTTCCAGTACCCAGTGGTTTCCTTCTTGCACTGAATGTTCTGATAGTTTTCAGCTATCTGTTCTGGGAGTCCACATGTCTCAGGCAGGTCTTGGGCGTGTTCGTGTTCAGTCACAGCATCTCTGCTGCCAGCTGCGTGGGTCTGTGCTGAAAAGTCCTCTGTCTTCATGCTGGCTTTGCTGGGGTGCCCTGGGTCATGTTGGAGAACTGAAGTCATCTGTAACATCAACAACAGGTTATGCTAGTGTCTACCTTGTACAGGGACGGGATAACCTAGTGGTTAGAACATTCTGCTTGCATTCTGACGACCCGGGTTCGATTCCCATTCAAGGGGATATTTTTTCCCCTGATGTTAAATTAGTGCAGGGCTCTACTTTCCCCAAATCCTTAGATGAGAGTTTAAAACCGAGGCTCCGTGTGATAACAAATGTAGGAATCTTGCGCAAAGGCTAACTCCTGCTCTGCTTTTCGTTAAAAGTAGGTCATCGTGTGCGGTGGGGGAAAGGATTACATAATTTTCAAAAGCGTATACACACGGGGGATGCATGTAAAAAATGCTTATTCCATCATCCTCGATACAAAGGAATAAAATAAATAAATTAATTTTAAGAAAATATATCAAGGAAATAGATTGTTTTTAGATTTATTCTGTCATGGTTTTTTAAGTGTATGTGTATGTCTGAGAGCTGGTAATGTGCTAAGAGTTGAGGTTTTGTTTCTATTCTCTGCAATACTTTTCATACTAGATGCTAAGACTGACGGAAAGTAGCTGAACAATGTCTATCTTTTTATTGAGTTTTGCTGTCCACCTGTGTTTTTCCCTTTGTTCAGGGCAGATAAATTCTGATAGAAGAGAAAGAAAAAAAAAGAATTCAGTAACACACATTAGCAAAATGTGTTGTCTCCTATTGCATGTCTTCAGCAAAGAAATATCCCAAAGAGGTTGTACATTTAAACTCTCCCCCCCCCCTATGTGTTTGTATTTATAACGCAACAACAATTGCAACACATGTAAAATGTCAATAACTCACCAACTCTCTTCATGCCTTACCCTCTACCCCCACTTCATTTTATTATATTTATGTATCAACAGCCCATCCTATTTTTATGGAAGGAATACTAGGAACGAATTGATGGAAATAGTTCAACTCAAACTAAATAAGACAATGTTGGGTGCACAAATACAATGACCCAGTTTTTAAAATTGTACTGATTTAAGGTAGGTAAAGGTAAAAGGGAAAGGAGTCCCATAACCTATAAGTTTGTAGGGGAGCGAGGCGTCAGAGGGCTTCACTTTCTAGGGCCAGCATATTTAGGGCGGCGCCCAAACTCCTCTCCCTCGCTGCTTTACCTTCCCTGACCCTAAAGAGGGCAGGTACCATTTACAGCTGGGTGAACTGGGAGAACAGTACTGAAGCCAAGGCGCGCAAAAGGTTACCCATCCAACTGGTAACCACGCTCTACGCTGCTTAACTTGGCTGGGGGAAAGCAAGTGGTCCGACCACTGAGCTATCCCGTCCCCCTGATTTAAGGTACTCATACATAATAATGAATTTAGCAATGTTAAGATGGGAGTTAACATCTTAACAAACACTTCCTATCATATGAACGAAATTCTTTGAATGACTTAAAAACAGTAAAAGAACAATGGATAAGAGAGCTTTTAAGTCCTTATACATAATGATGTATAGAACAACGTTTACAACGTGTAAAAAAAATGTATGCACTCATAGCCATGTTTTATTGTTTTTTCAGTACATTGCCACACACCACACACACACACACACACACACACACACACACACACACACACACACACACCACGCCACACACACACACCACACACACACACACACAACACACACACACAAACACACCACAACGCACACGCCCCCAAGATGCATGCGTGAACACATAGAGCTTTTGATTTTTTAAAAATAAACACATACAAATAGATGGTTTGCTTTGAAGGTTTGCTTACAAACCTTCACATATTTTACATAAAGAAAATACAGGAGAATGTTAAGCATTCTTCTTCATGGTCTTTCCTCTACCACTCTCACCCAACCACCCACCCACCTACCCACAAACACACACACACACACACCCCACCACAACACACACAACACACACACACACACACACACACACACACACACACACACACACCCCACACACACACACACACAACAGACACACACATGACCATGCACACACACACACACACACATACACCACACACACACACACACACACACACAACACACCCACACACATAAGACAGTTTATTTTATTGTTTCATAACTGACTAGAAAAAATACAGGCAGGAAGAAAAATACTTGTACACATGACAAACAGACACACAGAAGCAAAGAATTACCTTTTCCAAATCTTCCTAATGACATTCATCCACAAACTGACAGAAGACCACACACCCAGCTCTCCATGTATCCTGAACTGTGCTCAGACATCTGTAGATCCATGGGTGTGCTCCGTGTTCTAGGACAATGAACACAATGCACGTGCTGCACGATTTTCTTTTTATTGTAAACTTTGGCTATGGTGGTAGTGAAGAAACTTGAGAAAAAGTTAAAATAATGTGTTTCTTTTTTATAGCTCGTGACAGCATATTTATGGATAACTGTATTGGTCATTGTGTTTGTTTGCCCATTGGTTTACTTTCATTTGCTTTTGTATTACTTTCATCTATCTGTGTACGACTTTTATCAGCATGTGTACTACTTTCATCAATGTGTGTGTTACTTTTATCTATATGTATATTACTTGTTTCTATCTGTCTGTCTAGCCATCTTGTTAACTGGCTATCTGTTTGTCTGCTTTTCATTACTTTGCTAGATCTGTAGCGTTCACCAATGGTGGTGAGATTCAGCATATGCAATTGATTTCTCCCATCATGAAGGTAGCTGCATTCTAACTTCGGAAAATGTATTCTTCATAGGCTTGGGGTTTCTGTAGCCCACCAAATGCAGACATGATTTATGGGATCTTTAACGTGCATATTTCAATCTTCTTTATGTCTGCTCTTGAAGTTGACCTGGGAGATAGAAAAAATCCCCACCCTTAATTAAGCAGACACCAATGAGGTTCAATCCCATGACTTCATGGACCCAATGAATCGAGGTTGATTCCTTTTAACCACTGATCTATAGTGTTTGTCATCTGTCTGTATGTTTGTCTGTGCATGTGTGTGTTGTGTGTGTGTGTGTGTGTGTGTGTGTGGTGTGTGTGTGTGTGTGTGTGTGTGTGTGTGTGTGTGTGTGGTGTGTGTGTGTAGTGTGTTGTGTGTGTGTGTGTGTGTGTGTGTGTGAGTGTGTGTATCTTATATATTCAGTTTAACGTATTTTCACATTTATTGATTTTAGAGGAAAACGATTTTAAAACAAATAAAAGCAATGATAACTAAAATTTGTCAGATAACAGTACTGGATAAAAACCAGCTTTAACATGCTACAAAAACTGAATTGTGTGATTCTTATCAACCGTAACACAGTGTGTGTGTTGTTGTGTGTGTGTGTGTGTGTGTGTGTGGTGTGTGTGTGTGTGTGTGTGCGTGCGTGTGCGATTGCGTGTGTGGTGTTTGTGTGTGTAAGCACTGATATGTGCCTATCCATGCACAGGGTTTTACACTTGTGCACAAGTGTGTGTGTGTGTGTGCATGTGTGTGTGTAGCACTCATATATGCACATGCACATACATGTGAAAATGCACTTGCACGCATGTGTTTGTGTGTGTTTATTAATGTGTGCCGTCAGCGCCTGGGCTTTATCACAGTTCTTGATTAAACCATTTGACGCTGGGGGCAACAGTAAAGTGAGAGGGTTGTATGACAAGTGGCTTTCCACTCATGGAATTCCACTTTACAGCTTAGTGTTTGTGATCGACTATGACTCTCTGACTAGGAGGCTTGACTACACAGTCCCTTTTGTGCTGCAGCCCTGGAGGATGGTTGGCCTTTGGAGAACATCTCAAACGCTGACTGTCCTCAAGCCCACTTGGCCGAGAGAGTGTGGATGTACTTTGGGCAAGGCACCTCCACTATAATCAAATTTCTGCCCAGTTTCCAAAACAGCAGCTGCTGTCGCTGTTTTGGAGTCATCGACAGACACGACGGACAAAATACATTAGTGTGTGTATGTGTGTGTTACCTAATAGTCACTTTTGGTGAAGAAAATAAAAAAGATTAAAGACGATGTATCTGTATAAATTTGTTTACAAACTGTTTTTGTGTACGCCTTTTCAAATAATTTTTAATGTGTGTGTATGTGTTGTATGTATAATACACATAATGTATACCACTTCAAGTCACCATAAACTTCTCTGTGTGGAACTCTGGCTGCTCTCCCTGGGAAGACCTCGTGGCCACAAGAGCGACACCAGACATTATTTTTCCTAGTCAGCATGTGTAATTATTTCTCTATCACAGTGACCTTTTTATAAATGTTGTGAGGGAAAATTCTCTTAATGCTGTCGTTTATTTTACATGTGCTAAATACATGTTGAATACAGGTTCTTGGTTTATCATCTAATCCAAAAGATCTGCACTCAGGCCACCACTCACAGTCTAGAGGACGGGTCCCAGTTTCAGGCACACATGGTGATCACTACACCTCATGCTTTGAATCTGAACTTCTTTCTTTCTAGGCAGATGGGCTACCTCTAGACAACCCTTGCGTGCGTGCGTGCTGCATGCTTGTTGAGTGTGTGTTTGTGGTGTGTGTGAGTGTTGGTCTGTGTGTGGGTGTGTGAGTGTTTGGTGTGTGTGTGTGTGTGTATGTGTGCGCGCGGCACATGTTATCATTATTTTTAGCACCATCCACATTTATTCCAGATCATCTCTCTCTAGTGTTTTATTTCTCCCCAAGGCTGCAATCACACATGTGGGTGATCAGACCTTTACACCGTTACAAGTTATACATTTGTAAAGTCACATCACAAACAAACTGCTTTTTGGATAAATACCTTTTATTTGAAAGACAGACTTAAAGTATAAAAAGAAGCGTGGTAACAAATTCACGAGATAATGCATGTCTGAAATGATGTATACGTTTAGATTTATACAATTTATATTCTTAAGTCTCAACATCAATTTTAAAGCTCGGAAAAGTGAATTAAAAAATCTAGTACAATAATGACAAGCCATTTAATCATTTCCAGCCAACATACAATCCATGCAAAAATTGTTTCACAAAATGACTTAAATGCTATAACGTTTTGAAGTTCTATTACAAAAGTCATGAAGAATTGTGGATTACTTACTTTGCTACAGAGAACCAGCTTGTGAAGAAACTTGTTTTAAACAAAGAAATCTGTTTGAATGGCATGGTAAAAAATTCAAACAGTGATTTTGATGGTTTCACCTGTTTCCAGTTGTATGACTTAGGACACAATGGAAAGATAAGATGAATAGTTTATGGAACAGATACATTTGAACATTGTTTTCCAGATATATCAGTTTTCAATGAACGGATACCTATTTTTCTATAGCTTTTCAATTATAGTACAAAAGGTGATGTGTTATGTTTTGGACCAGGTACTTCATGACACCTGTTAAAGGTAAAACGTTCTTCATAATTATATCTAAGGACATTCTGAGCTTGCTGTTAAAATTCAGTAGTTTTGTAATAATGATGGTGACAAAGACAACTGCACACTAGTAGTACAGTCAGGGAATCTCCAGTCATGTTAAAAATGAAGTGATAAAAATAACAGACCATCACACAGCATTAAGGTAGTTAATTAGGGGAAAAATGTTGCAGGAAACATCAACCGTATCATTTTAATAACATGTCATTATCAGGTTTGTGTAACTATGTTGAGGGAAGTAAACAAAACCCAAACATACAATGCATAGTGAAACATAAAGCCAATTCCAAATGTCCCAAAAGAAAAAAAGTGTTTGCTCTGCTGGTTTCACTTTTATTCACAGAGTTTCTCATGTGGCTATGACCAAGGATCATGGAACATCCAAAACAGTGAAAACTGGCTCTCTTGATGTATATCAGTGTCCTTGTTCAAGATGGACATCAATGTGTTGTGACAAGGTTTTGTGTGATGTTCTGCGACTATCAATTGCAGGACATGATTTATGGGATCTTTAACGTGCATATTTTACTTCGTGCATGCTGCTCTACAAGTTGACTTCGAAAATACAGGTCACCCATGTGGTTTAATCCCATGATTAATGAACAGAGATTGAAGTTAAATGGTCTTAACCACTGAGCTATAGTGTCTGTCATCCGATTCTCTATGTTTGCCTCTTGTGGAGTGAGCATGTGTGTGTGTTGTGTGTGTGTGTATGTGTTGGTCTGTGTGTGTGTTTGTGTGTGAGTGTGGTTTGTGTGTTGTGTGTTTGTGTGTGTGTGTGTGTTTGTGTGTGTGTGTGTGTGTGTGTGTGGTGGGTGTGTGTTGTGGTGTATGTGAGAGAGCATTTTTTGTGTTAAGCCTATGGACTAGGACACATGTGCATGTGCACATTTTGTGGGTGCATGCGTGCGTGTGTGTGTGTGTGTGGTGCGTGCGTTGTGTCTGTTTGTGTGTGTACTAATTGTGTCGCATGCACTCACATTATTAGCATCTGCAGTGTATGATTATATTGTGTTACATATATATTAGCAACTAGTGATGAAGAAAATACATATTATCGGATTAAAGTTGATGTATGAGTATAATTAGGAATTATATTTTTTACTGTGTGTGTGTGCGTGCGTGCATGTGTGTGTGTTGTTATTATATACCACACATAATGTATGCCACTTCCTGTCATGATAAACTTCCTGTGTGGGATTCTGGCTGCTCTTTCCTGGAAGACCTCGTGGCCACAAGATCAAAACTCACCATTAATTGTTTCTGTCTGATGTGTATATATTTCTCTATCTGAGATGACTTTTTAAAAAAATCAGAGGAAAAAGTCTCATAATGTGTGGGGTCTTTGTTCGTGTGCTAAATGCTCTATTTGCATCCTGGTCCATGGTTTTTTCTCATCCAACAAGACTTGCACTTCAGACCACACTCCGTCTAGAGGATGGGTTATTTTCAGGCACAAATGGGGATCACAGCACTCACCAATTGAATCTGAACTTCTTACTTTCTAGGCAGGTGGGTTACTTTTATACCACCTTGGCCTGTGTGTCTTTAATATTGTTTGTTATCGTTTTGCAATGAAACACTTGATTTTCAGTTCTGTTACTATTCATATTTTTTTTAGGTGGATAGGCTGTTAGGTTTATTTCTCCTTGTTCAACTCTGTTTGTAATCCCCATACCCCACAACGGTGTGAAAGGAATTAACATCTTGAATCCTGATCGTTCATGCGTTGCGTGCGTTCTTTAATGTGTGTGCTAGAGTGTGAGGTGTATGTGGTGTGATGTGTGTGAAGTGTGTGATGTGTGTGAATCTGTGTGATGAATGTGTGTGTGTGATGTGTGTGTGTGATTGTATGGTGATGTGTGTGGGTTGATGTGTTGTGTGTGAAGTGTTGATGTGTGTATGTGATGTGTGTATGTGTTCTGTGATGTGTGTGTGTGATGTGTGTGTGATGTGTGTATTGTGTGTGTTCTCGGGCGCTGAATATCTTCTTTCTGCTGTTCTTTCATCGCCCGAGGATGCAATCACACCTTGGGTGATCAGATCATTACACCATTATATTATATCATTTGCACTGTCACATCACAAACCAATTGCGTTTTAATTAAAACACCTCTTTATTGAGAAAAATAAATAAAATTGGCAAAGAGAAAACGTTGAACACCTCAATAAAAATCCTGCGAAGAGAATTATATGTACATTTGGAGTTATACAAACAAAGCTTCTCAAGCTACCTTATTTTTTTAAGCTTGGCACGTATTATCAAAAGTTATAGTACCCAATTTACGACAGGCATTCAACTAAATTCTCAAACATCGTAATAAACATGTACAAACTTAAAATTCCAACTGGATTTTGATGTTTGCATCTGTTCTATGTTGTGTGCTTTGACACAAATGAAATTCAGAGGAGCAGTTTCTGAACATATGATTTTGACATTTGCTGTCCAGATATAATCAGTTTCAATCTAAAGATACCAACCTACTCTAGTGCCTTTCCGCATATAGTACATTAAAGTGATGTGCAGTTTTTAAGACCGTACTTCATGACATGTGTTCTAAGTGGAACATCTTACATAAAATCTTCTTAAGACATTCCGAGCTGCTGGGTAACAATTGAGTAGTTGTCTTAATAATGGTTTGACAAAGTCAGCTGCACATTATTTACACTCAGGGGAGCTCCAGTAAAACGGAGGATTAAAAAATTAATTACTATCACATGCATCAAGGTAAATAATAAGGGAAAATGGGCCTGGAGGAACATTCAACTTTATCCATTTTAATAAACATGTCTTTACCAGTCTGTAAACAGTATATTCCGTGAAAAACCACCACCATACAATGCACAATGAAACATAAGGACACACAATATTTGTAATAGACATAGTGTTTCGCTCATCTGGTTTTATTAGGAGTCACTGAGTTTCTCTTGTGGGCATGACCAGGGATACGGAAAATCCATACAGGTGAAAACTGGGCTCTCTTGATTATTTTGTGTTTTGTTTCAAGATGACGTCACTTTATTGTTGACAAGGTTCTCATGTGTTGACGTGTGAGTGAATTTCTAGGTGCGTTCTTTAGATGGTGTTGATGAAATAAGGTTCCACTCTTGCACTATGACAACTGTCTGCTTGGACTTGCCTGTGATGATTCATGGGGATTGGGGGGCAGATCCTTGTCCTTAGTGTGGGCATTATTGTGGTCTGTGTTTTGTGTGAAGTAGTGTGTGTGTTCTTAGATGTCCTGTTTTGGTGAAATCTTTACCACATAATGAAAGAGTTGGCTTTTCTCCTGTGAGGGATCTGATTGTGGGGAAGTTAAGATACTTTTCTGGGTAAAAGAACATCACAATCTGTGCAATTGTATGGTTTTTTCTGTGTGGGTTCTGTTATGAGCTGTTAATTTACTTTCATGGGTAAAAGTCATATCACAATATGTGCATCGTTATGGCTTTTCTGCTGTGTGGGTTCTAATGTGAACAGTTAAATTACTTTTCTGGGTAAAAGTCATATCACAATATGTACAATTGTATGGCTTTTCTCCTGTGTGGGTTCTAATGTGCCTTGTCAATATATGTTTAGTTGTAAAGGTTTTATGACAGTATGTACATTTATATGGTCGTTCTCCTGTATGTGCTCGCAAGTGTCTTTTTAAATGTGCATTTTGCTTGTATGTCTTACCACATTGTGAACATTTGTGTGGTCTTTCTCCTGTGTGGGTTCGAAGGTGCCTAATCAAGTGATATTTTCGTGTAAACCTCATATCACAGTATGTGCATATGTGTGGTCTTTCTCCGGTGTGGGTTCGAAGGTGCCTATTTAAGATACATTTCTGGGTAAATTTCATATCACAGTATGTGCATTTGTATGGTCTTCTTCCGGTGTGGATTCGAAGGTGGTTATTCAAGTTAACTTTTCTGGGGTAAACTCATGTCACAAGGATGTGCATTTGTGTTGTCCTTTCTTGTGTGGATTTGGCTATTCGCTCTTAAGCTTGCATTGTATGTGTATGTCTTTTCACATAGTGAACACTTGTATGGTTTCCTGTGTGGACACGCATCGTTGTTTTTCCAGTGAGCTTTTTTTATGAAATACTTTTCCAAAGTTTTCCAACACAGGTGTAATGTTGTTTCTTTGTATAACATTCACGCCACTTCTGGAAGCAGTCTGTTTACTCTGAGTTGTGTCACAGTCAGCACATTATCCTCACCCCAAATATCAGGCATTAAGTTATCATTGTCCACCAGTTTGAAAGCAGTGTATTGTTCAGAGCCTTCTCCACTGTCAGGAATGTTTCCAGTTTAACCTGCCTTTGTACTGTTGATGTCTGACTTGCTTGTTGTACTACCTTCAGAGGTATGGCTTAACTTCTTTAGACTTAAAAACATGTGTGCTTAACAGAAAATGTGCAGATATAAACCATCAGCCCACTTTACGATGTGTATTTTTGGTCTTGAGGTTAGAACACAAGGTGTGTCACAGTCATCTTTGTGATCTGAACCATAATCTGGTGTGTTGTTTTCTGGATATGTTTCGTGTTCATTATTATTTGCGTTCTGTACAATCTGGATATATTATTTCTTTAACACTTCAATGCCAAGCCCATCTTAATCCCTTTGAAAACAGGGGACTTGTGAACACCTACAAGTAATTCACACGTGTCCTTGATTCAGTTTGACTCATTGGGAAGAAAACACCTGTACAAAGATCCCAGCTTTAACAGCTTACAGTCCACGAGTCCTTTCGCTCATGAAAATATCAGCGTATTTCGATACAGTTACAAGTAACAGGCAAGGTAACATTTCTGCTTTTGTCAGCTGTAGTGTTCCAGTACCAGTGGTTTCCTGCTTGTCTGAAAAGTTATGAAAGTTTTCCAGTTGTCTGTTCTGGGAATTCACATGTTTGCAGGCCGGTTCTGGGCTACTTCATGTTCAGTCACAGCATATGTGTTGAAGCTTGTGTTGGTCTGTTGAAGAGTCCTCTGTTTGTTGTTGGCTTTGCAGGGTTTGCCCTGGTTCATGTTTGGAGAACTGAAGTCATCTGCCAACATCAACAAGCAGGTCATAATAGTTTCTATCATGAAGGTGATAGGCTGTGTTTGGCTTTATCCCTCTTATGGTTCTTCTAAGTGTCATGTGTATGTTTGGGAGCTGATAATATGCAAAGTTTTCAGGTTTTCTTTCTAACTCCCTTTCATAGTTTTAGCAATAGATAATAAAGAACTTAAAGCAAGAAGCTGAAAAATGTGGATTTTTTGGTGGGTTTCAGTCAACGTGGTTTTTGTCTTCCTTTTTCTCAGAGAGATAATCCTTTGATAGAGAAGAAAGAAACACACAATAAATCTTAGCAGCACTCTCTAGACAAAATGTGTATCTCTTACAGCTTCTCTTCAGCAAATAAATATGCCCAAGTGGTGGTACATTTAACCCCTTCCCCCTTCCTCCTGTGTTTCTAATGATACCAGCATCAGCAACTGCAGAAGATGTAAACTGTCAATAAATAACCAACTCCCCCTCCCCACCCTCTACCCCCACTTCATTTTATTGTATATCTGTATTACCAACCACTTCCTGTCGGTTTTATTAAATCCTTAAATTATTTTGGAAATATACTACAATAGATAAGACAGCTTTTGGTGTACAATTACAGTAACTGTTCTCATATGTTAATGTTTAAACTCCTTGTATGCATGTAGCAATGTTTAGACGGGAGTCTGCATACCACTTTTGTTTGTTTGTACAAAAAGCATGCGGCCATAGCCATGCATTCATGTTTTTCAGTGGGGAGAGAGAGAGCGAGAGCAAGAGCGAGAGAGAGAGAGAGACAGAGAGAGAGAGAGAGAGAGAGAGAGAGAGAGAACTCTGAACTTCTTTAATATTCATGGGCCATACTATGATACAGCAGGGAAAAGAACAGTATATTTTTCATCACACGAGACTCCTTTAGTTTATCATACCCAAAAGCTAGTCATCAAAAGCCCAGCAGAATAAACTCATCTCATTCAATCACCCTAAGCCATTTGTGGTTATGTAATACAACTTGTAAGAAAACAACAATGACTGACATTTTCAGTATCAGTTATGTGCAGAACATATGAAAGTGAAAAATATTACCAATTCTGTATAAAAAGGTGATTTTATGTACATTGTTTTCCTTTAGCTTGATCAAAACACGTTTGCAGACTGTTAACGTTGAAAGTCATATAATTCATATAAGTCATATAATAGTCATATAATTAACCCATTTCAGAAGGATATCTCTGGTTACCTTCATAAAAAATAACTAAAAATTGAATACATCTAACCTAGCAGCCTGATAAGTTAGAGAGATGTACAATAATTCTATTAAGGTTGCATGAGAGAGAGAAGTTATTTTAACTAATACTAAAAAACGTAATGGTTTTAAAAAAATTTGTGCATGTTTTCTTTGAATGTTTGCTTACAAAGTTTTTACATTACAGAAACATAGGGCATGTTTAGTATTCCTTTTTATTTTCTTTCATACCACTCACTCACACACACAAACACACAACCCACACGGGTGACGTCATCAATAGGTCGAAAACAAGCAGCTCCTAAAACAGCCCTGAGTGCAAATGCAAGTGCTTACAAAATGACAAAAACAAGACCGACAAGATCAACATGATGCCTATCTGCAAATGTGATTACAAGCAAAAAACTGAAGACGCAGCGCTCAAGCACCCTCAAGGGCAATTTTCGAGAAAAATACTCTGGTACGCGAATAGATCTGATCTAACATCTCAAAACGTTACCAGTGGAAAACAACAGTCATCTTAGTTTGTGAGGAAGTAACACTTCTGCATTTGCAGAGAATTACAAAAACAACCATTCTGCAACTGGTTATAATTAACAGTCTGGAGAAAAAACTTGTGACCCCAAGACAACAACTACTAGCTGATACGGTTATGCGAAAAGAAAGACAGGGCTTCACAAGAGAAGATTCTGGTGGCGGACTGACAGGAACCAGAGAGAACCAGTTCTATCTGCCTACCCCTCACGCCTGCCACTATTGCTAGAAGCCCTTCAACAACGGCCCTACTCCACATAGGCCTAAGGCAACCTAAGCTGCCTGTAGGTCAAAAGAGGTCAGTGTGTCCAAGTCAAGTAACATAGACCTAAAAAAGAGAATTAGACTGACAGTCGCCAGACTGTGACGCAGAAAAAAACATCTGACGTCAAACCTTGTTAGTGCAGAAGAACATCTGCTTTCCCTTGTATCCTCTGCAAGATCGGTTCTAAACGGCGTTTGTGGGCAAACGTCTAGACACCCAAATGCTAGTCATCAAAAAGCGAGAATGAGAAACTCATTCTCATACATTCACAAGCCGTTTGTAAGAAACAACAATGACGACATCTTCAGTATTCAATCCTGGCAGAACAATTTAAAGCGAAACATAATAAAACTTATTATCATTATGTACATAGAAAGGTATTTTAAATACATTTCTTCATCTTACTTTATCAAACACTTTTGCAGAATTTTACCTTGAAAGTCACTTTACAATTACCACCTTTAAGAGGGATATCTCTGTCATCTTCATAAAACAAATTAAAACCAAAAAAGGAGTATCTAGCCTTACCAACTGAAGTTTAAGAGAGATCTCAAATAAATCTATTTAATTATGCATGAGACAATAGTTGCTTTTTTAATGGTTACAAACAACGAGATTGTAATTACTTTTCTTTGAAGTTTTCTTATAAAGGTTGAGATATTTTACATACAGAAAACAAAGGGAAATGTTTAATTTTTCCTTTTTTGCTTCTACCCCATACCACGTACACACACACACACACCACCAACACACCACGGCGCGTACACACGCGCGCAACATACACAACACACCACACACACGCCGCGCACACACACCCCCGCACGCACACACACACACAACACACACACACCCACACACACACACACACTAGATCAGTGTTGAGTTAAAAACCTGCCTAGATAGGGGCGAAAGAAAGAAAGAGAGAGAGAAAGAAAGACAGAAGAGAAGAGAAAGAAGAGAGGAAAAGAAAGAAGAGAAGAGAGAACGAAAGAGAGAAAGAAAGAAAAGGAAGAGAGAGAAGAAGAAAGAAAGATCGAGAAGAAAGAGAGAAAGTAGAAATAGGAGGATGAGGAAGAGAGAAGAAAGAACAAAGAAAGAATAGAAAGAAGAAGGAGAAAAGAAAGAAAGAAAGTCGAGAATGAGGAAAGCGAAGAAGGAAGAAAGAGAAAGAAGGAAAGAAAGAGAAAAAGAAAGAAATGAGAAAGAGTCTGGGTTAGAAGTGTGCGGTATTTTGAATCATGTGTGTGTGGGCCTAAAATTTTTAACCCTTCCATTAGACATGAGTGGTGGTCTGGGTGCTAGTCTTTTGGATGAGATGATACAATGTTTCGTGTGTTACTTCCATAAATATTTAGCTACGTAAAAGAAACCTACAAGGCAACAAAGAGAATTGTCACTGGCAAAATTATACATAAAAGCTATGATAGGGAAACAAATACAGTTTGCAGACCAGGAACAACGAAAAAAAAAGGGTTAGGCATGCTCTTGTGTTAACTCGTTCTATGGGAAGTGCAGTTCTACATTTCACCACCGAATCTGCCATGACTTCAAGGTGATATAACTAAATAACGAAAAAATTTTTTAAAACAAAGATTAAATCAGTAAATGAATAAAGTAAACAAATACATCTGTAGACAGATGTTAAAGTCAGTGCATCATAAATGACTAGAAAAACATAGGGGCATGAGGAAAAGTACTTGTACCAACATAACAAAAAAACCAGGAATTACCTTTTCAATATCTTCCCAATGACATTTATCCACAAACTAAACAGTGGAGCCACACACCCAACTATCAAAGTATCCTATCTGTGCTCAGACATCTGTGGAGGCCATTGTGTTACCCTGTTGTTCTAGTCAATGAATATAATGCCACGTGCGGGTGCACGATTTTATGTTTATTGTTGAACTGTGGTATGGACAGAGTTGGTAGTGAAGGAACTTGAGAAAAGTTTTAATAATGTGTTCCTTCTTTTATAGCTCTTGATGATAGCATTTTTATGCTTAGCTGTATTTGTCATTGTGTTTTTTGCCCATTGTATTTTTATTTTCAGTCTGTCTAGCCAGCTTGTTAACTGACTATCTTTTTGTCTAGTTTTTTTGTTTTTCATTATTTTGCAAGAACTCTAGGGTTCACCAATGTGATGATATTCAACGTATGCAATCGTTTTTGCCCACCGTGAGGTCGCTGCATTCCATCTTTAGAAAATGTATGCTGCATACGTTTGGGGTTTCTGTAACCCATCAAATGCTAACATGAGTTATCGTTTCTTTAACGTGCATAGTTCAGTCTTCTGTATGTCTGCTCTTGTGTTGACCTGAGAGATAGAAAATATCCCCACCCTTAATTAAACAGACACCAAAGAGGTTCAATCCCATGACTTCATAGACCCAAAAGATTGAAGTTGAATGGTCTTAACCACTGAGGTATAATGTCTGTCATTGTTTGTTGTTTGCCTCTAAGTGTGTGCGGTGTATGTGTTTGTGTGCCTGTTTTAAATATCAGGGAGCATGGAATACGTATTATGTCCTTTTTACTTCAAGTCCCCGTGTTTATGCCGTTTGTAAATTCTTTCATATGTTCCCAACGGCACACACTGGCCTACTCTTACGAAAAAACGGTAGGATTTAACTAGTGCGCAAGATGTTCTGCGCGCTTTGCACACGCGCCTCGGTTTATTGGGTCTCATCCGAAGTACTTTTAGCTAGAGTGTAGTCTGAATGCTGTTAACTCTAGGGGAAAATATCCCTTGAAGGGAATCGAACGTGGTTGTCAAGATTGTCAGCGAAAATGTTTATCCACTAGGCTTCTTCCCCTGGTGTGAATGTGCATTTGTTGTGAGCATTTATATTTGCGTATGCATGGACTAATGGGGATATGCGATGTGACATTGTGTGTGCATGACGTTTGTGTTCATGTGTGTGTGTGTTTGTGTGTTTGTGTGTGTTTGTAGTGTGTGTGTGTTGTGTGCTATGTGTGCGTGCGTGTGTGTTTGAGTACTCTTTGTTGAGGGCGCCAATCATCAGCAAACGGAAGTCGTGATGATATCTGTTTGAGACCTTGGTTTTTTACTTGAAGCTCCTGAGATTGAAAGAGTGATCCATCATACCTGTACTGATGCGACACCAACATCTGAAATTTCTGATGATTGCGCCCTCAATGCATGCATCTCTGAAGCTGAATGCCAGACAGTGGTGACAAGTTCTCTGATGCTTGCAACAACTAAGGTTGACATCTAGTACCAAGAAGACTGAGGCAATGCACCAAACAGCCCCAGGGAGACCTACATAGAACCAAACATCTCGTAAATAGGACATAGACTCTAAGCAGTTGGACAAATTTTTTTATCTCGGCAGTACCTTTTCTTGCACCGTAGCCATTGATGATGATGGCAACACAGACTCGCCAAAGCAAGCGCTGCCCTTTGGCAGACTCTGAAAGATTGAGTGGGACAGGAGAGGATCTCAACAAAAAACAGATCAGGTCTACAGGCGGTAGTGGCTCACACCCTGCTCTATAGCTCAGAATATGTACAGTTCTACCAAACGCCATGCTAAAAAGTGAACACTTCCACACCCTGTTGGAGAAAAACTGTTTGCATCAAGTGGAGGACAGATCACACTGAGGTGCTCACTAGAGCAAACCTTCCCAGCATCACACCATCCTGATGGACCCAGCTCCGCTGGGCAGGGCATGTAGTTCGCATGCCAGACCATCGGCTCCCCTAGCACTTTGTTTGCTTCAGCATGGAAAGTGCTCCAGGGAGGCCAGAAGAAATGCTTCAGGACACTATGACGAAGCCTCCACTGAAAGCCTTCAACTTTGAGCTAAAATCATGGGAGGCAGGCGAATGGAGAGGCCACAGTGGCGAGCAACTGTACGCAGTGGCGCCAGGGCATGAAGCAAACAGAATTGCGACAGTGAGCAACGCAGGCAGACAGGAAAGATGAGCCTCCAAGTCTCCATATAGCAGCCACTATACCTGTCCCTACTGCTCAAGAAACTGTTCAAGCGCGGATTGGCAAATAAGTCATTCTTCGCACCCAAAGAAATGGACCCTCCCAATCCCAGATGGAATAGGATTGGTCACCATCGATCCGATGGACGAGAAGGAAGTACTCATGTGCACATGCACACACATCGCAATGCACTTGTGTGCATATGGTGTGTGTTACCTATTAGCAATATGATAAAGAAATACATATAGGATCAAGGGTGATGTATGTGTATAACTAAGAGCTGTGTTTTTATGTGTGTGTGTGTGTGTGTGTGTGTGTGTGTGTGTGTGTGTATGTTTGTGTGTGTGTGTGTTTGTGAGTGGGTTGTATATTTATAACCACACATAATGTATACCACTTACGTCACCTTAACGGTCCCAAATCCTTCAGATTCCGAAACCTTTGGCGCCTTCGAAGCTTGTCAACACCTTTCTCCAATCCTATCGTCTCTCAGCCACCCTCAGGGTGTTTCTCGGCTCCACGTCTGTCCACTTCTCGAATGGTTTGTCCGCCCCATCTCTTCTTTGTCTGCCTCTTCTTCTTCTTCCTCTCCTCACTGTACCTTGTAGGATTGTTTTATCAAGACCAGAGGAGCGTGTGACATGACCAAACCACTTCAGTTTTCGTTGTCTGACGAGTGTTTGAAGGTAAGTATAGGGCTCGATTTCATTGCGTATGTGTCTCTTGACTTCTTCATTCGTGATGTGGTCTTTGTACGAGATGCCTAAGTGTCTTCAGAAATACCTCATTTCTACAGCTTTTATTCTTCTCTCTAAGTCCGCTGAGAGGGTCCATGATTCACATGCATATAAGAAGATTGATATGACCAGAGAGCGCATCAATCTGATTTCGAAACTGTTGGCAATTTTTCTGTTGCTCCAGATGGGTTTGAGCTTGGTAGTTGCGGCTGTGGTCTGGGCAAGTCTTGCAGTATTTCTGGTTTTGATCCCTTGTCTGTCATAGATCCCAGATATTTTAATCTTTGAACATTTTCAAGTTTCTGGTCTTTGATTTTGATTTCTGATGTAAAGTTAATGTTTGTCATGGCTTTTGTTTTTTCCCCGCTAATTTCCATACCAAATTTTGATGATTTTTCTTTGATGTGGTTCATTAAGTCTGTTCATTCTTGCCCGTGTCCAGCTATTCCATCAATATTATCAGCAAAAAAGGCAAGTTTGTGTTTGCTCGCCCCTCCAATTACCCACTGTTCCTTATGTTCTCTAGTACTTATTCCATAATTCTCTCAAGAATATAGATTGAAGAGAGATAGGGAGAGAGCAGGCAGCCTGGCGCACAACGACCGTCGTCCGAAACCAATCACCTATGTTGTGGTTTGTGAAACCACTGCACTTGTTGCATTTCATGGAGGCTCTGTACAACATTGATTTGGTTGGCATTGATGTTGTAGAGGTTACAGTGGCCCACAGTGCAGCGTGTCAAACTCTGTCGAATGCTTTCTTAAAAGCAATAAAGACCATGGTAGAGGTCTGTTGATGAGGAGATATTTTACCATTATGGGTCTATGTTGAAGATTGCTCTGTTGTACTTCGTCAGGTCTGAACCCAGCTTGATTCTTCTGCGATGATTCTTTCAGCTGTGGTTTAAGCTGTTTCAGTAAGATTTTCAGCATCACTTTGCTTGGGTGGACTGATGGAGATGATGGTGCGGTAGTTCTGGCATTGTTGGGGATTGCTTTTTTAGAAGTGTTATTATAAGGGATTGTGTCCACGCTTTAGGCCATACTCAGTATGCCAGATCTTAGTGCAGATTCGATGGAGTTGTCTATGCATGAATCACCTCCTTTCTGCACAATTTCCTCTCGGTCGTTATAAACATCTGCAGATTTTCCCGTTTTTAGGAGATGAGACTGCTTTTACAATTTTCTCACCTAGTAAACTACATGAGGTTGTTTCAGATGGACAGGTGGGACATTTAGCACTTCATAATCTCCATTTGCTCTATGCGGTATAAACTCTCCAAATTATATCCATCTGTTCTTATGTCTTCCGCTTCTGTCATAGCACTTTCCGCTTTATCTTGTATGGGTGGAGGTTCTGATGATTTTGTGTTGTATTTAGGTCTTTTTTTTCAAGTTGATAAGGCTTTCTTACTTCTCAATTTTTTCATGCTGGTTTCTATTCACATATCTTCCTCTTCTGTTTTTTCCTATAGCAACTTTATTCCTTTCTTCACCTTTTTGGTTCTTCTTTTTTAAATACTTTCTTGCACTTCTGCACTCTGCTTTTTATCTTCAGTTCCTGCGTTGTATAAGCTCTAGACTATCCTCGAAACCCATGGTTTCTTATTATCCTCATTCTTCCAAGGGCCCTTTTCCTGCTTCCTAAAGGGAGTCAAATTGAATGTGCAATCATGCTTTCCGTTTGGATGTCTTCTTCCAGTGCCAAGGAGAGGGTGCAAATTTTCCCGCCATGTTTGCTTGGTATGATTCTAATATGTTTGAGTCATTAAACTTACTAATTGAACTTCATTCGGAAGTTCCCTGTTTTCTGTTCTTCTTTAAGCGTATTGCGAATGTCATCCTAACAAGGTCATGGTCGCTGCCGTTGGGTCTGCACCTGGAAGCTTCTGGTTTGGGCAATGTTTACGTGGTCTGAAAAGGCGTGTACAAATACAATCTTTTGGTTGTGGCATTCTCCCCTGGGATGTGCCATGTCCAACTCCTAGGAAGTTAGTGTGCTCCAAAGGTGTTTGTATGAGTTTAAGATCATTGCACCTGGCAAATTCTAATTGTGTTAAAGCCTCTGTCGTGGTGCTGTTGTTACAGTATTTCCACAAGTGCCTTTCCAGTTTCTACGCATCTTCAAAAAACCTTTAAACAGACCAACCACTTAATAGTCTAGAGGATGGGGGTACCAGTTTCAGGCACAAACGTGGAAAACTCTTCATGCTATGAACCGGAAATATTTCGCTTTCAGACATGTAGGGTTACCTCTAGACCACCTGCGCGTGCGTAGGTGCCTGCTTGCTTGTGTGTGTGGTGGTTTGTGTGTGTGTGTGTGTGTGATGTGTGTGTGAGTGGTGTCTGTGTGTATATGTGTGTTTGTTGTACGTGTGTGTGTGTGTGTGTGTGTGTGTGTGTGTGTGTGTGTGTGTGGTGTGTGTGTGTGTGCATGCATTAGATCATGTTTAGCACATCAAACCATTCATTCCAAATATCTCTCTAAAGTGTTTCTTCTGTCACAAGGCGGTATCCGTCTATGGGAGATCAAGATCTTTACATCCATTAAAAATTTATACATTGTTCAGTCCCCCCCCCCCCCCCCCCCCCCCCCCCCCCCCCCCCCCCCCCCCCCCCCCCCCCCCCCCCCCCCCCCCCCCCCCCCCCCCCCCCCCCCCCCCCCCCCCCCCCCCCCCCCCCCTTCACAACAAACTGCGTTTCGATAAAATTCCTTTTAATTTGAAAATCAGAAATACAATAATAAAGAGAAAAAACATAGTACACATAAAAAAACTCCAGTGAAACGATAAATATATATATTTGGATTTTTACAAACAGCAGCTCAATTCATGTTAAAAATAAGTTAAAAAATCAACACACCATACACATAACACAGGGTAATTAATCATGAAAATGTCGGAATCTTCAACTTTTTCATTTTGATAAATCAATATCAGTCTGAAACATTGGGGTTGAGGGAAATAACAAATCCCAATACAATGTACAATGAAAACAGAAAGGACACATATAATGTTCAGTCGACAAAAGTGTCTTGCTCCATCTGGTATCACTTACCATTACAGGATTATCTTGTGGACATCGACCAGGATGACAGAAATCCATACAGGTGAAAACTGACTTCTTGATTTATATCTGTTCTTGTTTTAAGATGGATTCACATGTGTTGTGTCAAGGTTGACATGTGTTGTATGTAAAGCTGATTTCTATGGCGTCTTTAGTTGTGTATAAACTTGGGTTTACCTTCGTCCTGTGTAATGCGTATGTGTCTGACTGATGGAAGGTCCACTTGCATATTGGCCACAGTCTGCTTGGACTAGCCAGTGTCTGTTTCTGGGATTTGGGGGCAGATATCGTATCCATAGGTGTTGTATTTACTGTGGGACAGTGGTTTGTCTGTGAAAGTAGGGTATGGGCTCTTTAAAATTTGGTTTTCGGCTGAACTTCTTTCCACAGAATGTAAAGTGTGGTGTGGTTTTTCTCCTGTGTGGGTTCTACTGTGGACAGTTAAATTACTTTTCTTGGTAAAAGTCATATCACAATATGTGCACTTGTATGGTGTTGTTTTTTTTCCTGTGAGGGTTTAATGTGACCAGTTAAAGTACTTTTATCTGTAAACGTCTTATCACAATATTTGCACTTGTGTGGCTTTTTTCCTGTGTGGGTTCTGATGTGAGCAGTTAAACTACATTTTGGAGTAAAAGTTTATCACACTACGTTGCACTGTGTGGCTTTCTCCTGTGTGGGTTCTATGTGGGCTGTGTGACTCCATTTCTGCGTTTAAAGCCATATACAATACGGGGCATTTGTAAGGCTTTTTCCTTGTGTGGGTTTCGAATGTGGTGTGTTAAATATTTTTCAAGGTGAATGTCATATCACATACGTGCACGTGTGTGGCTTTCTCCAGTGTGGGGTTCTTTTTTTTTTCTCCCCAAGGGCTGCACTCACACATGTGGGTGATCAGACCCTACACCGTTTCCAAGTTATACTTTTGTAAAGTCACATCACAAACAATCAGCTTTTTGGATAAATACCTTTTATTTGAAAGACAGACTTAAAGTATAAAAAGAAGCGTGGTAACAAATTCACGAGATAATGCATGTCTGAAATGATGTATACGTTTAGATTTATACAATTTATATTCTTAAGTCTCAACATCAATTTTAAAGCTCGGAAAAGTGAATTAAAAAATCTAGTACAATAATGACAAGCCATTTAATCATTTCCAGCCAACATACAATCCATGCAAAAATTGTTTCACAAAATGACTTAAATGCTATAACGTTTTGAAGTTCTATTACAAAAGTCATGAAGAATTGTGGATTACTTACTTTGCTACAGAGAACCAGCTTGTGAAGAAACTTGTTTTAAACAAAGAAATCTGTTTGAATGGCATGGTAAAAAATTCAAACAGTGATTTTGATGGTTTCACCTGTTTCCAGTTGTATGACTTAGGACACAATGGAAAGATAAGATGAATAGTTTATGGAACAGATACATTTGAACATTGTTTTCCAGATATATCAGTTTTCAATGAACGGATACCTATTTTTCTATAGCTTTTCAATTATAGTACAAAAGGTGATGTGTTATGTTTTGGACCAGGTACTTCATGACACCTGTTAAAGGTAAAACGTTCTTCATAATTATATCTAAGGACATTCTGAGCTTGCTGTTAAAATTCAGTAGTTTTGTAATAATGATGGTGACAAAGACAACTGCACACTAGTAGTACAGTCAGGGAATCTCCAGTCATGTTAAAAATGAAGTGATAAAAATAACAGACCATCACACAGCATTAAGGTAGTTAATTAGGGGAAAAATGTTGCAGGAAACATCAACCGTATCATTTTAATAACATGTCATTATCAGGTTTGTGTAACTATGTTGAGGGAAGTAAACAAAACCCAAACATACAATGCATAGTGAAACATAAAGCCAATTCCAAATGTCCCAAAAGAAAAAAAGTGTTTGCTCTGCTGGTTTCACTTTTATTCACAGAGTTTCTCATGTGGCTATGACCAAGGATCATGGAACATCCAAAACAGTGAAAACTGGCTCTCTTGATGTATATCAGTGTCCTTGTTCAAGATGGACATCAATGTGTTGTGACAAGGTTTTGTGTGATGTTCTGCGACTATCAATTGCAGGACATGATTTATGGGATCTTTAACGTGCATATTTTACTTCGTGCATGCTGCTCTACAAGTTGACTTCGAAAATACAGGTCACCCATGTGGTTTAATCCCATGATTAATGAACAGAGATTGAAGTTAAATGGTCTTAACCACTGAGCTATAGTGTCTGTCATCCGATTCTCTATGTTTGCCTCTTGTGGAGTGAGCATGTGTGTGTGTTGTGTGTGTGTGTATGTGTTGGTCTGTGTGTGTGTTTGTGTGTGAGTGTGGTTTGTGTGTTGTGTGTTTGTGTGTGTGTGTGTGTTTGTGTGTGTGTGTGTGTGTGTGTGTGGTGGGTGTGTGTTGTGGTGTATGTGAGAGAGCATTTTTTGTGTTAAGCCTATGGACTAGGACACATGTGCATGTGCACATTTTGTGGGTGCATGCGTGCGTGTGTGTGTGTGTGTGGTGCGTGCGTTGTGTCTGTTTGTGTGTGTACTAATTGTGTCGCATGCACTCACATTATTAGCATCTGCAGTGTATGATTATATTGTGTTACATATATATTAGCAACTAGTGATGAAGAAAATACATATTATCGGATTAAAGTTGATGTATGAGTATAATTAGGAATTATATTTTTTACTGTGTGTGTGTGCGTGCGTGCATGTGTGTGTGTTGTTATTATATACCACACATAATGTATGCCACTTCCTGTCATGATAAACTTCCTGTGTGGGATTCTGGCTGCTCTTTCCTGGAAGACCTCGTGGCCACAAGATCAAAACTCACCATTAATTGTTTCTGTCTGATGTGTATATATTTCTCTATCTGAGATGACTTTTTAAAAAAATCAGAGGAAAAAGTCTCATAATGTGTGGGGTCTTTGTTCGTGTGCTAAATGCTCTATTTGCATCCTGGTCCATGGTTTTTTCTCATCCAACAAGACTTGCACTTCAGACCACACTCCGTCTAGAGGATGGGTTATTTTCAGGCACAAATGGGGATCACAGCACTCACCAATTGAATCTGAACTTCTTACTTTCTAGGCAGGTGGGTTACTTTTATACCACCTTGGCCTGTGTGTCTTTAATATTGTTTGTTATCGTTTTGCAATGAAACACTTGATTTTCAGTTCTGTTACTATTCATATTTTTTTTAGGTGGATAGGCTGTTAGGTTTATTTCTCCTTGTTCAACTCTGTTTGTAATCCCCATACCCCACAACGGTGTGAAAGGAATTAACATCTTGAATCCTGATCGTTCATGCGTTGCGTGCGTTCTTTAATGTGTGTGCTAGAGTGTGAGGTGTATGTGGTGTGATGTGTGTGAAGTGTGTGATGTGTGTGAATCTGTGTGATGAATGTGTGTGTGTGATGTGTGTGTGTGATTGTATGGTGATGTGTGTGGGTTGATGTGTTGTGTGTGAAGTGTTGATGTGTGTATGTGATGTGTGTATGTGTTCTGTGATGTGTGTGTGTGATGTGTGTGTGATGTGTGTATTGTGTGTGTTCTCGGGCGCTGAATATCTTCTTTCTGCTGTTCTTTCATCGCCCGAGGATGCAATCACACCTTGGGTGATCAGATCATTACACCATTATATTATATTTTGAGCTGGTAATATGCAAAGGTTTCAGGTTTTGTTTCTAACTCCCTTCATAGTTTTAGCAAAGATACTAAAGCACTTAAAGCAAGTAGCTGAAAAATGTTGGTTTTTTGTTTTACAGTTAACTGGTTTTTGTCTTCCTTTTTCTAAGAAAAATAAATCATTGATAGAGAAGAAAGAAACACACAATGAATCTTAGCAACACTCACTAGCAAAAAGTGTATCTCTGGCAGCCTGTCTTCAACAAAGAAATATGAGGTGGCACATTTAACCACCTCCCCCCTCCCCCCGAGTGTTTGTAATTATACCAGCATCAACATCTGCAGAAGATGTAAAATGTCAATAAATCACCAACTCCCCCTCCCCACCCTCTAATAATGAATAGCATTATATAGCACATTTCTCAAAGCAATGACTCAATGCGCTTTCATACCATGCGCATCTATACACATGCACACACAGCACATAATAACAACAACAACAACAACAACAACAACAATGATAATGAGCATTTCTAAAGCGCAAATAAATTTACCAGAGATACCTATCGCACTGTAGAGGCACACACTTGCGTCCGGCACACACTAGCAGGGCAATTAACAGTACACTCAAGAGAAAAGGCACTAGCAATATACATAACTAACAAACAAACAAAAACCCATAACCAACAGCCAGGCATGCACATGAAGTAGCCTACAGTGTGACAAACGGCGACCGTCAAGACAAGCACAATATATTAACTAGCTAAGAAATACATTAAAGAGATGTGTCTTCAATGAAGACTTAAACTGGGATAAAGTGGGAGCATGTCTGACGGCTGGTGGCAGAGAGTTCCAGATCGTGGCGCAGCAACACCAAAAGATCTACGACCTGCGGTTTTGAGGTTGTAATGGGTACAACAAGTAAGTTATCATTCAAAAGACCGCAGGGTTCTAGTTGTGGTGCGTGATTTCAAGGCAGCTGACAGAGATGGAGCAAGCGAGCCTTCAGAGTGACGGTATGCCAAGACCGCAACTTTGTACTGACAGCGTGCCCTTACAGGTAACCAATGAAGCTCCCTAAGCATGGGAGTCACATGGTCCCTTTTGCTCTTTCCAAGGATGAGCCTGGCAGCAGAGTTCTGAATTCGCTGCAGGCGTGTAAACTGGTCATCACTTATACCGATAAAACAGGAGTTGCAATAGTCCAGTCGCGACAAAACGGTCGCTGAAACAAGCTTGATCACTGCATCACGAGGCAAGAATTTCTTAATGTGTGCAATACGGCGCAGCTCTAGAAAGCATGCTCTGCAGACGTTACTAATGTGGTCTTTCATGGAGAGAGTAGGATCTAGCTGAACACCCAGATACCGCACAGAACTCTGAAAAGCTATGTCACAGCCACCCAAGACCACAGAACTCTCCGACACCCGCATAAGACTAGATGGTGAACCAACTGCCATAACTTCTGTCTTGTCTGTATTTAATTTGAGTTTGTTGCTGTCCATCCACTGAAGGACACTGTGCGTGCAATCTGCCAGTGTGCGCGTGGCGTCTGAAAAATTTTGAGGTGTTGCATTTGCCGAAATTTCTGTATCATCTGCATATTTATGAAACTGGCAATCATGTAAGGTCATCACATTAGACAGAGGCTGAGAATATAGTGTGAACAATACGGGACCCAAAACAGAACCTTGAGGTACGCCATACAGGAGGGGGGCAGGTTGTGACTTAACTCCCTCTATCAGCACGCTCTGCGACCTATCAGAGACATAAGAGGTAAACCATGCCAAGGCAACACCTCTTATTCCAAAAGAGTATTCTAGTCTTTTGAGCAAAATAGAGTGGTCAAGCGTGTCGAATGCCGCACTGAGGTCCAACAAGCCCACTTCATGTTATTGTATCTCTGTATCAACAACCACTTCCTGTCGTGTTTTTTTTAAATCCTTAAATTAATTTGGAAATATTCTACAACACATAAGGCAGCTTTTGGTGTACAATTTCAATAACTGTTTTGATATGTGAATGTGTAATATGTAATCTCCTTGATGCATGTAATGTGTGTAGCAATGTTTAGACGGGAGTCTGCATACAACTTTGTTTGTGTGTACACAAAGCATGCAGCCATAGCCATGTTTTTATGTTTTTCAGTTTACAGAGAGAGAGAGAGAGAGAGAGAGAGAGAGAGAGAGAGAGAGAGAGAGAGAGAGAGAGAGAGAGAGAGAGAGAGAGAGAGAGAGGGAAAGCTCGAACTTGATTAATGTACATGGGCCATAATAGAATACAGCAGGAAAAAGAACATTATAATTTTCATCACACGAGACTCCTTTAGTTTCTCATACCCAAAAGCTAGTCATCAAAAGCTCAGCAGAATAAACTCATCTCATTCATTCACCCCAAGCCATTTGTGGTTATGTAATACAACTTGTAAGAAAACAACAATGACTGACATTTTCAGTATCAGTCATGTGCAGAACATATGAAAGTGAAAAATATTATCAATTATGTATAAAAAGATGATTTTATATACATTGTTTTCCTTTAGCTTGATCAAAACACGTTTGCAGACTGTTAACATTGAAAGTCATTTTACAAGTACCCCATTTCAGAAAGATATCTCTGGTTACCTTCATAAACAAATATTGAAACCAAAATTGAATATATCTATCTAGCAGCCTAACAAGTTAGAGAGATGTACAAGAATTCTTTTCAGCATGCATGCGAGAAAAAGTTATTTTAACTAATACTAAAAACGTAATGGTGTATGCTTTTCTTTGAAAGTTTGCTTACAGAGGATGACACATTTTACATACAGAAAACAGAGGGGCATGTTTAGTGTTCCTTTTTCATCTTCTTTCCCTTACCAATCACACACACACACATGCACACACACACACACACACACACACACGCACACGCACACGATCAGTGGTCAAGAGGTAACGCACCTGCCCAGACAGTAAAAAGTTCCTTTTCCATTAGACAGTGAGTGGTGGTCTGGGTGCTAGTCTTGCAAATGAGATGATAAACCATGGTCCCGGGTGTTACACATAATTATTAACCACACGTAAAAGAACCCATGGCAACAAGAGAGTTGTCCCTGGCAAAAAAAACCCGCCACTCTGATAGGGAAAAAAATGCAGTTGCAGACAGGAAAAAAAGGGTGGCGCTGCTCTTGTGGCAACTGCTCTCCCCAGAAAGAGCAGTCTTAATTTATATGCATAAATATGCCATGACTTAAAGTGGTAAAGGTAAATAAATAAATACATAAATAAATAAATGCACATACTCTAAAATTCAGGGCATAAAAAATGACTAAAAAAACGTACACGCAGAAAGAAAATAATTATACATATCACAAACAGACAGACACACAGAAACAAAGATTTACCTTTTCCTTGTCTTCCCAATGAAATTCGTTCACAAACTGAGAGTGGACCCCACACCCAGCTCTCAAAGTATCCTGAACTGTGCTCAGACATCTGTAGAGCCATGGGTTTGCTCAGTGTTTTAAGTCAATCAACACAATGCACGTGCTGCACGACTTTCTTTTATTGTAAACTGTGGCTATGGGCGAGGTGGTAGTGAAGGAATTTGAAAAAAAGTTGAAATAACGTGTTTCTTCTTTTATAGCTCTTGACAGATTTGCTATTGAGAGGAGTATTTGTCATTGTGGTTGTTTGCCCATTGTTTTACTTTGATTAATCTATGTATTACTTTCATCAATATGTGTATCACTTTCATCAATATGTGTACTACTTTCATCGATCTGTTTGTCTAGCCAGCTTGATAATTGACTTTGCGTTTTTTGGTTTTTCATTAATTTGCTAGGCCATAATCCCACATCGAAATTGTATGCTGCATAGGCTTGGTGTTTCCATAACCCACTAAATGCAGACATGATTAATTTTATGGAATCTTTAATGGATATTTTAATCATCTGCATGTCTGCTCTTGAAGTTGACCTGAGAGATATAGAAAAAAATCCCCACCCTTAATTCAGCAGACTCCAATGAGGCTTAGTGTTATGACATAATGAACACAAGGGTTTGAAGTTAAATGGTCTTAACCACTGAGCTGTAGTGTCTGTCACTGGTCTGTATGTTTGCCTCTATGTTTTTTTTTGTTTCTGTTTGTTTTGTATTTAACGTCTGTTCACTATAAGTGATATTAGATGGGGAAAACTATAAGAAAACAACAGAAGAGAGAGAGAAAGAGAGTCATGTAACAGATTAGTACTCAAACATGAATGTACTGCCTAAAAATGCAAATAGGGAAAACAATATCAAAGAACTTTTTTCTTTAAACCCAACTGATTATGTACAAGGGACTTCCAAATAGCAAAAATAATGTTTTCGTCCAATGGAATGTGAGTGTGTGTGTGTTTATTTTTATTTATTTATTACTTTATATCAAGTATAATGGAATAAGCACCCATGTGCTTTTTACATCCAGTCCCTGAGTGTAGGTGGTTTTGTAAATTGTGTCATCTGTGCCCATCCGCACACAATGGCCTACTCTTTTGAAAAGCGGAACAAGATTTAACGCATTCGCAAGATGTTCTGCATGCGTTCACACACGGGGCCTCGGTTTATAGTCTCATCCTAAGGACTTTAACATTCAGTTCGATTTTTGTTGTCAAACTGGGATGAAAAGGTGAGGCTTGGAATCGAACCCACAACCTCATGGTTGAGTTGTTGAAAGGCAAACGTCTTAACCATTCTGCCACCTTCCTCTGTGAGTGTGTGTGTGTGTGTGTGTGTGTGTGTGTGCCTGTGAGTGTGTAGTGTGGGGAATGGGGTACAGTCTTATTTTTCATCAATGTTTGGTGATTGATGTTTTTTTGGTCATTTTTTAAAGTGTTTTTTTTTAATCGAAGATAATGGAATAGGCACTCGTGTGCTGTGTTACATGCAGTCCCGGTGCTTATGCAGTTTAGTATATTTTGACATCCATTCCAACCAGCACACAATGGCCTACTCTTCGAAACAGTGGAACATGTTTTAAGGTGTGCACAAGCTGTTCTGCACACAGGACCTTGATTTATAGTCTCATGGGAAGGACTAATTTGGGGAGTGGAGTCGCCACTGATGTTAATTCCTGGGGAAACACATGTGGATTTCTCAGTTAATTGAGATGATGAAGTATTGCTATTGGTACACACACACACACACATAATACTACTAATAATAAACAATAATAATCTCATATTATAAAAATCACACCACCATTAAAAATTGGCTTCATTGAAATCTTATGTGTTTAATATATAAAAAAAATTAAGCTAGCAGAGCGTGGTTTCGATCCACGGACCTCTGGGTTATGGGCCCAGCACGCTTCCACTGCACCACTCTGCTCCTGGTCACTCCTGGATTGCAGAAACTTTATAACTCTACCGTGTGTGTGTGTGTGTGTGTGTGTGTGTGTGTGTGTGTGTGTGTGTGTGTGTGTGTGTGTGTGTGTGTTGTGTGTGTGTGTGAGAGAGAGAGAAAGAGAGAGAGAGAGAGTGAGTTAGAGTTTAAGGAAAGGGAGGCTATCTGTATGTTGATTGTTGTACATCATCATCATCAGTCCCATGACCTTGGCGGTCGTGGAGGAGACACGAAAGACGATGCAGTGGTAAGCCTCCTCCATCCATCTCGGTCCTCGGCTCTGCGCAGTAGTGCCGAGTCATTCATCCTGGTCCATTCTCTGATGTTGTCCATCCATGACTTGTTCTGTCTTCCCCTCTTTCTGCCACCTTCGAGTGTTCCCTGCAGTACTGTTTTTGGCAGAGTGTTGTGGCGGGTGACGTGGCCAAACCATGTCAGCTTTTTTTTCTTGACAATGGTGAGAAGGGGTTCCTGTGGACCTGCCAGCCATGTTATTTGACTCTTGACAAATTCATTGGTCTTTCGTTCTCTCCAGGATATGCCCAGCAGTTTTCTATGGCATTTTGTTTCAAATGACTGGATTCGCTTTGCTGCTTCAGCAGTCAATGTCCAGGTTTCACTTTCGTACAGCAGGATAGTCTGAATTAGGGCTTTGTAGAGCTTTAGTTTGATTGGGAAACTGATCTCTTTACTTTTCCATATGGTGGTGAGTTTTGTCATGGAAGATGTTGCCATGGCTATTCTGACTTTGATTTCTGTCGTCGATCGCCCGTCCTTTGTGAGTGTAGCGCCCAGGTATTTAAAAGCGTCTACCACCTCCAGTTGTTGGCCGTTCATGTAAATTTTAGCGGTGGCATTGCTCGTGCTGTTCACAAGTACTTTACTTTTCTCCGAGCTCACCTCCATCCCATATGCTCCAGCTCTGTTCTCAAGTCTGGTCGTAAGATCTTGCAGCTCTGTGTTACTTCCGCCCATGAGGCCAATGTCATCGGCAAACCGCAAGTTGTTGAGGGGTTTGCCGCCAATGGAGATGGTAGAGTGGAAGTCATGGAGGGTCTCTCTCATAATGTTTTCCAAGAACAGATTAAACAGGACTGGAGATAACAGGCATCCTTGTTAGACCCCAACTGTGGTTTTGAAGTAGCTTCCCACTTAATTGTTCAGAAGGACTGCACTGCTTGCGGTGTTGAATAGTGCTTGAATGGTTTGCACTAGTCCTTCTTCAATGCCAAACATTCTGAGGACCTGCCACAGGCCTTCGTGCCATACTCTGTCGAAAGCCTTCTTGAAGTCAATGAAGTTGTGGAACAGGTCTCTCTGATGTTGAAGATGTTTTTCCATCAGGATGTGGCAGTTAAAAATCTGTTCGATTGTTCTCCTGCCTGCCCTGAACCCAGCTTGTTCCTCTGCAAGGTGTTCTTCTGCCTCCTTCTTGAGTCGATTCAAAATAACTTTGAGCATGATCTTGGTGGCGTGGTTGATGAGGCTGATAGTTCTATAGTTTTGGCATTGGCGTAAATTCCCCTTCTTAGGCAGGGGTATGATGAGTGATTGTGTCCAGTCTGTTGGCCACTGTTTTGTCTCCCAAATCTTCTGACAGATAGCTGTAACATATGTGATGACTGTTTCGCCACCATGCTTGAGCAGCTCTGCTGGTATGTTGTCTGCTCCTGGGGACTTTCCTACTGGTAAACTTCGGATGGCTTCTTCCACTTCTTCCCTCAGTATAGGTAATGGCGAGGGTACCCTTGATGTTGCTGCTTCCTCTTCTATTATGCTCTTGTCAGGTTGGATTGGGTAGTTGTATAGTTCTTGACAATACTCAGACCACCTGTTCAATGCAGCTGAGCTTTCTGTGAGGAGGTTTCCGGAGCTGTCTTCAATGACTGATGATTTGGTTTGAAGTGGTTTTGTGAGTTTCTTCAGGGTGTCGTATGCCTTTTTACTGTTGCCCACTTTCATGCTTTTTTCGATCTCATCACATTGATCACTGATCCACTTCTCTCTGGCCTTTAACATTGACTTCTTCACAAGATTGTTGGCCTCCCGGTATTCTTTAGGGTTGGAAGACCTGGTTGGTTTCAGTGCTCTTCTTGTATCGCAGAGGTCCAAGATGTCATTGGTAGTCGATGGCTGGTGTTTATTCCTCTGACGACCGAGTACCTCCTCTGCTGTTTCTCGGACTGCCTCATTAAAGTTGTTGGTGAGGTCATTGATGTCATTGTCCAGGAGGGTTAATGCCGCAAAACGTCTGCCAAGCTTAGCTTGGAAGATCTCCTCAACATCTGGATCTTTCAATTTGTCCACGTCAAATTTGATACGTGGGTTTGCAGGCTGTTAGTTTTTCTTCAGTTTCATTTTGAATACCAGCAGCACAAGGTTGTGGTCGCTGCCTATGTCAGCTCCAGGGTAGGTTCTTGTTCTGGCTCTGTTGATGCTGGATTTGAAGCGCCGTGGTGTTAAGATAAAATCTATTTGGTTATGGATCTTGCCGTTTGGCGCATGCCAGGTTGTCCTCCTTGACTGCTTGTGGGGATAGAGGGTATTGGAAATGGTAAGTCTGTGGGTGCAGGCAAACTCCAGCAGACGTAGTCCCCTGTCGTTGGTCTCTCCAGTTCCAAACTGACCAACTGTTCCGGCCCATTGGTTGTAAGAGTCAGAACCTACTTTGGCGTTAAAATCCCCTTGAATGATGATGATGTCTTTCTTGGGTATCTTCATAATGGTCTCTTCAAGATCTTCGTAAAATTCTTCTACTTCTTCATCTGCATGGTCAGATGATGGTACATAGATTTGTATGATGGTGATGTTCTTGGGCTTGGCCGACACCCGGATACTGATAATCCTGCTGGAAGCCGGTGTACAGCTGATAATGCACCCCACTACTTCCTTTCTGACAATAAATGCCACTCCATGTTGGTGATGTTTCTCTTGACCACTGTACCAGATCTTGTTGCCTTCTTCAGTCATTGTCTCACCAAATCCTGTCCATCTGACTTCTCCTAGTCCAATAATGTCCCATTTATAGCGGCTAAGCTCATACTCTAGTTCTTTGATTTTTCCGCACTGGTAGAGTGTACGGACCTCCCATGTACCAATGGCGATCTGTTCTCTAGGGAGCTTAAGTAATGTTTTAACTCCAGTAGCTGACTTGTCACTTCCACCCTGGTGTTGATCAATGGAAAGCGCGGTCGTTGGTAACCCGGGCCTCGACCGATCCAGTATCATATTGGCTTTGCATTTGTCTTTCATGTCTTGTCTGTGGGCTTAGGATATTCCTTGGTGGCGCCAATCTCCTCTCCAAGTCTCCATATGTCTTGGGTTTTTTTTCTATTGGGGTTTCCTCCCCCACATGCGACAGGTTGTACTGGGTTACATGGATACCAGTAGCAGTAACAGAGAACTTCTCTGACTGATTGTTGTACAAATAGTGACTATTATGTCCCTTGAGCTTATTTCTTTTTTTTTTCCTCCTAAATATCTTTTATTTCGTGGATAACGAAATAATTACTCATGTGCCGTTTCACATCTAATAACTGTGTGTTTGAGATTGTGTACATCTTTGTCATCCATTTCCACTGGTTCACCTACTCTTCTGAAAAGCGGAACATTTTTTACCATTACGTGCAGGATGTTCTGTGTGTGTTTGGGGATTGTTGTCGTTGTTGTTGTTGTTGTTTGTAGATTAATAGAGCCCCAGCGGAGTTATCTGATTTATGGACTGTGGTGGCAAGTCATTCCACTTGAGTTCCTGGAGCCACCTTAAAACAGCACAACAACATCAACAACAACAACAATTCTGACAGGCAACAGACAGGCCCACACAGGCCCCAAAGCCCTGCACAAGCCAGAGCTCTCTGTAACGTGCGTTCGCACACGCCACCTCAGCTTAGGCCTAAGTTTAACAGTCTCATCCCAACGACCTGGAGGTGGGGGGTGGGGGAAGGTAGAGTCCGTACTGATGTTAACTCCCTTGAGCGGGATTCTTCTTCTTCTTCATCGTAGTTGACGCTCAGACAGCAACTACTGTCTGCTATATGAGCGAAAATGCGTTGTGCTGCTGTTATGCTCCTGAGAAGTCAGGCGCAGCTCGTCCGACATCGGTATAAGAGAGAATTGTAAATTTTAAAAGCCTGTCTGGAAGGATAATTTAGCAAGAAGGCAGAAAAAAGAAAATAGTTATACAGATGTGTGTATGTGTGTGAAAAGAAAGCCAACAAAGAGAACGAGATGTAACTAACTGTTCAATCTCCTCTCTCTCTCTCTCTCATCTCTCTCTCTCTCTCTCTCTCTCTCTCTCTCTCCTCTCTCTCTCTCTCTCTCTCTCTCTCTCTCTCTCTCTCTCTCTCTCTCTCTCTCTCTCTCTCACACATACACACACACAGAGTAAAAGTAGAACAACCAACATTATTATTATAGGTGTTCACCAATATTTAGGCTTTGGCCTTTCTCGTTTACTTCTTGTAGGCTACTGATGAATTATTGCCCACAGAACATCAGATGCTGAACCAGCCTTGAACTGAGAACATTTTATCTTGACCAGCACAGTTTTATGTTGACCAGCACAGTTTTATGTTGACCAGCACATTCGATGTTGACCAGCACATTAATTTTTATGTTGACCAACACATTTTATGTTGACCAGCACATTTTATGTTGACCAGCACATTTTATGTTGACCAGAACATTTTATGTTGACCAGCACATTTTATGTTGACCAGAACATTTTATGTTGACCAGAACATTTTCTGTATTTCCCCCATCCCCCAGCAACTGATTTGTTGTTGTTGATTATATGTATTGTATCAAGAGAATTTTTCCTCTTGAATAAACATTAGTGAAGACTCCACTCCCCCCGATTGTCTTTCGGATGAGACTATAAACTGAAGACCTGTGTGTGAATCCACACAGAACATCTTGCACGCTCGTTAAAATCCCGTTCTGCTTTTCTGAAGAGTATGCCATTGTTTGCCAGTGGAAACGGATGACAACATTTACAAAAATGCATACACACTGAAACTGGATGTAAATATATATACATATATGGTAAAGGATTGCATCGTACAGAACATTATATACAGCCTTAAGACATATTTATTTAAACCTAAGATTTCCCCTCCTGCTTCATACCAGAACTGTCCCCACCTTCTCTACCCTATGTGTGTGTGGTTTGTGTGTTTGAGTGTTGTGTGTGTGTGT